>CM075468.1:27675000-28400000 GCA_037950665.1 Hypophthalmichthys nobilis | reverse complement strand
AAAAAAAAAAAAACAGAAAATTTTCGACTGCTTCTTTTTCTCATGTCTGTCCAAGAAAACTAGAAACATGCTTCTAGTGTAGTTTCTATACTTTCTCTAAACTATCTAAACATGAATCCTAGATTTTTGAGAATAATATAATAGATATAGACACTAAGCTGCGAGAGAAAAAAATTGACTCCTTTGATATAAAGACAGTGAAGTTTATTTTAGTTTATTTTAATAAATCAGATTGAGACAAACCCCTCATCATCCACATTCCTTCTGCTTCCCAATGGCAGCGTGTTAGGGGTGCATGCTCTCCGTTAAGTACTTTAGCCTGATGGGAGCCGCAGGGGGCCGATAAGCAGATTAGGCCTGATTAAACTTGTATCAGTGGAATAGGAGCCGGAGACCTGCCAGGACAGAGCCACTCCTCCGCTCCTTCTCTTCCTCATCTTTCCCCTCATTCTCTCCATCAGGCATCTTCGGTTTATCTGCCGTTTTGGCGATGAGCCAGATGCCATCAGCGACAAGTGAGTGTCATCAGATACTTGAGCGATACAGACGAGCTGTCCTACACATGTACGCAGACACTCACTCTGAGATACGCGCATCCAAGATTTGGCTGTCACCCCAGGGGCGCTGTAGTTTTTGGGTCAAAAGTGAGGGGCGGAGAGCGAGAAAGAAAAGTGAGAGTGAATGAGGAAGAGAGAGAGAGAGATTTGGGTTATCTTTTTAGGAAAAGGTGGTGCCCTGGGGTCAAGATAGGTTTACTAAAATTAGACTGGCATGCTAGACTCAGTGTTTACTGCCTAGGATCAAGGATTTGTGAGGAGAACTGACTGAAAGGTATCTTTCACAGCCTGCCTGTTGAACTAAAGCTATTCAGCCCCACATACAGCTCATAAACTAACTTAACTAACTGCTCCTAAACTCTCTGCAAGTCTCATCCTTGTGTAGAAAATACCCTGACAAAGAAAGCACATGAAAATAAACTTTTTAGAAATGCACAATATATTGGTACCATATTGGTTACTGGACAATATTAGGGATTTTTTAACATATCAGTTCATATATTTGCCCTATTTTTACACTTAGATTACTGTCTAGGAAATACCAAGACAAAGAATGCAAATGACAGTAAACTTAGCATTACCGGACAATATTTGAGATTTTTAACATATAGTATCTGTATATCTAGTATAGTATTGTAGTCTAGAATACTTGTGCTATCATCTAATTATCACTTCACCTTAAAGGATTAGTTCACTTTCAAATGAAAATTACCCCAAGCTTTACTCACCCTCAAGCCATCCTAGGTGTATATGACTTTCTTCTTTCTGATGAACACAATCAGAGATATATTAATAAATATCCTGACGCATTCAAGCTTTATTATGGCAGTGAGCGGGATCACCGAGTATGAGTTAATATTTAATAACCCTGTTAAATGTAAATATCATCTTCAGCACATAAAAAAAATCTATTTTTAATACTGTACATTATGTTGTAGCATTTTAAATATATATGTATGTGTGTGTGTGAGTAAATTACATATATATATATATATATATATATATATATATATATATACATTGTATGGGTCAAAATTATCGATTTTTCTTTTATGCCAAAAATCATTAGGATATTAAGTAAAAATCATGTTCCATGAACATATTTTGTAAATTTCCTACCGTAAATATATCAATATATATTTTGTGAGTGGATATGCATTGCTAAGGACTTCATCTGGACAACTTTAAAGGCGATTTTCTCAATATTTAAATTTTTTTGCACCGTCAGATTCCAGATTTTAAACAGTTGTAAGTTAGCCAAATATTGTCCTATCCCACATCCCTAAAACTTTTCCATGCTTTTCAATTTACCTGTAACTACTCCTTAGAGAAATTAACCCAGAAAGTGAATTTAATCAGGCTTTGTTTAATTATTATTATTATTGCATTTTTTTATTATTATTAATTATCAACCCATATTGCATGATAGAAAAACAACATCATCCTTTCCTCTCCGCCTCAGTGCTCACTGGCGGAGACTTGCCTCTTATCAATGTGAAAGTGTGGGGTCATCCAGAGTGGCACTGCAGGCTGAAGCTCTTAACAGAACACTGTTCCCATATCTAAGACACATGCCCTCTGGGGCCTGACATCTTGCTAAACAAACGAACTGTAAAAGGCTAAAGAGTGAGACAGAGGAGGGGTAAGAGGCAAGGAGGGGAATTCCAGAGCACTGGGGCCATCTGTGGAGGTGAGCCAAGCTCTGAGACCGCTGCAACACTGTGACAGATCCTCCGCACTTCAAGCTAGCGTAAATAAAGCTAGCGCTGTTGTTCTAACTCCCACCCTGGAGCTCTGACAGCTGTGTGATGATGTCGGCAGCCCTGTGACCCACAGATGTGGGCCTGAGGGAAGGAAGGCTACCTGTGATGGGCTGAGAGAAGAGGTGAGACAAGTGGAGAGAGCATGAGACTCACTTAAAGGTGAAGTGTGTAATTTTTCCAATGTTAGGGTATTTTCTCTTCTCTTACTTAAATGAGACATAGCCTATTAGGAAGCCCTTCGTAATCTCTTCCCCAGAGAGTGTAAAACTCGTATTGTTTAAAATAAAAACTTCTGGCTCAACCAGTTGTGTTCATTTGGGGGAAACAACATTTAAGTTATTACTTAGTTATGACTGAAAAAGAAATAACACCAAACAATAGTGCATATATAAATTCAAGTAAAGTTATTATATTTAAAACATAATACAGCATAACAATACTGTGTCTATCCTGCATCCTTCTCCTGATAGTCTGTATTATTTTCTATCTCTCTCCTCGGGATGCACTACAGTGTCAAGAAAGGTAGAAAGTGTGGGAATAAAAGTGATGGGTGAGTGCAGAAGGCCTGACAACTGTTTTACACTCTCTGTAAAGCCATTAGACAGATAGATGGTGGACCTGTTGGAGGAGTGCACAGTGAAAGAGATGGGAAGAAGGGAACGGAAGACAAGAATGAATAAAGCTTGAAAAGGATGGCAGAAAGGAGACATCTCTCTTATTCTGATGTCATAACAAAACATCACTGCAGGAAGTCGCGCATGTTACATTAGCAACAGAACGAGAGTGAGTGTTTGTGACTGTGCGGCTGTAGGTCATCCGTTCATAATGCTATTTAGATAAGATTCAACCAGACTGTTCTGATACTTCCACATCAGTCCGTCTCTCTCACACATATACGCTCATGGATTGTGACCTGCAGTTGACCGTTTGAACCCAGGAGTGTAGGTCAGAGAGGTCCTGTGCAGAAAGGTCACATTGTGGTCATGTTGTCCTGCCTGAATGCAAAGGCCACTTTATTGCAGTGATTTACACAATTAACAGAGACAGTTGGGAGAGAACGAAAGGAAGAAAAAAAAAGCAAGCAAGCAAGAGATGGTGGGCAGCCTCTTGTTCTCCACTCCCCTCAGCCTTGCCACACATTCACAATACGTTCTCGGATATAAATTTTAGATGTCTGACAAACCCCCCTTCCTACTCCAGTTAGGGAGTCATATAAAAAAGAGAGAGTGTGTGTTCGAGAGAAAAACGAAAAGAGAAAAACGATTCATTTCCCACACTCGACCCCAGCCGGGCCAAGGTTAGGCTTACCCCCCCTCTCCTCCGTTTATTCAAACAATACAGACAGGCCAAATGTTCCCCTGTTTCAGAATCAAAAAGAAAAGCCAGCTGATGAATTGTCAAGGCAGAACGCTTTCATGAGTAATGAATTATATTAATGACGGGCGACTCTTACAAAAACAAAGCTCTTAAATCACGCAGTGACTTGGGGCTTTTGTGGAGGTCATTTTCTTTCCCCATTCCCTTCAGCATTCGGACCATGAACCATGATGAAAGAGAAAATTAGTCGTTCAGTTAAAAAAAAAAAGACCAGAATGATTCCATAACTCTCCATTCTTGTTTCTCTGTGTATGTATATAGATACATGGACATATCTTAAAGGGACAGTTCTCCCAAAAATGAAAATTATGTCATCATTTACTTACCCTCATGTTGTTCCAAACCTGTATGATTTTTTTTTTCTTCAGCAGAACACAAAAGAAGATATTTTGAAGATATCTTCCAACAAGTACTATAGTTCATTATCATAAGAATGATTTTCAGTGGCAAAGCAAAGCAGACATCATTCATTTTCAACGAGAATTGGAAAATTCCAGTGACACTACTGATAGAGACCACTAAAAATGCAGCAGGGTTGAAGAGCTCAACTTTCGTCAAGTGAGAAGTGACAGAGTAGTAATGCCTAGAAGAAACCAATTATTTAAACATGGCAACTTGCTGCTTTATAATAAAGAATATGCTGTCTGGTGTGCTTTTGCCAGCATTTTACAATGATTTCAAACACAGCTCATCCAATCAGAATGTAGAGCCTGAACTAACTTTTTCATAATCAGGAATATTTTGCAATGCCTAACTGGTAACTATACAACAAATGAAGAAATCTCAGCAAAATACCCAATAATACAATACTCTTACTTTCATGTAAGTTGCAAATGTCACTTAATGTTTGGTGATCTGGACAGAATCCAAGCCACTTTATTGTACTGGGTGACTCCATGGTGGACATACTTCTAATAGGCCATTTAAAGGGATAGTTCACCCAAAAATAAAAATTATCCCATGATTTACTCACCCTCAAGCCATCCTAGGTGTATGTATCTATCTTCTTTCAGACGAACACAATTGGAGATATATTTAAAAATGTCCCTAGTCCTTCAAGGTTTATAATGGTTGTGAATGGGGGGCCGCGTTTTGAAGACAAAAATAATGCATCCTTCGATAAAAAAGTAATTAATACGACTCCAGGGGGTTAATAAAGGTCTTCTGAAGCGAAGCAATGTGTTTTTGTAAGAAAAATATCCATATTTAAAACTTATATACATTCAAATAACTAGCTTCAGGCGGAGGACCATACGCAGAATGCACAAGTCGATTTGCGCCGGAAGAGTATCCTTTGACCTGATGCACAACGTAATGACGAACGCGGAGGCGCAGAGGATCGAGCAAAACACCGGTCATGGATTATAAGTCTAAAATGACCATTTTTAAAGAGAAATGTCGTATGGATTACTTTTTTTGGATGGATGCATTATTTTTGTCTTTAAAACACTACCCCCTATTCACAACCATTATAAAACTTGGAGGACTAAGGATATTTTTAAATATATCTCTGATTGTGTTTGTCTGAAAGAAGATAGTCATATACACCTAGGATGGCTTGAGGATGAGTAAACCATTGGATAATTTCCATTTTTGGGTGAACTATCCCTTTAAACATTTAACAAAAGCAAAACTCACTAAAACTCAATTCTAATAGCATCTCACGGCCTACACCTGTAAGCATCTGCTTATTACCTGTAAAATAATCCAATCAAAATCCTTCCATGTATCTTGGCAACCAACAGCAGCAGCCATCAATCACCTGCTGGCTAACACAAGCCATGTGGGTTGACCAATGAAAATGTGCATGTAATTCCAAATATTTACATAAATAAATAATTAAATTTACGCTTAAATTCCACATTACATTCCAATCAAGCACGTAAGAGAAGTAATAAAAAACATGAACAAATGAGGGAAATGTGCACTTGTTAAAAAGTTATTAAAGAGCTATCCTCTGCCCTTGATCCAACCTGAGGAGGGTAAACCCTCACCAGCAGGGTGAAATGAACCACATAATTGAAAAATCCAGTGTGCAATCCAAAACTAAGTGGGTCTCCATGAAACAATATCACCATGCAACAAATTTAATAAATAACTTCTGGGAGGGCTGTGAAAGGACTCCAATGTTTCCAGGGGCCCCAGACCAGGGTGTGTTTATGTGTGCACGTGTGTGTTGTGAGTGCATCGGGCGGAGGTGACACTGACTGTGTTGTCAAGCGTAAATCCCAACGCTGAGGGGCCAGTGAGATGGGTGTCCATATATCAAAGGATGCAGTGAAGAGGGCTGTCATTTGATCAGCCTGCAGGAAATTCGGGATTCCAAGCAGATGAGGGTCTGAAACTGAGAGGGCCGCAAAGCCCCGAGCCCTGGAGCTCTGTGCCCTGAAGAGCACCAGCTGTTTCCACTCACCCAGCCGGAGGACTTGAACTCAACCTGCGGCGTGATATGGACGGCTCGGGCGGCGAGAAGGAGTAATGAGTATCAGTGATGGCTGAAGCTAACGGCAGTGTTGACTGCATTTGACATGTGTACGTGTGAGTGACATAGCTATACATGTGTGTTAAAGGGATAATTTGTGTAAAAATGGAAATTCTGTCATCATTTACCCATCCTCATGTCATTCCAAACCCTGTATGAATATTTTAACTGTTTTTGTCCATACAATGAAAGTCAATAGGGTTCAAAACCACATTGGACGAATGTTTTTTGAAGAAGGTTAGGTAACTGTTTGGGTGACCATTGACCTGAATTGTACGGTCAAATACAATTGTCCAGAATACTTTTTTTTTTTTTTTTTTTGTACTCCACAAGAAGAATATTATACAATAGTTCACTCAAAAAATGAATATTCTGTCATCATTCACTCACCACCATGTTGTTCCAACATGATTTTTTTTTTCTTCCACAGAACACAACAAATATATTTTGAGCTGTTTTTTTTAAAACAGCTGTTTTTTAAAACCATATTGGAAGAAGATATTTTGAAGAATGTTGGCAATCCAAAAATTTTAGTGATCATTGACTTCCACTGTATAAGTAAATTCAAATACTGAGATATTTTCCAAAAAATGAAATAGTTAGTTCCCCCCAAAATGAAAATTCTGTCATCATTTAAACACCCTCTTCTCATTTCAAACCTGTGACTTTCTGTCTTCTATGGAACATAAAAGAAGATATTTTGAGAAATGTATGATTGTTTTTTTGTCCATACAATGGAGGTTAATGGTTACCAAAACTGTTTGGTTACCAACATTCTTTAAAATATCTGCTTTTATGTAACACATACAGATACAGATTCAACATAAGGTAGAATTTTCATTTTTGGGTGAACTATCCACTTAAATGCGTCACAAAAATACTAAAAAAAGCAACAATTTTTTTGTCCCAAACCCTGCTGCGATGCATGTAGGTAGACATGACAATGAAGAAGAGCAAAAAAGGATCGAATGAGACAGATGAGGATGGAGGATGGAGGAAGAGCTGTGCGACAGACACAGGGAAAATGAAGTGAGAAGGTAAATGAGCATAAGAGAAAAAGAGAGAGAAGGAGGTTGGCATATAAACGATTAGTCCCAAACGTGAGCTGACAGCTGGACCGTGACCTTCCTGCTGTTGGAGCAAAGCTCTGGCTTCATTTACATTGCTGCCATGCCAAGTCATTTAGACTCCATTCTTATTCTGAACCGATATTGTGCTGAGTCCCCCCAAAGGCTTAACAGGCCTAGTTTAGAGTAATAGCTTACACGGAGGTGCTATCTACATTACAGGCCACGGCTCTGATAGCCCTCCCTCCCAGCTAGTTGACAGAATTAGCTTAAGAGTCATGTTCCGCAGAGTCAAAGATAGTGTCTTTGGATGAGTGAAGTAAAGTTAAAACTCTCTCTGTGTGTGTAATAAACAATCAATGGTCTGTGTCTAGTAAAACCAATGTGAGGTCAGTGGGGGGGGGTCAAGGGTCAACACCTGTCTTGTCAGCCAAAGTTGTGGCTATTTGTGTGTGTATATGCAGGATAGTTGTGAGCTTATACATACACATGTGAACATAAAATGTTTCAAACCAACTGACAAGACATTTCAGGAAAAATATTTACTGAAGAGACCTTAATAAGTGACACATTCATAACACATCCAACCCAGCGCTGAACTCCTGCTTGTGGACTGTGCAGTCTCAAAGAACTAGATAACTAAAGAGGAATAATTCAGGAACAGGAACTTTTTCCCAAAATTCAGTCACTTACGTAGGTCTATGCAGTGTGAATGACATGCTGTCTACAGCTTGATCACTTGATCAACATAACTAAAAATAATATAATATAACTAACTAAGTATAGACTTTTTTTTTAAAGGGGTATTATAATGCCACTTTTACAAGGTGTAAAATAAGTCTCTAATGTCCCCAGAGTATGTATGTGAAGTTTTAGCTCAAAATACTCTATAGATCATATTTAGCATGTTAAATTTGTCACTTTTTGAGGGTGAGCAAAAAAGCTCCGTTTTTGTGTGTCCCTTTAAATGCAAATGAACTGCTGCTCTCAAAAGGGGGCGGAGTTTCAGGAGTTCGTGTTAGCACTTAGCAGCGCCTTTCATTACCAAATGCAGAAGCAGACTCACTGAAAATGCCAGAAACTGTTTAGCCTTTTATGTTCAAAACGGAGTCAGACAATGATGGAGACACTCAAGAAGAAGTTACAACATTTTGAATGCAACAGGACGTTTCTGAACGGTTAGTTGATGAATTTATGCAGCTGATGTGTAGTTAACTATCTTAAAGTCATTGATTAGCATATTCTGTCATGATAATCTATAAATCGCTCATGTGGGAACTGTTGTAAGATGCTTACAGAGCCAGAGAATATATGCTGCATGAAGATAGAACAGGTATAGTTTAGTTTAATTACGGTTAACTTGTCATTTTGTCATCTTGCTTTTATGACATGCTATTGCATTTGTGTTACATACTGTAATGCAGTAACATGGCCTCACCCCTTTGTTGCGCGTTCTTGGGGGCAGGGTTATGTAAATTCTAGGTTTAGTGATGTCACCAACCCGGGAAGAAGCTCGTTGTAGTCCCTACCAGCCATTTGTTGTAGTCCTTAAACAGAGAATTCTTTAAAAGACAATATCTTCGTTTGCATTTAACTTTCAGCGCTGTAACTTCGCAGATACCGTTTATGCTCAAGCAGCAACATTACACACTAACTAAAGTTAAAAAAGTGAAATCACAATGAACCACCCCTTTAAATGATTTATTTTAAAAAGCATTTGTATAAAGCTATATTAAATGTTTTTAAAAACAATATATTAACTTCGAAAGCCACTTTTGTCTATTATATGCATTACTCAGCACAATAATGCAATATCTTTGGATCATATATACATGATAAATTTAGTTAAAAATTTCATATGATTGACAGCCCTACTTATTATATTCCCCCATTACAGTAAGTAATAGAACAGTGAAGGGTGGCACCAGGTCAGTTGGTGCAATGCTGTGAGGATGATTCAGTTTCAGTGCTGTCCTCACATTTCTCTGTGAGATGGATTTATGGCGCATTTCACACTTTGCTGCCACTCTGAGAGCCGTAGCTCCATTCAGAGCACCGCCATGTTAATTAGGAGCGTTTGGCTCCATTTCATTGAGTAGAAGGAAAGAAATATGCCCTGCTCCTCCACTGCTGCCTGGCATCAGGATTGGAGGATGACTGTAAGGAGAAGTACGACTTTGTGTGTGTGTTTTTTCTTTTGCAAGTAAATTAACGTGGTGAAGTGTGTGTGACAGTAGGTAATTTGTGTAAGTGTGAGATCATGAATGACTGTGTGAGCACGTCATTCTTACACAGGATGCAGAGAGTGGTAATAATATACAAAGTTCAAATAAAAGTTATATAGTTCATAACTACACACTGATGCCTGCAGTAGTGACCAATAATAGAAAAAATCACCTTTCGAAAGTAACACAACAGCTTGTAAGACAGTTATGTTTTTGTGATATGGATATGGAAGTAATCTGTTTTGATGTTTTACATCAAACAACGGTTGTATTACGTACATAGGTAGTCCACTTGTGCCTTCTTCAGTTTCCCAGTCATTTATTTTCATTCTTTCTGGGCCAACAAGTGGATGCTCTGACAGACTAGCATGTCCTAATTTGGCCAAGTTAGACGCGTTCCTGGGTCAGCATACCATTTTGTTGATTCTGGAACAACATTCCTGTCCGAAAGTTTGATCCTAACCATATTCCTACCCCTAAACCTAAGTTATCTCTAAAATCAGAGGGAAATGATAAGTGAATAACAATCATGTAGAAGCACCTAACCCTGACTGTAAGCCTAAACTTGACATAAACTGTAAACTTGTCCCTCAGATCTGATTGGTTGATTGGAATGTTGCACTTGGTAAATTATGCATTATACATTTTTTTTTTTTTTTTTTTTTACATCCTGAATTGTACAATTTCATCATCTCGTATGAATTGTAATGACTTTTCCTGAGAACGAGTTGAAACTGGCTGCGCTCATAGCTATAATAACTTATCTTAGATAACATAATTATGATACACTTATAAAAATGACATGTTTATAAAAATATATTAGATTAATCAGGTGAACAATAAATAAATAGTTTAACTAAAGATTTTGATGTATTAAAATGTATTAATTTCCGTAGTAACAAATCTAGGTTTAATCCACAATATGTTTGCATGTTTGCAAATGATTTTGGGAAGATTCAAACAAAAATAAAACTAAACATCTAAACTACTCATAAAGTACTCCAGTCCTCCAGCATGAATGCCGCATTCAGTGTCATGTGACAAGCTCTTTTGCAGCACAATGGAATTCGGAAGGTGAGACATTCTATGATACCGCATTAAAAACGCACGGCGGGGGAATCAGTCCGAACATTTTGAACTTACGTGTGAAAAGGTTCACAGACTTATGACAAAATTTTGCTGCCAGTAGAGCCTATAACTACTCTTCCAACAGATTTATATAGGCAGACATGGTGTATCTTACGTTACAGAACTGCATTTCAGTCAGTGAGCTTTGATGATACACAAATCAATGTAAGCCCACTGGCAGTTGTACAAACATAAAGCATCGAGATCTGTTTCTCAGCAAAATATGCAATTATCTGTTCCTTATAACACACATGTAAATATTGTCATGCTGCACATATGTTGTCCATAACCCAAGTCTACATCTGGTCTAAGGTCAATTTTTAAATGTCATGCCATTGATTTGGAAGATCCCGATATTATTGACTGCTTGCCTTTGTGGCTGCTTCAGCCACCTCTTGACCTGCTGGGCCAAGATCACTATTACACTGTCAGACCACATAATGGAAGCACAGAACAAGGGCTCTCTCATCTAAGAGTGATTCATTACAGAAAACAATGTCATGAGCAGAGGTGATCATTATTTTTCTACAGAAAAAAAGGCTTCCCGAAAATGTAACATCTGTCATAGTGGCTTGGTTACTTTCAAACCAAAAGCAAAGCGACTTTCATAACACTAGGCTGGGAAAGGGTTTTTATGTTCCCTCAACTCTTCAAGTGGTTTATTTTGAAATTCTCTCATAGCTAGTCGATGATGCTACAGAAAGCGGCCTACTAAGAAGAGCCCTCCTCTGGGTGTCTGAGGCAACAGTCCTTTGGCCTTCTCCGGTTTGGCCCAATTATTTGTAATGTGCCGTAGAGTAAACTATTATTCTTAGCCAACCTCAGCAGTAACGTTTCAGTATGCTCTAGTAAATTAGTTGATGACAACACAGCTGAAGTGCCTCATTCATGTGGGGTGGCTCATCAGCAACATGATTTGGATAGCGCAGGATGGGTAATAAATCAGTATTTTCTACTCTCACAGCAAAGCTTAGAGTTTTGTTTTCAATTAAAATCAAAGAATATCAGACAACACATTCTACTGCCTTGAAACAAATACGAAAAAGATGAACATTTTTATTAGTAAGTAATGATGTCACGATGCAACACAACAGCTTGTATGCCAATTACGGTTTTGTGAAATGGATATGGAAATATAGGCCCAACACATGGCTTCTTAGAAAAATGTGCCTCTACCTACATTTTTTCAAAGCTCCAAACACGTAAAGAAATGAACACTGGTAAAACACTAACAAATTTTGTTCCTTTTGACATAATGATTACAGGGCAGATTATCACAGGCTTATTTTCACACAGTTCCTTGCACAATGCTATGTTATGACCTCAAAAACAATCTTACCATAGTGCACGGTTTGTAAACTAATAGATCTTGACATTTGCATCACATGACTTTTCTTAAGTAGTAAAATTGCTTGCTCACCTACTAAAGAACTGCACTTGTGTTGCAGAGTGCTCGAGTCCTGTCAAGCACAAGTCATGATAAAAGAGCTCAAAGACTTGTAGAAGCAAGCTAAAATGGCAAGAATGCTTCAGCAAATGTGTTTTTTTCTCACATTTACTAATGTTAACACTTTCGGTTAGGTTTAGGGTTGGTGGTATGTTATTTTCAAACAGAGCTTTAGGGACATTTCATTTCTGAACTGATGCAATATATACAACAACCAACCTAATAAAACTTTGCCAGATTTATCTGTAAAACTGAACATGTTTTTAGCACCACACACTGGACATTTCACTTTGAACATGTTGCGAAACGTGCAAGAATCAATGTAAAGTAATTCTGCATAAATGTTGGCACAGGCACGTTTTATACAATGAGCCAACTGACTTTATCTATTAAATGATTTACTTGTCCAACACAATAACAATGTATTTTAGGGTGTGCTATGACAGCTACGTCAAAGTCCCCAAGAAAAAAAGAGAAATGCTATAAAAGGAGGCATGATTATTTCCATCATGGCCACCAAGGGCTTCTCAATGCTCACTGTATTCAGTATTTTCCCTAAACAGGCATTAGGGTCTAATTCTGCCCGCCCATGGAAGAGCAGGCGCTAAAGCCCATGTCAATTGGCAGACTCCCTGTGGGACGAGAGAAAGAGAGAGAGAGAGTGAGAGAGAGTGAGAGAGAGAGGGGATTCTCTACCAGGCAGTGCACCCACCACCCCACCCTCTGCTCTGGGCCTGTAATCACAGATTAGGGGGCGGATCAAAGGCTGGATTAAATTTGGGCCACTGGGCAAAGGCGGAGATTATGGCATGGTGGCACATCTTTTTCTTTCTTTCTTTTTTTTTTTTTTTGTTAGAGCTTGCATGGGTCTGAGACATACAGTAAGTGTGTGTGCACGTGTATCCGAGTTATCCGGTTAGCCATCCAGAAGTCCAACCAAAGTTGTTCAGTTTTCTCAACACTTGTTTCTTCAAACCTCTAGGGTGAGATTATGGAGAAAAAAAAGGAGCATAACCTCTGATTTCCACCCCCATAGCTTCACACTACAGCACAGCCCTGCCTTTCCAGCTAAAGGTAGGAGGCGAGGTGCGCTGAATAGCGATAGCCAACCAATTTTTCCATTATTGTGGCAGAGCAGTGACTTTTAGCTGCGTGTAATCCTAGCCCCCTCACCCCCTTACCTCTTAAAGGGGCTCATCACAAACAATTAAATCAACCATGAATTTCATATCGTTCAGTAGAGCCTTTCAACCTTCTCCTTTTTCCTCATCCTTTTCTCTTTTAATTCAAACTTGTTAATCAGCCTTTAGAAGCCAATTAAGTAGATTGTAACGCTCTCAATTGGATAATTTGCCTTTGTTGGGCTCTCGGTGATCCTTCTGATACAGTCTGCAAGCAGTAATTGGCCTAGCATTACAAACAAACAGCAATGAAGAGAGACACTAAACATGTCTGTTTGATAAATTTAGTACTAATGCTCCTGTTATATATTTTTATTTTTTCACACTTTGTATTGCAAGGACAGTGGCGAGATAATAGAATAAAGGAGAAGACAAGGGAATGGGATTGGGAAAGGACTTAAGAAGGTCGAACCAAAAGTGAGTGTGAGAGCACGTGCCATGTAAAGTATGTAATTATGATAAAATGAACGTAATGTAAAGGAATTATAAAGAAAAAGTTACTTTTTTTGTTTTTATGGTTGTTTAAATGAATATGGTTGGTTGATTCAATGCCCAGGACTGTGCAGTAATGAGTGGATAAGGAATAAAAAATTGAATTCACCCAGTCTACGACCTACCGCCCTCGGCTCCTGTTCTCAAAGCTCGTAGAGCCGCTAAGAGAATATATATAGCAAGGTGTCTGTCGTTCTTCATCTGTCTATCTGTCTGTCTCTTTCTCTCTCTCTCAAAGACCCTCTTGTCACCCAGGGCTCCAACCGAACAGTGGGAGTGCACAGCCCAGCAAAAGGGCAACCATTTATCACAGTCACCCCAAATGAAAAGACCCAAACGTCTCTCTTTCGGCTTTCCCCCCTTCCCTCTTTCTTCTGCTCTCTCTTTTCCTCTTTCAACATCCCGTCTTTCCCCTTTTGTCTGATCGTAACAGTCTGGCTGGCAAAGAGGAGGGAAAGAAAAAAGAAGGCCGTTAGCTCGCTCAGCCCGGCTGCAGTTGGGCCAGTTCTCTCACGCTGTGGATCAAGCAGCCCTTTGTGTGTGTGGGGGTGATTTGTCAGGCGACGGTGGCAGAAGTCAAGACCTAGAGGTTGAAAGGCCCTGACCCCAGGAGTGCCTGGCCCCCAAGCTTCTGCTATAATAGAAAGGGGCCCAGAGAATGGCCGCCTGTCCAGTGCCCGAACGCCACAAAGCGGCTCATCTGCATACTTCAGGTAGGGCACTTTTATTGGAACTGACAGGGGTGTGACAGCCTCAATAGTGGACTGAGTGTGTGTGTGGGAGGGTGGTGGCTAAAAGCAGCTTTTCCTCCACCAGTCTTGGAGGAAACCAATAACCGCTAATCTCTCCCAGCATAATAAACAAAACAGTAAACAATGCCATTGTTTACACATCCAACAGGCAGTGCAGTTACTAGTCTTTTGTGACCGCTCAACGGCAGAATGAAGTGTCAGGGCAGAGGCCATCAGAGAGCGAGAGAGAGATAGAGAGAGAGAGAGGGAGAGTGAGGCAGTGTGAGACAAATAGAGAGAACTGTGACAACTGACATGCTGGTCTGCCTGTTAGTTCTCACCCAGTTTTGTTCCCTTTTCATCCGCTCCTAAAAGACGACAGAGAAACGCATTCCTCCACCAAATTGTTTGTTTGCTTGTTCCCACTTTTCTTGGGGCAGAAGGAGACGGTAACGTTAGCCTCTCGCTCTCATGGAGGGTTAGTCAAATGGGGCAATTCCGCACTGTTTATTTGCATATGCTATCTGCATAGTTTTAGTGCTCGATTCACTGAAGGAATTATGCAAATCAGGTAACGGCACAAACACGCACACAAAAATCTAATTTTATACCATTTTTTGAGGTAGTTCTGAGTGCTTGTTGCAGAGGATGCAGCAGACTACATCAATGTGACATACTTTACTGGGAAATACATGACTCCACTAATCCAGGTACTCAAATCTGCAAAAAGTGTATTCAATTGCAACACACTGGATATATGCCAGTTATAATGCTCTTCTCCATAATTTAATCATAATTTAATGAAATACTGCTCCCATGATCGATAGTAAATGTACACACATATATTTTATTGCCTACACTTTACCCGCCTGCTTTCAATGGACAATAATAGTGCGACGTTAATTGTGCATGGCAAAAAAATTTATAAAGAGCCAAATTTTCATAGAAAGGAGAAGTGGTTGTTGTGCTAAAAAAAAAAGAAAAAGAAAGAATGCTTACAGTGCAGCATTACTTAAACACATTGGGCCCTATCATACACCTGGCGCAATGTGGCGGAAGGTGCGGCGCAAGTTATCACAGATATCATTTTCACGTTCTGCGGCACATTGTTTAAATAGCAAATGCAATTGAGCCCATTTGTGTGCCCATGGGCGTGCTGTTCTGAAAAATGAGGTATGTTCAGGGGCATTGTTGGCGTGTTGCTATTTTGAGGCAACTGAAATAGATTGTGCCATTGACCAACAAACACCTGGTCTAAAGTCAACGGTGCAATATTTTTTTGTTGTTATTTAAAGAGTGCGTTAGTAATATGCGCCTATAGGCGGGTGCACAATGTGCATATACTCTGCTTATTACAGCAGCACACAAACATACCAAATATTAAAAATAAAATGATTACAATGTAAAAGATTATTATTGTGTTCATAAAAGTAAAAATGCTTTGGTGGAACCCGGCTTGTCCCATAGATGGTCTGCTCGCGTGCTTTAACCTCACGCACAAGCAGATCTGTTTCCTCGCTAGAGAAGTGTTCAGTTTTTCCACTTGCAAATTCCGCCATGTAAATAGTGAATCTGCCATGGTGTGAGCGCAACTGTTTTTTAAAGGGGATAGGAGATGACACTCTGTTACGCTCAAAACACACCCATTACAACCCTTTTAGACCATGCGCCGGGTGCCGACCATTTTTCCCGTCGTTAGCCCATTCATGGCGCTTTTCCACTGCATGGTACGGCTTGGTATGGCTCGCTTAAATAGTAAGTTGAGGTTCCAAGTGAGCCATACCAATACTAAAATGTGATGTGTAAACACTCGTCACTACCAACGTCATTGGATTTGCGACACAAGACGCCAAACCCGCTAGATTTAAATAGTCAGCAACAGCCATTGCAGTATAACTTGTTCGCACAACTTTTTTAAATGAGTTGCTTTAAATGACCGTCACAGGCAACTTGAAAAAAAATAAATGGCTCTATTGTGGTCAGTAGATGAAGTGGCAGCATAACTATAACGATCAGTCTATAATCCCACCCACTTTGAAGCAGTGCTAAACTGCAGTGGAAAAGCAAGCCGAGCCATGCCTGAGCTGTACGAGCTGTACTTGTACATATACTGTAACAATATGTTTTAAGTTTCTCAATAAATAATAATAATAATACTAATAATAATAAAGTTGTCTATTTAGGATCTTTTCCAAAACCACACCAATATGTCTTTGGGGAACATTTCAATTGTTCAAGAAAACTGAAACAAAAGTTTCTGTGGGAGAAATACAGAAGGGTAAAAATACATCTGAGAAAAAAGATTGTACAAAGGATGTAAAGCCCGGAACACACCAAGTCGACGGTTGGCCATCGGGCAGTTTTGGTTAGGTGACCGACTAAGTTTTCTCAGTGTGTTCCACACCATCGGCTGAAGTTGGTCCTCGTCAGCTGTTTTTCGGCCATTTCGACATGTTCAATCGGCATCGGAGCTCGTCAGTCAGTCGGGCCGTCTGATCATTCTGATTGGCTGTTCAGCTACTGCCACCTGCTGGTACGGAAAAACATTTCATCTTACGCAGACGCAGAACGGACGTGCTACTTGGCTTTCGGGTGTCAAGCGTCGGTTTGGTGTGTCAGGGCAACTTTGGACCCAGACGCTGCCGACGTGAGCCAGCCCTGCAGTCTGCTTTCGTTGCCACTAGTTCGTCGGCATCGGCTTGGTGTGTTCCGGGCTTAAGGTTTGGAATCTTTCAAGTCATGCAGTGTAAAACTAGAATACACCAAGTGTTTAGACATTTTTTTTTCTTTAGGGGTTTTCTTACATTCTGTCTGGACAAAAAAACAAAAAAAAAAAACTTTCCTTTTTGTAGTTTAATTTAGACAGCATGATATCGTTAATAACCTTGATGTGTAACAAATTCAGTCCTGCAATCCTTAAGCCATCACCTTGCCTAATCGGCACAATCAAAAGCAATCAAATAATCACATAATCAGTGAACAGGGCTGCTGGCGCAGATACAGCAGCATTGGATCCATTCTGGGCCTGAGTGACATGATTATAAAGACTATGGGAGTAAAGCAGTTGTCATTGGAAGCAGATGGAGCATTTTAGAAAGACAGAGGGAAGATCTTTCAGCATGGCGTCCTTGTGCGATGTCTGGAAGCATTTATGATCCACAGAGGCTTCTTATTGTCAAAAGAAAAAAGGAAGGGAGGAAAAGAGAGGAACAAGGAGGGGAAATGTTGAATCATCTCCAGGCTGAAAACACTCACATATAGACCTTACAATGCTTAAGAGTGACCAAAATCCAAAATGTCCATGATTAAAACACAGCTTCCTTAGAACTGTTCATGACTTTATTTATCCAATGGAACATAAAAGCAGAATTTTGAAGAATTGTGCTGGTTGCTCTTTTCCACACAATGACAATGAGATGGAACTAAGGCTTTCAAGCTTCAAAAAGGATGGAAAAACACCATAATAGTATCATAAAAGTGGTCCATATATGACTCATGCAATATATTGCAAGTATTCAAAATCCATATGATAGTTTATTTGCGAATTTATTTGCAACAAACATTTAATTTAATGCATCATTTACGGAATTTCTTCTGAATGTCTGAATTAATCGTTCTTTTGACTCAGATCCTTTGAATGAATTGGTTGATCCAGATCCTAAAACTGGTCTAAATGATTAATTCACAATCAGACTGATGGTTCTCAGTTTTTGGATGGTTCTCACTGACTTACAATGAGAGAAAGATTATCAGTGAATACTTAAAATTAACATATATTTCAGTTTGTTTCTCACACATCAATTGTATAGAGTCCTGCAATGATACCATATTTTTAAAGGCCAACCCAGAAGTTAGCATCAACCTGATTCCCTCAAAAAAACAAAAAAAAACAACAACAACAGGATTTTCCATTTGCTTTTAAATTAGTGCAGAAAATAAGCTCTGTGACCAACAAAAGTTTATGATTCTTACAGGTTTTGATCATCGTGATAATCTTAACAAATTAATACAACTTTTGTACATTTTGAAGCCTAAATACAATCGCCAAAAGTAAAGTGTAGGCTATAAACAAACTACACCATCTTCACATGACTTCAGTGTCACCACCATTAAGCTTCTGACAACTCTTTTAGTCTTTATTTAAAAACATTTTCCCTGAAAGTTTGCATTAAAATAGTTTGCAAGAGTGTGATACTAGTGAGTAGTAGTGAGTTTTCCTGTTCGAGACAACCTCTGTAGTCCCATTTAGCCACTTGTTAGCAGCACTCTATAGCTTCAGGTAACTCATATAGACTACTTTCATGTCACTTTAATAGTGCTTTTTGCATCCTTTTCAGGTTTTAAAGCTCCAGTCCATGTACTGAAATACTTTTTTATTAAAATATAAGAGAGAGAGAGAGAGAGATAGTGAGTGAATGAGTGAGAGAGTGAGTAAGAACAGCTATGGTGTCGTGTACAAAAAGTGTCAGACACTTGACACTTGTGTCTTCTGCTCTCATTTGAGGTATGGAGCGGATGCATCCAGGCAAAGAAAGAGGCAGGGCGGCGCTTTCATCCTCTACGTTTGGAGGCAAGAGTCTCTGTGTGTATGCATGTGTATGAACAGGAAGATGAATGGTCTCGAAGATAAATGCATGTGGGTTACTCTGCAGTGGCCTCCCGCTCCATGAAGCCCACTACCATGACATCAGAACAGAAGGGGCAAACATCCCCTCTTTGTGGAGGGGCTAATTTAATTTGTACCTTCAAATGAGGGGTAAATATGTTTGAACTGTCTGAGTGAGCAGTGTGTACCCGACTCCCGTTCTCACGGGAAACTGGCGCGCGGCAGGATATTGTGTGGCGTTGTATTGCTAGTTCAGTTCAAAAAAGCTAATTTGATTATTTCCTTTTGCCTTTTTTTTCATTCTCTCTCACTCACCATCCCGCTCTCTCTCTCTCTCTCTCTCTCTCTCTCTCTGTCTCCATCTGTTCCTCTCTTCGGAACTGCGTGCCTCTTTCCTGGCGTACATACACAAACACTAACATACACACACAAACACACACCAACTCTTGACATTCCCCTGGGATGACCCCAATGACCTTTTTCATGTCTGTTCAGAATCTGACGTCAAAAGGTCTCGTTGCTAGGAATGGGGGCTTGTTTAGTAACAAATATGACCTCTCTCGCCTTTCCTGGTCTCTGCGGCTATCGAATATATAATTTCTTCCTGTTTTAGCTGCTGCATACATAAATGAACTCAATGAGTCAATGAAAGGTTATGAGGACACAAGTCCCAGTATCAATATCCATAAGTCCAGAGGGTTTGATAAGCGCACTCTTCCAGCAATCCAGGGTGTCAGGGTCACACCTAGCCTTTCACACCATAGATGCACCCTGGAGCTGCCTGGTGACCCTGCAGCGTCCACGGCTGACCCCTGGGCTTGGCCTGACCTCTATGGACTCAGCTGATTCTGATTACTCCTCTGGGATCCTGGACCAGCAGCACCAAGCTCTAAGTTTGACATCTGATGTAGAGGAACACTATAAATATACAGAACAATAACGACAATACAGCATTCTCCTAACAGAAGTATACTGGACAAAATGAACAGTTCAGCACATTGTCCATCTGCCATCTGTTCCGGACAGTGACCTTTTAATGCACCTTTTAATCTATATTTAATTAAAACTCCAGAATGTATCTCCTTATGATGTATAGTGGACCTAATAATAATGTGGACAATTAAAAATGCATGAATTTCTTTATGTAACAAATTACCAAACCAAGTGGCTTTTATTTAAAGGAAAGAGTGCACAATCACACTGTTCAAGCAAAACATTTCATAACAAAGTTTGTTTCAAATGATAAAACAATACATACATTATTCAAACATCAAATATTAGTGGATCGTGTTCATAGTTAAAGGGTTAGTTCACCCAAAAATGAAATTTCTGTAAATAATTACTCACCCTCATGTCATTCCAAACCTGTAAGACCTCATCTTCGGAACACAAATTAAGATTTTTTTTGATGAAATCCGAGAGGTTTCTGAACCACCCATAGGCAGCAATGTCATTGCAAACTTCAAGGCCCAGAAAGGTAGTGGTTCAACCTTAATGTTATGAAGCGACAAGAATACTTTATATGCACAAAAACAAAGCAAAAATAATGACTTTATTCAAACATTTCTTCTCTTCCCTGTCAGTCTCCTATGCTGTTGACGTAGTAAACACAGTGCAGTGCTTTCGTGTTCTAAGTCAGAGCAGAAATTATTGAATAATGATGTTATTTTTTTGTTTTTGTGCACAAAAAGTATTCATGTCGCTTCATAACATTGCAGGTTGAACCACTGTTGTCACATGGACTATTTTAACGATGTGTTTACTACCTTTCTAGGCCTTGAAAGTTGCAATGACATTGCTGCTTATGTGTGGTTCAGAAACCTCTCGGATTTCATCAAAAATATCTTAATTTGTGTTCTGAAGATGAACAAAGTTTTTACAGGTTTGGAATGACATGAGGGTGAGTAATCAATGACAGAAATTTCTGGGTGAACTAACCCTTTAATGTGATGACCAACATCTTTGGTTACTCTCCTAGGACTCCTATCTGAACTTCATGAGAACTGACTTCATACATCCACTAAAAATCACTTTGAGACCAAATGGATTGCAAATTGCAAAAAGTGTTTTAAAAGTAGTTTTGAGAAACAACCAAAATCATTTTATTGCAGAAACCACTTTGTTTGATGTATTGTTATATAATGCAATGACATTTTACATTTTTAAGTGCCACTTAAGTGTCCAAAAGTGCCCATATACTTTTGGGAGCCTATGTATTTTTCAAGCATTTAACTAAAGTACTGACCAACACAAACTGTGACGTTCTACTTTTTCAGCTCAAGCTGAAGATAGCTGTAGCATGTGAGTTGTGTTCTCTAAACTGAGGCTACCATCTCTCCTTCTCTTTCTCTCTCTCTCTCTCTCCACACTGACCCAGTGTCTGACCAGTCTGGTACTCTGACCTGCAGCTGTGTTTATAGTCAACACAGCACCATGTTAGGACAGCTGGGAGAACAAGAGAGGCAGCCACCATGCAGCCCAGCACTCACAAGATTAGACACACAAATGACAACAAAGTAAGAAATGTACAAACAGGATGTATGCGAGAATAACTTCACAGATGAACATTTCAGTACGAATGCATGATTCCCAAAACATTTGGCACTAAAAAAAAAAAAAAAAAAAAAAAACGTTACAATCCTCAACAAGAGTTTCCTGCATTTGATTGAGTAAATGAAGAATAATTTCCGGATCTATTGGCATATTCTTATAGTGTCATTGTATCATTCATTACTGTCACCACTGTGCGTGAGACTGTGTGACTTTGTGTGTGCACAGGACATAGACAAGACCAAAACAACATCCGTTTGTAGCATTATCAATGACACCAAGGAGAATAACAGCCTGAGAGACCTCTCTTTCCCCTCGATGCATCAAGTTTCGCACACAAACACAAATAGTCTCTCTCGGTTCATCTTGTTCTCTCAGCCACCCCGGGGGTATCCTTCATGGGAGCCGGCAAACCCCAGCATATTTGTGGGCAGCCTCCTAGTGTGAAGCCTTTATTTAGGTGCATGGAAACTTTACTTATTTATCAGATATCATCCTGCAAAGAACGGCAACTTTATTTTCCGTCTCCTGATATCATAATAGTCAATAACTTTATAAGTACATGTAACTGTCTGTTTGTTCTATTACTTGTTGATATTATTCTTATGGTACATCATAATGCAGAGAATAACAAATCCGAAGTTCAGAGCTCTTTTTGGAAAACGTTGGAAGGAGCCAGTCAGTGTAAAGGCTGCAATACTGATAGAGGTATTGACAGTTCCTCATTGTTATTGACACAGCCAGCATACATCAGGGGCGTTAACGTAAAGTGGCTATTGACATCCCACTTTGGCCATTGATGTCCCATGTCACTCACTAAGTGCTTTACTATCATGTCCATTTCTGTGCTAATGTGAAGTTTCTCTCAATATCTTGACTTATAGAGAGCCATATTAATGCCATCCAGCGGTTAGAGTGGAGGGTCATGGAAGAACAACACTAACTTCAACTAAATCTGGAGTTGTGGTGGAAATTTACGGAAAACAATGATTGACTCAAAATTAGGAGCCAAGAGACAACATAGAAATAACAATCCATGTACCTCAAAATCCCTCAAGACTAAAATGATTGGAGCAGGCAAAGAGAAGGGCAGAAATAGTCATATTTGTGGGTTTGTGGGATATTCATTGTGACTTATTCAGAGAGCTCATTTGTGGCTATTACTGGCGAAAGAATTTCAGTTGTATATTCAATAATGGGTCCATGACATGACATTTATTTTTGTCTGGATGTATTAATTTATTTAAAAAATGCTTTTTATCCATATAATTACTTGAATATATCCAACGATGAGCATGTGTGAATTTATTAATTAAAAATTTTGATATTTATTTATTTACATTTTTATTTATTTGTACAATGTCATTTGGTGCAACTCCCCAAATTAAAATTATAAAGATATTTGTGAATTAATAATATTAATATCTGTAAAAATATTTTGAAAGTAAAAAATGTTTTGAAAATAAGGATTAATGTGTAAAAGGTATATTTTTACTTGTACTTTTATTATTTTTTTTTTTTTTATTTGATTGCCCCATAATATGACAATTCCAACGTTAAACTCATTAAATTTAAACTTTTCTTGTAAATAGTATAAACATTTTTTTCAAAACCATATGAAACCAACATGAAAACACAATTTTCAAAAAATAAATAAATAAATAAATGAAAAAAAAAAAAAAAAAAAAATATATATATATATATATATATTTAAAATGTTTTTCTATTATTGTGGAACGATCTTAAATGTCACTGATCCATATAGTGTGCTACAATGAATTAGAGACAGAGAATTTGGATTTGGGAAAGTGAGAGAAAAAAAAAAAAAGCAGCGAGGAAGTGCATTTATCAAAGTCAATAATGTCATAATGTGTCATCTGAAAGCTTGAAAAAACACACTAACAGTGCCACAACAGAGATTCATCAGCCGGGGCATTCTGTGCATTTCTTCCAAGAAGAGCCATGAATGAGAGCACTTATAATGGAAATCAGCAGGCAAGTTCACGGAACTTAAACAATCAGCAGTGTTTAATGATTAATAACCCAGTCAAGTAGAAAAATGAAATCTGTATCAAACTGTTAAAATGGACCCCGTTGTGCCTCAAGTGGGCTTGTTTGGAGTTCAGGGAGAGCTTGACATGAAGTCAAATCAGAAGTGTCAAAGGTAAAAGAGAGGGAGCTACTCCATATGTTAACTTAATCTGTTAGGGTACTCATGTTCAATAGACTCTTCACTGAATAGAAACCAAAAATAATCCTCCAAAATTTTCTTGTTTAGCATTTGGAAAATCGTTTGGAGGGGAAGGGTGATACTAGGTCACGATGGCAGTTGAAGACCGAGCAGCTGCTCTGGTGACATTGAGGAAGCACCGTCAACGTACGTGATGTTCTGTTGGTGGAGTCAGGAAAACTGATGAGGGATCATGAAAAAGCGGTGGGAGTCAACCATCACTCTCCCCCTGCTCAGGATGTGTCAATACACAGCCAGGCCACAGAGGAAGGGAGAAACAAATATAAGTTGGAGATTTGATACCCCCAACTGGCATTATAGAGCTTACAAAAGCCAAAACCCAATGATGGAAGCTTTAGTTCTTCCAGGCACTGGGGGAAAAATCAGTTTTTGTTCCTTTCAGCATCATTTTAGCAGGAGCTTGACATGTTTAACATGATCCATTCCAGGTAGAAGCGCAGAGCTGACAATGAGTTCACACCACCTGCTCTTGACCTTTTCTGAGATATGAAGCCTTGTTCTATTTTTATACAGACAAATCCTGCTCTGGGTGACAGCTCCAGCCTAGACTCACCTCTACCCAAGAACAGTATCCATAATCACCAGAAACTGAGGGAGAGAGAGAGAGAGAGAGAGAGATGGAAAGAAAGATGGAAAAAGAGGAGCCCAAGAGAGCACTCTAGGAATGATGGAATATCAATATGGCAGAATGAGACTTTCACACACTAACATGAACACAGGGCTCCTTCCTTTCACTGAAACTGATGCATTGCGCACAGAGAAACACTCTAGTGAGCTGCCTCACTGCCTACTCCCTACATACAGTAGGCCACATTATAACTGTCAAGGAACCGAATAAGTCACTGATTCGGAAAACTCAACACCAGGAATTATGTGTGGTTCAAATACAGCTCTCTATTAGCATGTTGCTAAGCTAACTATGTATTATGGTATTTTATTTTCTGTGAAGGACATATGCAATCATGCCTTAGAATATGCCAAAAACAAGGTATCTTTAAATGCAGTTTCTAATTCTACTAACCCGAACCATAACCTAACAGTCTACTACAGTCTTCTGTAATAGCTCTAATGAGAGTTAGTTGACATGTAGTTGCAAAGTTAGTAGAATGTCTAAAGTGGACCATCGAAATAAAGTGTAACCTTATATTCTGTATTATTCTGACTTTTAAATCTCTTCCAGTGATCAAGAACTGTTTTTACACTCTTAACCTAAGTTAATATTCTAGCCCCCTTGCAGGCATCCAGATGTCACACCAACCAGATGAATTAAACTCAAACGGACGTGAGTCCACAACATAAGCTCTAGTGTTGAAGCACCCTTGCATTAACACACCACGTCCTCTCAGATTTTGTTTTTGTTGCTTCCCATCTGAGAGCTGAAGCAGGTATTAAAAGTCGCCTATTCCTCCCGTCTCTGTGCGCCGCAGAGAGAGAGTCCTCCTCCCCGAGAGCCAGGCAGATTATTTAAAGACTGATTGAGACGCCAACGTCAGCCGGATTGCCAGTGCGGAGGCAATCAGGAGGCAGATAAGGACCTGTTACCTGAAGTGGGATTCTCAACCTGCATCGTCAGAGAATCCATCCTGTGCAGACTGATAACAGCTGGCTTTTAATGACCACTGAAAAGCTGGCAGGAGACGGACGCGAAACGTATAGAGGCTGTTATCCGCATCACTGTTAGAGGCTAAGGGAAGTGGGAGGTTAGGCTAACCATCCCGATCTAGCATTTCTGTGTAGAAGTAAGGACATATAGTACATGTGTTTATGCCTACTATCCATACACACACACACACACACACACAAAAAAAAAAAAATAAAAAAATACACAAAAAACACTACACAAATGAACTCAATGTGACTTGTATATCTGTACTATAAAACCTACAAACACCACTTGAATGGGAAAAATACATATAGACAGAGAATGTCCATTTTTCTGACAATTCTAATTGAGATTTCTGTGTACAGTAAATACACTTATGCTGCATTGGGATATGCACCTGTTCATGGCATAGCTTATATATCACTGCACAAAAACTCAGAGGACTCTCAAAAAGTCAGGGAAGAACTGCTATGCAGAATTCTTCTACTCTGGATGAGAGTCCATTAACGGTAAGAAAAAAGTAATGGAAAATGAACTCAATGCATTACTTTACATAAAAATGTACCAATGCAACATACTGTAATTAGTTACTTTTTGTATCACAAAATGCAATATTGTAACGCATTTCTTTTTAAAATGAACATTCCCCAACACTGATCCTTAAACAAAACACACACTCTCCCACATAACCCTTTAAAGCTCTTCATGGCATAGGTAGGCCCTTCTCGTGCCTGCTCGACTCCTCTCCTGGCAGATCTCAATTAGCCAGGGATTCTCCTCGAGGGCAAAAATGTGTTTCTGTCAGATACGTAGGATTCATTTGACTCTAATGTAATTACTGCAGAGGGGCAAAGCTCTCCATGCCCTCATCTAGAGAAGATTATGGGCGCTCTCTCGCCCACAAGATGCTCTCACCTTTGGCACCTTCCTCTAAAACCAGCCTAAGCACCCTCATCCAGTAATATCTCACTCCATTTGTTTGTTTTCCCTCCGCCCCCTTTCTACTGAACCAGTCATACTGGTGGGTTTGTGGGTGGGGGACTGATTGTTCTAATGTTTGGGGCCAGCGACACAGGCGAAGAGAGCCGATAGAGCAAACCTGCGTAGGCCACCACCCCCGCATTGACCCCCCACTTATGGTAGCCGAGGTGATACACTTGTACAAACACGGCCCCTGGTATGGCGTGTCACATGCCTTGCCAAGGGGGGATGAAGGGTTTGGGGGGGCATCTGCTTCCTTGGCAAGCAGCGACCAGATTATACATCTGGTCCCTACTTGCCAAGAGGGAATCTATCACATTCCTAGCACTTCTTCTATCTCACTCTATCCCTCTTTCGTTGTCCTTTCCTTTCGTTCTCTACTGTCTTTCTTTAGCCTGCTCACCCCCCATCCTTTTCATTTTTGTGATATGTGGTTTTGACATCAAAGTGGCAGAGAATATTAATCCTGGCTGAACTATCTGCTCAGAGCGCAGGGATCAAGCCAGGGCTAAGATCATGCTTTGTTCCCCTCAGGAAGTGAGGGGAAAAATGAGAGAAAGAAAAGAGAGATGCAGAAAAAGACAGAAATGGGTGGGAGAGTTGACTAAAGATGATGCCTCCTTTTGAAAAAAAAAAAAAAAAATGTCTCAAAACAATGTATTTCTTCTTTGTCAAAAGTAAAAGTATATGATCATCTTATCATATCGTTAACATTGTGCTATTCTGCTCAATTTGGTACTATTTTTTTTTTTTTTTTGTTAAAGAAATTAATACTTTTATTCCGCAAGTATGCATTAAATTGATCAATAGTAAAAACATGTATAATGGTACCAGAACAAATGTTACAAAGAATCCTGAAAAAAAAAAAAAAAGTTTCCACAGAAATATTAAGCAGCACAACTGTTTCAAACATTGATAAGAAATGTTTCTTGAGCACCAAATCAGCCTTAGAATGACTTCTGAAGGATCATGTGACTGTAACAGCACACACTGAGACAGCAGATGAGGATGAACCCAACCACAGGGAGTTTATTGCAGGTTAGAGATGAGATAAGTATCACAGGTAGAGTGCACAGGTAACAATGTATCTGAATATGCAGTCTTTCCAAACTATACAGAGTAACTGAGCTAAGAACCATCATAGAAGGTGCAGGAATTACAGGCACGTATAACAGACAGGTATAGTTATTTCCTTTACCCAACAATAACTTAACTTCTCTTTTTCTACAAGAAAAACAATAAATCATAAGCAAAAGAAGGTAAATGGGCAGGGTGGCAATGAACAGGAGATACAGGTACACAGATTCAATAGGATCAAGATATCTCAGAGAAACATAGTAACTTATCTTCCAGAGGTAAACACAGGGTTACGAAAGGTCTTTAACTCAACAAACACGGTGAAATTCAGGTAAAGTCCACTTTTAGCGAGTAACCTTGAGAGGTCAGTCCAGAAACCTTTTGCATACAAAACCAGCTCAACATAAAAACCAGGTACATTTACACGACGACAATGTACTAAAAACTGAAAAGTTTTTCCTTTGCTTTTTTCTGCGTATAGACGACAACATTGTCAAAACAATCCCCGGTCACACTGATCCACGAAAACGACGTATAAAGCTGTATTATTCATGCTAGGCCAGTAGATGGCATTGTCACTTTGTAAATAAATATTATGTGCCTATAGACTGAACACATAATACGCAGATGCGTGAAGTCACCGTTTTCACAAATTTGCGTTTTTGTTGTTTACAGGCGATAATGGTATCGTTTTCAAAAACTTTGAAACCCGTTTTCAAAAGTTAGTGTTTTCCAGCCCCCAAAAACACCATTGTCATGTAAATGAACGGCCAAAACAGATAAAAAGTTTTCAGTTTTTAGTGTTGTGTCGTGTAAACGGCCCCTCAGCATGGATCTTAAGAAGGAGTCCAAACAAACAGTTAACGAGCTGCAGTATACTGGTGAGTGCGAGAGTGTGTTAGAGAGTGAGAGTGAGTCCTATAACCAGATTACTGATCTGGAAAAAGAAAAAAAAAGAAAGCCGGTAACACTTATGGTAACAGTATGGGGAACAATTCTCACTTTTAACTAGTTGCTTATTAGCTTGCATATTGGCTGCTTATTAGTACATATAAAGCACATATTAATACTTTACTCTGCATGACCATATCCCTAAATTCTACCACATACCTAAACTTAAACGCTACAACAACTACCTTACTAACTAGTAATAAACTGTAAATTAAGAGTTTATTGAGGCAAAAGTCATAGTTAATAGTCAATATGTGTTCCCCATACCAAAGTGTTACCAGAAAGTCATAAAGTGCATGTTTTGGAACTGCTTCAGGGTGAGTACATTTTTGAGTGAACTATTCCTTTAATTTTGCATTATTTTTTACACCTCTTGCACAAGGCCGATATACAATGAGGGCTTTGGGAAGAACTTTTAGCCAAAGTTTTCAGGTTAGTGGCATCAAATCTTTGAAAGCACATCAAAAACGGAGTGTCTATTTACACTAAGTGCAAATAGCATCCCTTGTTGGCAAACGTTATTTACACTAGCTCAGCCCACCAGTGTCTGGTTGGGCCAAATCCGCCTTTTGCCGAGCTCGCATTTCTTTTCAATAAAAATGAAAATAATGTTCTAAAAGTGGAAATAAACTGTTTACTCTTACTATTTACTCTTATTGCAAAGAACTGATACTTTTACATGGTGTAAATATAATATTTTGCTATTTTCACTTAGTGTAAATAGCATCTACAGCTATTTGTACTTGGTGTAAATAGATTATAACGCTAAGAATATATATATATATATATATATATATATATATATAAACTTGGTTATTTTAGTAACTAACTCCACAGAAAATCCTTTAAATTTATTTTATTCAGAACAGAACAAGAACGAAAAATAAGTAGTTATATATTGAAACACAAATTAGGCTATAGTGGCATTCATTATAAAGCAGAAATGAATTTATTTAAAGCAAAACTGAATTGGGCTCACATAGCCTACCTCTCTCATTCGGGAAGAATCCAAACGTTTCAATATTCGTGATGTAACATTTATTGTTTGCTGAACTAATGAGCGTAGCCTGTACTAGCCCTATCTGATGCACAGTTTTTTCTCTTTTGTTTTGTCAATATGTTAATTATTTCAGTGAAATATATTTCGTGTAGTCCTATTTTTTTATTCCATGTAGGCTATATATTCTGTTTGCAGCTCTGGCTCCGTTGCGACTCCAGGGCATCCACGTCTTGAATTACATAGACGACTGGCTGATCCTGGCACAGTCAGAGGAGTTGGTGGTTCAGCATCGAGATACTGTTCTCACCCACATGAAGCATCTGGGGTTACGGCTAAACGCAAAGAAAAGTGTGCTATCTCCAGCTCAGAGAACCTCTTTTTTGGGCGTAGTTTGGGATTCGGTCTCGATGCAAGCACGTCTATCGTCTATGGTCGTAAGCAAGCTGAAGCTAGGCCAGTCACTCACTGTGAAACAGTTTCAGAGACTGTTAGGTCTGATGACAGCTGCGTCCAACGTGATACCTTTTGGCCTGCTGTACATGAGACCTTTGCAGTGGTGGCTCAAAACCAAGGGGTTTTTCCCAAGGGGAAATACGTTTTGCATGATCAAGATCATGCGGCGATGCCTTCGAGCTTGTGTCATGTGGAAAAAACCTTGGTTTCTTTCCCAAGGGCCAGTGTTGGGAGCTCCTTGTCGTCGCGTAACGCTTACAACGGATGCGTCCCTCACCGGCTGGGGGGCAATCATGAGTGGTCGCTTGGCTCCAGGTCTGTGGACGGGCCATTATCTTTCCTGGCACATAAACCAGTTGGAGATGATGGCTGTGTTCCTGACACTCAAACACTTCCTCCCAGATCTCAGGGGCCATCATGTGTTGGTCCGCACGGACAATACAGCGGTGGTCTCGTATATAAATCATCACACCAGATCCTCCTGTGGGCCCAGGGGAAGCTACTGTCAGTCAGGGCAGTATACATTCCGGGGCGTCTGAATCAGGAAGCAGACATCCTGTCGAGGCAGGGGCTGAGGCCCCGGGAGTGGAGACTTCACCCCGAGGTGGTGCAGCTCCTTTGGGAGCGCTTCAGGAAAGCAGAAGTGGATCTGTTTGCGTCTCGAGAGATGACTCACTGTCCATTGTATTTCTCCCTCACATATCCAGCCCCCTTGGACGGGGTCCAGTTGCTGCTAATAGCCCAGTTCTGGCCGGGCTGAGTCTCTCCTCGACGGCTCTCCCTTCGAGATTCCAGTCAGGAGGGACCTACTCTCACAGGCGGGGGGCTCACTCCTTCACCCCTGCCTGGAGTTGTGGAATCTGTGGGCGTGGCTTCTGAGGGGGCACAGCTCATAGGCGCGGGTCTCCCTACCGAGAGCTCCCTCCACGAGCAGGCTATATTCCCTGAAATGGAACGTTTTCTCTTCATGGTGTAGAGATCATATGTTAGACCCTGTTAACTGCCCGGTTGGTACAGTTCTGGAATTCCTTCAAGACAAGTTCTCTTCAGGATTATCCCCATCTACACTAAAGGTCTATGTGGCGGCCATTGCAGCTTACCACACTCCTTTGGAGGGTGCTTCTTTGGGAAGACACCCATGGGTTACTCGCTTCCTTCGTGGTACTTTGAGGCTGAGACCTGCGGCACGTCAGAGAGTTCCGACTTGGGATCTGGCCATAGTTTTAGAAGGCCTATCTGTGGCTCTTTTTGAGCCCATCGAAGAGGTTCATGAGAAGTTCCTCACTCTTAAGACTTTGTTCCTTCTCGCTATTTCGTCTCTTAAGAGAATTGGAGACCTTCAAGCCCTTTCGGTCTCTCCTTTGCACCAGGCATGGTTAAAGCCTTCTTATTCCCTCGTGAGGGCTATGTTCCTAAGGTCCCCACTAATGTGGCGGGCCCTATTATGCTGCGGGCCTTTTGTCCTCCTCCTTTTCAAAATCCAGACCAGGAGAAACTCAATCCACTCTGTCCTGTCAGGGCTTTGGATGCTTACGTCCACAGAGCTGCCTTGTGGCGTAAAACTGATCAGCTTTTTGTCTGTTTTGGGTCCGCATAAGGGGCACCCTGCATCTAAACATACCTTAAGCAAGTGGATAGTTGAGGCTGTTTCGCTGGCTTATGAATCGGCCGGCCAACCGTCACCTCTCAAGGTCCAAGCCCACTCTACTCAGAGTATGGCTGCCTCTTTGGCATTGCTCTCTGTGGAGTGTCCCTCCAGGAGGTTTATGATGCGGCAGGATGGTCCTCGCCTCACAACTTCGTTAGTTTTTATAACCTGGACTTGGCCTCGACCCCGGGGTCAAGAGTGCTTGTGTCTTAGTGTGCGCATCCGATGTCACACAGACAGCCACTTGGTTTTATGGTGGCGTTGGTATTTTGTTTCCAAAGCGCTTGACACGGCGCAAGTTCCCTTGAAAGGGAACGTCTCAGGTTACGTATGAAACCATGGTTCCCTGAGAGGGAACGAGACGCTGCGTCACGTTACCATACTTACCGACTTACTTCGACTCTTCAGAAGATAACTCTGCTAATTACTTACAAAGCACAAAATGGTTTAGCTCCCCAGTACCTGAGCGAGCTCTTAATGCATTATAGTCCTTCATGTCTATTGCGATCTCAGAATTCAGGCCAATTGATAATACCTAGAATATCAAAATCAACCGCAGGCGGTAGATCCTTCTCCTATTTGGTACCTAAACTCTGGAACAATGTTTCTAGTATTGTTCGGGAAGCAGACACACTCTGTCAGTTTAAATCTAGAACTAAAAATGCATCTTTTTATCTTGGCATACACATAACACATTATCAATTTATGTTTTCAAATCTGTTAAAGGATTGTTAGGCTGCATAAATTAGGTCAGCCAGAACCGGGAACACTTCCTATAACACTGGATGTACTCGTTACATCAGAAGAAGAATGGCATCTACGCTAATATTAGTCTCTCTGTTTATCCCGAGGTTTACTGTAGTCAGCCGGATCCGGGCCGTATCCAAGTTAGATCGAGGACCTGTGCCTTGATACGACCACAACGCAGCCCTAAAGTGTCAGCAGTGATTGAGTCAACTAGATCATCCACTGTGAAGGCCTCATCGACACGACAGCCAGTGGCACAGTTCCTAAACAAACCGTCCATACCGGCGCGATCAATACGATCCTCAACTGGATGGAACTGGAATAAATACTTTGACTGTTGCGATCCAATCGGACTTATGATAGCTGCCTGAATCATACTAAAGCACTGTTCGCTGTTGGCCAGAGGAGAACTGGCCCCCCGACTGAGCCAGGTTTCTCCCAAGGTTTTTTTTTCTCCATTTTAACACCTGTTTGCCACCTGTTTGCCACCTGTTTGCCACCTGTTTGCCACCTGATGTCACCTGTTGGAGTGTGGGTTCCTTGCCGCTGTCGCCTTTGGCTTGCTTAGTTGGGGACACTTGATATTCAAAAGTGTTTTGATCTGCCTGCATTGACACCCTTGTATGCGAACTGAACTGAGCTGGATGATGACATCACTGTTTACTCCAGTGCTGATATAGATAAATTAACTAAATTAATAACTATTGATTCTTAAAATGGAATGAATCAATACTTAATTTACTTAAGATGGATAATGACACCATTTTCTTTAAGAGCTGCTGTGCAGCCAAAATTATATACTCACTGTAAAGCTGCTTTGACACAATCTGCATAGTTTAAAGCGCTATATAAATAAAGGTGACTTGACTTGACTGTGGTTCAGGTGTGCTTTAGTTTCCTGGTCATGACGTCACCCACCTATAACGTTCCGTCATGCCATTGGACTGATTTCACATGTGCTTCACGAACGCAGAGGCGTTCCCAAAGCGCTCGACGCAGCGTCTCGTTCCCTCTCAGGGAACCATGGTTACATACGTAACCTGAGACGTTTTCTGGTGTACGATCGTTTGATAAATGAGGGCCATAGTCTCTTCTGGTCTAAGAGGGTGTTTTTTTTGCTGCATGTCAAATGTGCTGAACTATCAAGAACGTGATAATAAGATGTGACCTTGACGAGCTTCTCTGGTAGGTTTAGAGGTGTCAGGAGGTCTTGAGGCCCAGGTTTTTCTGTTTCTTTGAATTGTCTTTCGGGGCAAGTATAGCCTCCAGGAACTATGGTTGTAATTATCAAAACAAATAGAGCTAAGTGACTCGGTGTGAAACTAAACAAAATTAGCCAAGTACTCAAAGAGTGACAAGTAAACCGAGACTGCCGTTTACATGTTCTGGTGCCAGAAACAGTGCAGGGGATTAAACAATCCAGATAGTGGCAAGCAAATCCTCTGACAAAATATTACACAGAGTAAACAAGAAAATACAGACAGAGAGGTGAAACGTGACATTTCAGCGCTGTGAGAGTTTGTGTTTGCTGATGAGGTGAGTTGATGCAGGAACGGTGTGCAGTAGTGGTGATAGTGAGGGTGTTTATTCACTTCATCACAACTTTTAGCCAAAACAACTTGGATGTATGTATGTTTAATAGCACACATAAAAACACACATATATACACACACATACAGAGTACATACAAATACATAAATTTGTTTTTAAGTGGATCATCTGGTTGAAAACTGCACATGTAAAACCAAATACATTTTGCAGCATAAATCTATTTTGTACCATTTATTAAAAGTTATATAACACATAGTCCCATTCAGAAAAAAATAAAAATAAAATAAAATAAATAAATGCAATATTACAAAGTTCAAGAATGCTCTCTATTAGATAAATGTAGTCTCTTATTACTCCTCTTATTACGCTGACCTGAGCCCCGGGATCATCTCCCATTCTGCAAAAAAAAAAAAAAAAAAAAAAAAAAAAAAAAAAAGTTACAGCTCTTTGCCAGGGTACAGTATTGGGATGGGATCTTATTTACTATAATTAGAGATTTCTCTGGCTTGAATAACTTGACCACAAAGCAGTGAGGAACTTAATATCTTTAGTGGTAGCTTTACTTACTGTTAATGTTACCTAAAAAATACATGCTAATATGGTATAAATGCAACTGTTCTGTAAACAAAGATAAATAGAGATAAATTTAGTAATTTTATTATATGAACAATCATAAATCATTCATATGAGGATCCACTTTGTTTCTCTGCTTTAATAAAGCAGAGGAAAAAAAATGTAATAATTTAACAGAATTATAATTTTTCAAAAATGTACCAAATTGGTACATTTTTGAAAAATTATAATTCTGTAACTACAAACTGAACAAAGTAAATTTGATCACAAACTAGCTAAACAATGCGGAAAATTTGCAACCCTGTTTTTTATTTTATTTTATATTTATTTTATTTTATAAATGTTTATTTCATGTTAGATGTTCTACATTTAGGTAACAGGGTTGCAAACTTTGCTAACCCTACTGAAATTGAATACAACAAAATAGAAAAGCTCATATATAATATTTATATTTACTCTTTAATATTTAGGCCTCCTGTGGTTGATTATCAGCATTCTCTTAATCACCTCCTGGTCATTTATTGAATTTCAAGCCCCTTTTTATTGCAAAATAGTGCATATGGTTAAAGCATTCTGCATGCTGAAATTGTCCAGATTGGCTAGAGAGAAAAAAAAAAAAAAAAAATAGGAAGAAGAAGAGGAAGAAGAAGAGAGATAAGCAAAGAAAAGTAAATCAAAGCAGTACACAGATGTGATGACAAAGTAAGACCCCCACCCTGTGGACAACCACACTAGACCTTCTGCTGCCAATAAATGTGTGCCCTCATCCAAAACTACATTCAGCCAGTTTTCTCTGACACACATTAATGGCAATCTATATAATTCTCACTCTTAGGTCAAAAAAATATAAACATTTCCAAAATCACACCATTGTTGTAGATAATAAGCTAATGTTAGCTAATGTGTTACTTAGGCTGGTTTGAATGCTCAAAGTCACAGTGATTACACTTTTTGTAGGAATCAACCTTGGTATTACTTTATTTCAATTGTCTCTATATTAAGTTGATTCAGGAGGTAGTATTTTAGCATCATACAAACCTGCAAAGGTTTTTTTCACAAGATGTAATATAAGTCTCTGGTGTTCCCAGAATGTGCCTGTGAAGTTTCAGTTAAAAATACCCCACAGATCATTTATTATAGCTTGTCAAATATTCCCCTATTTGGGTGTGAGCAAAAACATCCCATTTTTGTGTGTATCCCATTAAATGCAGATGAGCTGCTGCTCCCGGCCTGCATTCCAAAAGAGGGTGGAGCTTTAACAGCTCACACTTTGGTTGCGAATCTCACACAGCCAAAATGACGATTGTCAATAACGGTGTTCAGCCATACATTGTTCAAACCAGAGTCTGACAGTGATGGAGAGACTCAGGAAGAAGTTACAACTTTTAGAATGCAACTGGGTGTTTCTGAATGGTTATAAATTTATAGTTGCTGTGGACTCATCGACTAGCATGTGCCATCATGTTAATCTTTTGTGCAAAACCTGTATGGACGCCCACTATTCATAGCGTACCTGTTTGCCAAACAGAGCCATACACACCAGGCTAACGTTTATGATTGCTATCAAATACTGTAAATGGTCTAATATTTTTTCCAAAATATCGCTCGGACAGAAACGCTACATTTTTTAGCAATCGAGCTTGCCAGGGTCAACTTGCAGGCTATTCGAGCTAACGAGACTCTAAATAGCATTCTGTGCTCATATGTGCAGCAGACAGAACAGTTAGCATGCTTTATCTCTAACTTTTACCATAGCGTTAGAACTGGTACACCGTTTTCGCTTGTGAAAGCAAAATGACGCCGCCGTGGGTGGAAACGTGGATATTAAGGGGCGGTAATATTGTAAAAAGATTCCCTTTCTGCGTCACAAGGGGAGGGAAATCTGAGCCGCTCTTTTTTTCAAATGCTTGTAGAGAAAGGCTTGCCAAAACAAAGTTACTGGGTTGTCCTTTTTCAAGTTTTCTGTGTTGGTAGATGCACCGAGGACCCAATTATAGCACTTAAACACGGAAAAAGTCCGATTTTCATGATATGTCCCCTTTAAGCATAGTAATGAATCAAGTCTAATAGAGCCTCGAAAACAGGCACTTAGTGTCTCAATACAATAATTTCCAGTAACATAAATGGTAAGTTCATGTTTGTTATTGAGGAAATCAATAATTTAATGACCCCAGCTGATGTCAGCATTTTAAGCAAAATAGTTTATTAAATGTTCTGAATTGTTAAGGAGAGAAATTTAACTTCCTTCTGGACAGGATCGGAGATGCAAGGCATGTTGATTTAACGTGTGCACATTAACACAATTCTAAGCATAAGAATTGTGTCTTAAGTAATAAAATCAAGACAGGAATTATTTGCTAACTGAATGCAAATACTGGTAAATTAAGAAAAATAAGTTTATTTAACAGCAGACGATCATTAAACAGAGTACTGAGCTTTTTGCAGTGTAAGAGCTTCTGTACAAATAAATAAATTAATAAATAGTAAAATAGATTTCAAGGAAACACTAGTGATAATATTATGTTTCCTAAACCCCATGCTATTAAAGATTTCTAATAAGAATACAAATTACACTCACACACACACACACACACACACAAATTAAGATAGGTGTGTGATTTCACATTAAAGAATGTACAAAGTAACGTTAGACGTAATGTCTTTTCTACACAGTGAGAGAAGAGACTGTGCAGAGGTTTTAACATTCAACACTGATGACTATTCCAGCAGCCTCTGACAGGCCTGACTCTGCATGCTGTGCACTTATCATTCCAATAACTGAACCAGAGTCCAGGGAACACAACCAGACACTGAAATCAAACCAACATGATCAGGTCAATGTAAAATTGCAAATGATTATTTTGTGTACACAAACACACAAACATTTGATTCACCACGATAAAGCTCAAACTCACCAGCTAGAGGTGTGGCCTAGTGGTTAGTTCATATGTCCAAGATATGTTGAGCTGCAGTGCTCAGGTGGGACATTCAGGATCAGTTCCAACCTGTGTTGTGCTCCAATCCCGTTCCTCCTTTTTCTATCCTCAACAATTCCCTGTCCTTCTATTCACCATCCAGTAAAATAATAAAAAGTTTAATAATATAAAAAATAAATTGAAAATGTAAATGTATTTTTTTTTTTTTTAATGTTTATCAGTATTGACATATTGTAATTGGACATTTTATTGTACATGCTCATTTCTTCTCTTTTTAAATTTAGATTATTGTGCTGTCATGTAATGCTCATTTATTCATCTTTAAAGAAGTTACACAAGTTACACAAAATCATTTAATCTAATCATATTTTTTCATACTGTGCATTATAATGTTGTGACGCTGCCTACATTCATTTGTAGCATTTATGTCTGTATGTATGTATTTATTTTAAAAGCGTTGAATTTTAATATTAGCCATAGCATAAAATAATTATTAGAATCAGCTAGATTTATTATCAGTGCATCTCAATAAAATAAAGTAAAGTAAAGTAATATAAAATAAAATACAATAAAATAACAAGGAGAAATTACCTAAGATGTTTAAGTAGATGAGGAATAACATTGGGAGAAAACCAAGACTTTAAGAATTTAAAGCAGCAGTAAACAGAAGTGCACTTTGTAAACAAGAGCACTATTCAAGCCAAAATGCCTGACAGACAGTACACAAACATTTCATGTGGCACGCTTTATGAAAAAAGAAATTATGGGAATGTGGTCAATAGGGAAAAACACATGCAGAGAATGCTATAATGTAGTGAAGAGCTGTAAATTTCAACCTGAGTCATGAGTTATGGACTGAGCTCACGAGTGCATGGTTAATATGGCCATATCAAATGCATGGGAATACACTCCTACTGTGAAATGGGACACAACAGGAAATAGCTCCATGTTTTTTCCTGGGCGAGAGGGGCCAATAACTGTCACTTTAGTTTAGATGGCTCGAGCGCAGTGGTCCAATGTCTGTTTAACAGCTTGGGTTGGAAACTTCTGCAATTAAAGAGTCCATGTGCACATGGAGATGCACTTCCCAGACCCTTGCTCTGACTGGAAGCATATTAGGACACCTGTGCATTTAAGTGTGTGTGGTTTTAAGCCGTACCACAGTCTGCACCTCATCTGTCCTCGCTGGCTGAAGAAACATGACATTTACAGGCAAGTCCTCTCTGCATTGTTGCATTGATCAATGCAAGTGACCCAACACACATATACACATAACTGTCCTTCACTGACACACTACTCCTTGTATTCTCTCTTCATCCATAAAACGTGTACATTTTCAGACTTAACTTACAGTAGAGAAGAAGAGGAGACAGAGGAAAATAAACAAGAGGATGAGAGGAGAAAGCTCATAAAGCCACTGCTCTGAGGTCAGCAGCACACACAGCTCACCTGCACAATAAAAACTAAACCTCATCAGCTCAGGAAGACTGTAAACTATGGGAATCTGTGTTCAAAAGACAATTGAAGGTGGCCAAACATATATAGATCACTGAATAAAATTTGTTTACTTCTTTAACTGAAAATTATACAATATACAAATTATACTAAAAATACAGTATAGAAACTATGTGTATTAATTACACACATACTTAGTGCTTTGTTATGCAGCAAATGGTCAGACTTTCTATTATAGGTGTCTTTAGTAATTACAGAAATTAATTAATTACATGCAGGCATTTTTTTTTTTTTTTTTTTTTTACATGTAAGTACAATACAATAAGTGCATTGTATCAAATGTTCAATGTTAGTAGTTAAAGTAATTTGATATAAAGTGGGACACAGCAAACAAACAAACAAACAAACAAACAAATAATTAAATGTGATTGTTTAATGCCTACGCTTCCATGGCTGTTTTCATGGTGAAAACCAGGTAAATAATAAAAGAAATAAAGATTAAAACCAACACAGGATTTTAAAGGGTTAGTTCACCCAAAAATGAAAGTTCTGTCATTAATTACTCACCCTCATGTCGTTCCACACCTGTAAGACCTTCGTTCATCTTCGGAACACAAATTAAGATATTTTTGATAAAATCCGATGGCTCAGTGAGGCCTGCATCGCCAGCAATAACACTCCCTTTTTCAATGTCCAGAAAGCTACTAAAAACATATTTAAAACAGTTCATGTGACTGCAGTGGTTCAATCTTAAGTTCACGTGACTTTAGCAGTTTGATTCACGCTCCGAACCACTGATTCGAAACAAATGATTTGTTAAGCTTTGAAGCTTCATGAAGCAGTGTTTTGAAATCGCCCATCACTAGATATTGTGGAATAAAGTCGCTATTTTGTTATTTTTGGCACACAAAAAGTATTCTCGTCGCTTTATAATATTAAGGTTGAACCACTGTACTCACATGAACTGTTGCTTTCTGGACATTGAAAAAGGGAGTGTTATTGCTGGCGATGCAGGCCACACTGAGCCATTTTTGGGTAACCCTTTAAGTTATTAATTTGTTCAAAATCTGATCAAAAATGTCAGCTAAATAAAATAATTTCCTCAATTATTTAAACCACCACAGTCCAATAAAATTATCATTCATAGACAGTAGATCCCGACATGAGATGAAAATACATTAAAATGCACATACAGTTTTTGCCTAACAAACAGAAATGAAGATATAGACATACAGATAGATGGAACTTGTAATTAATTCTGCCATGACTCGAACACAGCAGCCCCAAACAACACCCACACATTAAACGTGTTAAACAGAGACAGGATGTAGAAAGATCCATGTTCCTTCATGACAAGCCCATTTATGGCCCCATGTGCATCCCTCCATGTCTACCACAGGCATCTAAAGAACATAAACTGTGTGTGGGGGGGTTCTGTTGTAAGATTGTGTGGGATGAACCACGGGCCACAGGCTTCTCCCTAGCTGGGACGCATCCCTCAGCCATCTGCGAGGGAGGTTAAGCAGAACCTCTAGATCAGGGGAGGATGAGACCAGGCAAGTGAGGAAAAAAAGGAGACCACCTACCGACTGGGAGAATGACTATGGAAACTCCACCCCACAGCAGGCCAATGCTAGGCCCCCTTCAATGCATAAATAACTCTGACGGGAGCCGTTTATCATCACTTATTGGTGTATGTACATGCTGTGGGTTTGCAGGAACATGATTGGTTGGTGCATTCATCAATCTGATAGAGATCAGTCCCATGTTAGGGAGTATAAATCATTAGTCTGGAGCCTAACACTACTGATAGTGCTTATTGATGGTTTAATCTGCCCCACGCAAGTTTGCATTCAGGAATCTGTCCCAAATGTTATTATTGCCTAAACTGTCTCTGAATATCACTAAGAACTAAAAAAAGAACACAAAACACTTTCATTACAACTAGCATTCAGTATTCAGCAATGTTAGGCTAGTGTTGGTTAAAATCATTATATTACACTGCCATTTTCACTTCATAACATTATAAAGCAATTAGCGCAATGTATCTGTGTTTCTACCATAATGGACAGGTCATGATCTGGCAGTAAATACATGAAAATGAACAGGAAGCAAAAGTCCCTTCCAAGTAATTTGATTTGTAATAAAGACCAGACAATTAAGCATTTTGCAGGTGATAAAAAAATTAAGAACTAAACAGAGTGGTTAAATGGTCTTGTGAATTATATTGACGATCATGGAGCACGGCCTGATTGCTTAAAACTATGCAGATTTAATTCCTCCTCTCATAATGAGCTCTGGCATCCTGGAGCCCAACTTTATAAGGCCGTTCGTGATCTGAGATGTGAGAGTGTATATTTTCTTTCCTTCTGCTTTTCTTGGCTGAACTTTCACAGGATGCTTTCAAAAAGCCCAGAGGGTAAATATTCTTCTGAAAAGTAAACAGAATCATAGTGACCTTGCCAAAAGAGCTGTGCTGTTGACAAACCATTCTGTTTCAACTCAGGATGACAACCAAACCTTTAATGATATCAGAGCACCAAAACAGGAGTTTAACAGCAGTAATCAATGAATCCTTTAAATCAAAATCTTTGCATTTTACTAGAGTGCACTACTTTAAGAAAGCTCTTGCGAATTGAGGTTCAGATCCTAAATTTAGTCATTATTTAGGGAGAATTGTCATATGGACATGACAAGATAATAGAATTACTCAGAAATATAAGCAGAATTGAAAACATGCTACATCAAACAATGCAAGAGAAGATGAGGGCTGTAGATGCATGGGGATCTAATTAACTAACATGGAATACTTGGATACAATCAGAGAAGGAACAAGGAAATATAAGACAGTATAAGCCTACAAGGTGAAAGAACTTCAAAATAGAAGCTAGAATAACAGAAGGCACTTAAAAGTAATATTACATCTAAATGCAGTTTTACTAAAGCTATGCATATGAAGTTATAAAAATAACAGTCTGAAGGTGGTGAAAAATTCCTCACCAGCTTATTTAAGGGCCGGATATGAGTCAGTTCAGAGACATCTGTTTTTGGTTGAACACTTAGGTCAGAGGTCAGCAGTCCTTGGCTTGAAGCAAGGTTGGTCAGTTCTTCTGACATGCAACATGATAAGCCTCCAAATACTTCAGAGTGATTCCCCTGACTCCACATGGCCCCTCCCTCCACACACATACACTCATATACATGGGAAGTCAAATAGCAAATGTCGACCACTTAGGAAAGCGACAAGTCAGGCTTGCACCCTGTGATTGTACCTCTGACCTTGTCCGACACTAGATCCATGAGTTTTCCCTCATGAGGGACATTTCACCCCAGTGATGCAGGAAACTTGAATTCTTGCGAACATATATGTTTTTTTTGTTTTGTTTTTTTTTTTGTCAAATGACACAAGGAAGATAAGAAAAGGCAAACATTCACACGCACAAAACATTGTAGTATTATGGAACAATCATAGGGCATTGTAATTCCCTTCACAGTAGCACTATCAATCATTATGAATAATTTAGCTCCATTATCATGCAGTTTCAAAACTGCAATTCCTTTCTTCATGAAAGTGCACAATTTAAAAAAAATAAACCCAGAAGCAAAGCATTTACTTGTTTCTAAAAATGAAAAAGCTTCTGGTTACTCAAAATAAAATATCACTATAACAAAAAGAGACATTTTTAAGTATTACAGTTTTTCTCAGTTGCTTTGGCACATTTCTTGAATCATCCTTAAAATTTGCAAAACAGTATGTTCATTTCTCGAAACAATTCTTACAAACAGCACAACATATTGGATTACCTGCAAAAGCCTGCAACTTGCTTAAAATCCTTAGTTCATCTCTCAAAAGCAAGTGCGTCAATGAACATATCAGTGCTAGTGTCATTGTTCTCAAACAAGATAGTCAAAATGCTTAGCCATGTTGTCAATATAACAGTGATGAATATTTCAGATGTAAACTATGGCTACCGTTTTTATGACAGTGATTGAAACTGCACAAGACTGCTCTTTGTCTGTATGGCATATATCAATTTTAACAGTACACATGGACACATTACTGTATATAGGAGATTGATTGCAAAAGACTGGACAGGATTCACAGTTTTGTATTTACTGTTGGTCTGTCAACAAATCACTGTAAAATGTCCTTGTGATAAAAAAGACAAGACTGTATACATACACTGTATATATGTATTCATGTGTATGTGTGTGATATAGTATATATCTGTATGAAGTTCATTTAGCCCACTATACTGTAAGTGTAAAGCAAGTGTAATATGCTACTGTAAGTGTAAAAATATTTCTGTAATATTAAGATTATAGCATGCATACCATGTTAGAGTGCAGTGCACATTGCTGAAATACATACCTGATATGTCTATGAAATGCTTGAATGATTGAGGAAAAAGTTTTTCTCCAAACGTTCAGCTGTACCTTTAGACCTGCATAAGCCATTGCAAGGTCATGATTGAGAACATTGTTTACAATAGTGGTCCTTATTTAACTAGAAACGTGCCTATGCCCTTTGCCTTATCTACCTCTTCCTCTGTTTTGCCTCTTATACCCTACCACACATCCTTACTCCTCTTCATCTTTCCAGCTGTTGACCCTGTTTGTTTCCATGATGTTCTTCCATTATCAGAAATTGTAACTTGCGTTGTGCTCTGTCTATATATGCTTTCCAATTGAAGATTCATGACATGCATCTTTGAACTGTTTTAGAGAACTGGTTGATCTAATGCTTTACATTCCCCTGAATACATTAGTGAAATTCAGGATTCACCTGCAAAATTCATCTATTCAGGACACATTTACAAAAGTCTAATAGAAATGTATAGATAATATACTTGACACATTGTGATAACTAGATCAACCATTTTGCATTTAATGACTTGTGCGATGAGCTAATGACTAGATGTTTTGAGGGGTAAGACTATTCAACAAGGAACCATATAATACATTTTGAGCAACATGACATTAGCAATTGATAATATAGGAAATCTCTCTCACCTCAATTTAGCAAAGGCCATATTTAGCTGTATGGGCATGTGTGTGTATATGCTTAAACTAAAGGTACCTGGGCACATCTGTTGCCCTGTCTGTAAGAGGTCGGGTACAGTGTGTCCTGGGGGTGGCGTTTGTCACATCGGGGAATCTTGTTATATACTTGCTGTTACTCACCCGGGTGATAAGTCATCGTTATGGTGCACCTACCTGGCAACCTGGTGATAAGGGAGCCATGTTCAATCACAACGGCAGCTAATATTTCAAATTCCATATTGTTCGCCTCCAGCCGGAGATACCCCATACCTCACACACATACATGTGCACAACACACACACACACACACCGGAGTAGTCACAGAGGGAAGGGAGGGCTTCTAGGGGTTTGGCAGAGCTTTCGAGGGACAGAGCGAACATTAAGAACCTCACAGTGCCACTGTCACCCAGCGAGACTGATGTCTGAGCTCAATGTTAGACAAACACTGTCTGAGGTCTCTAACAGGAAAGATGTTTGGACTTCAAAATAATTGTTTTGTTTGAACTCGTGTTCAACAAGTTCAAGGTCACATTAACAAATTCCAGTCAAAAGTTTGGAATAATTACGATTTTTGTTTTTATGTTTTTGAAAGAACAGTCTTATACTCACTTTATTTGATCAAAAAAAAAAAAAAAAAAAATACAGTAAAAACAATAATATTGTGAATATTATTAGAATTTAAAAGAACATTTTTTTTCTATTTGAATATTAAAAATGTAATTTATTCTTGTGATGCTAAAGCTGAATTTTCAGCAGCCATTACTCCAGTCTTTTGTGTCACTAGATCCTTCACAAATCATTCTAATATTCTGATTTGTTGCTCGATTATTATCAGTTATTACTGGTGCTCAATTATTAATAATAGTTCTTATTATTATCAGTACTGCTTCATATTTTTGTGGACACTAATACTTTTCTTTAGGATTCTTTGATGAATAGGAAGTTCAAAAGAACTAAATTTATTTGAAATATAAATAGTTTGTAACATTAAAAATGACTTACTTCAACTTAGAAGTTTTAAAACATGTAAGTGATTGGAACATTTTAGCTACAATCTCAAAAAACATTTATGCAAATGCTAAAAGTCAAAATATTTTTGCATCCACCAAACAGATACTTGCTCAGGGAAATTTTAAATCCACAAAGGAGATACCTAATGCCTAAGCACTGCATCATACAGTTAAAGGAGCTTTTGATGTTGGCTACCTCCAGACTACAAAGTTGCAATAGTTTAATTTTGTAACAGATTTATGCAGAAACTCGCCTGTCCAATCCTGAGCTATACTCCCAACAAGACCTCAGAATTGAACAGTCCAAGTCCCTGCTAAATAAGTATCTTAGAAAGCCAAGCCTCTCTCTCCTCTCTCTCTGCATGCTCAATTGTAGAGCGTCAGTATAGCCTATGATGCACCTTTATGTGTGTTTATGCAGCTTTAGCAGGCAGCATTTTAGCAGGTGCAGGACGCTGTAAGTACAACTGAAATCCAATGCTAAGAGGATTAAAGAGAGGATGATATCTCGCTAGTAAATAACACTTCGTGAGGAGTGAGAGAGAGAGAGGGAGAGAGGCAAACTAAATAACGGCACTCACACTTTGAGGCTTCATCCTGTCCTCGTTGAAAGGCAAAAATAAATATATGAATAAAACACAGGTGTTAAGTTGCCTGCAAATGAAAGCATTTAATGGGGCTTCATTTCCGTAGCGTGCTAGAGAAGATAAATGCATTTCAGATAGATGTTGAAGTTTTTTTTTTTTTTTTTTTTCACGTCGTTAATCCAGTACATGCTAAAACGGCTGTCTTTTTTTTCCTAGGCTCTTAACACATATTTTTGTTTACCCATAAACATTCACTCTCCACAGTAGTACCGTCGATGAAAAGCGTCAATCACTTTTTATTAGTGTTGCTATAAACCAAGCATAGCACATTTACTGCATGTAAATTCTTAAACTAACAGATTTATCGGGTGAAATATTAATGAAAAAAGTCATTATGCATGTTAACATGCTAATTAGTTATTATTTATATATATAATAGTAGTGTCTTATACCAAATATTCGGCTGTCTGGAATCCCTTACAATGTTTAAAGAAACAGCTGTAAACTCATCTTTTTCACATTTCATAACATTAACATTCTATAACAACAAATACTATTTCAGGTAAAAATATGGGATAATTTCTTCTCATATAGTGTCAGAGGTCTGGAGCATCATTCTCTCATGCTGCCATTTCTGATTTCATTTTAAAGCTGATTAAAATCCAAAACTGACCAATCAATATGTTGTATGAGTTCACAAATTGATATGGCAAGACAATGTGTTTGGTATGCTGGAAATTTGGAACGAGAAGGTTTTAAATGGAAGTGTGTGGAGTGTCATGTTAATGTGTGTGTAAAGAATAAACAGTTTCATATATACAAACAATATCATATGTCATGCTTTCAAGTCCAAATGTCTATATAAACTACAGTTACTACAGTTTGCAGTCAGTTTTACTTTTATTCAGCAAGGAAGCATTAAATTGATCAAAAATGACAGTAAATACATTTATAATGTTACAAACATGTTAGAAAATATCTCATATAATTGCTATTCTATTGTACTTTCTATTTATCGAAGAATCCTAAAAAGAGTTTACATGAAAACATTAAGAAGCACAACTGTTTCCAACACTAATAAGTGTTTCTTGAGCAGCAAATCAGAATGATTTCTGAAGTATCATGTGACACTGAAGACAGGAGTAATGATTCTGAAAATTCATCTTTGCCATCACAGGAATAAAGTATATTTCAAAATATAAGAAAATAGACAACAGTTATTTTAAATTGTAATAACATTTCACAATATTACTGTTTTTACTGTTTTTGTTCAAATACATGCCTTTCAGCCTTGGTGAGCGTAAGAGACTTCTTTCAAAAACATTTAAAATTTTTACCAAACTCAAACTTTTGAATGGTAGTGCACATGCAATGTGTTGTTGTTGTTTTGTTACTTAATTTGCAGCAATTAAAATTTTCACAACTGTCAAGTTTCCCATCTCAGGGCTGGGGAGGTTAAGGTGTATCTCTGCAATGTCACAAAACCAGGCCTAGCGCACAGGCATGTGCCAGCAATGAAAGGTGAGCTCCCTGCTTTTATTACGATGACTCCCTGACCATGAAAAAGGCCTCGGTGGGTTACGTGGGGTCCGCTGAATGCGAAAGGTTATCTCGCTTGTGATGCATTGGGTCATATAATAAGCCTGAACACCTGGGCCCGTTCTCCATATTCTCATTCTCTCCTCTTCCTCCTCCCTCGACCTTCGGCCACCCCAAATCCCTCCATTCATCTACTTTTTTCTCTCTTCTCTCTAATTTCTTAATTCCTCTGAGGCACTCTCCATGACTACCTGGGGTTCTTAACTGCCCACTCATGGGGAGAGAAGTGCTGGATGTTTACACCTGCTAGGCCAAGCTCAATGCCCAGGGGTGGGGTTAGGGCGGCCCCACTCACTCCACCCCTCTCCTCCCCTCTCCAAAAGGGAACAATCGACCCAAAGCGCGGCATCAATGGGCCTCCCAGCTGGGAGCTGGGCTCATTGAGTAGAGAGGCGCTTGAGAAGAGTGGAGTGCTGGGGAGATGGGTGACTCTGAGCTGTCCTCTCCAGGGCCAGAGAGTGCTTGGGTGGGACATTGAAGTGATTCCAGCTCACTGGAGAAGGAGTGGGTGAAGTGATGGAGAAGAAGGGGGGCAACAGAGTGAGAAAAGCTCTTGCTTTTGGAGGAACAGAGTTTTGTATGTATATTTATAACTCTTGCTACAATAGAGGAATGTTTAACTTCTATGACAAGAGACAGTCATGCACTGAAGCAGGAAAAAAGGCTGATATGCATATATACTGGCCTCCAAACACATCGGGACTCTTTTGAACACTCATTCTAAAAAATATGTTGTGTCAGATTTAAAATATCAAAACGTGGCATCTGCAAACAAATTCTCCTCCTAATTCCCCTCCTAAGTTTACATCAGTGTTCTAATGAAGTAACCAGAGTTTCCATTAAAATGTCTTACAGTATATCCATTGCTTTATAAACCTAATAAACTTTTTGTTTCTTATGTACTATATGGACAAAAGTATTGGGACACCTGACCATTACACCAACAGGGACTTTAACCTGTTAACCCGTGGAAGGATGCCGGCATCCTGAACTGAAGTGTTCTTTGTTTACATTAGTTCAAAGTTACTGTTAGATTAAATGTAAAAAAAAAAAGAAAAAAAAATGTAATTGTAAAAAATGTAATTAACGTGACAAACTATACATCGTTAAAAAGACTAAAGCTTCAATATTTGACCTCTGTTTTACTCCAAAAATGTGTAATTTTACTCTAAAAATGAAAAATTTCTTACATTGCGTTAAGAGATATGAAAATGAAAAATGTAGTTGATACCTTTAATATGAAAAATGACCCTCAGCCACATCCATTGAGAGAAAGAAAAAAAAAAAAAAAAATTATAGTCGTTATTAAAACTCTTGACTAAACAACGGGGCTTTTAGTTCAAAACCATGCATGTTTGGAGAAATAATGATGGATTCTCATATGTTTACTTAAAATTTCTATAGAGAAGAGTAATATTTATTCCATTTTTACCCAAAATTGGGCAATGTGAGCATTATGGAGTGCTAAATACTCTCATGTAATGTCTGTTGCATTCATACTGGGAGGTGCTCTCACACAGAAAGTCCACAAGTGAGAGTCATAAAGTCATAAATCTTATGACGTTCCAGGAAATCCCTTATATGGACAAAGACTTCCAGATATCGCTGCAGCTGAATAACAGGTAGATAGAGGGTGCTTTCACACTGAGTAAGGTTGCTGAAGTCCGAGTCTGAGGGTGATATTTCCCGGTGCCCCCCACAGCACTGGTCTGGTTTTACACTCAAACCGATTCTATTGAAACCTGGTGCATTTGTCACCACAAACGTGCAGTGCACATGATGGAAAACAGGACGTCAGTCAATATACCTTTAATAGTTATCCTGGTGCTTTTTTACGCAGCAAAATGAACAACACTCGGGTTTACTGTATGTGTGTTGTGTGTAGGAAGCTTGCTGCTGCTTGCAAACAAACTGCTTTGAGGAGACGGCAGGTTGCGAGCCATTCATTTGCTGCTCTGATTGCATTAACTATGCACGATAATACTGTACGCACTCTCTCGCTCATATCCAAGGTAAATCATCTCCACTGTTATCCCTTACATGTTGAACATGTTACAAGAGATTGTCGTCGGCTAATGCATGTGCAGGTTACGTTAGTTTCTGAACAAGTGTGCACCCAAGTCCAAGTTGCTTTCACATTTACGCGAATTGTTCAACCGAACTCAGACCACCTCCTACAGGTAGTCTCAGGTTCGGTACCCCGGGTCCGCATGACAGCTTTCACATTACCAATTTTTCATGCAAACCGTGCCCTGTTTCAAACTACTGCCAGTGTGAAAGCACCCAGAGAAGTTTTGACTGATGAAACATGAAGACAATAAACATGCAATTGCACTGAGATATATTTTATCTGTGTTCTTCAAGCCATCTAAATACATTGCACTCTAAATACATAGACATTAATGTGGAGTGTGTCCCCCCCTATAACAATTTCCACTCTTCTGGGAAGGTTTTCCACAAGATTTTGTGTTTCTGTGAGAATTTTTGCCAATTCATCAAGTAGAGCATTTGTGAGGTCAGGCAATGATGTTGGACGAGAAGGCCTGGCTCGCAATCTCCATTCCAGTTCATCCCAGAGGTGTTCGATAGGGTTGAGGTCAGGGCCCTCTATGGGCCAGTCAAGTTCTTCCACACCAAACTCTTCCAACCATGTCTTATGGACCTTGATTTGTTCACTGGGACAGTCATGCTGGAATAGAAAAGGGCCTTCCCCAAACTATTCCCACAAAGTTCAAAGCATAGCATTGTCCAAAATGTCTTGGTATGCTGAAGCATTAGGATTTCCATTTACTGGAAGTACAGTAAGGGACCGAGCCCAATCACTGAAAAAAAAAAAGGAAAAAAAAAAAAAACCAAACCATTATACCCAAACTTTACAGTTGGCACAATGCAGTCAGACAGGTAATTTCTCCTGGTATTCACCAAACTCAGACTCGCCCATCAGTCTGCCAAACAGAGAAGCGTGATTTGCCACTCCACAGTACACGTTTCTACTGCTCCAGAGTCAAATGGCATGTACTTGGTGATGTGAGGCTTATATGCAGCTGCTCAGCCATAGAAACCCATTCCACGAAGCTCCCACCGCACAGTTTTTGTGCTGATATTAATGTTAGTAGAAGTCTGGAAATCTTCAGCTATGGAATCAGCAGAGCATTGGTGAGCTTAAAACACCACACACATTAAAAAAGTGTCCAAAAATTGGAGCAAGTTTGTACATCTGTTTATAGTGGCCCTAAAAGCCACTATAAACTATATAACACAATATAACACAATTATAAATGTTAACATTACTTTGCATTATTTGTCCATTTACACACACACACATTTTGCATATATTTATATCTACACACATTCATTTGCCTATCAACATGTTGTGTACGCTGTTGTCTAGGTTAGCACAAGAGTGATGACACAATTACAATGCTAATTTTAGATTATACAGAATGATAATTATCAGTTATAGGTTGTGTGTTCATTCCCCATGTCTTAATGGCTGGAAAGCTGTCAGTAACCACTTGAGGGTTGTCAAAAAACATTTAGTGTGGGACAAATGAAGCAGAGGTGGGCAGCCGTCCAAGCTGGAGACCACTGGGACACATGTTTAGCTCAATCACACTCTAATTCAGCTGGATGATCCCATAGAAAATAGCACCACCCGTAAAGTATGGCTATTCTATCCAGCAGCCCTTAAAATAAGATTAGGTGTTGCTACCGAGGAAGTGGAAGACTTACGACCCAGACTAATTTAGTCTTAACCTCTTCAGCGTCGACTTTCTAACACCTTCATTATGACATTTTCTCAGTCCGGACTACAAGGTGGATAAATGCATACTGCTGCATACTCACTCTTTCACTCACACACCTCTGTGAACTGTGAGCTGTCCTTCCTCCTCTCTCCGTTAACGTGGGCTGACAACACTCTCTAATCCAAAGGGTTTCAAAGGTTCTCTCCTTCGTGAATACAAAACATACAGGGTTCTGAACTTTTGATCATGGTTGAAGAGAGAGAGTGAGGGAGGGAAAAATCGAAGCACCTCTTGACGTAGTCTTCACAGGCTTTGGGTTCAAGCACAGTTCATGCCAGGCTTTTTCTGTTTCTCAAACACTCCAACAAATTATTCCCTGAGTTCTTCAGAAAAAGTCAAGGCCGAACTGCAAACACCTGCTATTCAAGACTGAATGGATAGCACATCCAAATCGTACAATACACACTTGCGTACATCCTGAAGGCCTACAGGGACAGGTCACCTAAAATGAACTTTCTTCTGCAAATTGAAAAGAAGATATTTGGAAAAAAATAGTAAGTTAATACAGTCCTCTGTTGTTTTGACCCCTTTGACTTTCATTTTATGTACAAAAGTAGATTTCAAAATATCTTCTTTTATGTTCCACAGATGAAAGAAAGTCATGCAGGTTTGGAATGAGAAGGTGAGCTAATTTTGGGTGAACTATTTCTTTAAGACATACTTTAATAAACTGACCACATCCATGAAGAAAAAATCTTGTGCTTTGTCGAAATAATATCAAGCAGCTAATCAGTTCAAAGTCAGAGGCCTTTGCTTGCTCAGTATCTCTACGTGTCTTGTTTTCTGATTAATCAGAGACCATTACGGGCCTGAATTGTCAAGGATAGCGAGAACCTTCCAATTGTCTCTCAGATGTAAAGCAAACAGGTTTCTGTTCCATATGCTAATCTCATTGTTTAATGGCTACTCATAAAGGAGCCTAGATAATGAGGATCATTAATAAAACCTCTGTAAGCACAGGATTTGTCAATTCTAAGTCACTTGCATAAGGCTGCATTAAGTCCAGCTCCTCCCTGGGAAAACAGCTGGAGTGGTTATGGAAACACTTTTCTTTTCTCCCCCCTCATCTTCAGCTATTTGTTTATTTTCCCTTACTCTAAAATGTACAAGAAAATCTCTTAGCTGGATGTGATGTGATTTTTTTTTTTAACCCACCCTCTCTTATTTTCTCATATTTGGTTCCGTGAGAATTTTCATGACAAGCAGCATATATCAACAGGAATGCAGTGAAAAAAGCAGACACTGGAGTTCCCCGAGAGGAGAGACTGAGAGAGACAGGAAGAGTGAGAGAGACATCTAGACAGAGTGACTAAGGCAAATGATATAGTCAGCGGATCCATCCTTGAATCTTTCCAGAGATGGAAAGACTCTTATAATCTCAACCTCTTAAATCTTCACACATTCACACATTAAAGCAAAATGTGGTAATTGGGGGTGACCTTAATTACAAAATGTTTGCAAATTTAAAAAATAGTACACAGATAATTTCATTCAAGTTTTAACTGAACCATTTAATTTAATTTAATTAATTAATTTATTTATTTTAATTAAAGCTATAATATGTCATTTTTTCACCACTTGATGATGCCGAGTTTGAGCACAGAATCTTGGGAAATGTAGTCTTCACCTCACAGCCAGTGGAAAAGAATCTGGACTCAAGCAGAAATCATGTTCATGGATGAGATTATTAGCAGCGGAACTTTTATTATGCTGCAGTCGCCGGCCCCGCTTCTTCCGGTCAAGCGTATGAGGTAACACAACGCTGTTTATCATGTTAGAAACATTTGACTGTGTTGAAAATGATGTTATTACGTTATTCTGTGCGTTCGCTCTGCAGCTGCTGTGAGATACTTGTTGCACACTGCAGTAAGCTAGATCGATTTTAGAATAATATATTAATAAATGCTGGGTGGTTTGTGTTGATAAATGGCATGCAATTATTTTTAAAACATATTGTATGATGGAGAAAATGCTGTATTAGCTACTTGACAAAATAATGTTTTTCTCTGAGGCATGGTAAAAGCATGGTACTCTCGGAAAATCAAGAAAACTAGATTTAAACAATAAGACTAAACTATATATGTTACTTGTCACGATGCATAGTTGTAGATAAAGTACTCAGCGAAGGATAATCCAATAATGAGGCTTTAATCAAAGGAACTGGGAGAAAACAACATACACCAAAAGCAAACGTAATACATAGACGAGAACCGACAAAGACAAAGGGAGAACACAGGGAATATATAGGGCAAACAGAGGGGCAAACGAGGCTAATTAACAAGGCACAGCTGGGACTAAGGAATTAAATCAGGGTAACCAAGGGAACAAACTAATAGCGGAAAAACTAAGAACAAAGAACATGTGACAAACAGAACAAGGTGCAAAAACAGACAGACATGTGACATTACTCCCCCCTCCCGGTAGGTGCGTCCTCGTGCCGTAGATGGAACAACCAGGGAGGGAGGGAGGGTGGGCAGTCTTGGCCGGAGAGTGACGGAGCAGGTAGATCTGAAGACTCCAGGACGGAGCCATGGCGGGTCAAGGGCTTCTGGGCGCCACGGCGGAGTAGGCCCTTCGGGAGCCCACGGCGGGGCTGGCCATTCGGGACGCCACGGCGGATAAGGCTCCTCGGGACACCATGGTGGGTCAGGCTTTTTGGGATGCCATGGCGGGTCAGGCCCTTCGGGTTCCATGGCCTTGGCCCAGACCCCAGGCTCGGCCACCAAGGTCGGGGACGGATAGCCCCCCCCCAAAAAAAATACTTGGGCGAGACTCTGGGTGTTTGGGCTAGAGAAGACTCTTGAGCAGGCTCGTGGGCTGGAGCGGAGCCTGGAGTGGGGTCTGGAGCTCACTCAGGGACTGGAGAGGACCCTGGAGCCATCACTGGACTATGGTCGTGGGCTAAAGCCATCATAGGACTCAGGACAAGGACAGGAGTCACTTCTGGACTCGGGACGAGGACAGGAGTCGCTTCTAGACTCGGGACGAGGACGGGAGCCCCCTCTGGGCTCGGGACGGGAACTAGAGCGGAGTCTGGAGCTGACTCGGGGACCGGAGCGGAGTCTGGACTCTGGTCAAAAGTCTATCAGCCATAGGTCCTCCGTGCTCTCTGGAGAGGACTTAGGCATCAGGCGTGGCGGCGGCCATCTTGACCGAGGGCTCAGGCGTGGCTGGAGCGGGCTCAGGGACTCGGGCTCAGGGTTAAAACTGCAAATTTCTCGCGATTTAAAAATAGCTGGAAACATTTGGGACATTATACTCAAATGAACAAAATATATAACACTGGCCTAGTGGTTTTTGGATATTTTACTGCAAAAATCCTACATATTGTAGCTTTAAAATATATTTTTTACATACTGTCCCTTATTTTGAAACTCAGAATTGTAAAATGAAGACCCCTAAGCTTATTATGATAACTCGATGAATTTAGACAATACAATTTTGAAAATGACAAGTAATTAAAATGATGAAATTTGAACAAATATAAGTTGCATTCAAAATGCCCCTCAATTTGACGTTGATGCTTCTGGACTTTTTTTTTTTTTACTGTGTGGTCAGCTTGCATAATGTCAGAAGTTAAACAAAACTGTACATGACATAGATCAAACCATATCTCTGAGGTGAGTCAACTATTTGAAACAAATATTGCCTTTCATTGTCTTAAAGTGTTAGTTCACCCAAAAATGAAAATTCTGTCATTAATTATTCACCCTCATGTCGTTCTACACCCTTACGACCTTCGTTCATCTTCGGAACACAAATTAAGATATTTTTGATGAAATCTGATGGCTCAGTGAGGCCTGCATTGCTAGCAAGACAATTAACACTTGCAATGCCCAGAAAGCTACAAAAGATGTATTTAAAACAGTTCACTTGACTACAGTGGTTCAACTTTAATGTTATGAAGCGACGAAAATACTTTTTGTGCGCCAAAAAACAAAATAACGACTAGTGATGGGCGATTTCAAAACAGTGGTGAACCATTGAAATTTCAAAACACTTATGACATAACGAAGCCTCGTTTACTGAAATCACATGACTTTGGCAGTTTGATCTGCTCCGAACCACTGATTCGAAATAAAAGATTCATAAAGCTTTGAAGCTTCATGAAGCAGTGTTTTGAAATCGCCCATCACTAGATATTGTTGAATAAAGTCGTTATTTTGTTTTTTGCCGCACAAAAAGTATTCTCATCGCTTCATAACATTAAGGTTGAACCACTGTAGTCACATGAACTGTTTTAAATATGTCTTTAGCTTTCTGGGCATTTAAAGTGTTAATTGTCTTGCTGGCAATGCAGGCCTCACTGAGCCATCAGATTTCATCAAAAATATCTTAATCTGTGTTCCGAAGATGAACGAAGGTCTTGCGGCTTTGGAACGACATGAGGATGAGTAATCATGAGTAATTAATGACAGAATTTTCATTTTTTGGGTGAACTAACCCTTTAAGCTAGTAAACTTCTTTTAAAATGGACAACTGAGTATCCTTTATTTCAAAATAAAGACAGAATCACCAGTTGTCCACTACTTTGAGTGGAGCAGCTGTATCCTACGGCATCTCATAAATCTGGCTCTATTAAAAGTGTTTTTCAAGCTTTTATAGAGGAAGGCAAAATGAAAGTGGAGAGTTCACCACACCTCCACCACACATGTAGTATTAAAACTCCCCTTTGGATTTCTTTGATGCCTCTAGCTGAGGCAGATGTCTTCCCTTCGCCTTGTCCAGAGCTGCGATTGGAAATAATGTATTTTCACCCCTTTTGCAAGAAGAACATTACATGTCCAAATGCTTCAAAAGATTATAAGAGCGAGTGCAGGAGGCATGCTACAGTATTTAATAAAACACAGCGAGTGTGTGGATTTTCTCAGCAGAACTTTGAAAGAATGTTTATTAAGGGGGTGTTGAAGAGGTGTTGAAAGCGTTGAGAGGACAGAGGGGCGGCACAGAGGCCTGACGGCTCTGGAGCATGTGGGCAAAGCCATCGTTTATTTGCAGATGTTATCGGGTCACAACTCCAGCGAGGCCTTGGTGTCCCAAAGGAGACATAAAAACCCAGATGTTAAAGACATCAGGTGAGAAATCTTAAATTTGATTGGAAAGAGAATAACAGCTTTGGGCAAGATGTATCTTGCCTGATGTTTCACCAATTTTGGGCCTGTTATTATTTTTATTTTATCTATAATGAATGACATAAACAGTATCAGGAAAGCGGTTCTTTTGTCCTTTCAGGACAACTTTTAGTTTTTAGATGCTTGTGGAAATTAAATCTATAATATTGCAGAAACAATTGCTGAAGTCTTAATTATAATACCAAAAAATATCTGTCATCTTAACAAGTGTTTTTGACTTTGGCTGGTGTTTTAACCTAACCATTGCAATTTAAAATGAGGACATTGCTTCTTCTGGACTGTCTGAATGATGTCCTGTCATCTTTAAGATCCTTGTGGTCATCTTCAACTTGAATACTTGAGAAAGTTTTACTCTCTAACAACCCTTGGAAAAGACATTATGAAAGTAGGGTCATTTCTGCCAAACAGTGATCCCTTGAAGAAATTTTTGGAGCAGACTGGGAGGAGGGGCTCTGTCTTTTAGGAGACATCTCCAGACATGGGAAAGTCAAAGTGCACTGCCAAAAGATCTTGGAAGGGTGTTTCTCATGAAGATGAATGTTATGTCTGGAGTTTCTCTGCTAACTTCCTCTATTGCCAATTAGGCCACAGTATTCTGAGAGAATGCATTTAGAGACAGCACAGGGATTAGATTATGAAGACAAAATATTTTGTTTTGCAATTGGCAGATTAGGATTTAAACATGCTCTCATAATTAATGTTTTATAAAATGTGGCAATATGGTACATGGCTTTGAACAAATGTCTCAGCTTGTTATAGATTCTTTTCTGCAACCTAAAAGTTTAAATGTGCTCCAGAAGGATGTCTAATAATGCTGCACAATTTGATTTTGCTCATATATACAGTATATTTTGTTATGCTAATTGTCATTTTGATGACTGATACATTTTTTTTAAGCCAATATCCAAGAGAGTAGCATAAATGTGACTTCCTATTCTTGTGTTTATTGACGAAATGTTGATGTTGACAAATAAGAGCTCGCCCCATTGGCCCCATTTCTTTAATAATGCTCTTTTGCAAAACTGAGGGATGTCATCCATTATGGATCAAGAGATTTTTCTGTTTGTTTGTTTGTTATGTGTGCAATGTCAGTATGCACAAGTCAAAGGGAAAAAGCCCTTTGTCTATCATGCCGCTAATAAACATGGGGAGTTAAATATTTCATCTCAAGAGGAGGCCTCCGAGATTGCGACGCCAGTGAGCTCTAGTGAACCGAGTTTGTGTAATCCTCCTTCTTTGGTGTTTGCTGGTAAACTTGCAAGTACTGCCGTGGAGACCTCCTCATTTAACTTATTTAACAAGGGCTTGTTCTTCTGAAAGCAGATCCACCCTGAGGATAGACGTTTTGACTCGACTTTGTGTCTGTCTATTAATAAATTAGCCATTCTGTCATAATCGGCCAAGGAAATATTCCATTATTCACAAAAAGTGATGCATAATTTCATTGACTTTGTCTTAAGTGGCTTGTGAATAATTTTGAGATTTTACTTTTGAGTAATTGAAGCTGTAAATCTAATTATGAGACTAATTGCGAGACGGGGCTGACCAACTTGCACTTACTGTACACATGGCAGGAAACAGGCTTTCAGTACCGGTGTGGTAAACATTAGTCAACAGCACTTTATATGACTATATAAACTAAATGTTTTGGATTGATATTTGGGCTCAAATTCCATATGAACAAAGATACCAGAAGTCAAGTCCCTTTCTATTATTGTGGTAGCAATGAATCTCTAAGTACTGTAAATATCAAATATCCACAAATATCCATAAGACTGAAAATTATTATAAGGATTTGCACAGTACTGTTGGTATTTAATATATTAGTGTAATTAAGGTGCAAGTTCATCCATGAAATCTTAATTAATGAATAGTGTTGTGGAAAACTTTTTTTTTTATTATTATTTATAAGCTAATGTAAATGCAGCCTTTTGGTCACAACCAGACCACGCCACTGATGGCAGCAGCTTCATTGGAAGAAAGTGACCAGCTCAGCAACCTTCAAATGCAAATTCCACATGAAGAAAACAACATGCGCGCACACACACACACGTTTGTTTTTGTGAATTGTGGGGACATTCCATAGAGGTAATGGTTTTTATACTGTACAAACCGTATTTTCTATCGCCCTACACTACCCCTACCCATAAACTTACCCATCACAGAAAACTGCACATTTTTACTTTCTCCAAAAAAACAACTAATTCTGAGCCTGCAAGCCTTTTGAAAAATGGGGACATGGGGTAATGTCCTCATAAGTCACCCTCTCCTTGTAATACCCATGTCATTATACAAATTTGTGTCCTGATATGTCACAAAAACGTTCGCACACACACACACACAGGTTTTCATGTTTTATGGGGACATTCCATAGACATAATTATTTTTTATACTGTACAAACTTTATATTTTATCCCCTAACCCTACCTGAGAGGGGAACGAGACACTATGGGAACGTTTCGTGTGAGCCAGTGTCTGAATCACGAGTCTACACACGGCAATTTCTGATTGGCTGACCGTGATGACGTAATGACGTAGCACAGTACATCATCAAAACCATAAATGGATGCAAGACCAGTACATCGTCAGATTCAAATTGTCTGAAGAAGACGCACAGGCATGACCGAGTCGTGGCAACATGATGCTGCATCTCAGGGAACCTGGTTACATGCGTATTTTGAGATGTTCCCTTTCTAGTGGAACTCAACACCACGTCATGACATTGACGCTATGGGAACAACGCCGTCACATCGCAGGACAGTGCCTGCCCCACAAGGCTGTGTATCTGTACAGACAGTTGTTGAGCACAGGCTGAGTCCGGATCAACCCTGAAGGACTTAGACCCTGGGGTTTAATCCATGTCCAGATTATAAAACCTTGATGAATGTGTGTGGAGAGGACCATCCTGCCTCAGCACAAACATCTTGTAAGGATGCACCCCTGGTAAGATCTTTGGAAGATGCAACACTCCAAGTGCAACTATCCTCTCCTTTTGAGCCAGAACTGGAATGGTCTCATGTGCAGTAGGCCTACTGGAATGATATTGGCCGCTGCCGCCATGAGACCTAACAGTCTCTGAACCTGTAAGACTGAAAGCTCCTAACCTAGCCTAATATGTTTCATAGTGGTCAGGATCAATTCCACACGTGCAGGAGACAGACATGCCTGCATTGTGGTCAAATCCCACACCACCCCCAGAAAAAAAGATTTCTCTGGACTAGAGAAAGTACACTCATCTTGGAGTTCAATCTCAGCCCCAACTTCTTCATGTGGGCGAGCATCTCGATGTTGTGCCCCCAACTCCTCAGATTGAGCTAATATTAGCCAATCGTCTATGTAATTTAGTACACAAATACCCTAAAGTCACAAAGGAGCCAGACTAGCATCCTTGCACTTGGTGAATGTGCATGGGGGTAAAGGTAGGCCAAAAGGAAGAACTCAATGTTGGTATTCTTCGCCCCCAAAAGTGAACCTGTGAAATTTCCTGTGCTCTGGCAGAATCTTGATGCGAAAGTAGGTGTTCTTTAGCTCTATCATCACAAACCATTCCTAACTCTATTTGTAACATGATTAGGTTAAGGGTCAGCATCTTGACCCTGTATGTCCGAAGAGTATGGTTCAGGCCCCTCAGATCTAAAATCGGAATCAACTCCCCGACCTTTTTGGACACAATAAAGTATCAGCTGTAGAACTCTGTATCTCTCTCTAGGAAGGGCACATTTTTCTATGGCCCCTTCCACCAAGAGAGATTGTAGTTCTTGGTTGAACAGTGGTGGACAGTGCCGGCTCCTAGATCCGGCGAAGGGATCGGTTCTCTGAAAGCCGCAGACTGTTCTTGGCCTCCTGCTACCTGTCGATGGCGATGTTGACTGCGTCAATGAACAGGCCAGAAGGCAAAATATGGGGCATCCAGAAGGAAAGCCTTGTCTCTTTCCTTTATGCCCATGAGGTTGAGCAACAGGTGCCCCTCCATTACGAACATAGCAGCCATTGAACGGCAAATGGCATGGGCTCCCTGCTTGGTCACACGGATGGCAAGATCTGTGGCCCTACGAATTTCTTTTACTGCCTCAGGAGCTAATCCCTCACCATATTCTAAATCTTTATGCAGGTCAGCTTTTTAGGCTTGCAAGAACATCATGGTGTGCAGGGACACACCAGCCTAACTTGCTGCTGCATATGTCTTAGCCACAAGGGAAGATGTTGCCCTTCAAGGCTTGGTGGGTAATGCAGATTTCCTCCATGATTATGCACTTGAGAGGGAGAGATAGCCTGCAAGCATCTCTTCCACCCTTGGCTTTGCCCCGTATTCAAGCATCTTGACCACCATGGAGTTTGTTGAGGTGCGGATTCCTTCAAGACCTCGACACCTCTGGAGAGACAAGCGGGATCGGAAATTGTGGATGTTGAATCTCTTGCAATGAATGCAGTCAGCCCCCGCAAGGACTAACCTTGCACGCTTCCCACCCATCCAAAACACACACACATCTCATGTGAGACGTCACCCGTAATATAACGTGGGCATGGCATCACACATCTCCTAAACTTTGAGCCTGACATGTTGAAATCTAACTCCTGACAGACAAGTCAAACATTCAGATCAGTAAACACACGCTCAAATATGCGGCTTCTGCAGACAAAGATGCTGATTATGTGCTGGCCTGGCATCTATTTATGATTTCGGGTGTAACTGTGGAGTGTGGAGTAACTCACTGTGACCCACTCGACAGACAACTAGTTGTTCCGTTCACACAACACAAGCTAACCATTTGAAATAATAAAAAGAAAAAGAAAAGACTGAAAAGAGAAAAGCGGGAGGATAGAATAAACAGAGCATGTGACTAAAAATGCAAGAAGCACAAGAAACTATGAGAATTTAATTACAACCTTAAAATGAAAGGAAAACAATGTGTGTCTGGGAGAGAAAATGGAAAAGGGAGACACAGAGAGAGAGAGACAGAAAGAAAGAGACAAGAGGAGCATTTCCTCCGGCCTTTTCCCATGCTTAGTTAGTGATTTGGGGGTATCGCTCGTACTGTATCAGTGGGAAACCTCTCTACACTGCATACTTACTACAGATGAAAGACACCGGAGAGAGGGTTAGATTGCAGCTAAAGAGCTGAAACTTTTCTCTTGTTTTGTTTTCCTTTTAACTTGTTTGTTCTCCCCTGTTGGACACCATTTCCTCCGGACTGAGCTGAGATGATATATGGACTTTCCAACCCCATGGATCACTTCAGCAACAATTTTCAAACCATATCACGTTTTAACTGTGAAAGTATATTAACAATGCCTGGAAATGTGAACAGGACTTTTATGCACAGATTCATGGAACTAATGCAAAATCACAATTTTGCACTTTAACAATGTATGTAATCAATTTTAACTGTACTGTAAATAAATGAACACCTGTCCTTGCATTGGTCAGGTCCATTTTGCTGTGTCAGAATGCTTGGGATGTTCAAATATGTAATAAAAATAATCTTTTGAGCCATTGAAATGAATACCTAACACTACTGGGGAGAGTTGGAAAACATTTACTAATTCTTAACTCTATTTTTATATTACTTATATTTATACTGTATGCTGCACTTAATACTGAAAATAATTAAATTAGAAATTATTTCATGTGACACTGAAGACTGGAGTGCTACAGGAATACATGACATTTTAAAATATATTAAAATAGAAAACAGTTATTTTAAATTGTAATAATATTTCACAATATTGCTATTTTTAATGTATTTTTAATCACGTAATTGCAGCCTTTGCTAAGCATAAGAGTCTTCTTTCAAAAACATAAAAACTGACCCCAAACTTTTGAACGGTAGTTTATGTCTACATAAATGTAATTAATAATAATTAATATTCACATACACTTTTACTTTCTTACCTTAAAAGTTTTTGTCTTCTAAATACATTTTTACACCATTTTGAAAGTACAAATTCACCTCAGAAGCATAGTGAGTATACATATGATACAATGGCAGTTCGAGTTTGGTTAACTTATAACTTGTATTTACAATCTAACATAGTTATACATATATAAATATAACAGTTTATATTTAAAGCCATTTCTCTTTATTTGTTTAATACACAAACATGCACACAGAGAGAGACATTGCGCTACACAGTTACGGCTCAATTAACCCATGCTTAATCTCGGACCTCCCATTGCAACATTTAAAAAGGAGCCAGGGATGAATGCAAGATGCTATCTGCCAGAAAGATTACCCTGCCAGTGGTAGATCAAAGAGGGCTGGACCCTGGGCCCCTGCGATTAGCCATAATTAAACAAAGTATGTCTGTTTAAACTTCATTAGCAGCTGGGTGTTTGCTTCAACAGAATGGGCACAACTCAAGCGTCCTTAATTAAAAGATAATCCAAAGGATTGCCCCCAATCTGCTCCCAAAATATACATTTTTCCCCCTCTGTTGGGGTGTCACTAGTGAGCTTGTAAGGTGTTTTCAAGGAAGTCCGCCAGGAACTGACCTAAGCTTCTTTAATAACTTATGTCCAACATGGAGATTTGGGGTGGAGGAGATGGAGAAAAAGAGAGAAAGAGAAAGGGAAGGACAGAGGAATGAAAGATAAAGGTAGGAACACTGAAAGAGAGAGAGATAGAAAGAAAGAGAGACTCCTCCTGATAACATCAATTTAGCATGCTATTATCTAAAATGGTGGAGAAGCACACGCCTGCACAGTCTGACATAAATCTTAGAGAGCTGGAGGGACATTGAATATGCATGAGCTGAAACAGATACGACACTGCCGCCACATTAATATTCCTGTCACTGGAGGTTTTCAAACTTTCAAGTGGATGACTTGAGCGAAGCCGGTCTGGAGTCACTCTAAAACAGGGGCAAAAGAATCTGATCCATAATTAAAGATGTACAAGCCTGTGAACCCTAGCAGGAGGCAAAGCAGAGCAGAGAGAGACACTTCAATGATGTTTAAATGAACCAACGTGTGAACAGAGTCAAGAAAGAATATGAACACAAATCAAATCTTGTATTATATCAAATATACTGGTGGTGAACTGAATGAACTGCATGGACAAAGCTGACATATAATTTAGGATAGTTAAGATAACACCAATGAAAAGTATCATAATAATATTTCTTTACAGTAAATATCACTTGGGTTTATAGATAAGACATATGATTTAACAGCTCAAATAATTTTTGGGGCTACTGTATCAAAATACCATGGTGTTACCATCTTCTAATGCATTAATATACCATGGTAATGGCCTTGTCTCAAAATCAGACATACCATCTTAAAATATGCAAATCGTCATATCATATGAGTAAAAAATGTTTAAAAGTATTATAATGTGATCAAAAAGTGAAATAATCTTAAATACTATATTAAAAAAAAATCCTAAACTCTCAATATTTATATTGTGAACATTATTTACTGTATATATATATATATAGAGAGAGAGAGAGAGAGAGAGAGAGAGTAAATTATATATATATATATATATATTACTGTCTCTCCATCATTTCTAGCACAACAAACAATTTAGAGATGAAATATGTTTGAAGAAAACTAAAGAAAAAAAAGGGTAAATATCACTTTTTATATTGTTATATTTTTATTGTCTGTCAAACAGCATTTGTGTCGAATTATGCTAAAAGTGTAAAATATTACTTTTTGTATTAATTTTTGAAATATTAATTTCAGATAAAATTAGCCTTAGCAAGACATAAATGTCACACAAATGTTATTTCCAACACAGAATGCTATTAAACACTATTTTGAGACTGGAGAAAACTGACGTGTGAAGATTTATTTTCTGAAAGTCCACAATATCTAAATAGTGCCCATAGTTGAAGCAACACCATCATATTTACTGTGTCGCATCTTGCCTCTCACTGCTCATTTCACAACTCATCTCAAACAAACTTCACTGAAAAGTTCACGTGAGGGAAACACTGAGAGTGACCCATCTAAGACACCAGCTTGATCAATCTCAGATGTGAGTTTGTTCTTTGGGTACAGATTTCTGTGTATGTGTTTTTCAGATAGACTAAGAGAAAGGGGATTCAAGTCCCTGGTTTTAATTTAACAGTGGCTGCAAGAACAATGAAAGTCACTATGGGAGAAAGAGGTTATGAAGTCATGTGATGTATATATCACCACTTAAGCCTGCTGCAGATCAAACTTAATCATGACTTAGAATCAAGAATGGTGTCAATTCCACCTTGGTTACACCATTGTATGGGATTTCAGTTACTCATCTGATTTAAGTCACCAAAAAAAAAAAAAAAAAATCTGTTTTTGAGAACCAACTGTAAGAAATCCAAAATGATCACAGGCTGATCAGAGATGTGGTGTAGTGGTTAGCACGTGCGAGGGTGACACAAGTTCAAATCTGGTTTGTGACATTTCCTCTCCCCATCATTTCCTGTTTTCTTTCTACTCTAAAGAAAAGAAGAAAAAAATGACAAAGGCAAGGCCTAATTCTGGTATTTTCCACAACACTTGTGGTCACAAAAGTCATCCTCAAATAAATATTTAGATCTAAGATTTATGTATTTGAATTACACATAAAATTTTCATCCATGTGTATTGCACAGTTTAAACATAAAGTAATAAACTTAGTTTGGTGCATGGGTTTAGATATTTATCACATATTATCATGTATTAATAATCAATAAATCAGATTTGTTTCAATCACACACATTTTAACTAAATGAATATTGATTGTTTCACAGCTAGTCATATTTTAACCATTTAACAGAATGAACCGGATAGGATTCGTAATACACATATGAACAATATATTGGCAACCTCATTTTGTAAACAAAATAACTGTATTAAACATCTAGGTTTCACATCCAAACTTTGAGAGTTGGTTCAGTAAAACCTATATGTATTATTAAGTTATAGTTATAGATGTCTCCATATTTTATATTTACTTCAGTCATGAACTTTGATTGGGAAGAGAATAACAGCTTTGGGCAAGACATATCTTTGGTTATTCGTTATACAGACATTATCCAATCCACTCCTGTAATATGAACTAGGCAATCTGAGTTAAACCTGTTAGTAAAAATGGTTCTCAGTCTCAGATACTGACTGAGTAGACGTATATTAAACGCAAGTGGCCTTAAACATGAGAATCATAGCATGCAGTGAAGTTCAGAAAGGAGACTAAGGATTTGCTAAGAAAAACGTTGCTGTTCATAGGACACTCTTGACATGATGTTTACAATGAGTCTCCCAAAGCTATATAACTGCCTCTCCATCCTGCTCTATTCAGATCGATGGAGTTCAATCTTCCGTGGGATTACATCTACAATCCACATGGGGGAAGGACATACTTCACCAAGACCCGTACAAGGAAACGTGAAGGAACCTTTTGGGTGCAGCCAATAAACAACGAGTTCTTAACTGATGTGTAAATGTCTGAACTTGTCGAAAAGACCTCTCTATCCAGTGTCAAAGCAACAGCAGTGGAAGATGGGTTACCATGGTGAAACACTGCCGGGTTAGAGAGGCGCGTGTCAGTAGAATTGTTAACAGACATATTTCGTAAATTGATCCAGCTCACAAAACAAAACCAGGAGAGCAGACACATAGCCTGACCTTGACCATCTCTTAAGCACAGCAACCATAAATAAATAAAATGGCCTCTTTTGACAGGAGCTGTCCATAGCTTGCGTGCACACACACACACACACACACACACAAACACACACACACGCTCGCTCACACACTCTCTTTGTTTGGAGTGTTTGTGAGTGTTCAGGTCATTCATCACAGCCTGCCATATCCCGCCCCAGTCTCCCCCTCAAATGTATCCATTTTGTCCCTCCTTGCTCTCGCCCTCTGTACTGTGTCTCTGTATACTCCACCATGGACTCTTGTGGTGATCAGAATTAGAGTGTGTGTATAATATATATATATATATATATATATATAATTTTTTTTTTTTTTTTTTTTTTTTTATACACACACAAGCTGCACTTAAGCTGCAAGCTATAATTAAAAGTAAAATTATTGTAATTAGAGTTAAATTACAGCAAAGCTGCCTTTTTGAAAATGTATTTAGCTACAAGCTACTAAAGAAAAGTAACTACAGTAAAGCTATTTAAGAGGGAATATATGTTTAAAATACATAACCAGAAATCAGATTATATATTACAATCAAAGCAATATTTATCTAACATAAAAATAAAGAGGAAATCATTTAGATCCATACGTTTACACTTAATACAACCAGTAAAACTAGAAAACACATCAAGTGATGATCAGTGTGAAGAGTCATCTTAGTGAATCGGTTTGCTCAGATGAAAAACCAAGCAATTCACAAATTGTGAAAAAGTAAAAATATTCAAAAATAAATAAAATTAATAGCTACATGAGAGAGAGATGATTTTCACTCTCTGATTTTTTTGTTTCTCTTCCTTATTAATGTAACGTGCAGGTGGCTGAATGAAGCGCACTACGAAGGAGTCGAAGGAAAAAAAGACTTTTAATAGAATCCACAAGAGTGTATACATACACAATAACAGACAAACTAACTAAGAAGAACTCAGGAGTCAGGACTCAAATACATGGAGGATGATTAGAACTTATAAACACGTGCGAAGTCAATGAATAACCATGGAAACAAACTAGCAAAGGGAACACTGGAAAAACAGGAACAGAACACAGAGAAAACGAAACCAAAACAGAACTACACATGACATCACACCCCCCTCCCGGAAGGCACATCTTCGTGTCGTAACAGTTCAGCTGAGGAAGGAGGGTGGGGGCTCTGGAGGAGGATGTGGAGCAGGCGAAGAACAGTGTGGTGATGATGGTAGGTGGAGCCAGGAGCAGGAGAGAGAAGCCATGGTGGAGACTTGGCTGATGACACCCGGGTGATAACTGACAGAGACAAAGCCAAAGGTAATGGATCCCAGGGTGCAGACGGAAAGCAGATGGAACCGGGTGACACCGATGGTTCTGGAGGCCAAGGTGGAGCCGCAGCACTGTGGGGGAGCCAGGGTGCTTAAGGACTGAGGCGGAGCTGGTGGGACTAAGGACCGGGGTGGAGCCGGAGGGAAGGCAGAGCCGGATGGAGCCAAAGGGGTGGAGAGATGGAGCGCAGTAGATGGCTCGTAAGTCCGTGGCACAGACAGGGTGATGTCTAACCAAGCCAGAAGGAAGATGGTATCTGGTGGCGCCGAGGGAGGGAGGAGACAAGGCAAAGCCGACAAGTCAACGGATCGAGGTGGAGTGACGGGATTAGCGGCTGGAGGCTTAGCCAGGGGATGCTCGTGCCTGGGCCACACAATGGAGTGGCATCAGAAGAGGAGCTATGAAGGGAACCTGTTGAGGCAGGGCTGACAGACTGGCTGAGTTTGGAAGAGGAGGAGGGAGAGGGAGGCTGGGCAGGAATTTAGGAGACACAGGAGACTTCCGGAGAAACAGGGAATTATACTCTTCCAAAAAATTCAACAGAGCAGAGGCCGGCAGCTGCTCACCTTCAGTGGCCGGAGTGTGGACAGGGCTCATTTCCATCCCCTCAAACTCCCAGAGATCTCCCACGTTGCCGGACGATGTAGCCAGCTTACAAACCTGCTCAGACGGACAGTTGGGCTTGGGCTCCGGGGCAATGGCTGGCTCAGTCCTCTTGTCTGGCCCTGGTTAGTGCATTGCGACAGGCTTAATCCCTCCATCTGCAGTGGGTACTGGCATGCAGTCCATGTAACAAGGTGGGTGAGCTCTGGGTCGCAGGCTGTGATGTAAAACCCTCCTTGCTGGAGTACCCAGCCCAAATACTCCAGCAAATTCCTCTGTTTGGGGAGGAGGAGGAGGCACACTCCTGGTGAGTCCATCGTTTCTTTTCAATATACTCAGTTTAAGGGTCTGTTGTTATGTACTCTGCAGGTGGCTGAATGAAGCGCATGACAAAAGAGTAGAAGGAAAAAACACTTTTAATAAAACCCACAAGAGTGTACAGTGTATATACACTATAATGGACCAATTAACTAAGTAGAACTTAGGGTTTAAATACTTCATCTCTACATTTATTGTACAATACAGTGTTATTCATTTTACCTTTTTCAATTATTGTACGTATTTTCTTGATATTCTCAACATTTATTTTACTATTTATGTTTTTGCTCTATTTGTATGCAGCTAAGCTGTATTATCATTGATAATACAAATGTACAATTTCTTGTCATGTCAATAAATCGTCTTAAAAATGAAAACAGAAAATGAGAGGACAGTTTAGAAGAGCACATTTGATTATTCAACTTTGCTCAAAAACAGCTACCTTTATGCTACTAAAAAATAAAGTTAGTAGCATCACTACTCCCCAACACTGGCTCAAGCACTTTTACATTCACCAAATGGAGATTTATTTAAGATAATGCACCATGCCTTGGGCAGACCAGAGTGGCCAGTATCAAAAGCCACAGTCTGGACCAGTTAAAGGTGTTTTTAACCTTCTCCTGTAATAGAGCCAGCTCTTGCAGCAAGGTGCTGAGGTCAGGCCTTTAAATAGCAAGCAGAAATTTATCCTACTGTCCCACTTGGCTTCCGAATGCTCCTTTGCTCTCATCTCGCCGTTCGTTACGTTAATTTAGCGACTCACGGTTCTTGCCCATGTCAGCACACTGAACTGAATGGCCAAATGTCACGGCAGTACAATGGTGGGAGAGGACTTGTCAGCCACCTTGTATCAGTACATGGCAGCTGCACAGGAAGATAATAGATTAATTTCATGAGTGTCAGAGCCCTACAGGACAATATTGCTTTTCTGAGCTTTTTTCCCCCCACTATTCCTCTCAGAGGAGTGGAGCAGTGAGAGCGGAAAGGGGGTGAAGTGGTTTCATTCACAGCCGCTGGACAGATACGACAAGGACAGGCCATTTTGACCTAATTACTGACAGAGCAGTACGGGATACCTCAATACATTGACACACACACAAAAACCTTCAAATCAATGAGAAAAAGGAAATGGCTCTCTTTTGATTTTATCTTTTTTACTCTTACTGTAAATAGAATTCTGAATTTGTGGTAAATGCTTGTAGACTTCATGAGATAAAGCCCAGATGAGAATTACAAGAGCTGATGTCTCTCTAGGAATGCGTATATGCATGGGAAATGGCCCAACATGAAGGAAAGGCATTTTACAGACCCCACAGAATCTACTTGTTAAGAAATACCAACGCAAAACAAGGCAGATTTCATCACTCTTCACCAATAATACCGGAATTCAAACGCTTGTGCATGTGCAATGCTTTCTCTATTCACTCGGCTCGAGAGCATTACGGCAGTGACGTCTCACTAGCATAGCTACTATTCCGATGATGCAGCAGAAGTCCTTGGAATTCTTGCCCAGGCATTTATCGGGGTGCGGAATGCATCTACGCCACATGTGTGATCTACACTTCAATAGAATCTCTTCCTCTTATGGGGACCAGGAATGTGACAGACCCTGATGATTTTAAAGACTGTCAAAGAGAAAAAAGAGAAAAGAACAAGGAGACCATTGACCATTGAGAGGATTGAGATGTATGAGAAAACACAGCATTATTATGTGACAGCGGAGTCTATCTGCTGTTTCTCAAGATCACACGCATAGCCAGAATTACAGAGCGCACCAACACATCGCTGTCATTCTTTAACTCCCACGGCGGGATGCCACCCTGGTCAGAGCCATTTGCATGTGTGATGTCACTGCACCACGTAAGGGATTGGAACTGCCGGACGGTTCATTATACGTTCCAGTGATGTTCTCTGAGCGCTGCCCGGAGGCCATGTATTTATCATGGCAGGACAAAGTAATACGTGGTCTGGGTGCTAAAACCAATGCTAATGTTTTGGGGAGAGTTTTTCCACATTTCAACATTCTATTGGCGTTTAGTAAACCGGGGTGAGAATAAAGATGATTCTGCAAAGTGTCAAATAATGCTCATCTGGTTAGCGTGATTCGTATGACCTTCCTTGACATGCCTTCGATGGTGGATCTCTAAGGCGTTGGTGTTTGCTTCATAGCGCCGCTTTCCCATGTTTGCCTGTGAATGTTAACTAGCTGGTCAGGGTCCTGTCTTAGAAGAGCCAAAGCCTTCACGAAGGGGCACCCTGTAATTGACACAGTCAGGAGGCAACAGAAAGGGCAAAACAAAAGTCTATTCAAGGCCAAATCCTCTTATAGACTCACCCATCCCCCCTCTTAAAATGAAAAAAAGAGAGAAAATAAAGAATATGAAGGAGGAGAGGAGAAAGAGAAGTGTAAAAGGTCTGTATAAATGGCCTACAGCCATTAAGTAATGAAGAGTGCCTGATCACTGACTGTCGGTGAAGTTCGGTCCTTTTCATTATTGACGTCCAGCAATTTGTCCTCTGTTTACTTGCCCTTTCCACCATATACACAGAATATGTGATCTTTTGCATTCCATATTGCTTGCGTAAGACATTATAAGTTCAGGTCTTAGGTCAGTTTGTTCCATCTAAAAAGAAACCAGACTGAACTCTTGCCCCTCTTGTAAACTTGCGACTTCACACTTTTGGTTGTTCGATAAATCATAAATCACAAATAACATGCTGAGTTATCGGCATTTTTTTTTCAAAATAAACGCTAAAGTGCCATCTTAAAGGAGAGCAAATGTGAAATTATCTCCATAATTGACTAGCACGGTCATTTTCATTTTCCTTTTTTCAACCCCCTCATGAATTCATGCTTGTCACATAATTCACCCCCATCACCTGAAGATGTGAGGCTTGCTTGCCTGCAGCCCAGCGCAGTCGTTATTGTTCCTTAACAGCCCATAAATCCGCATGGAGATGTTTGCTAAAAGCGGAATCTGGGTCAAAGGTCACCCTTGCTATCCTTTGGCCCCCTCTCACCAGATGGCACCTCTAACTTTCCCAGGCTGTCATGCAACAGCCAATGGCTGGCCCACCTCTACAGCTCCCGGGAGCTCTGGTTCCTTTGTGCTCGGCAGTCTAAACAAAGATTCTTCTCCTTTTCTGGCACTAGGGGATTCAACTACGTGTAAACAGGAAGAGAAACCCAACTACAGTGCATGGCATTTCAGAGGCAAAGTTATTTTAAGACCTTATCAGGGTTATATGAGAAAAATATGTCTCAAGTATGTGAATATTGTAGTGCAGTATTTGCAATTAGAATAGCCTAGTTTAATTGTTACTCTGCGTTATACCAGACTGTTTATGTAAATAACAGCATGCTGTTAGTTGCTTGGCAAAATAAAGGTAAAGAAAAAAATACAAAAATGCAACATAAACCCAATTTCAAATAACATATTGCAAGCTAAATATATTAAAACAAACAAACAAACAAACAAAACATTGGCTTAATTCTAATACTTTTAGTAGCAAAATTAGGCAATTTTATTGCAATAAAGCATTATTAATTGTGTGAATAATGACTTAATCTATGCAAATCACCATATAAATATTGATATGACTTACTCCTACTCTATGTAAATGTAAAACATTAGAGGTGTAATCTCTTTTTGAACCATGACGGTAAGTGTAGATATTTACCAAATTAATAAATATGTGCTTATTTCAGCAGCACATAATGCAAATAGATTGACTTAAAATATACAGTGCTCCTGCAACCCAGTTCTCATTCTTATTCTCTTTTCAAAGTTTTCTTTGTTTGTTTAACTGATTTCTCTTCTAAAATGTTAACATTCTGTTAACAGACATAACCAAATAAACACAAACAGATGAATGACATGGAAAGCTCTCCAAGTGTACTTATCAGGTACTTATCAGTAAACTCTATTACTAACTGCAACTTGCTCACATAACGCCATGCATCCTGGGCTAAAGAACTCTGTATAAAAGCCTACTTGCTGTAATGTGGTATTTTCTCCTTATGATTAACTCACTTGCAAAGCAGCTTTTCCTGCGCTAATGCCGAGACAGACTGTTTTACATTTCTAATTTGTCATTTCAATAGGAGGGGTAATAGCTTGAATTGCCTACCCTAGGCTAAGCTCCTTATGCTCACTTATGCGTTTTAAAGATTTTGTAAGACTGAACTTAACAGCCCAGGTAAGGCGGTCCACTCCTCATGCAATGTAAACAAAGGATATGAAGTCCACAGGTTTCCAAAAGCTCAGCTCAGCGAGGGGCGTTTTCATTCATATTTAGTTCAGGTTTCCTCCTGGCGAATGCACTTGTGGGAGATGGCTAAAGAGAAAGTGGAACGATTGCAGTCTGGTTTCCTACAGGTTTGTGATCCCAGAGCTGCAGTCTTGAGGTGAAATACTGATTTGTGAACTTGTCAGAGGGAGCAGGAATGGCTGAAAGGCGACGGATGCTAAGTGTGTCATCGTGACTGTGGTGGGGCCATGCTGCTCGGCAGGATGGCCCACTCTCCTGTTTGCGCCAGAACCTCACTCCTGAAACCAGGGCAAGCCTCTAGTGAACAACAAAAAAAGCAACCATCATGAGAAGGAGAGAGGAAAGTGAAACAGAGTGGACTGGAAATATACAAATGAGAGGGAACAGAAAGTTTAAGCTAACACTGATGTTGTAAACAAGTTCCTGATCTTTTTTTATCAAGGCAGTCATTGTTATTTTGTTTTTTGAATAAATAAGGAATGATTTAACATGAATAAAAGAACAATTTTAAAGCGTAAATGCCATAAAACTGCAAAAATAGCATCAGACTGGGACTATGATGACAAAAGCAGCATTTCATAGACCAGAACCAAGAGATACCAGATGGCTTTGTTTCATAACTCGGTGACCTAGTGACATCCAGTTGATGTGCTTGAAGAACCTTATGGCTCACAACCTGAAAACATTCCACATAGCCATTTAATTGTTAATGTAGCATTAGCTATTCCTCAATTCATTTGTGCACGCAGTACTGCATTCTCAAATCGAGCCCTACTTTTTCAACAATACCCAATGATAAAATAAATAAATAAATAAATAAATAAATACAACATGGAGAATATGACAAAGTAATCTCCATGTGAACTGAGGGGGCACAGGGTCTTCAATAAAATCCCCATATTAAAACCAGCACACTAAAAATTCTCACATTAAATCTTTCCATTGCATCTAAACACTCTTCCACCATTGGGTAAAAGACATTGCCTAAAGCAGTCTGACACACTTTGGCATTGGGCAAATGTTTGGATAAATTTTCAACTAAGACAGTGACATTGAGTTTCCCTCAGATCTAGGCAGCATAAACAAGCGTTGTATTCTCTCAGTTCTGGCAAAAGCACTACCGAGAGAAAGGGAGATCTTTGATCCTGAGCAGTAAAATAAAGACATCAGAATTTGTGATTGATGACTTTTGTTAGCAGAGGGAAAAATCTGAGGGTCAAACCCTGAGATGTAGCTTGAAGGTTTAAACAGAACTGGCCTTGCTGATTTGTAAAATTTATTCTGAAGTCTTAAGGCCAAGGTTGTAGACACATACTCTAAACAGAGCTCTGATATCAACTCAACACCATACCATACTAGCATATTCCCCTGATTCAAAACAAATAAACCAACGAAGACATTTCAAGTAGTTGTCTGGTACTATATGTACCATTTGTAAACACTTGGGATGTGTTGAGGTCTGATGTTGAGGAATTAGAAGACCACAGAATTTAATCAATATCTTGGCCATGGAAGTGAGACGTGCTGCCAAGTGAACTGGCACACACAATGTGTCTTATTCAGGCACTATAGAGAGAGAGAAGAGATAAATTGTCCTTTTTAGGAGGTGTGCTTTGACCCCTTTGGGACTGTCCACATTGGTTAGCAAGCCTACAGTTCAATGATAAACCACACAGGGGCGCACTGTATAAACTCAGTGATACAATTTTGTTTGTAATGTTTACATTATAGACAGTTATACAAAAGTTCTGTGTTATGCAAGATTCCTGCAAGAATTCATCCCCTTTGGACTGCCAAGATTTAAATTCCTGAAGAAATAATATAACTTCACAGGTGAGAATGTTTGTGTTTTATATGTATTAACTAAATATTACAGGTTTTTAAACTATGGTAACTTTTTAATGTTGTGTTAGATAACGCCTTCATCTTGTCTGTCATCTGCTGAAGTCAATTGCAGATATAGGTATTCATACATGTGTATAACAACAGTTGCAGGTGCACAGTCAAGTGCGCTTGAGTGTTCACAGTGTGGTTTTGATTGTTTCAATATGGCCAACGGCTTACAGTATGTTTAAATAGCAGGCTAATTTCCTATCGGTATGCAAACCTTTGTGAAAATGAAGTACACTTTATCATACTTTAAAAAATACCTTATTAATGATAGTAACTTACTACGTAAATAATATACTTTTAAAAAATATACTTAAATGCTAACTGAATGTTTTTGGACACTTAATTGCATGTTAGTTGCAATTAAATGAAAATGGATGGTAGTTTAAATTTATATTTAATACAATTAGCTAAACTTTAGTGTTTTTTGACCCACTTAAGTAGGACTGAAGTTCATGTCATTTCATAATCACTTTGTACATTGTTTTTGAAATATGATGAAATATGAAAGTGTACTGCTGAAAGTAATAATTTATGATAAGCTAAAAATACTTAGTATGTCAACACTTTAAAGCAGTGTGTTGAAGAAACAGACATGGAAAGAAAATGTAAGGTGCCTTTTATTTAACGGAGTGTCTATTTACACTAAGTGTAAATTGCGCCCTTTGTTGGCAAATGCTATTTACACTAGCTCCGCCCACCAACGTCTGGTTGGGCCACTCAAGTTTTAAAAAAAGACACACAAAATTCAATGTCTTCAGTGGTGCAGCAGTAGCGAGTAAAGTTTACAGACCTGGCTTTTAATGTGACTAATGCGGTTCAAATCCGCCTTTTGCTGAGCTCGCCTTTATTTTCAATAAAAATGAAAATAATGTTCTAAAAGTGGAAATAAACTGTGAACAAGTGTAATAATATTAAAAGTGTTTATTGGGTAGGGTTAGGGGAAGGTGTAGGGAGGGTTTTTATTCTCCCAACAAGGCAGCATCCATTTAATAATTTTAATACATATAATCATTTACACTCTATGATATTATTGCATCCTGTTAATGTACAAAAAAACTGAGGTGCAAATAGTACCTGCCAATATAAAGTATAGATAGCATCTAATTACTATTTACTCTTATTGCAAAGAACTGATACTATTACATGGTGTAAATAGAATCTATCGCTATTTTCACCTAGTGTAAATAGCATATCGCTAAGAAAATGCTGCTATTGTCACTTAGTGTAAATGGAATATATTGCTATTTTCACTTAGTGTAAATAGCCGCTGCCTTAATTTAATTAATATTATATTATATTATCTGCAATTACAGATTTTTTAATACACCTAAGATTTGTACACTACAAGTGCACATTCAATACATTTAAGTGAAGCTATAGGCTAACTGAAAAATATAGAACAAGGGTGTCCAATTCTGCCATTGGAGGGCCACTGTCCTGCAGAGCTCAGCTGTAATTAAAAAGCCAGCTAGTTGAGGTCTTCAGAATGACTGAAAACCACCAGGCAGGTGTGTTGGGGCAATTTGGAGCTAAACTCTGCAGGACGTTGGTTCTCCAGGGCCACGTTCACACTGTCAGTTTTTGGGTTTGACAACCGCATTTACTTACAGGTGTGAGTCTCGAAATGTCCCGTTCACACAGCAACTTACAGTAGCGTCTGGAACATAAATATACAACGAGAGTCAAGCCCATATTCCCTTACTAGTAACCATAACGACAGTGACCAACTTAATATTAAAGATGGCGACGTCCATAAAACTGAAAAGTATCACTTTTGACATGACAAGAGACTAATTGAACCACGAGTTCCTCCATCAAAACTTCATTAACCAAAAGCAGCATGTAAACACGCGCCAGCCGTTGCACACGTGTGTCACGTCCTTTGCGACGTCTCGTGCATGATACGGCATTTGAATTTGGAAAAGAAACACAAAACTGACGGGAGCCGCTCCGGTGGAAAACAGTGATTGGATCTAACACCTTAAGATGACGCACAGCTCATATCTCTGTCGCTGTAAGTTAGTGAAAGGGAAACCACACACAAAACACCTTAGCAAAGAAGCTCTCTCACACTGCATGACGTGACAGACAACTAGTTGTCCAGTGCGGTTCTGTTCACACAGCGCGAATATTCCGAGAATGCGGTTGTGAGTCCTGAAAATTTACGGGTGTGAGTTTGGTTATAAAATGCGGTTGTCACACCTGTAAATAACCGTACTGTGTGTGAACGTAACCGTATTAAGGACTCAAATACAGGACTGACAACCGTATTACCGTTGCTGAATCGTGACATTATATTGCTTTTTGTAATTTCCTGATTATCATTTGGATACCAATGTTACTGAAGTAATATTTTGATTTACAGAGAATGCTCATTTATCTTTGGTGCAAAAATGAGACGGACACATAAGGGTGAAGAAAGACGTAAACAGAAAGAGAAAGGAAGCCTAAGCCACTCTTAGGCCATGGGTAGAGTGCTGTGTGAAAAGGGCTTCAGCCTTTGGCTCTCTGTGCATTTTAACACACCATAAATCATTCTCCTAGCCGTCCCATGTATTCCGTGAATGATATATTTTATTTACACTACAGAGGAAAACACACATGGTCGTTATTAATCATCTCCCACCTTTAATAATGATTCAACTTCCACTCATTCATCACACAACTTCTAAGCTGGGCTTAACACAAGAATAAAAAAGAGAGAGAAAAAGACAGATGAAAGAAAACAAACAGTGCTGGCTAACAAGCAAGCTTTTTCAGAGGTTAAGGAACAAAGGGACTAATAGCGCTATTTTCCTATTGTGAATACAATGACAATAAAATATAGTCTGTTGATCACGTGCCTTCAGGTTCTGGAATAAATACCTGAGCACGATCTTGCTAACCTCACTTATCTTTTTATTGCTAGGTAAACATTAGCAAAGAGCCAGTAAATTCCCTTTGTTTTCTTTCGAAAGTCACTTGTAATGATGAGAAACAAACATAAATACACACATTTGTGCCATAGAAATCTTTGTGTTCCACTCTGTGGCTGCATTAGTGTCAAAAATCATTAAAAGTGCAGTAGACGGTTATCCCTCACAATGCTGAGGCACAGCCAGACTTCAGTGAACATGAGCCGTGTTGCGGCTCTCTGTAGTATCTTGGTGTGAAAAAAAATCACTTCCTGCAAGCACTTATGTCAGATACAGCCCTACATGTCTTTCAGTCGGCATTGATTTCTCCAGTTATTAGAGATTTAGCCACATATCTGTCTCACCACAGACATTGTAAATGATATCCAACAGTACAGTCTGTTTGGATAGTCTCCAGATCACACAGTTCATGCATGAAGTGTATGCTTTAGGGAAGCAAGGGAGGCACAAGGGTGAAGAATGAATAGGATTTCTACTATCTAACGTTCGATTCAAGTTTTGAGTGGGTTGCAGTAAAATATCAAGCTTTGGCTGACTGAGGGCTAGCAGCGAATAGACTGATTCTCTAGTAATTGCTTAAAGGGACAGTTTACCCCAAAATTACATTTTCATCATTTACCCTTTTATCGTTCCAAACCTGGACATAAGGGTATGACTATGAAACAAAAAATAAGATGTTTTCAATGTCTTTTTATTTACATAATAAAAAGTCTATGGCAGGGGTGTCCAAACTAGCCCCTAGCTCATTTATAAAATGTTGCGCAGAAACCATCCTAAATTTGATCTTATGATCATTTCTTAGATGTGCGTATGTGATTCATAGAATGAACGTACACACAGAAAACGAGCGTACGCCTCTCTTTCAGATGTGAAACCTATAAATCGCAAATGATCTTGAACTTGCGCGCAGCTGAATGGTTTCAGTTCTCTGCATTGTAAACGACACCTAATTAATGTCATTTACATATAAAAGATCACCATTCATCATCCAAATCCTTTAATTTAGAATGGCGAGCTGCAAGAATAGTTTAGATTTCCAAAAACCTGCAGTAATCTGACAAGGAAAAGTGCGTACGTCTGCTCAGACCCTGATGTTTTCCACGTCAAAGATCGTTTTTATAAATATGAGTATGAGTATGCACACTCTAAGATCAAATCTGTGCGTACGCATGCTTTATAAATGAGGCCCATGGTCCTGGAGGGCCACTGTCCTGCAGAGTTTAGCTCCAACTTGCCTCAACACACATGCCTGGAAGTTTCTAGTATCCCTAGTAAGACCTTAATTAGCTGGTTCAGGTGTGTTTAATTAGACCCCTGGTCTATGAGGTCCAATGTTGGTTTAGATCCCACTGACTTTAAAGGGTAAGTTCACTCAAAAATAAAATTTCTGTCATTAAGTACTCACCCTCATGTTGTTCCAAACCTGTAAGACCTTTGTTCATCTTTGGAACATAAATTAAGATATTTTTGTTGAAATCCAAGAGTTTTTTTTTTTTTTTAATCCTCAATAGAAAACATTAAAATTACCAAATTTAAGGTCCAGAAAAATAGTAAAATCATTGTTAAAATAGTCAATGTGACTACAGTGGTTCAACCTTAATGTTATGAATGTTAATGTTATGTTCTGTCATTCTCCTACACTATTTTCATTGCAGCGCTTCCAGGTTGTATGTCAGAACGCCGACTTGGTATTGGCTTACGCCTGTTCACTTGAGCAGCACGACACATGCATGTGATGCTGACGCAGGGGCTGGCCAATAATGAGTCGGCTTTCGGACGTAAACACGATAGAGCTGAACTGCGTTCACTGTGTCAACTGCGTGGAAGTCTGACAGGGGAGAGACGAATTTGCTGAATAAAGTCATTATTTTGTTTTGTTTTTATGCACAAAAAGTATTCTTGTCGCTTCATAACATTAACGTTGAACCACTACGTTAACTATTTTAATGATGTTGCTACTACTTTTCTGGACCTTGAATGTGGTAATTTCGTTGCTTTCTATTGAGGATTAAAAAAAAAAAAAAACTCTTGGATTTCATCAAAAATATCTTAATTTGTGTTCTGAAGATGAACGAAGACCTTACGGGTGTGGAACGACATGAGGATGAGTACTTAATGACAGAAATTTCATTTTTGGGTGAACTAACCCTTTAATTCAGTGGTTCTGGATTAAGCTAAAAAGCATGTTTGAGCTGTTTTAACTGAAAGCAATTTGTACTGACATATCTTAAAATATGTCAATGTTGCCATTGTTTTGTCTTAAGATGCACACAAGTAATGTTTTTTTTTTTTTTTTTTTTAGTGTACGTTTATAAAATCTACTTAAATATCCTAATTCAACTAAGGCCTAATCCTGGTTTAGGCTAAACCCAGTCTGTGAAACCGGGCCTAAGTCTTTATCTTATAAGCCTAGATGTGGATGATTTTTAAAAGTATGAATTATAGACTTAGAAAAGTCATGTAATTTAACAAAAAAATTAAAACACAATGGGCATTTTATAATAAATACACATTTTATAGGCATGCCAAACCAGGTAGAAATTGTGAGTAAAATGAGGGAGGGAGGGAGTGAATGAATGAATGAATGAATGAATGCATTTGTATCCTTATCCAGTAAATCCTGAACAACTGGAACAATTATGTAAATTCATTGGTTAAAAAGAGTAGGAACCTTGAAGAACATTCAGTTCTTAAAACTTCTAGAATCCTGAAATTTTATTATTTTATATTTATAATTATTTTATTTTATTTTATTCTATTTTTTTTTTAAATCCATGGACTCTCCTAGTTCATGTTTTGAAAAAGAAAAAGAAAAAAAAAGTCATTAGGTTGTAGACAATGGGGGGCCTCAGAGTCATAAAGGTGAAGAGTCACTGTTTTAATTGTATGGATAAAAACATTCTTCAAAATAATAGTTCTTATTTATTTATTTATTTTTAAATTTCGGTTTAACTATTCCTTTAACAACCCCATGAAATGCTTTGGTGAGTGAATGGTTTTGTCTTCATTCCTGTGTTGATGTATTGTTGATGTATTGGCCTTTGTTACATCACATCCATCACATTACTTTTATAGAGAGTGCACATTTGAAATGCTAAAGGTTTATTTAATCAACATTTGTTTTAGCTTATGGATTAGCTTCAAAGCTAACAGATACAGTCGAAGCTAACAGACAAGTCAAATGTTGATTTCATTAGGTCTTTTACTGTGATTCTTATGGTAACAATCATCAAAGTCAATAGTTTTGATTCCTTGAAAGGTAGCAGTTTGAATCCACCAGGAGGCCAGTGAAATAAAGACAATCAAGCAGATCAGCGCTAACAGCTTGCGCTCCTCCCTTCTTCCTTACAGAGGCATTCTCCCACGAAATAAACCAGCGTTACAACAGATTGATTTAAATGTCTGTGTGTTTTCCAGTACCTCTGTGGCAGACTCAACAAAAGGGATGAGTTTACAATACCACCCCTTACATCCAAGTAATTTATGGTACGCCATGCGCTCAGCAAAGTGCAGCAAAAGGCACCTGGCCTAAAGCATAAAAGAGCACATAGCACCAGAAAGAGAAGGATTTACCTTGCAAAATAAAGTGGGAAGTAATTGAAACAGTGCAGAAGTGCGCTTTTGATTATGTTGTGGATGCACTCCGTCATGTCATAATGGCTCTTGTCCCCTGAACCGCAAAACCATGTATGCTTAATGAAGCAAAAACAGCTCCACATGAAACAGCTATCTCCATCTTTTGAAGGCAATATTGCTATCATAAAGCATGCTCGGAGTAATAGAAATAAGATTTACACAGGTCCGGCTAATGCATGCTAAGGAGGTTAACTGCTGTGTTTCTTGACAACCCAAAAGGCGGCTCCATCTAATAAGGGTGGCAGCGCCTTTATGGTCTCTCTCTTAGGATGACTGCTTTTCACTGGCAGCACCAAAAAGCATTGTTTATAAGGCAGTGTGTTGAATATGCAATAAAACAGCTAAAAAACAAAACGATTCCCCTTATGCAGACCATAAATGGGGTAAATATGAACATCACTTGTACTGTTTAAAGAGACTGCATAATTCAGTGTTTACAAGTGTCGTTGCTAAGGGTGATACTGTGATTATTACTCATATCATTGTACCCTATTAACATAAGCACTGCATAATATTTTTGCAGTAAAAGCTGCCATTATAATGCTGGCAACTGTTCTGTCTACTGTATACAATAATAAAGCAATAGGCCACAAGAGGCCATGCGTTACAGTGACTTTACCAAGGGGTGTTCTTAGGCACAAGCAGATAAGTAATAGTGGAAATAGCAATATAATAAAAGACATAAATGTTTAGTTCACTCTTAACAGTTTCCCCAAACTCAGCAAACACAGACAAGCAGAGTGATGCAATGAACAATGAAAAATCTGGACTGTATATGAGCATACTGAGATGCCAATCAAATAAAAAGACCAGAAATAACTGTAAATAAACAGCCTCTTTTCTGTTCAACACAAGGTCTTTCAGTGGTATTAATTATCCAAACTAATTATGGAATAAGTTAGCTGCTGTCTTGTTTGATCAATAATTGAATAAGTTAACATCATATCTTACAGAAGAGCAATAAGTTTACCTCATATCTATTACTTTTCAGTGACTATTTTAACCCCCCTCCCATCCTATCCCTGCACATTCAGCCTTGTTATTCACAGCAATCACATTCCACCAAAATGTCCCACAGTCCTGACAAATAGCCATTAACATGATTTTTCCCTCCTTTCCCACTTTTGCCTTCTCAAATTTGGTCTCTCCCCTATTTGTGCAGATGATGTATTGAAATCCATGAGCCTATAATCCTATTAATACAGCTCTTGTCCATGTTACATTTATTTTCCTCATAATCTCCTGCTCTGGCCTCCCCTCTCTCTCTCCTCTTGTCCCTTGGCTGACCCCGGCCCACGTACTCTCCTCTCTGAGCTGAGAGAAATTCAGATTGATACCAAATATAATGGTCATTGCGGGTTTCATAACAAGCTTCCTGATGGTGTGATCAAGGGCTGTTTAGCTTGAATGACTGCGTCAGCCATCTTCTTGAACTGAGGGCAGGCTCATGCCAAACCGGAGAGAGCCAGATGGGAATGTTTACAGTGTCATTCTGTGAAATGCTATCAATACTTGACCTTTCTGATATTTTACGACTACGACGGTACAGGCCAAATAGTTGCAGAAAATGTTTTTTTGTGAGGCTCAAAGAGTCATACTTTTCAAAGTTCTACATAAACATTGCATTAAAAATTATTTGTGTACACAGCATACTCACATAGAAGCAGTGCATGATGGGAGTTTTTCATAAGAGCTTACTGTAACTCATTTCTAAATGGGGGGGGGAAGATGTATTTCATCCTTTAACTAGATCGTTCGGATGTCTGCCTTGATGTCTGCATAGGCGATGAAGGCCCCACAAACACGTAATCCTAATGGAAATCCTTGTCATACATGCCCCAGTAATGGTTTATGGTTCGGACCATAAGCGCCAATCCAAACCCAGTCCTCCAAACCCTTAAACCAATCAGTTCCACAACCAAATCCAAATGAATCAATTCCAAACTCTTCAGATGGCCACAGACATGCTCTCTTACCCATCATCCCACTGAGAAAGGCCGCAAATAGAGTATTTTTACAAGCTCAGAGCTCTTCATGGAGTCTAATGAATGTGAATGTATGGGCCTTGAGTGAAGTGAAGACATGTATTTACACAGGATCTAGAATCTTCTTTACATGCTGAGAGGAAGAGAACGGTTTACTAAGCTCCTCACAGGATGATGGAGAGATCCTGAAGGAGCGCACACTGTGGACAATAAATGAACCATTAGCCAATCACAGTCTCTGGTATGGAAGAAAGGTATGTCATTTTTTTGTAGGCACTCAAACGTGACAGTTTAAAATCTAAAAAATGCTGTGTTTAAAAACAACCCAAGTTGGGCTGAAAATGGACAAACCCAGCAGTTGGGTTAAATGTTTGCTCAACTATTGTTTAAAAAGTACTGTATTGTTTGCTTAAAATGAACCCAAAATATGTTGGAAATTAACACTTATTAATATATTTAATAAATTAATATTTATTAATATGTTTAATGAATAATAATTAAACAGTAAACATTTAATTGCTTATTAATAAATATTCACCCTTTGATTATTATTGTTCCCTCTAGTAATTATGTGTCTGATTTTTAATTTCCAACCTATTTTGGGTTCATTTTAAGCCAGCTATATAGTATTTTTTATTAAATGGTTAGTTCCCGTCCTTGATTCTGATTGGTCAATAGCTGTGTTTCATTCACAATAAAACATGGCTATGACCGTTTCACCCAATGGTTCTGTGTATCACTACACAACACCCTTAGCAGCCACTCTTAGCAACAAAAAATTGTATGTTCTCAATTGATATTGTTCATTGAAGCTTACTGTATTATGTAGAAGAGTACTGTGAGAAAGAGATTGAGTGAGCGAGTTTATTACCTGCATTCAGATTTAGCATTTCCTTCAGGTCAGTCCTATGTTCATAATAAAACATCTGTTTAAATGTCTGATGTATTATCTTGTCCTTTTAACAGTTAAGGGGTTTTCCCATGACTGACAGCACTAGTCAAAGCATTTGTCAGTAGCGTCTTGTTCAGTCTTTTCAATGTAAAAGTCTTCGCTACTGACACACTCATAAAGACAGTCTTTGCCGCCATCTAATGGCGTAATAATGTAACTTCTGTTGCTGTTCACGGTCAGGGACTAATTTTTTCCAGCAGAAGGCTTTTAGTAAGCGTTTACATCATAAAAGTTGCATTGTTACATATTCTTGGCTTTAATATTTGTATTGTGTGGTAACTGTTTTATAAAAGCAATAAAGTACTCGAGGCTAGTGCTGTATCATGAATAAGTCACAGCTGAAGGGGTTGCAGGCACTCATGTTCATGTTCCTGTTCATGATACAGCACAGCCTCTTGAACCTTATTGCTTACTTAAACAATAGTTGGGTAAAATAAAACTGCCCAGCACGTTGGGCAAACATTTTACCCAACCGCTGGGTTTAAACAACCCAATCGCTGGGTTTGTCCATTTTCAACCCAACTTGGGTTATTTTTAACCAAGCATTTTTTAGAGTGTAGTTTTACAGTACAGTATGTGCTTACTGTAAACGCTCACAATGTGTCTTTTCTCTTACGTCAGCAAGAATGCAACCATGTATACAACACTCTTCTGTGATATTAATCATCATATCAACACATAGCTCATTATGGAAATATATAATATGTAGCAAATATGTGGAGATTTACAGTCAGCTACATTTTTGGCAGTTTATTCTTTCTTCTATTAACATAAACTAATATTCACAGGCACCAAGTATGTAGTGATTTGTTGGCATAGTCAGAACCAGGAAAATGGAAAGAAACGTTTGCACAGATAGGCACCGTGGTGGATATGTCAGTGAATGAGGGCCAAACAATAAAAGTGAGGCATTGAAGGAGTAACTGAAAAGTTTAATGTGGCTTTCAGTTCACCCCATAATGCCTTGTGACTGATGAAACATTTCCCATGATTCACAGAGGCCTCTGTCAGTAGTGATGTAAAAAGCCCTAGAGGCAGGGACCGGCACCTAGCCTCCGTTTCAATTTTAATTTGTTCCTCAACAGAGGGGGAAAAAAAAAAAAGTTTTTAATGGGAATGGAATTTTACCTCCCCCTCAAAAACACCTAAAAGAATTCAAAATGGAAGCAGAATTTATGGAATTTGTTAATGGCTACACTAACAGGAATGCTTGGACATCAAATTGGTATGCAGAAATATGCCATTAATTAAAAATCATATTAAAAGTGAGAAAAAAAAAAAAAAAAAAAAAAAGGTTTGCAGGGCTGAAATATTAGGTCATTTTCAATGTCTTGGTGGGATTTTTATTATAATATCATAAGTACAGACACTGACCAAAAAGAACAATTCAATTTACATTTAAATATCTTATCTGTGTCGTTAAAGATGCCTGTAAAAAAGAACTGTGACAAAAAGAAAACCCCTGTGTGTCCCACATAACCTCCTGTTTGTAACTGGAAAAGGAACAAGTTATAATGGTGCAGAGGGAAGAGTGGAGAGCAAATGAAAGCCCTCATTAAAACATCTCCAGCTGTATTGTGGAGAAAAAAAAGCTTGGCTGAGGTGCTCAGTGATGTTAATAGAGATCAAATGGAAAGGTAGTGCAAAAAAAGAGGCAGGTTCATTACTCTGGTAGAGGGTAAAACACACAGAGACACCTCTCATACAGAGACAGCTATAATGGGTCAAGCAGCTAATGAACATCAGACAGACAGACAGACCAATAGGGCGGTTATGATGGGAAGGAAGAACGAGAAACAGACAGATAGACAGAGAGTGAAAGAGCCTCTAGGTCCAGCCTTTGAAGATGTCCGGGTCAAATCGGCGAGAACAGATCCTTTGTTCTACTTTTCTTTTATAATTTGATCACTTCCTATACGTGGAGATTTTCTTGAAAGGGAAATAACATTTTACGCAGTGTTGGGAAAAGTTACTTTTAAAAGTAATGCATTACAATATTGTGTTACTCCCAAAAAAAGTAACTAATTGCATTTCTTAAGTTACTTTTTATGGAAAGTAATGTGTTACGTTACTTTTGTGTTAATTTTTCTGACCTGGGCTGGGCTTGTTTGTTTGTTGAAAAGAACAGTAGGCCAATGTATTTAATGTTGTATTTAATGTAGTTGATGTCAAGTTATTAATGTTATTTTAATGTTATTGGTAGTGATAATTATTTTCATTTTTTTAGGGGTCCTTTTAGGGGCCCTTTGTTGGCTGAGAGTCTGAGTGGGGGGTCCCTAGTTCAAAAAGGGTTGACAAACCCTGCCCTAGATAATGAAAGTTGTGATAATGTTTTTCTCTGCTCATATGGCAATAAATTGTATCATAAACTGTATTCTCTCTCAGTCTGTCTCTCGCTCAGGTGAGAGCTCCTCCACACAGAGGAAATGAGGGGGAAAATGATGATCCCCCCTTCCAGGCCTAATGTTTTTTTCTTTTTTTTTTCTTTTTCCTTCTCTCACTCTACATGCCCCTCCACTGTTTTCTCTCTTGTCTGCCAAGACACAAGACTCTCCGGCCAGGATGACAGAAAATCGAGGCTGTGGTTGCTGAAATCCCTCCTGTGCCTTCAACTCTAAACACAGGGTCAGATGTCAGCCTACAGCTATGCACAAAACTACAGTAAAAAAAAAAAAAAAAAAAGGGCCACAGATGCTGCCTTTTTTCTGTCCCAGTGTCAATCCAATTATGTCTCAAGCAAAACAAGGTGGGTAGTATCAGTTCCAGAGAGGTTTATCTTTAGTCTGTTTTTATCTATTATTCATTCTTGTTTATTAAAATAATGCACAGTGAAATGTTATCAATCAATACTGCATGTACAAGAGTGTTGTGGTAATAGGTAATCACAGTTGTGCTAATATCCAGTAGAATCACATGACTATGATTTTGCTTTTATACAACACTGGCCTGGTTGCTCTTATATTTTGTCTCAAAAAAGTTCCAAAAGAGGCCAAACTTTCACGCCAATTGTATTTTTTGTACAGGGGAAAAAAATACAATTGTTACAATTTTTTTATTTTTTTTTTTTTTGATTGAACACCAGGTAGAATGAATTGCTTTTTATTTGCTTAAGTGTAACAGAGATATGATAAAAGGACAACATTGTCTAACATGCAATATGCTATGGCACTAGATAATTTATCGAAAGAAAGAAAAAAAAAACAAAAACACAATTTTTACCATATAATCAAACACTTCACTAGCTCTAGAAATACTACAAGCAGCAAATGACATTCATCTTCACACTGAAAATAAGCATTTGCCTTTAATACAAGGATACACATTTCATCAATGCAAAAAAGATGATGCCACTTGTAAAGGTCTATATTGAATGACTAAGAGTCTGGTAGTAGGGAAATGCCGCTTGAAAACACATCCTTATTTCAGACAGAGCGGATCTACGCCTGGAAGTGAAAAAAAGAAAAGTCTCCATAAAACCTTGCCTTTACTGCTTATAGCATTATCTAGCTTATGTGTATCATAAAAGGAGAGTAATTCATCTATAAAGTAATAAACTCCAGAATAAGGAGAGCATATATCCTGTGTAACAATACACCTAGCTGGGATAGATTAAACATGACAATATGATTTACAAAGTTCACCTATAAATTACCAGAATATCTAATAGGTTGAATATTCGAGTTGGGGCGATGCTGAAGTCTTTATCCGGCAGCGGCGGGTCACAAAGAATATCTGACATCCAGCGTACGGGTCCTGCCACAGTGTCACCCAACGCACTGTATCATTCCTCCGTTAATAAAGGCATGGCCGGCAGTAGGGCTTCGGAGCAGAGGCAAAGTTATGGAAAATATTTCTCTCCCAAGGACATGGCACCAGATGTGCAAAGACTTATGGGAGCAATCATAGGTGGCCAAGGCTCGGGCTGTGAGGCCTTATTAAGTTAGGCTGCAATCCAGCACCTTCAACTTATTAAGCTGTCAAGAGTTGCAATGATTAAAACCAAGGAAAGGTCACGAGCAGACCTTCGGCATTGTGCAAGGGCTGGTATTTTCTTTAGTAGTGCCGGCCCTAATGAAGACATTTTACACTTGCAGGTGGGATTTGATGAAATGGCTCTTTAGCAACGAGCTCTTGTTCTTTGTCTTCCTCTCCTTTTTTGTATGTCTGAGAGGCTTGTGCAAATCTTCAAAAGTTTAGCTTTTTTTTTCTCCTTCACCTCATTGAAGGTGGCATCCAGAGAAATTGACTTATTCTGAAAGACAGGATGAATGGGAGAAAGAGAGAGACCTGAAAGAGAATCAAAATCATTTATTTCGCCCAGCACTTGGGCGACCAGTCTCACTCTCAGATGGTTTTGCATACGATCATCCGTGGAGATCAAAGCCGAGAAGGCTGTGGTAATAATTACCGACTGGGTGCGTGAACGCAGAAACGTTCAGCACGGGCAGGGCTGCCGCCTAAATATCAGCCAGCACATTCTGCTGATGAAGGGATTTTAATGTCTGCCGGCTTCGTGCCATCATCTGCCTACGGAGATTAAAGAAACAGCAATCCGCCAAGAGTTTTATTGAGAGCTGTCACTAGTGTACATCTCAATGCCTGAGGTCCAGGAGCGTTCCTGATATATTCACCTGCCAGGTCGGATGGTGTGGTTTGTGGAGTGAATTGCAGATAAGTTGTGTTGAAAGGGCAACTCGCTTGCCTGAGGGTCAGACAACTGGCCCAAGACCATTATCTATCGCAACAACTTATTTTAGTCCAGACAAGATGTCAGTAATGACACCTTCACTTTGTGACACTTTGCCTAGTTCGACCTCTATAAAACAAAAACACACTATAAAGCCACAAAGACCAAACTCAAATATTTTGTCACAGAAGCCAACGGCTTGGTTGCATTGTGTAGTCGATTTCAGTAATATAGCCCTGGATATTGTTGAAACACAAGGTGGAAAAAAGGAGGGTACGGAATGTGCCTGTCTCATTTCAAAGCGTGCCCTTGACATCTTTGTAGATTGGCTTTTTTCTCTCTTTCCTGCATTGCCCAGGACACTGCTACAGCTGCAAATTGCCAATGACAGATATGCAAAATGGGGGTCATACAAAGTTCTTAGCCATTTTATAAAGGAGACACATATACTGTGTGTCTGTCAGCTTGCTAGAGGTGCTGTGTGACCTCCAAAAACTATTTTCATATACTGAAATATATACTGAATGGCACATATTGCTGTATCTCCAAATGAGAAATCCCATGTAGCGAGAACTCATTTAGCTGTTCTTGAGGCTAGTGTCGCTGTCAAAGTTGAAATGAGAACAAGCAAATGTGGTTTAGGGGCACACGGTTTCCAACATTGTCTTACAAAAGTTGTTTGCACTCTGTGAAATGCCAAACTTTTCTTTAAGTACACAGGGAACAACTCCTTGGCTCTTTCACTTCTCAACATTTGCAAACAGCTGTCAAACAACAACAAAAAAAAAAAATTCTGGCATCCATGTATCAGCTAACATTCTCTTCTTTAAGGTTATGGTGACCTATCTACATGCTGCAGGATCTACGCATATAGTCAAAGCCGTTGAGATGCCCCCTTCCTTAGGCTTCAAATGTCCTAATTACTCCTGTGTGCCTCACAGGTCAAGCCGAGCTTTCCGTACTAGCCTGGCACCATAAGAGTATTCTCCACTCCATTAGCATGACATTTCAATGCACAGGGCTAAATGTTCCCACTCCTTAAACTCTCAGCCTCAGAGGATTCTGTGGCCTACATAAAAGACTCAGCTTAGACCTAAGCTGCTCCTTTTTGCTGTTGGGGGAAAATGCTATCAGAAAACTGAATGAGAAAAGTTTGTTCCAATTGAGGAAAAGCAGAGAAATAGAGCTATGACCGTGTTGCATTTATGTAAAATTTGAGACACTGTGAAGCTAGAGGAAAAAGAAGTATATACTGTATGTTGCACACACAGAAGAAACAGTGTTTTCTGGTGCCACATATATGTAACGGAGGCCAGCTAGTAGTTGCTGTGTGAGTAAACCTCACTCCTCTGATCTTAATGAGATGCTCTAGCGAATGACACTAGAGGTTGCAGCATTTATCCTCCTTGTTAGAGCGACCGAATCCCACGCCGGAGACCCAGGTTCAAGGCCTGTACAGAGCGGGGCAAACAGAACCTGGCTGAGGGGTTACATGTAGGCAACGTACAGACTGCAGCTAAATTCGGTTGTCAGTTCACCTTTTAGTGCTTAATCGCGTTCTGTACACACACAGTTCAGTAAAATACGGGAGTGACAACCGCATTCTACAACCGAATTAACTTCCAAAAAATACAGGTAGTGACAACCGCATTTACAGAAATTCTATGCAGTTTGTACGTTACCGAAATGAACAACTAGTTGTTAATGACGTTTTTTAACATTCATCGGAGACGTACTTCTCTTCTGGATGCGCGGTGAATCACATGGAAAGCACGAGCCTTGACTCATTCGAGTTGCCAGATCTTGCTAGAAAATCAGCGAACAAGAATAAGCCCATTATAAACCGAAATAAATCCAAATGCTTTATGCTGAAAATAAGACCAAAATATCGCGATTCATGTCTGCTCACTTTAATAACTCAATAAACCCGTTCGCTTTATGAGACGAGCTTAAAAAAAGCCCAAAAACGCTTATAATGAGTGATAATGGCAACACACAAAGAGCGCGCTGTGTGAAACAGGCTGTACACGCATAAACAAAACACGACGCCTCTGTCGACTGTGTTAGTGTGTTTAGTTAAATTGCTGAAAATAACGAGTTCTTTCATTCCCTTTGTCACTGTAACATTACTTTGGTTAGGCTACAATAACGGATACCAAACACGAGAGACGCCAGAACGTCGCTATAGTTTCCAAGCTGTCAATCATCACATTTTCGAGAGCGAGTCGTGTTCCATACACTCATGTAGCGATAATTTAGGGGATTCACTCCCTCATTTAAATGCGGTTGTCACTCCTGAAACTTACAGTGTGTACGTGGCTATAGTCTTTTATTTCTGTCACACTCTGCGAAATCAACAAACACAACAAGTTGCAATGACTGGCACTGTGACTTGTTCATATGAAAGTGGAAGTGATATACATTATGCCAAAGAAAATGAGAACAATGTATTCCACCAAATAAAGACTGTAACTCACTGACATTAACATTACATTAGTCAGACAATAAAGCTCAATGAACATACACAAAGTATGTACACTCCTATAACTCAACCATAACTACAACTGTAAAGTCTATTCACCAGGGTAGGGTTGCACCAGCCATTTGTAAGTTCGGTAACACTTTACATTAAGGTTCCCTTTGTAAAGGGTTTATAAAGGTGTTTGTTAATAAGTCATTTACAAATGCATTATAAATCATTAATAATGCAGTTATAACTGCATGAATAAAAAGGGCGACTTTAATGCAATACCTGCCAAATAGTGAGTCGTTTTTAACTCACATGCTATAAATGCTTAATAAATGTATTTATTAACACTTATTTAACTCAAAAACAGATTCCTGGTTTATTTCATGATACAGCAAAAATTGACTATCATAATTAGACTGAAGGGTGTTGTATTTGTGCTTTTCTTATTAATATCTCATGACTGCCACTTTTCTTACTATGTTGCTTACCAGAAGTTTCTGTCTTACCATGATACTCTCCAAAAAGGTCATGATGCCTATCCACAGCAGTGTATAAAAACTGATTTGTTTTTTTAAGATGAAATTCCAACTTTATTTTGAAAATAAAACATAAGATAATAACCATAACTTGATGAGATATTAATAATGAAAAATTTAATTCCAGTATTAGTTACCTGTGAACCTTAATGTAGGGTGGACACTTGTGAACCATTTATTCATGAGTTATAAACATTAATAACCTGTGAAAGTGAACCTTAATGTAAAGTGAAAACCTGTGAACCATTTATTAATGAGTTATAAACAGTAATAACCCGTGAAAGTGAACCTTAATGTAAAGTGGAAACCTGTGAACCATTTATTAATGAGTTATAAACATTAATAAACTGTGAAAGTGAACCTTAATGTAAAGTGGAAACCTGTGAACCATTTATTAATGAGTTATAAACATTAATAACCTGTGAAAGTGAACCTTAATGTAAAGTGGAAACCTGTGAACCATTTATTAATGAGTTATGAACATTAATAAACTGTGAAAGTGAACCTTAATGTAAAGTGAAAACCTGTGAACCATTTATTAATGAGTTATGAACATTAATAACCTGTGAAAGTGAACCTTAATGTAAAGTGGAAACCTGTGAACCATTTATTAATGAGTTATGAACATTAATAACCTGTGAAAGTGAACCTTAATGTAAAGTGAACACATGTGAATCATGTATTTATTAATTATTAACGTACACACAGAAGATAGTATTTTTTTCTGATTAAATATTTTATTTTTGATGCATGTATTAGTAAACACAACTTTAAACTTGAAACAAAAAAAGTTTAAACTTTTCTTTTCTCGTAAGTTCTTACTTAAATTGGAATGTAAAGTCCACACTAGAGGCTTAGTAACTACTAGATAGTTTGTAACTAACTCTGTTCCATTGTACCGTTTGTTCTTAAGGCAGAACATAGCTAGGTCGGTACCATTTTAACTAACGGTAAAAATAATGTTCCATTAAATACGATACTTAAAACCAAATGGCAAGCTTTACCAAGAGAGACAGCAGAGTAAATGCTGTTAAAAGGCTTGCCTTCAATATCAAGTACAGAGCACACCATATTCTCCTTGTTCGCAAAACAGAATCTATGAAGGATCTAAAAAGCTCTACCAATCCCTTTTTCATTCTCTTTCTTTCTCTTTTCTAACAGTTCCCAGGTTACCTTTTGCTGCACCTGAAAGCTCCTGTTACCTGAAACAAATTGCCTGAAGAAATCTGCACCGCTTCTGGTCCTAAAAATGCAAAGGAGATGCAGAAGCTGGCACGTTAAATGAACAATACTCTCATGTTTCTACTCCCTTTAAAAAAACAGCCTGCTTAAGACATAAATAAATAAATAAAAGATGAGAAAGTAACTTTGTAGTCTCTGTGCACTTGTGGTTTGTGCTCTAGGCGAAAACCAGCACCGTTGCGCAATAACTCCCCTGCACGAAAGCATATCGACACACTGCTACAAGATGGAGTTTCACAGTGTGTTTTGAGTGAATATGTTATGAAAAGATGTTAGTGACACAATTTTCATCACAATAGTGGGGTGCGAGATGCTCATTTAAAGACAAGATTCACCAGGCTGTTTTTCTATGAAACCTGCTGTGCCACATCCAGCTTCATGTCTCTTTAATTTGCTGCTGGAGAGCAAACATTACTCTTTTGTTATGTGAAATGCGCAGCGATATCTTACATATACATGAGACCACTGAATGCTTCTTAAAGAGAGATAAAACATATTTACACATCATGTTATATGACTAAATTAGTGAAAACGTTAGGATAAAATGCTAAAAGCATAAGTTGGAGAGAAGAAAACCCTCAGGTGAACTCTTATAGAGGAGGTCTGCATGCTAGATGTACATATAAGATGGGAAGCTGGCCGGGGAGCCCATCCTAATGCAGCTGGAATGACAGAGGAGAGAGCATCCCTTGTTTCCTTTTCCCCTCTCTTCTTTTCTCTATCCGTGCCGTTAGAGAGCTCATTATAGAGTATGCAGAACTCAGGAGGAACAAGTGAGTGAGAATTGTGGGATTTCTGTACAGCTGTAAGCTACACTGCCATTCTCTCATTACAAGTGGTTACAGACACTTTATTGATTGCCAGTTTTCCAACTATTCCAAATCAGTTTTGGGATTTTGGTTACTTGCGACTTGTAGAGACTAGTCATTATTCCAAAGATCTGATTGCAGATCAGCTTTTATAGTAGGAGCCTCTAATGACTTCATAAATATCTCAGATGGATGGGGAACTTCGAAAAACTCCAGCTTAATCACTTTTAGCCCTGATGCGCTAATAAAGATTTCAATTCCCCATCCACTCCTGGAAATGCTTTAAAAAGAAGTCAGGCTTATAATGCTAGACCGGTTCAAAAGGTAACCTTGTGCACATCACCTATTGCAGCAAGGTCTGCAGAACAATGCGGAGCTCAGCTGAATAACAAATTTCTCAAAAAAAAAAAAAAAAACATGGAAGAAGACATGAAATATATAAATAACATAGCCAGGTTCACTCCAAGTTCAGCGGAGGAAGGCCAGCAGTAAGACAGGAGAGCAGGAAGAGAGAAAGAAGAAGGCAAAACAGGGAAAACTTTTCTCTTTCCCCTCGCTCGAGCCGTGCCCCCTGCTCATAGGTGTTGCTAAAATGATTAGCTGCCAGCAATCAGCCTGTCGCCGAATCAGCTTTGAACTGGTCAGGGTCGACTTATCACATGACCGGCAGCCGTTTGCAGCGGTGGGCTGAGACACGCTGTCAGGTGAGAGACGTGTTTTTTCTTGCATAATTCTCCAGATGGGAGCGATGAGTTCACAGTCTGCTTTAGCAAGCACCAAATTGGGGGGGGATTGCTGACATATAATCGTTTTAGGAGGGCGAGAGGCTTGGTATGGATTCTGTAGCGTAGGCAAGCGCACACAAGCACATGGAGTGAATGACGGAGGGTAGACAGAAGGAGGTCAATAACAGAGGCCAGGCTTAGCTTCCCGTTTTCAGTGCTCACCTCACCCAGGGTTCATCGCTTGTAGCAGCAGGGTATATGTGTGTGGGTGCGGGTGTGTGCTTGTATGCACCATACACCATCCCAATTACACATACATATCTCCCGGGTCTCCTTTCCAACTACAAAATCAGTGGAATATGAACAGATGAAAGTGTTTTTCCCCTCTCTAGTTTTTTTTTTTTTTATCACATCACCTTTTCCTGTAGTTTAACACATCCGTGGCCCACCAACAACCTCTCCCAGTGGAAGTGCTGAACTGAGAGATGACCCCAGTCATCAGACCCAGTCTGGGCTAATTTGTGGGTATACGCTCTCTCTCCTCCTGATACAAAGTTTCATCACCTCACTGCTTTTGTCTGTCTTTTGTCTGTCTGCTTTTGCTCAGACATGATCCAATATATAATACAATACATAATTGATTAATTCATAACTTAAAAACAAAATATATATTTAATTAAATATACAATTAAATGTATAATTTATTAATTGATACTTTAAAAGCAATTCTGATTAAAGTCATTGTTAGGGTTATGTTAGTTTTTTTTTTTTGTTTTGTTTGTTTGTTTTCGTTCTTGTGATTAATTTCAGTTTGATCTTATTTACTCTATGTTAGTTGTCCCTCAAACTGACTCTCAAAATGACTAAAGAAATGAACTGCCCTTTGCAGAAAGACTGAACTTTGGAGAAGTTTGCAGTGGAGATCCTGGATTTATACCCTGAGGCATGCTGGGATGATGAGGCTCTTAAGTACATCTTTTAGAGTGGGATAGACGATATCTTAGGCTAGATGCTGCTTGTGGAGGAGGATCTGAGGAGGACTTCATCAACTATGCCCTTCACACTGGGAGTCATCGAGGAAGACACCAACAACTCCAACTCCCCAGAGCCCGTACAATCACAGGCAACCATCTCCCTGCCCGCTTCAGACCAGAAGCCTCATCTTCCCAGCCCAGAGAGCTACAACGACTCACAAGCCCACCCAAACCAGCGTCTGCCATGGACCACGAGCTTCCAGCGACGGAGCCAGAGGCGTCCACTGTGTCCATGCCAGAGCAGGATGCCATATCCGTCCCAAGGCTGGAGCCCACCGTCATGTCCTCTGGGCCTCCGACTGTGCCTCAAATCTCGACCCCTTTGGCTCCACCAGGCTTCTCCTTTCCACCGGTTCTGCCTTGGTCCTCACTCCCTCTAGAGTCACCTTGTTCTACCAGGTCCTGTCTCCACCTTTGTCCCACAAGCCGCCAAGTCCGCCGTAGACTTCTTGGCCAGAAATGTCACCCTAGACCATCACCCTTGCAGTTTCACTTCACCTTAATCAGTTCCACCTCCATTGGTCAACCCCAGGCTCCGCTCAGGAGGTCCATCAGGGCTTCACCTTGGCTCTTCCCTCTGTCAGCTCACAGTGGTATCCCCTCTGAAGGCTTCTCCAGTTTCCTGTCCTTCACCCTCCTCCAAGACCCCCTCCCTCTCTCCACCTTTTATATATAGAGAGTATCTCACAGAAGTGAGTACACCCCTCACATTTTTGTAAATATTTTATTATATCTTTTCATGTGACAACACTGAAGAAATGACACTTTGCTACAATGTAAAGTAGTGAGTGTACAGCTTGTATAACAGTGTACATTTGCTGTCCCCTCAAAATAACTCAACACACAGCCATTGATGTCTAAACCGCTGGCCACAAAAGTGAATACACCCCTAAGTGAAAATGTCCAAATTGGGCCCAAAGTGTCAATATTTTGTGTGGCCACCATTATTTTCCAGCACTGCCTTAACCCTCTTGGGCATGGAGTTCACCAGAGCTTCACAGGTTGTCACTGGAGTATAACCTAAAAAAAAAAAAAAAAATGTATTACAGATTTTCTCAAATGTTATGTTTAAATATGCTAATTAAAAGCACTAATTTGCATACATTTCTAGAACAAACATTTGAATATTAGATGAAGTCAGGTTCAAAATGCTTGTTTCATTTTTTTTTTTTTTTTTACATATTAGAGTCAAAGGGTTTTACAGAGGAGATTTTGGATATCTCTTTTTAACACTAAACATAATCATAAACATAAATCAGAAAATAGTGTCAACAGCCAGAAAATCTGAAAAAAGGACAGGTCCATGAAAAAAAAAAAAAATGTTTTTGCCTGTGTCTAATATTGTTTATTTATATTGTCTGTGTCAAGTGTGTTGGATTGCTACAACCATTGTGAAACTCATTAAATTTGTATACATAAATTATACTTATATTATCCAAATCAAAATAAACTTCAGAAATATATAAATTGTAGCCTATATATATATATATATATAAAATGCAATATAAAAAATGATTTTACACTGCCTTTCAGAATTTAGAATCGGTAAAATTTTTAAGAATGTTTTTGAAGAAATATTATTACAACTTAAAATAACCATTTTCTATTTTAATATATTTTAAAACATTTTTTTCCGCAGCTATAACTCCAGTCGGATCAGTAGCTGTTTCAGATGCTTTAATCTGTCAAATGAATGAACATTGATTTGTGCCATAATTGTGTGATTCAATGTTTGTGCAAACAAGATATGGTGACAGTTTTGTCACATCACTTTCTCTGAGCTTTTGCGAACAAAATGTATAATTATGCAAAAATTTGTCATGAGGTGATAAAATGAACATTGATTAATTTGTTTAATATCTGTTCTCCCGTGAGTGTTTATTGCTCTAATGTGACAATACAGCACAGATCTCATATACAGAATTATATAGTGCACTCTGCTCAGACGGCATACAGTAAGTGTTAATAGCTGCATGTCACATCCACCTGGGTTCATATGCTTGTTTGTTTGGCACTCTGTCACTTTGAATTGCTGGCAAGTGGCACCAATGCACACTGGCACAATGCCCTCAGGGGTGTAATAGTTTCTCTCACTCACTCTCTCACTCAAACTCACCCATCACAATTATCATGCCACAACCACTCAGTGCTCATTGGAGGTCATCTCAGAATGACAGCTGTCACTGCTTTCTGATTACCCCCACCTGGGAGAGAATTAAAGACAAATAAACCAGCGGTAAATGGTGTGTGCGTGCTTGTGTTTGACGTGGCTACCCGACAGCCTCTCGTTTCCTCACGTCTTTCCAACACAGTGGAGGCATCCCAGCTGACTGTACAGCACCAGAGGAAGGTAATAATGTTATTACCTGAATCTCAACATCAGCCTTAGCTAACAAACCAACCATTTTAAAGTTAATGCCAATATATTTACAGATTATCTTGAAAGATAAATTCACTCTGACCATTTTATAAGACAAGTGCCAAACCATTTTATAAGACAAGATAGCATCAACACCAACAGCCCTGAACAGCTTCAGAAGTGTGCACTGCACTTAAATAAATAATGCCAAACCATCATATCCCACAAAATAATGTTGCTGTAGCTCAAATAGAAGAGAATGACGCCAGCAACATCAAGGCTCAGGTCTCAGGCAAAATAATATGCAAGACAAAATATTGTATTATCTAATTTTCAAACTTTTTTTTTTTTTTTTTTAATGAAATGATTAGCTTTTATTTGTCATTGTAAAACTAAAATAGATTATTGAAGTTTTCTTTGGAATTTTATTTTTTTCCTCTCTATATTGGAATATAAGGGAAGTATTTGTATAATATTTGTATGTGTTAATTTCAAATGTATTTTGTATAGCATGTTTCATTATAACTATTGTAGTAAAGCAGCTTCACAGAAAAAAAGTCAGACAACTAGCTAAAACAACCCATATCCAGACAGTGATGAGTATTGAGTCCTTAAAATATTAATAAAAAAAAAAAAAAAACTTTAATAATAATAATAATATGTATTGATATGTTCATTATAGCCATTTTAAAACTTAAGGCAACAGAATTTAACACACACAAAAACATCACTTCCGAATTTTAAAATGGTAAAAGAAATACAAGGCATCAAAGATACACAGAGAGAACCATACTTTGTTTTTAAATTAGTAAAATAGTATATAGTAATAGTGAAATATTTACGAATCTTTCATGTCATATATGTATAATTTCCATTTTAGCATTTTATAGATAAATGTAAGATCCCTAAATCCCACCCCGAATCTAAACATACCCATTTTATACAGAATATTAAAAGAATAAAACATAATGGGCAGAAATGTGTAGGGAAATGACAATTTTAGTAACAATATAGCATTAAAATGATATTTTGAACTGCTAATCCTACACCTACCATTGAGCTGCTCGCCAAGCTTTAATTTGTGGCTCGCATGGCAATAGAGTACCTCAGGGATGACGTGTTTTTGTAGGCCAACCCGGAAGTTAGCTGCGCACAGGTTCCCTCGATCAAAAGTCTATGCACTTTTCCCATAGACTTTTGGAAAATCGCAAAAAATAAGCTCTGCGTTTAACAAAGGGTTATGACACTTACACGTTTTGTCTATCAAGATAATCTTTACAAGTTAACACAACATTTATACATTTTGAAGCCTAAATAAAGTCGTCAGATATAAAAAGCTAAGAGTAGGCTATAAACGGACTACAGCACACCATGGTCGCGGATCAACGTCACCACCACCAAGCTTCCTCATACTTTATTTAGAAAACAACTTTATTTAAAAACATGCTCACTGATTATGATCTGCGCAGTGTGTATGAATACTTATCCACTTTTTCCATGAGAAATGCTGTCCAAATGTCCTTTTTGTCATGATGACGTCTAAAGTCCCCGCCAAAGGAAGTAGTCCCTTTTAGCAATTTGTTAGCAACCACCGTTTTTAAGACACAATAAAGGTTTAAAAAATCACAAGCGGGTTATAACTGGTGTGTTTTATGTCATAGATCAAAACGTGAAAATATTTAGAGGCTTTGTTAACCACAGACCTTATTTCAGGCGATTTAGCAAAAACCCATTCAAAAAATCCATTGACTTCGGGGCGATGGAACCGGAAGTCCTAAAATGCTAACTCGCTTCCGGGTTTTGCCTACAAAAACACGTCATCCCTGAGGTACTCTATAATACGGTGATATGATCTAACTTGAAAATGAGACTCTGCCCCAATGGCTTTCTATGAGAGCGCGCTGCAGTTCCATTTTTCACCAGAGATTTACGTTGGAAATTTGTGGGGCGCTGTAGAGCTAGGGAGGGCTCCACACACCCTCCGAGAGACCGGCTGCCCGAATACATGCCTGCCGAATCCATGCACTACATTTTAACATATCCAGCTCACTTTGCGACTTAAAATAGTCTAGAAAATCCGAAAAAATCTCAACCATGAACGCTATAAAGAGGAAACAGAAAAACCGCCTCACCAATGAACATATTGCATGCCTCACAAGGATTGCAAACAACAATAAAGTCAAGGAAATGCATGCTTCCGCTCATCCCAGCATTAAGGTAATCCTGCTTTTTTGTCATTAAGGGAAATCATCTTGTCTCATTTACAAATTTGACTGGTAAATGATAAAGAATGATTTTCCTCTGCCTTTTTTATTTATTGCATTGCATATTGTATGTTCAGGGATGAGAGATTGATAAGCAGATATGCTATTTATGAACATGACAAAATACTATAGTAATTTAGAGTAAATATTAAAGTGTTTTTGAACCATACTATAGTAAAGTGCTTGAATTAATTTGTTGTGGTAATTCTATAGTTGCTGTGGTAATATAACAACTATAGTAATATATATATATATATATATATATATATATATATATATATATATATATATATATATATATATATATATATATATAAATACTTTACCCAATACTGTACAAAGTTTTCTACAACTATAGGGTATATTATACTACAATACACTACAGTTTACTGTAGTAAAAACTAAAGTATACAGTATTTATTACAGTTTATCAGTTCACTATAGTTAATACTACAGTATGCTGTAGCATTCATGTAATAGTTTATGGGTTACAGAGCAGAATTTAAGTTATTAATCCATGAAAATATGAATCTGGCTTCTGTCCGAGCACTTGCTTTGGCCGTGGCGGTCGCTGCTGAAAATGAAGATTGTTGGATAAAGGGCTGAATTTGGATCTGTTTCTTGCAAACATATGGATTCTAAAGATTTGGAGTACAACAAACAAATGAAATTGATGTGATTTGTGAATTTATGTTGTGCTTTGGTGTATCTTGTGGTTGTATTGTCAGTCGTTGCATAGGAGAAAACGCCTTTTGTGTCTCACAGCAAACAAATTAAATATTACATAATGGTTAAACAATTACAGAAATGTTATTCATTTTAAGGTTTTAAAGCGTACTCGGGTTTAACATTATGAAATCTTCCGAAACGAGTTTGCAGCACAAGTCACGAACAGAAATGTTATTTCATATTAAGAAGATGAATAAACTGCATTTAATGAATGCGACCAAAAACATGTATTGATATGACAATTGAATACAATAGAATCAAAACAGTGCCATGATTTTAATATTATTACATGGGAATTCATACACATTCACACTTAATAATTTACGTATTTTAAATTTTAGTGCTATAAATACGTCAATATTGTACGTTTTTGTGTGTATGCAAACGTAAGTAAATGTACATGTGGTAGAACCACACTATGGTGTATTTTATTCATATCCGTCATGCATCGCAAGATAGTCTGATGGTTATCTTTTTCCCTTTTTAAATCTTTGTAATATTTTCTTAGCATATACATATAGTATTAAGAACCTCTGACCCACATGTCAACCGGCCATCTTGGAGTCCCAGTGCTCCCTATGGCAAGTCCATCCCTAGCTAGGTCAAATATCAAACCATTCAGCATCAGCTCTCTTAGGTGAGTCCATGCAGCAATGAATGGGGATTTCACTGGAAATGGGGTTAACATGTGTCTCGGTCATTTAGCATGCGAGGCGGGTATCATGCCATGATGACTTTTAACCCCAGAGGAGGGAACTTGACGGCAGACCTCAGGGGAGAGCCACATGGTAATGGTAATTTCGGTGTGAAATGTAGTCCCTGGTAGAAAGGTCAAGGTATCAGCATAAGCCCCCTTGAGCCAGGCTTAAAGCCTTTTCAGGACCGCCGGTACAAGACTGACCCCCATTCTCCTCTGCAGATCCTCCAGATATCCCTACACCTTCCAACCCCTCAGAGAGAGAGTCTGAAAGCTGTGGAGTGCCATGTCGGAGAGAGGAGGGGGCCTGGTGAAATGAGGGAAACATTGAAGGATCGCTCCACATCCCAATGAGAGAATTTGGTGTGGAAGTCAGTTTGTGTATGCAAGTGATCGATACCAGCAACCCATCTCGCTCATCTCGAACACACACGCGAACGCACTCAGGGTGCAACAGTGCTGTCTCACTCCGCCTCGTAATGAGTGTGTAGGCTCGACACTGGCAGATGGGAGAAATGCCACCGTTGCAGAGCGTGTCACTCAGCTGTGATAAGATGTATTAGAGAGGAACCGCTCCTTAAATCATGAGAGTATAAGCATATGTTGTTTGTGCTACTTTGTTTGCTTCTGGCTGGATTTTTTCTGCCTGTTTTATTTGTGAACTTGCTGTGATGTGGCGGGTCTTCAACAGCTGGCTCAGTCAAAGATGTTTAATCTGGGTAAATTTATGGGAAAAAGGAATCAGAATTGGAGACAAAATGTTAAAAATTGCTAAAAGAGCTGTGAAGTGATGTGCTGCTGTAGGTCGGTAGACTAACATAACAAATATCAGTCAGAAAGCAAAGCTATTTGTCTATCACTTCCCACATTATTTGTTACAGCTCTAGATGAAAGTTTGTGAGGAGCATGTAAATCTAATCCTGTCAATCAACACAAGGACATACATTAGCGTTAAAAAGTTTGGGGTCAGAAGGATTTTTTTGTGTTTTGGAGAGAAGTCTCTTATGCTCACCAAAGCTGCATTTAACAGTAATAAGGTGAAATATTAATACAATTTAAAATAAATGTTTTCTATTGTAATGTATTTTAAAATGTAATTTATTCCTGTGATGGTAAAGCTGAGTTTTCAGCATCATTACTCCAGTCTTCAGTGTCACATGAAATCATTCTAAAAGTATCATAAAAAGTATTCTCGTCACTTTATAAGATTAAGGTAGAACCACTGTACTCACATGAACTGTTTAAATTATGTTTTGAGTACCTTTCTGGATCTTGACAGGTTAGGTGACATTGCTGGCAATGCAGGCCTCACTGAGCCATCAGTTTTCATCAAAAATATCTTAATTTGTGTTCCGAAGATGAACGAAGGTCTGACAGCTGTAGAACAACATGAGGGTGAGTAATAAATGACTATTTTCATTTTTGGGTGAACCCTTTAAGTATTCTGTGATGAATTGAAAGATCAAAAGAACAACATTTACAGTACTTGAAACAGAAAACTTTTGTAACATTGTAAACGTCTTTACTGTCACTTCTGATTAATTTAATACATCCCTGGTGAATAAAAGTGTTAATTTCTTTTTTTCAAACTTTGAATAGCAGTATATAAACAACACTTAAAAATGAATAAACATAATTCTGTATTTTCCCCCATTTATTTGTACTGTCTTTATTAATTTAGTACAAAGAGAGAATGTCTCTTTTATAGGCAAGCAATATTACCTCCATCTCATTCAAAGATCATACGGAAATGTTGTGATTTATGATTTATGATTCAGTTTAAGATTGAAAGATCTGTTGAATCCAGATACAGTGGTTCCAAAAAGTATTTAGACACTTAAGCAACAGCCAAAAATGTATGAATTTTATTGCATTATATATAACATTATATATTACATTAAATATCAAAACATTTCTTAAAATAAGTTTGTTGGGTTTTAAATTAAAAATAAATGATGTACGGGCCAATGACGTGACGGCTCTTTTTTTTTTTTTTTGTCCAAAGGCCTTAATAATAATAAGATATGACATCCAAAGTATGTAAGACAGTACAACTAGATCTCTTTTATTGAATCCAAAAGGTCTAATTATATTTTGCTACATATAAAGTTATTTTAAAGATTTTGAAGTTTTCAAAGGGTCATTTGTTTTAACCGTCCAAAGGCCAATACAGCCATTTCATTTGTGATTAAAATATCTTAAAATGTAATAAATGTATATATTTTTTATTCTGGCATGATTTTATAACATCATATATCAACATGGTGCAAAATGGTATTAAAATTATGTGTAGAAGTCGTTATGAGAGAATGTCCGGAAAAATGAATTTCATTGATGTCATTCGGAGTAACCAATATAAAGGGACCATTTTGGATATGGTCATGCAGTCAATATCATGTGATAGGATGTGACATCATTCAGACACCTGCAAAGGACCACATAGTCATGAAGCAAAGTAACTAACTCTCTATTAATTTGAAAAATTCATGTTTTCACATGATCATACGCATGTCCCGAAACATCAGGTCATTCGGTTAAACCGCTATAAAACATGGAAAATGTTGTAATACTTTAAAAACTTGTACTAAATATAAAATGTTTGATTGTCCTGTTAGCTAGATATCAGCCTGTTAGCATTGTTTGAAAATATTGTCATTCGGTATTACCAAAAGTGGCATTTGGTAAAACCGAAATTTTGGTTAAACCAAAATACTTTTTTAGTGATAAATTTTGTCCATCTTGTAAAAAATGACAAAAGCAGTGTTAATTGATTATAAAAACCACATAATCTCATTGTTAACACTTATAAAACTTCAAAATTTATTATATATCCATTATGTTTTTTTTACACTTTTAAAAACCTTATCCATCAATAACCCATACATGTAAAAATGTAGATAAAAATGTCATTATTTCTGGCTGTCAAACATTAGTTGCTCATGTTTGTAGTTAATGTGATGTAATGACAGCTGTGGTTACTCTGCCAGGACACCTGTGTGAAGAAATGACTTCAATTATCCACTGCAGAATGACCTTGGGACCAGATGATTAAAAATAATAGTTATGAAGTTAGTATGAGAAAAGCTCTAGCAGCATTTGCATGCAGATGTCACAGTCAAATGCAATAACATTCATACATTCTTAAGTGTTCAAATACTTTTTTAGGGTCATTGTATGTTTAATTGTATGTTGTTACACCTGTGTGTATTGTATCCCTAACAAACTGCTTATCGATTACCCTGCACAAAAGTGCCAGTGTTTCAACAGAGGGAGAGTTAGATGGAAAACAAGGGAGGGGGAATGACGGGAAGAGATAACTATTAATTTCCCCTCAATCGCTCCATTAGTTAATCATTTCTACTTGAAGGAAGCAGCACTGTATAACAAGAGCTTTAATTACAGAGAAACATATGTGCCCCTTTTTTGCAAGAGCCACTCACAGGGAAAGAGAGAGAGAGAACAAGAGAGAGTGAAAAGGGGGCACAGAGACACTGGGATAGTTTTACAGAGAAGTGCAATTTAAAAGCTGTAAAGTTGGGAGGCTGGGCCCATCTAAACTGTGTTTTTATTATAAAAACAGTGTCAAGGCTAATTTCCCCCACAGACAGCATTTAACAATGAGCGATGCAGCAGGTTTTAGGAGGCTGCCACGAAACACGATCCCAGGAGCATTAAGCATATTTTCAAACATGTGGGAATGCTTTCGTTCTGACATAAAAGCTGACCTATTCCCAAGCGGGAAGCCTAGCTACCATCAAATAATGTTCGTTTTGACAACTCTCTGCACTGTTTTGTCCAGAATTAACCTTGAGACAACCCTGCATCTTTGAAGCTTGGGCTCTGATGTGAGGAAAAAACCTGGTCGAGGCCAATAACGCTGGCGATCAGGGCAGCATTATTGAAAAATGGCACGTGAGCTCGAATTTTGACCCTGGTGAGGTGATTGCCACAAAGTGTGAAGGTATTTGAACTCTACTTGAACCTCGGTCATTAAGTGGAGAAAGAATTGTGACATTACAGCAGTGTGTACATTGTAATCATTACAATCACAGAGCTACAGTGGCTATAGTGTACGACAAGGGGTTCCCGAAGAGTTCAATGCAGTGAACGCACAAGGAGGACACATGTGGTGTGCAAAAGAGCAGCCCATCTACAACATGCCTATCAAAACAAGCCAGGAAGCATTCGATAAAGCAGGCAAGGTGGAACGAAACACACCTCGGAAAAGCAAAATGTCGATGGGCGGAGGATCAATGGGACACTTGTAATGGATGGCGATGGATTGCGCGGTTTAATATTACATCTAGCAGGTCGAGCATTACAATATCTCTTCCAAATAAATGTTAACCTATAATCCCTCTGCTAAGAACACCTGCTTTGTTTGTCCTCGCAGCCATCGATTCCACTTTATTGAATTCTCAAACACACTGCACCTAGATTGATCACCACTAATTAAACGTTCTCAGAATGTTCCCTTTCATGTTTCTCAGCTCGCCCCTTCATATCTGAATGTTAATTTGCAAACCATCTGATATGGTAAGCTCCGGTTGGGTAATGCATTTCGATGTAATGTGCTTATTTTCTTCTTTTGATTTTGCCAGGGCAAATCAGTGGGCTTGAACTGTGCTCTCGACCTCTAACCCTTGACCCTGACACATCTGACTAGGCTCCACTCCAGGGGCGGCAAATTAATACAGGGGCCACAGATTGTTAATTGTCGAAAAGATTGGCTAACTGATTCATCACCTCAGTCATGGCCAATGCTTTAGTTTGACCCCTCTGAGATCCCATAGGGCATCTGTAAGCAACCCCAGCTGCGCTCTCGCCCATAGCCGATGTTTGCAGCGTAATTATTCAGTATCGGCCCACTTATTAATCAAGTCAATGCTCCGCATTTTAAATGGAAATTGCAGGATTAATACAAGCATTCATTTTGTCTGGGCGAGATCGTGATGGCTTTAGCTCTGCTAATCAAATTGGAATAAAAAAAGCAAGCTGAGAGGAGGCGATGATTGAATTAGGAGAGGCACTTGGGCCACCCACACACGCTTACACGTTACGCTGCACGTTGCAAGCAGGGCCCAACCCTAAACCACCAACGCCCCAAAATGAGCACTGCATGTAAATTATGAGACCTTTTCACACTAAAGTGAATATATAGTCACACATGTTTATGGTTAATGGCTAATAAGTCTATAGACCATTAATATCTGCAATGTAAGCAGTGGAAATATTCAACATTACACTATGTTTGTTTTAATCTTAAAAGGACTTTGAGTATCTGTACATATCTTTGAAGGTATACAGCACAACAAAGTCAAGATAGGAATATAGACATGCAAGAAACACCAGAAATACTGTTTAGGGTTTTACTAGAGTTATAAATAGTCATAAGGAGTGATAATAAATAGACAGTATATGGGTTTATTTAGCATTAAGATTAAAGCATGTCTGACCCTGGACCACAAAACCAGTCATAAGTCGCACGGGTATATTTGTAGCAATAGTCAACAATACATTGTATGGGTCAAAATTATAGATTTTTCTTTTATGCCAAAAATCATTAGGATATTAAGTAAAGAAGATCATGTTCTATGAAGATATTTTGTAAATTTTCTACTGTAAATATATCTCAAATTTATTTTTGTGAGTGGATATACATTGCTAAGGACTTCATTTGGACAACTTTAAAGGTGATTTTCTCAATATTTTGATTTTTTTTTTTTTTTTTTTTTTGCACCCTCAGATTCCAGATTTTCAAATAGTTTTATCTCGGACAAATATTGTCCTATCTTAACAAACCATACATCAATGGAAAGCGTATTTATTCCGCTTTCAGATGATGTTTAAACTGGTTTTGTGGTCCAGGGTAACATATGATAAGAATTCAAATTTGAAGTGGAAAAATTAATGTTAGCAAACAGTTGTGTAGGATATGAACTACTTCCTCTTGGGCTCACCTGAACACAAAAAGAAAGTGACAGGAAGTCATAAACACAAACAGAGAGACTGTGTGGCTCCTAACAGAGGTCATGAAAGAGAAACTAGTTCTGGAGTTATTTCACATGAAACAATGACAAATGTGATATTTAGTTTTTTTAATTAAAAGTTGTAATAAAAAATAAGAATTCATTTTCTGTAATTGGTCTCAAACGATAAACAAAAGCTTAATATCTTACTAATTGGCTATAGGTACAGATGTAATGCTTGCAAAAATGTTTCATTTAATCAATTGGTATCAATACAGTGAAAACGACCTTGATATTATGTGGTTTGGGACTGAAAAGAAAAGAATTATCACCCTTCCTTTTACAGACAGAATAGTATCATAAGTCTTGTGATTAATTAGTTTATGAACAGGTGGGCATGTCTAGCATCTGTGCTTTTCTTATTATTCACCATTGCCAGCTTCCTTCCCTTAATTCCCTCTTCACACACACACACACACACACACACACACACACCGATTGATGGACAGATCAGATCAGACAGAGCTGACAATAGTGTCCTATCTGGTGTTTGGAGGTGTTGTTTGTTCAAAATGACAGGGATGTAAAGCGTTCTCTCCATATGAGTTGCCTTTAGTGCTGATAGGTGATAGCAGGGCTGCCACATCCACAGTCTTGCTCCGATTAGCATCAGGTTGCGCTGAGGTGTTTCCTCAAAGTCTGTCATTTCCTGTCATTTGTTTGTCAAGCCCTGGCACGCCGACCTCTTCACCACGAGCGTTTGTTCTAGGGAATGCACATTGGCACACTTTTTTTCTTCATCTTTTCACCTGCCCTCCTCCGGGTTGGATTTTCTCTGCTTGATATGGCACTCTTTGACAGTATGTAGATTTGCTGCTGAAAGTAAAAGGGATTAGAAAATACATGTGCTGCTGAAAATATTGTGAATAACTTTAAAATCACTGAATACTGATTGATTTTAATATCAATTATTTCATGCCATTACAAACACATATGCTTTTCAGAACACAAAATTAAATGGGCTCCAAATCAGGCTCCAAATTAACAAAATATGAAAGTATTATGAAAGTGGTACATATATTATACTTTTATGTATAATAAAAGACCAAAATTACATTGATAACAATTCATTATCATATCAAATACACTACTGTTCAAAAGTCAGTAAGACTTTTTAAAAAAAGAAATTAATACTTTTATTCATCAAGGATACGTTAAATTTATAACTGGCAGAAAAGACTTTTATAATGCTACAACATTATTATTTCAGATACTGTAAATTTTCTGCTCATTAAATAATCCTGAAGGAAAACGTATCAGAAATATATTAAGCAGTACAACTGTTTTCAATATTGATAATAATAAGAAATTTGAAAAATCACCTTTGCCATCACAGGAATAAAAATAATTATTTTTAAAATACATTGAAATAGTGTTATTTTAAATTGTAATAATATTTCAAAATAATATTATCACTATTTTACTGTATTTTTGATTAAATACATGCACAATTGATGAGTGTAAGAGATCTTTTAAAAACATTCAAAAAAAAAAAAAAAAACATCTTACAGACCCCAAATGTTTGAACGGCAGTATATGTAATATCAAAATGTAATTTCTGGGGATCTAATCTTGGCATTACATAAATACTGGATGATGAACTGCAATTTTATTTCGATGAGTCTTGTAGATTGAAGTTAAAAATGAACTTTGTTAGTTTCTAAAAGAGCACTGATTCTTTCATGAAGACAGCCAAATGAAACTCACAGGGGAGATAATTACTGACATTAAACCAATCACTATGGCTCAAAAATGCAGCCTGTAGAGGTTCAAGTTTGATAAACGTGGGAATTTCTCAACTTGTGGTGCTTTCCTGTCTGTGGAAACTCTGGGGCCGTATATAAAAAATAGATGAGCGCTGAGTTTTTGGCTTGTATATAACAGTCCTCCCATATTTTTGTACTGATAAACAGTTATCTCAAGACTGTAGGCCACATAAATCATCCTTGTTCTGTTTAGACACTGTGCATTTGGGCAGTTCAATGAAGTAAACTGTGTACCTCTGAGATGATTGAAGGATGCATCATACTTGTGGAACAATATTCCAATTTCTTTTAAAAGCTGATATCCGTTTCTAATGTGCTGTGTCTGACTGAAAGCAGATCCAATGTGTTCATCACGGTTATGCACTGAATACATATACATGGCAACGTTACAATGGTAATATCTTCCACATTCATTGCATTTCTACTTCTGACTTGCTGATGTACTTGATAAACCATAAACTTCTAACCGTTAAATACAGTGGGTAAAGCGTTTCCTGGCTTTTTCCATTATTTTCTGTTTACCTCTGATGTTGGTCAGATGCTTTAATTGGGCCTGTGCTATTTATATAGGCAATGAAATGGAAATGCCAGAAACAAATCGCATAAGGTCATAATCTTCATAGACTGACTAGACATGCTTTCATTCATTACATTACATTACATTAATTTAAGAATAAATTAAGAGTGTGAAAAATCTGAATGTTTTTCTTTTTTTACAGCAAAAAAAAAAAAAGTCACAATTTCCTTCACATTATTAAAGGTTCACACTTCTTTTGTTTATTTCTTTTGTTTGTTTATGACACAAAGATATGGCATCATAACACCTGGACTGTAGCGCATTAATTGTATGGACTATATTTATGATACTTGTATGTGCTTTTGGATATTTGACAGGTTCAACCATCATCCTCTCATCCCTCATGCATCTTTTGAGTTTCACAACAGAATAAAATATGAGCATGTTTGAAATAGTAGGGTGCAAAATTGAGGATTATTATAGTATATTACAGGAAAATACTATTTCAGTCTATCTACTTCAAAATTTCACATTTAATTCAATATGCTGTTTCATTGTAAATATTTGTGACATTTGCAATCAATTTTTGAGTAAAAATTGTAAATCTTACACCACTTTTTTTTTCTCCCAGTGTTAGTAAATGATGACAGAACATTCCATTTTTGGATGTAAAAATACAAAGAACATTTTAATGATAGAACATGTCTTTTAAAGTACCAAGAATGAAATCAATCAATCAATAAAAAAGCACTGCAGGAGGAATAATAAAGGGATAGGAATTACATCTGCAAAGCATTTTTATTGTTTGATTAATCGAAGTTTCCAAAAAAAAAAAAAAAAAGGAAAATAACTGAAGGAAATTTTCATTTAAAAATATTTTCTATATTTTCAATATTTCTAGTTATTAAAAACATGTTCAATCATTCAGTCAATCAATAAATCAATTAACAAACAAACTCCTTAAGTTGCTTCTGTTTCTTTTTCTTGTTTTTAGCATCTACTAAATTAAAATTTAAAGAAAAAAAAATCAGCATTACTAAGTGTCTGGATGTAGCATCTTTGGAAAATCCCAAAAATATTTCTAACAAACAGAAAATCACTTCAAAATGTAGCACAGCCCTGAAACAGCACAGCCCACTTTCCCTGATGAATAATGTCATTAAAGTCAAGCTATCAGTGGACATGAGTGAAGAGATGCCACAACAGCCCAGCTCACCATACAAACAAACAAACAAAAAGAGAGAGAGAGAGAAAGTTTTGATTAATGTCAAGGACATCCTGCATGACTCTTCCGTCTAAAGACATTCATCACTCTCGATGTTGATCCTCCCTCGTCTGTCCACTCCACTCTTCCGGGATGGAAGCAGCAAGGAGCTTGTGCTAACAGAGATATAACGCTCGGCTTATGTGGTCAGTCAGCACGTAGCCCATGCTAAACCAACTGAAATATATGATGCCCAAGTTTAAAAATGCTAACAGTTGAAAGGGCCAAGCCTAATATGCTAAACAATAAGCTTTTAATTGTCTTAGCCACAAATCATTGGTCAGGAAATTAGCAAAATTTAAGCAAATGCACTATTTAAAAAATGATTGCTGTCTCAGAAAACATCAGACAGAATTAAGTTTTTGGCAGAATATGGGAAGTTGTGTGTGGAGTGATGAGTCACAATGAAACATGAGTTGCATGGTGATTCTCCAGAGCAGTATCTTTGAAAATCTGGTGAGATATATAAAAATAAATGACACAGTGACACATCGAGGAAGAGGTGTCATTGTGTGGGGAGTCTTAGCTGCTGGTATTAGTGAGCTGCTTCACTCTGAAAAGTCATTTACTGCTTTGGAGCACAGGAGAATATTGCAGAATAGCTTGGTTCCCACAAATGAAAAGTTGTTTTCTAAAGAGGAATGATCAGACGATATTTTTCAACAAGTCAATGCTCCTGCCCAAACCGCAAAGACAACCAAAAAGTGGCTTGAGAACAAGTCCAACAGGCTCATGTTTTGACATTGGTCAAAGTCCAGAATATTTGGTCTCACATTAAACTCAAACTAGCTGGGAGACATTTTCAATTACTCATGAACTGTTTAAAGCCATAAATATTGAGTGGAACAACACTGACTCTTCTTCCTGTAAAAAGCTGTCTGCAAGGTTACCCACACGGCATAAGCATTTAAAGAAAACAAAGGGGAAGGTTATTCCACACTAAGTTATTTTATTTATAGTATTTGTGCAGTTCTTGCTAATTTCCTGACCAGTGATTTGTTATAAAAATGGTTAAGACGATTAAAAGACCATTAAATATTTTTTAAAAGCACACTTTTTTATGATTTGAGAAGCAGAAATTCACCAAACAACCTGCATTTATTATAACTGAAATACACCAAGTTCTATATTAAAACAACACCAAAACACAAGATAGTCCATCCTACAACTACACCAAAACCCATTTGCATTAAGCCTAGCTACACTTCGTAAACATAAAAGTCATAAAAGCTCATCTACTCAACACAACAATAATAAAACAATACATACCAAATAGTGAAAAAGTAAAAATGTAATGTAGATCTGTTACATATTGAAGTGTACCAAAGACTGTACTCACCATTAACATAGTTGAAGGCAGTGGGTCTCCGAGTGATAGTCATTTATAAATACAATTAAGTTTCAAGTTCTGTTTTGTGTAATAATGTGTTAAATATGAAATTTCAGGGCACTTCCCTTTAAAAACAAATTTAAATAGATTTCCTTGAAATACTTTCAAGTTATGTTTCACCCCAAAACCTGCACGTCCTCAGCGTTCTCCTGATAAATTATTTGATATTAAAGCGTCTACGTTCACAAACCACTGTTAATTTTAACAGAAAAGTAATGTGGGATTTGGCATGACAGAAAGCACACAAAGAGTGCTCACTTTATAATCACTAAAATCCTGTCACTCATCTTAAGTCCATTCCTCACAAATTTCAACAAGTTTTTGTACATGCTAACTTAAACACCTTTGATTGGCCGTTGCGTTCAAGATATCAACAGATATGTTTGTGATTGGCTACATTGCTTAACGCTGCAAAAACACATTGTAAATAGAAACCTTTGACGTTCTCCAGAGTGCAAACACAGATATGCACTGGATCGTTTGCCAAATACTGCCAAAAGAAAATTACAGAGAAAACTGATTCCAGACCAGCAGTTATGCGCAGCTTTTCCTTCCAAAAGCAACCAGAAGCAGCAGCAGGCAGTGGTTTGAGAGAGAAAATCTAGATAAGTATTCCTGTGAGTTAAATGCTGCTGAAGACGTTTCATTATGGACTATGTGAATGGCTAAATCCACAGAAATAACATTTTTTTACTCTCAATAGTAAGTTCACTGAATGCACTGCCCTCCAATGCACTGCCCCCCTTGGCATTGGGCCTGCCCTAACCTAAGAGTCTACTAATACACTAATGAGAGTTAGTTGACAAGTTGTTGCAAATTAAGGAGGGTAAGTTGCCATGTAGTTGCAAAGTTATAGTTAGTAGAATATCTAAAGTGGACTATCGAAACAAAGTGTAACCAGAGATTTTACAGAACATATTCAATGCAGCTATGTATTACAGAATATATGTAAGCTTTAAAAGTTTGGAAGCACATTATAAATTTAAGTTTCCATGTCCTAAGTTTTATATATCACTTAATGTGCCTTAATACACCTTTTGTTAATTGGGCTATCAACAAGAGCTCTTCTCTAACAAGAAGAGAGGGCACAAGAAACATGACTTTCCTTGTTCTACATTGAACAATCCAGCGAGAGCTCTGTGTCATTAATTTCTCATATCTTCATTATACCTCTCTTCATGCAGAGAATAATAAATAGACTATAAGTACACGAAGGTGAAAATATTAACACACTCACATAAACAGACGCAATTGCTCCCCTTGACTTCCTGAGAAATGTTACATGCTGGGAATCCTAAAAAGAAGTGCTGAGAATGCAATACTGTCAGAGTTTACAGAGGTTTAATACAAGCATCTGTCCTAATGAGGGGGGAATGGGAGGACACCAGAGTCTATGGGAAAAGCAGGACACTTCAGTGTGCTTATAACGTTTGATCTAAGGGCAAGAGACTTCCTGTTAATATAAGCAATCTTCCACTGTTATTACTAAAGCCACTCTGGACATCCACTCAGGGGCTGAGACATTCAACATTATATATCGGCCAGAGGTCAAGAGTAAAACGTACTGTCCCAAAAGTAGAGGAAGGGGGAAAAAGTAAATATGGACTAAGGCAAGCAATTTAAAATGACAAAACATTTATATACTATTATATAACTAAAGGATAAATAAAATACCTGGTAACAGACAACTAAATAACTGTAAAATGTCAATGCTTTGTTAAAGAAGATGAGCATATATATATACATATATATATATATATATATATATAACACTACCAGTCAAAAGTTTGGAATCGGTAAGATTTTTAATGTTTTTAAAAGAAGTTTCGTCTACTCACCAAGGCTGCATTTATTTAATTAAAAATACAGTAAAAACAGTAATATTGTGAAATATTGTTTCAATTTAAATTAACTGTTTTCTGTTTGAATATATTTTATAATTTATTCCTGTGATCAAAGCTGAACTCCAGTCTTCAGTGTCACATGATCCTTCAGAAATCATTCTAATATGCTGATCTGCTGCTCAAGAAACATTTATTGTGTACAATTGTACAAAATATTTGTGTACAATATTTTTTTTTCAGGATTGTTTGATGAATAGAAAGTTCAAAAGAACAGCATTTATTTGAAATATAATCTTTTGTAACATTATAAATGTCTTTACTGTCACTTTTGATCGATTTAATGCATCCTTGCTGAATAAAAGTATTAATTTCTTTAATTTCTTTTAAAAAAATAAAAATAAAAATTCTTACTGACCCCAAACTTTTGAACGGTATTGTATAATGTTACAAAAGCTTTGTATTTCAAATAAATGCTGTTCTTTTACACTTTCTATTCATCAAGGAATCCTGAAAAAAAAAAAAAAAAAACTGTTTTCAACATTGATAATAATCATAAATGTTTCTTGAGCAGCAAATCAGCATATTAGAATGATTTCTGAAGGATCATGTGACACTGAAGACTGGAGTAATGATGCTGAAAATTCAGCTTTGATCACACTTTGATTTACTTTATAAAATATATTCAAACAGAAAACAGTTATTTTAAATTGTAATATTATTTCACAATATTACTGTTTTTACTGTATTTTTAAATAAATAAATGCAGCCTTGGTGAGCAGATGCAACTTCTTTTAAAAACATTAAAAATCTTATCGTGTCCAAACTTTTGACTGGTAGTATATGTATGTATGTATGTATATATATATATATATATATATATATATACACACACACACACACACACACATGACTGGGTGGCCCTCTGAGTCTCTCTTAAACATCCAGTGAGCTCAAACATTTTAAATATTTTGACAGTCATGAGAGAGGCAGCATGGATCAGTCAGCATGCAAAATAAAAGCACTAGAGAGAAAAAGTGTGTAGGCAAAGAAACAACAAAAATATGTGAATAAAAGCAAACTAACACTTAAAAGAGGGGGGAAAAACTGAAGCTATTAATTCAAATCCCACTGTAAAGTGTTCAGAGTCAATCAGAACATATGACACTCAAACTCCAGACAGAACCTACCATTATAAACAAAACACCTGATACAAAGCTTCATATTTAATGTGCTCAGTCTCTTAAACATCTAACGTGTGTCTTAAGATGTCAGATATGAAAGGAGCATGACAAGGTGACCTCGTTACAAAAACAAGTGTCAGAACTCAAAGTGTGTCACACTGGAGTTCACGACATTTGGTTTCATGTATAATTCAGAGCAGTGCAAGATACAAAATTATTTCATAGAAATCCCAAGGAAAAGAGCTTGATGAATAAATCCCTCAACTGCCTTCCAAAGCTCATAATTAAAAGAGAATATTATAATTAAGAGAATACAAACAGCTTCAGATCAAAAGGTCTTTTCCTTCTGGTTACGAAAACTACAGAAACAGGATTTATCAACATAGCTGCAAGTCAGTTGACTGGTACCAGTGCATAAGTGTATAATTTTGAGGCATATTTAGGCTTATGCAATGTGTTACAAAACTGTCACTAGTAGGACTTCTAATAAGATTCTACTAATTTTACTAGCATTACTAGTAAGATTGTTGCTTCTAATTAAATGTAAATTTAATTGCTTTTGGTTAAGAGTGTGTACTTAGATCTGTGTATGTGTACAATAAATGGAGATTGTATTAACAATGCTTAATGACTTCTTAATACACCATAATAAATGGAGATATTAACCAAAATATCAATATTCTGAAAGCCAGAATAACAATATCCTGGTAGGAGGTATGTGCTGATTGGTTAAAAATGTTGGGTCCCACTTTATAAAAGGTGTATTTAACTACTATGTACTAACATTTAAATTAATAATTTGATACAATGCAATTATTGTGTACATATATGTTTTTACATAGTACCTGTATTTAAAATATATGTGCATGTAATTGTAGATGTAATTAATTTATGTAATTGCATGTATAATTACAGTGTTTACCCTTCCCTTACACCTGAACCCACCCTTAAATCAAATCTGTCTTTAACCTTACCTGTATCCCACCTCAGTAGAAGCAAAAGTGTTTTGGAATACAATATGTACACAATAAGAACATAGTACTTTTTTTTTTTTTTTTTTTTTTTTAGATGTAAGTGCATAGTAGTTAAAGCCACCTAATATAATGTGTGATCAAAGGGTAGCTTCCCAGAATGCACTGAAACCTGGGGAGAAGGTAGGTTAGTAATGCTACAGGTATTCTCAAGGCCAATCTGGCACCACATAACAGTTCTTAAATTAAATTTTCTTTGTCATATATAGTGTGAAGAACATTTTAATAATTTAAAGAACCTTTTGTGTAATGGAAAGGGATGTTAAATGTTCCTTTATATTTGTGCTATTTATACATTATGTTGGTGTGTGTTTCTTCAACCTGACCAATTAAAGCCAGGACTGGAAATATTTGTTTTATAATAAAACTTATCCCAGACTTCCACACTTAAACTATGAAAACACAATTATATAAATATCAGTTATTATTACATTTAAAACTATATCCTAACAAAAGTAAAAATAAACAAAAATCATTTGTCTGGAAATGATTTATGTCACTTACACAAAGGTTGTGTACCAAGGAAAAAAAATACTACACTATTTTTATATTGTCGATCATTTCCAATAATGCTGCAATTTGCAATTTTGTCAAATTATGCACAAAGTGTTTTGTATGTATTGTATATGTTTAGTATATATAAAATGTGAATCTGTCATTTGAATCCAAAAATGTGAAAAGGTAATTTCCACCATGCAATGTAATGTTATTAAACACAATACATTTGAGATGTGATGACAATTACACTGTAGTAAAAATATCAACACACACAGAAAAAGATCATTCTCCAGTGATAAATACGTCCACTGTTGGACCTTGTTGGTTAAATAAACTTGTGAGAATGTGAAAATTGTGCTTTAAGACAGTTTATTTAGGCCAAAGTTTCATAGATGAAGCCTATAATTCATACTTCATTCATAGTTGAGGTAGAAGTTACCTGTCCCTAAACAAAACAATTCTAAACGCTCAATAACAGTGATCATTTCAGCCTTGAGATCAGAAATCATGATATTCAATAATTGAGGGTGGCCGGAGTCTGGAAGAGAGTAGGAAATCAGTACAAAAGCTTTTTGGTCGAAGGTCCCCCAGTGGTTAAATGAACACAAGTGTTGACCCAGGATCTGGACAGTTACCAAGATCACATTCCTGCTCTATCACCACACTGCCCTTGAGGAAAGCGCTCAAGGTTGCTGTCCCTGAATCACTGCAAAGTAAGTCACTCCAGATAAAAAAAAAAAAAAAAAAAAAGTTTGTGCGTGTGTGTGTGTGTATCTGTTTGGGACAGCGATAGCCTCATCCAGGTCTATTGTCACAAAACTGACATCAACTGACATCACGTGCTGTTTATAGCAACATCATGAAGTCAAAAGTGTGCCAATTCTTCACCGAACAACAGCACCTTCTGCTGCTCACAGCGCATGCACCCTAAACTTCACATCAACTGGGTTTAGTTTACACTGTGTGAGTGTCTGTGGGGGAAACATTGACAGACTACGAAAGAGAAGGGGAACGAGACAAACCAAATCAAACAGAATACCAACCAAGATGGGTGACAGTGTATAGGTCATATGTTCCTTTGACTTCTGACAGCTAGATGGATTGCTTTCATTTGAAGAAAAGGAAAATATTTAAAAAGTAAATGCATTAATATTCATGCACTTCAGGAGGAATAGATGTCTTGTGTCTTCTGAATAAGAGAGGGTAACTAATCCTGACAACAAGACGTGTGCAGTCTGATCTGGGGAAAACACTGAATACCACAAACAAGCAGAGTCATGATAAGCACCATTAAGACCATCTTTAAAGGTAAAAATAGGTTTTTGAAAGAAGTCTCTTATGCTTTGATCCAAAATACAGTAAAAACATTAATTTTGGTAAATAAAATTTAAAATAACTTTTTTTTTTTTCTATTTTATTGTATTTAAAAAATGTAATTTATTCCTGTGATGGCAAAGCTGAACTTTCAGCACCTATTATTCCAGTCTTCAGTGTCACATGATCCTTCAAAAATCATTCTAATATGCTGATTTGGTGCTTAAGAAGCACATATTATTATTATCAATGTATATTGTGCTTTTTTTTGTTTTGTTTTTGTTTTTGTGGAAAACATTTTTTCTCAGAATCTTTTGATGAATAGTCAAAAATCAAAAGAACAGTGTATATTTGAAATAGAAACTTTTTGTAACATTCTAAATGCCTTAAATGTCACTTTTACTCAAATTTAATGCATCCTTGCTGAATAAAATTATTCATTTCTTAAAAACATGTAACGTGTACATACAGTATATGTCAGGAAGTCAAACATACATATACATATAGATCTTGATAAATAAAAATAGAAGATTCAGAAGCTTAATTGGACTTAAAAAATTTCCATCTATGCCATTCAGAGTCTTTGAAACTCACCTGAATTTTAAAGAGATGAACCTTGACCCGATTTAACATGACGCCCTATCTGCTCAAAGGACAACATGTCATTACAGGAAGTAAAGCAATCGTAATATACAAAAGGAGCAGAGGAAGAAGACTAGGGACAATGGGAATTATCGCTGTTATTCTCTCTCTCCCCCTCTTGACAGGCAGAGCTTTAATTCTGTAATCCACACAGACAAGAGGTGATAAAAACAGCAGAGGAACCTGCTCCCTAATCGCTCACTAATGGTTATGACAAAGACCTGTTTCTTTCACACGTACACACACACCAGACAGGCACAGACTATCTAAAGCAAATACAGTCAATAATTAGCTCCATCATTAGTGGAGCATTAGGAGACGTGAAGTTTTTTGTAGGGACCTGAATGCAAGGCCTGTGTCATTACATGATTTTAAGATTCCTTTGGTGATGTTAAGGAGGACTGAAGGCTTATTGGCAAATGACTGTGGTGCATATTAACTAAAATATGCATTGATATCATGGTTATGAGTGATAAACACTCTGCCTGTTGAAAGCAAATTACTAATCAGTATCATGTCAAAATACAAATTAAATGTCTCTAATTAGTATTTCAGATTTAAGCATATATATTTTATGCATAAGGGTTTTTCTTTAATCTATGTGACTTTAAGTTAATTACTCAATTAAATTCATCCCTGCACTGGCTGAAGTAAGCGACTTCTCTCAGAAAACCGAGACACTTTAATTTACATTAGTAGTAGTACAGGCATACATAGGGATAAAGGCAATTGAAAGGAATATAACACAATAATAAAAAAATGAATATAATAAATTTAAATAATAAAATATAATAAAATACAGTAATAAAAATATAGAAAATACACAATGGAAAGAATTATGTGCATAAATGCTAAACAGACAGTGTACACATGTGCTACTGTATGTGTTATATACAGTTATGTGCAAAGGAAAGTAGCAAAACGTGTTTATTTTGATGGTCCCCTTTTGACTACATGTTGATTATAAGTAATGTTGCAGCTATACATGTCAACTAACTCTAATTAGAGTATTATTAGACTGTCTGCTTAATATCTGCTAACATTTTTTTATTTATTTTTTTATTTTGATGTTCCCCAAACAGACATTTTTCTGAATACAAGTAACTTTGCAAGTATGCCAACTTATTCTACTAACTCTACCCCTAACATTCTACTAATACTCTAATGAGAGTTAGTTGACATTTAGGTGCAACATTATTTATAGTCAACAGAATGTCTAAAGGGGACAAAGTGTAACCAAAAGTGAAATAGTATTCAGTATTTGTGCTATTTGGCTATTAATTCCCCATCACCCAAATGTTCAGTACACTCTAATGCACTTTGTATCAGCTCAAAAAGGATGATTCTTATTTAGTGAGTTATCTTCTTGAGCACCCCTAGGATAATTTCAGTTCAACTCATGGACAAATTGTTCAGAACGGTTTTGTAAAATAGTTTAATGGATTCAATGAAAACATCTGAACATTATGTTCATGAGTCACTAAATAACATCACTACATTAAAAACTAGTTGTTCAGTTCACATGGATTTTATGTTAACACGACTAACACTATCTGCATTTTTTCCGAGAGTGAATTTGGTTAGACACCTAAAAATCAAAGTTTCAAAAGGGGGTTTTCACAGTGATATCATAGAATAACCATTTTGGCTTCCACCAGAGAACATTTCAGTGAACAGTTCTTAAAAGAACCCTTTTTTCTTCTTCTTCGTCTTCTTCTTTTAGTGTGAAGAACATTTTAATAATCTAAAGAACCATCTTCCAATATAAAGAACCTTTTGAGGAACAGAAACCATTGAAGTGAGTGAGCCCAGTTTATTTTAATCCAAAAACATATACAAATGCAAGATAAACAAAGACTTGACTTAACTATGAAATAAACTCACCTAACAGGGGGTTACACAGAAAACTACTAAACAAAGGAACAATAAGAACATGAGGTCTATTTATACAGAGAGACTAATGACTAACAAGGAACACCTGTGCATAATCAAACAATGAACCAATGAGAACATAGGACACATGACTAGACCAACCAATGAGAACAAGACACATGGAAAAGGGGAGCACATGGCAGGATGACATAAGGTGTGTTCGACATCGGCTGTGGCTGGATGCAACGGATTGGCAAGAGTTGGCACTTGCAGTCGGGGAAGACCTGAAAATGGAGACGTAAAGTCGGGCACTTTCTGCTTCCTGCAGTGATGCTCACACTGCGTTTGCATACTTTATCATAGCTTAAGTGAAATAAATGCAATATTTGTCAAATACACAGATATTTCAGAGACATTTTTCATTCAATACATTATGTACTGCTTACAGTGTCTGTTTGAACAAGAATGATGTTCAACATAAGCATATTTAAATACCAAAAAAAGTGGGGTATACGTTTTTACATTTACGTTTTAAACATAACACAATATAACAGCGTGACTACATGAAAAGAGCTTTTACTGTTATAAAAATACAGATTTGTGAGCATTAGTGGAACTGAAGTTTTCAGAATAAACATGAAACACACGTGATTGACAGCTATTATCAATCAAATTATCTGTAGCAAACTTTCAGTCAACGAAATGTAATTCTTCAACGAAATGGCCATGGCTTGGCCAAAGTGAGCAAGCTGCTGCTTTGACAACTTTCTCATGTCTTTCCTATTCAGTAAGCCAAAAGTGGGGCGCTCAAATTGCTAAATCACTCTGTTTATGTGCTATTCTGTGTGTCTGTAAGAAAGAGAGAGAGTCGCTGTGTATCCTGAATGATTTATTTGCTGGCCTTCACAGCTATGAGGCTACAGCTCTGATTCAAAGCTCCTCTGTAACACTGACAAATGACATATATTCCTGGCTGACATGAATACTGTACTGAATATGACCTGCTCAATGGGGACAACCATCCTGGCCCTCTCTATTTTGAAGTTCCTCAGAGGGCATCGGGACAGAGAAATGAAGGGCTTGAGATAGAGATCTGTGACATTCATCCTCAGGTGGTTTCTAGTACATATTTAGCACTGTAAAGCTTTTGCAAAGGATCTTGCATAAACGTGTCATCCCCAGAGGTGCAGTAACTCACACATAATGTTAGTACAATAGACCTACTAAAACATCCATTTGCATGTTTTCATCCAGTCCCACAATTTACCACAAAATATACTAGATAACTTGTTCAAGTGTTAATCTCATCAAAAGAATTGATGACAAAAGTGTTTGTTATTAGTGTGTGTGTGTGTGTGTGTGTGTGTGAGAGAGAGAGAGAGAGAGAGAGAGGATGATAACTAAAAAAAGTGCTATTAAATGATTATAATTAAATTATTTGGTAACACTTAAAGCCTTTATGTATAATGCATCAAAAAGTATTTTTAATGCATTAATTATGCCTTGTAATGGATCTTATAATGCAAAGTATGGTCTCATAAATAAAGTAAATAATTAAATAAAGTAATATATAATGCATTATAACGTACAGTATGAATACCTTTTGTAATGAATTATACATGGCTTTAAGTGTTGACAAAAATATAAGAGAAAACATCATCACAAGATATTAACCATGCACTAACAATGCTTTGTGAAAAAAAAGAAAGAAAGAAAAAAAAAATTCCAATTAAAAAAAATTCCAATTATAGTCAAACTAATGCCATCATAGTCAAACTAATGCCATCATAAGGACTTTTCACACTTGAAATAGTTAACCCTGGGTAAACATAATCCTGGGTTATCTTGCTTTATGTTTCACACTGCTCATAACAATTAATAATTAGTCCTGGGTATTCATAAGCTGTGGTTTTACACTGTACATTCCTATATCCTGGGTTAATGTCCTTATTTTCATATTTGCGATGTCAGTGTCACAGCACACACAATTTATTTACATAAAGGCTCTAGCATTGCGCATCCTTATTATAAATTGCCAACTGTACTATATCAAGTTTATCCCAACTGGACTTTTCGGACTATAAGGTAAGAATGAAATGGTTTTCTTCAATCCAATTCAATTCAATGTTTACCATCAATGTTTAAAATATACAACGCACGCTGCTTCCTTGACTGTCCAAAGCATGTGAATACGAAGCACGCAATTGCTTGTGGATTGCAGTTGACCGCAACATTCTAATATTGCCTGGTTCCACACTGTACAAGTTTAAAAAGCAGGGTTTAGAACAATAATAACCCAGGACTGTGTGAAAAGCCTTATACTCAAGGAAGCTGAAGCTGAACAGTGAATGAACACTGGTAAACTGAAGCACTTTGTTAGCGATTTAATTAACTCATCCAAACGCATCCTATACAGAAGATCATGTATAGACACAACACAAACATAATATTACAATAATAAGTAAGTTAACTATTAACTACATTTAAAGAATATTTCCTTCAATAGACAATAAACAACTGAACATTTAATTGACTGAAGAAAAAAAAAAACTGTAAAAATGTACACTGCTCAAGTAAAATATGACATCATACAGTTGCCTACGGTCAAGTAGTGGTCAGGCCAGAACTCTTTAAAAAGTTTTTACATGTTACTGTAAATGTACTGACAAGTTGTGCAACCTAAATGGATTTGCCATGGTCAGTTTTTGCTTAACTTACTCAAAAAAAAAAAAAAAAAAAAACAGAACAGAACAATTTTATTTGTAGAAGTAGACAACCTTGTCTCGACCCCCAGAGACTCTGTAGAGAAATGGCTTCCTGTGAAGAAGTTTATCCAAGGGTATGCAAGATTAACGAGGATATTTTCATTGGACGCCTCCGTTCCATGCCACGCATACTCTGAGGTGATAAGATCAGATTATTTATTGTGCCTTCCTCTCCAGGTCATTTACTATGTTAATTTTTATGAGCCGTGTGTTGCCTTTGTCTGTGGGTTGTGTGCTGCTCTTCGCAAACCTCGGGCGAGGGGTGGAAAAAAGGGGATTTGTGTACTTAGTGCACGCTCTGCCAAATTAGTCACCCATGCCGATTATTTCTGCCATTCAGGGCTGCTATGGAATGTCTAATTTAAGTTACACTCTGTGAAATTCAATTCTATTAGCAGAGCCGGAAAAATAGGCCTCTATTTGCGGGACCTTGTGGTTTGTATCTGAAGAGATAATGAAATGTTACTTGTAACAGATTGGTTTGACTTGGATCCTTCAGGCAGAGGAGTTCTTTGTTTCTTGTATCTAGGTCTTCTCAAGAGATCACACATATCTCAGAAGAACCAAGCTATTTGGAAGAGTCCAAAACGAATGATGCAAATATGAGGCTTTGAACCTGTAACGAAACAAATGACAAAAACATAATTAAGTCATGCATTTATGACATGTTATATTTGGAATTTCAGGCACTACTTCATCAAACGCAACTGGTTTATTTAACTTGGGATTGTTTACTTTGGTTTTGTGATATTGAAAACACAGTAGGGTCAGAGCAAAGGGTCGACCCCGGCACCCCTAGAATAGAGCGGGTTAAGTGCTTTGCTCCCTTGGCCAGAGGAACTGCAGCCCACAGGATATGAAACCAGGAGCAATTACCAACAAACTAACCAGAATCTTGTATACATTAAACTAATTGCTCTGTCTACAATTTTCTAGTGACAGCAACTATGATAAGAACTTGTGTCGAGACTTAAGTGCACCTTTAGTGGCATAAGCCCTCAAAATACCTGTGAGTGATGTGAGAGGCTTAACCACAGTCTGTCTGTCACCTCTAACAGACAAACCTCACGTCGACAGAGACAGCTTTAACATCAAGGCCTTCATGGATAATTCATGTATAATTACAGAAAGCTTTCAAACTGGTTTAAAGCATGGTCCCTCCCATCTCTCCAATCCATTCCCCCACCACACACACATACAGACATGCATAAAGTGGGGTCCAAAATCCAGAGACCGCAAGTGAACATTTCTATATACTTTTTTTTGCAATTTAAAACATTCTTTTTTATTTCAAATTATATTATCAGCATAATAATTTGAAGAATTTTCTATTAAATATATTTTAAAACATATTTTATTCCTGTGATGGCAAAGCTGAATTTTCAGCAGCCATTACTCCAGTCTTCAGTGTCACATGATCCTTCAGAAATCATTAGAATATGCTGATTTGCTGCTGATTATTCTTTTCAATGTTGAAAACAGTTGTGCTGCTCAGTATTTTTGTGGAAAAGCATTTATTTGAAATGTAAGTCTTTTGTAAGATTAAAAATTTACTGTAATTTTTGATCAATTTAAAGTGGTGAATAAAAGTATTATTTCCCCCCCAACAACCATGTAGGAAGACAATTCATGGCCATATTCCAGGATGCACCGCTTTATGGAAATAAATGTTGTGATGATATTTCCATCAAGAGGTGCATCAATTTTTGGTCAAGATCTTGTATTGACAATATAAGACTCAAGCACTCTGTAAAGTCTACTCCAGCACATCCCAAAGACTTTCAATGAATTTAAGGTCTGGACTCAGAGGTGCCAATTTATGTGTGAAAATGATTCTTCGTGTTTCCTCCCAACCTTTCTTTCACAATTTGAGAAAGAATGGCTTTGTCATCTTGGAATATCGCCATGATACGTCTTCCTAGATGGTTATTTAAGAAATGAAAAGCTACACACTCCTTCAATTAGGGTTAAAAGAACTGTACCCAAACATATAACATGCTAGAAACATAATAATCACAGCAATCATGATGCAGTCATACACTCTTAAGTATTTAAATCCAAACTTAAATCCAAATCCTTTCTTTTATATAATTTTATTTAATATAATATAATATAATATAATACAATACATCATAGCATGTCTTTGACTTTTCAACATTGCACACATACATTTTCAACTGTCATAACTATAGAACTATAAAACTATGGTAATATTTTTTTTTTTCAGTGTGAGATTGATATTGATCATTTTTAAATGTAAAGTAAAATTTGCTCAATGTTATCACTACCCACCTTCATTTTCAGTCCCATTCATGTCAGCGCTAATAATCAAGAGCTCACAGAGAGGTGAGAGGTTCTAACCCATAATTTACCCTTTGTGCATGTGTGTGGGTGTATGTGAGAGAGAGAAAGCAAGTGTGTGTGTCTGAGAGTGAGAGGGCTCCATTCAAGGTCAACTGCAGGTGAACACCGGGTCAAACGGAGGTCGTTCAAGCTTCTAGGCGGGTCAATAACGCCCCCGGATCAGCATCCACACACGGGCGGTGCCTGGGCCACACATCAATTTGCCAGCTTGTGAAACAGTAATAAAAGAAAAAAGCAGGTGTACCGGAGATGAATTGAATAAAACAAACGTATGGGTTGACTGCAAAATAGCACTAGCTTTCAAGTCCTAACTCCTTTTCATGTAAACAGCTCTGTCTGACACCTCTCATACATTCTTTTTTTCTGCTTCCCTCACTCTCTCTCTCTCTCTCCTTGTAAAGAAGAGAACTCGAGCAGAGAGAAACGAGCCACTCGTTGGGGTTGGCGAAAGGTCAGTGCTGACAGGATGCAGGGTTAAACTGCCAGCTTAAAATACTGTTCATGACCCTCGCAGCCTTGTTCTAAATACCCCCCTTTTGTGTCACCGTCACTGGCGGCATCAATATTCGCCCCTCTCAGATTTATTAGACATTGTTGGGCAGGAGGGAAGAGACCATTTATGCACAAAAGTCACATCGATCTAATAGCTAATTCAGCCACACAGCAAAAACTATCGCATCACTGCACTGAGCAAATAGCTGGGTGCTGTTGGGAAAAGATTTTTCTATGTTTCTAGCTTTTCAAAGAAGTTGTTTCTATGTTTTTGGCCTTTAATCATACAGGACAGTGAAGCAACAACAGGAAATAATGGGGAGAAGAGAGGAGGGGTGGGAAATGACCTGAGGAGGAATCAAACTTGCGTTGCTTGCAATATGTCAAAGCACATGCACTACACACCAGCTTACATGTATTTTTTTTTTTTTTTTTTTATCTAGAATAAAAAATTTGTAATACATTATTATAATATAACTGAAATATTGTGATTTATGTTATGATCTATGTTGCTTGCAAAAACATTATTTTATGAGAATACAAGACTACTTTTGAATGGAAGTAAATGAGCAAACTATTTTTTTTTTTTTTTTTGAGTAAGTTTCAAGGAAATGTCTCAGGTTACTACTGTAACCACAGTTCCCTGAGAAAGGGAACGAGATGCTGTGAACTTTGGGAAAAAGACTGTGGTATGTGATGGATAAAACATTTTCTTGTAGGCATATTTTGTTTTATATTCTTACACATTCTTTAAATATTGATAATAATAACTGTTTATAGGCAATATAATATAATATGCCCCCAAACTCACATTTAAATAACATATTTCAAATAATAATAATAATAATAATCTTACATGAACTGTAATGTATATAGGTCGGTAAATTGTATATCAGTTGGTAAAGTCAATATGCATGTGCAGTCCCTGCAGTATTTGATTTTGCACACATAATGATGCATATGGCTTCTATCAGCAGGGGAAACCCCACTGTTAACCAACCCTTTACCCCCTGGCACAATACAAATTAGTTTGGTTAAGTTTGGTAATTTTGGTTAGTGTAATTTTGACAGTATAATTTCTAGTAAACCTTGCATACTGGAGTTTCTAAAACACAGGAGAAATAAGGTAACAAACAAGCGGTCAGGTATACACCAAGATTATGAAACAAACACAACGGAGAGCTAATTTCCCTTCTATCATAATTTATCTCCACCCTTTAAATATGTAAGACACATTTAAACGGATCCATGCATGTTCTAGGCAAATTAAAGCAGCTCTAATTAATGCTATGCAAAACACGGCCGTACGTTTATTACTTGATTTATCTTTGTTCTACTTAAGAGGGGCAGAGTTGTCTTGCCAATTTGTCTTCCTCTCGCATACTTAAGATTCAGTATGTGTTTAAATGATTTATTTAATAAATAAGTGAATAAATCACCTCACAGCTAATTTCCCTAATGATATTAGAAAAGAGTAACTGTACAAATTGTGCAAAATAGAAGCCGCTATTAACCTGCAGCACCTTTCGTTTGCCAGGTTCACAACATCCATCCATTTTCATTTGTGCAAAAACAAAAACATGATTAAAAGATTTGACATTTGACACAGATTTCACAAATAAAACCACTTTGCTTTCCGTGTCTAATAGACGAGGGTCAGCTCCCCCGGTTCTCACGGTGATACATCAAAACACAGCACATGCTGTCCCATTTAGGACAACCACACCAACACTAAGAGGTCTAAAAAATAACAAAACAAATAGCAATACATATAAATAACCACTGCATGCAATAAATTCTGGTTCACAGTGGCGACAAGTTCACAACTTGATCTTTTTTTTAACCCACTATTCGTTTTTTTCCAGTTGGGGTATTGGGTCCCTGGAGGCACTGAGAAATAGATGGTGGAACTTAATAACTAGAGATGAACATTATTCCCCCAGCTACAGCGAATGTTTCACTGCTTGATTATGAGTGAATGGCCAACACAGACTAAAATGTTCCGTTTCCACAAGCATGAAGAGGGCATAAATAATTCAAAATTTATTCCCGCAGAAGGAGGGACAATGAAAATCATAAATTATCCATGTGCAATGCTTTAATGCAAGAGCTCAATGAACCTGCTCTAACTAACTAGTCTGTTTCCTCATTACACGCTAGGCACAGACCTCTTAACCCTTGAATATTAATTTAGCGACAACTACGGTGGGATGGGCTTTCTGTAATGATGGCTAGTGGAGAGGAAGCGTGGGTATATGCAGGATTATGAAATGATCCTCAAGAGGTTACTATCTATATTTGTCTCTGCTACCATCTGTAAATAACAATCTCAGTGTGAGTGCTGGTTATGACTGTAAGAGAAGGATAGACATGGATAGAAAAATTCAGAATGCAATCAATTTTACACCACCAAAAAGTTGCATGTTTCGGTACTTTTGCCTGTTTGAGTTAGTTTTGTATGCTTTATGCAGGTTTTTTTTTTTTTTTTTTTTTTTTTTTTTGTGGTCGCAGGGGTAAATGCTAATATGAAAGGGATTGTTTTTGTAGTGTTCATCTAGTAGCAAAGGCCAAAATGAACAGAAAAAAGCAGAAACTGAGAACAAAGTCATTACACTAAGACTACAGAGTACTACAGAGATAATTTCCTAACAAGGTCTTGAGCAATGGAAGAACAGACCTGTAAATGTACTGTGTTTCATGAGTAATTGTGACATATATGAGTCCCATGATTACACTAAGAGCTCCATATATTTAACAGAAAACCAGAAACATTTTTTTTTAAACCGATGAAATTGATAAAACTTGAATGGACCATGAATGGATTTGGCATTGTGGTGCGTCATCTGTCTTACGTTATTACTGCTCATAACAGTGATGGGTCCAGACTTCCCCAATGCAGAATACCTTCAAATTAGAGAATTAACCCATGACATATGGGATTTGGAGGAATCAGCTAAAATGCCAGATATAATACCCAAGATCTATAAGGTTTTACTCAATCAGACTAATTGAAATAGAACATTGAAGATTTCTGATGGAAGCTTTGGATTACTCCGCTGAATAATACAGGAAATGATATGTAATAAACTTTAACAGGGCTTGTAGCACATGGTGACAACAGCCCACCATCATGCAACATGAGACAATGGCTGTTAGTAGCAATGTTTTTCCAACTTGCTTGCTCAATATGTAAGAAAGTACAACATTTTACCTCATAAACTGTATAAAGCTGCTGCATGTGAAAGAACACACAGACAAAAGTATACATCCCACCTGGAGCTGGACAGTATCAATACAGCATCAATACTCCAGATGACTAGAACCATGTTAATTTAACTTTAAAAAAAAAAGAAAAAAAAAAAAGTTTAAAGAAAAATAGTGCAACCTAGAAAAATACATATGAAATATTCCTACATCTAGGATGTGAATAAAGTGATTTAAAATAAAATAAATAGTTTGGAATATACCTGTCAAAGAAATGGAATACCTCTATTTCTACACATTTTTCCCCTCCCCTCTATTTCCACACATTTCTTTCTTGTGACAGCCACAGGCTTTGAAAAGTGTTTAAAAGGGAACTGCCAGTTGCAAGATGGGAGGTAAAAAGAGAGATCTGCTTAATATGCGTTTCTCTTTTATAATCCAGAGGTTCTATTAGCAGATTACGAGCTATGGAATGTGAGGAGAGACAGAACGCAGTGTGTGTGCCACAAGAGACAATACTGGCTTAAGCCATCCACTGTGTGTGAGAGAAAATTCAAAGCACTTTTTCAAACCTTATTGCTGTGACTTCAAATATCCAAATTTTATCCCATAAACCTGATTTCAATACAAAATAAACATGTATTTGTCTCTCCTGGTTGCTTCTGCCCACAGAATGTTGCAGTTATTGAATCTACCAGCAGGGGCTAACTGAACTATGATAACCAGTCAAACCCTGACACTTTGGTGCCTTCAGATACTTTTGGCTGTTCATCAATTTCATCAAAATGGAAGCTTTTAAAAAAGGTGGAGTAATCGGCAGCATGTAAACGCCTCTGCATGGATTACATACTGTTTGCCTAACTAATCCTGCTAACTGATGAACCTCAGTGTTCATGGTTCCCTTCATATTATTAACAATTTTTTTTTTATTAAACTTATTTTGGGGCATCAACCGAGTAAATATGATCATCTGCTTAGAAGGGTGAGAAAGAAATTAGTCTTTCGATGCAGTCTGACTGCTGTCTACAGTGTGTATGAGATAAAATTCTCTTCATTTCAGAATAGACATATGTAATACTTTAGCCTTAATTACAAATGTTAGCATTCTGTGCAATTGTCACGTGTATGTTTTGGTTTTAAACTAGTTCCTGCTTCCTTTGTTCTAATTTTCCCGGCATTGTTTTTTTTTTTTTTTTTCTGTGGTTTAGTTCCCAACACCTTTTCTGTTTCTACATTGATTACCCTGTGTGTATACAAGCCCTGAGTTCTCCTTAGTTCTTTGTCCTGTATCGTTTTTGTTGAAGTGATTGTGCTATTTGTTGTTGCCAAGTTATCTCATGTGTTTGGATTTACCATTAAAAGTCTTTTAAATCCCATTTTATTTTGTAATCAGTATTAGGAGATCATTAATGTTACAAAACTCCTTGGAGCTCATTCAGCAAAAGTCTTTTATCCAATAATGTAACAAGAAGATGACTGATTAGGCTATACATTACTAAACTGATGATAGAGGTACACAGCAATAGATTGAGAGGATTTATTAAAATTGAAGAACAAAAAGATAAATGCTGTGAAGCTGCACTTGGTCTGCATCTGTTTAGCTGCTCTCTCATTTAAGATGTTCCTGAATATTAATGTCAGCAAAATGGAGATGTGGCACTATAAATATGAACAAATATGAAACTAATTGGACCTATACAAATGAACCTATAAATATGGTCTCCATCCAAGCAGATTTGTCTCACTCAGTATTGTTGCATGTATTTAGTGTGTTGTGATACTGTACAAGCATTTACATACACAGCACACACAAATATTAGCTAAAATAATCATTTTTAATTAAACTAGACCAATTTGTTTGTCATACTCGGCACTGAATGCTGGATTACCTTTTTCCATCTTCACAGCTTAAATGCAATGATGTATTCATCCGCACAGTCACACAGAGCCGAAGCACAACCAAAACAATGTTTTTCCCAAAAAAATGCATGTCGTTTTGTTTTTTAACTGCAAGAGTGCCTAAAGTGTACCTTTGAATGTGTTGTGACAGATTGCTTTAGTACAGAACGTGAGCCATCTCTTCCAATTTACTACAAGTATAGCATGAAATAAACATGAATGAACAGCAGAAGGTATGTTGAAAGATACAGTATAACTTACTAAAATATATCATCTCTCATGTAATCACCCAATCAGTGTTTCAGTCAAGGAAAGACATCAGTAAAACAGCTTGTCAACATGACACTTGAAATGTCATTTACCTCAGGAAAATAATCCAATGTTCACAGTTTGTTAGTTAGCTATAAAAACACTAGAGATGAGCTTGTTTACTATTGATTTTTTATGTATGTTTAAATAAAGGTTTACACCAAGCTCAAATATTGTAAATGAATGAAATTTGAATCGAATTGTGCAATATCATATACCGTGATATTTTCAGAGACTGTTATCGTACCGTCCAATGCATGCATTCGACCGAGAAAATTCAAACCATACAGCACAAAAAGCTTGAGACTTTACCACTAATCTATTGGTATTGGCATCGACAAATGTGATTCTGAAAAATCTGATATCAGAATTGGCGCATCCCATTTTTTAGGTTTTGAGAGTATATCATAGCAAAAGTAGAGAAATGCACTACACAGCTGCTTGACAGTAAAGGACAAAAGTGACCTGTTTCATCTCAACCACTACCTCCTTTTCCACCACCCTTTCCTCCTTGAGCCTGAACCCTAAGCCTGAGTTGCCAACAAACAACATTCCTCCAGGGGAGCCGAGCGCCCCTAACAAGAATCATTATGGTGTCCTAGGGAGAGCGAGGCGACAGCTGGCCCTCCGCACGTGACCCTTGCCACTTTGTCGACTTAACGTTGGTCATCGTGATCAAAGCCTGCAGAGGAGCAGCTGTGACCGGTAAGCTAAACACAGTGATTTCTGTAAATAGAAGCAGCGTATGAACTTCTGTACCAGTGGAAACTGGAAGCATCAGTAGTGGGCTATAAAAGAAAGAAAGAAAAGTATTTTGAAGGGACAATGAGGTTTATGGGGGAAGAGGTGGAGTCAGCTTTATTAGATACAGATTTAAAAGTGTCTCACTTCCACATTCACAAACAAAAATCACACACAAACTAGTCTCATTAAAAATCACTTGCTGTGTACATGCATAATTTAGAATTCTAACATATAAACCCACTTACATTTCAACTTAATTTTCCCCCTTTTTACAAACAAAGATATAAAAGTGAAGTTAAAACAGAAAAGAATCTATACAAGCTCAATGTGAGAAATGGGCAAGGGAAGCATTTTAATGTGGGAACGCTGAGGTCAGAGAGAGCACTCGGTGCAGCAGACAATTCCTCCCCCCACATCAGTTCCTCTCTTTTAAGATCTGCCCTGCTTTCTGAACCCATGTTCCACAGAAAGCCTGCATATTTTAACACAAACACCACTAAATATCCAGTTTGGTTTGCCATATTCAGATCTCCCCACAAGGTTACTTCTCTGCCCTTACCTCTTTTTGTTCTTCAGACCACTGGCGAAACAGCGAAAGGTCTTGGCCGCATATAAACGAATTTCAAATGTCATGTCTTGCACGGCTAAAATGAAAGAAAATGCTCTCGCTCACTCGCGGCGGCGGCCTAGTCAATGAATTTGTCAAAATTTTATGATAATTCATTCAATTATTCCTCAGACATTTAAATGATAGCAGAGGAATAGACAAGTGTGGAGAGAGCGAAGGGGAGGGCCATAGCAATAATCCTTCTCCTGATATTAGCGAGCCTCCAGAGGGGTTTTAAAAGCTCTGTATCTCTGTGTGGAAAGGACTAAAACTTCACTCCTTCTCACAAAACAGCGCAAATCCCTCCCTACTCTCTCTACTGCTCAATACGAGGGGCCTTCACACACACAAATGTGCACACACTCTCATTTCTACTCCGATACTAGAAAGTCATTCTTGAATTAATGAAAAAAAGTTCACCAGCCCACACAATCTCAGCAAACGCATCCTTCGCCGGTCTCAGAGAGAACAACAATAAAACCGGCCCTGTGCTCCTCATGCTCTTGTGACCTTTGACCCCCTCAGTCACTCCTGCTCGGGGTCGAGTAGATAGGAGACAAGAAGGAAGACCCCTGAGTGTTTCTGCATCCACCATGGCTAAGCTCCCCCTCTAGTGTTCACATGTCTGTATTCCTCTAAGCAACAAAAGCAGCAGCCTGTAAATTTCTGACCTGAGTTGGTTTCATGTTGAATGCAACACAGAAGAGCATTCGATGTGCTGCATCTAGTTGTAATGCAGATTTTAACATGAAAAGCAGCATTTTTCTACATTAGCGGATTCTTCCAGTGCCTTAAGTGACCTGATTTTTCACATAATGTCTTAGTGCTTTAGACAGTAGAATGGTGGCTTTAAGTACAATAATGTAAACTTTAGTTTCAATAATATCTACAAAAATGTATATATAGAATAAATAAATACTGTTCTTTTCAACCTTCTATTCATCAAAGAATATCACGGTTTCCACAAAAATGTTAAGTAGCACAATCATGATAATAATAATAAGAAATGTATCTTGAGCACAAAATCAGCATATTAAAGTTATTTCTGAATGATCATGTGACACTATTATATAATATAGTTATTACATGATATAATACAATAAACATTTTAAATAATATATATTTAATTTTGAGACATATTTAATATCTATTAAAAATGATAATCTGACAGCTTCCTATGTCCTTTCTTACAGCTGCAGTGGTAGAGTGCTTTAAAGTGATGGACACAAGCAGAGGGAGAGAGGGGCGCTTGCCTGCGGGGGAAGCTAATTATGCACTCTCTCTAAATTAACCAACTTTCACTGGGACCCAGCCTCCATCTGACGTGTTCTGAGAAAGGGCGGAGAGGTGAGATGAAGAGCGGCGATAGAACGGCGAAGCTGGAAAACAGAAACAAACCAATAATCTTGTACTTTGCCTCTTGAAGGCGAGCCACAGTGCCTCTAATGTAGACAAGTCATTTTGTAGAAACCACTAACGCCCGCGGGGGACGGGGAACACATCGCGGGCCGCCTCATTTCAAAGATCTTTTGCAATCAGCGCCACAATGGAGGCCCTCATTTTATGCTGCTACATCATAAAAGTGCTCTTTTGTTACATTTCCATCCTTAAAAGGGCCTTAATCCCTTTCTTTTCAGGCAAGTCTATGGCAAATTCCACAGGGACATCCCATTCGCTGCAAGGGCTAGAGTGACCCACTCAGAAAGCAGCGTGCAAGGCTTTGAGCCTTTCTTCTCCTGCCACTCTCGTGAGAACATTAAATCGTACTTTTCATTCCCCTCACTGTGGGGGGACGCCCCTTAATGATGACAGAGAAAGAGAAATTCCTCCACTCGGGTCCTATGATACCATTCTGCTGTCAAGCAGGCGTCTCGGTGGACAGAGAATCAAACATGGCTTCCTGCAGGTGGAGTGGCGATGAAGGTCACACCGCAGCTCAGAGGAGCAGGGGGAGAGGCAGCACTTCAGAGGAGTCGCCAGCTTTCTCACACCAAATTAAGTCATCCGTGAAAATGTACGTCTCTTTAGTACTGCGTAAATGTTTGGCTTTTATTGGTCTGATAGGATGGTTAGTTTGATATTTGTGTCTTTTTACGCTATAACTTGTGCATTAGAAAGTAAGCAGGCCACCAATCATGTCACTATAGTGATCTTTTATCATAACCTATAGATTTTAAATATTTTCTCTTTTTTAAATCGGGGGATTCTAAAAAATAGCTTGCGGTCAGGTTTGGCTTTCCTTACCTTTGTGTGGCTCTGTCTCAGAGGGGAGCCGATTAATCAGTTTAAAATTGAGCCGTGTACCTCCAGTCACTTCATACTTTACTCAGCCTGGCCACTCGATGTTGGGTGCTTCAATGAGAACATTGTACTTGTATAAAACACTTGTCAATCAAGCCTTAAAATGTACCCCCCGTCACCATTCATCCATGCGTCCCACATTTATCGTATTTTAGAGTGAATTAATAAGTATTCTCAGAAAATGCATTTCCCCAAAATATTTAATGTTTAACGACGGATGGAAGAACCATGCCAAATATGGCTTTGGCATTATTATCTTTCTTTCAAAGATATATATATATATATACGCACACTATATTGCAAAAGGTATTGGGACACCCCTCCAAATCATTGAATTCAGGTGTTCCAATCACTTCCATGGCCACAGGTGTATAAAATCAAGCACTTAGGCATGCAGACTGCTTCTACAAACATTTGAGAAAGAATGGGTCGCTCTCAGGAGCTCAGTGAATTCAAGTGTGGTACCATGATAGGTTGCCACTTGTGCAATAAGTCCATTCGTGAAATTTCCTCACTACTAAATATTCCACGGTCAACTGTTAGTGGTATCATAACAAAGTGGAAGCAATTGGGAACAACAGCAACTCAGCCACGAAGTGGTAGGCCACGTAAAATCACAGAGCGGGGTCAGCGTAAGTCAACTTTCGCCAACTTTCTGCAGAGTCAATAGCTACAGACCTCCAAACTTCATGTGGCCTTCAGATTAGCTCAAGAACAGACCATAGAGAGCTACATGGAATGGGTTTCCATGGCCGAGCAGCTGCATCCAAGCCTTACATCACCAAGTGCAATGCAAAGCGTTGGATGCAGTGGTGTAAAGCACGCCGCCACTGGACTCTAGGGCAGTGAAGACGTGTTCCCTGGAGTGACGAATCATGCTTCTCTGTCTCGCAATCCGATGGACGAGTCTGGGTTTGGCAGTTGCCAGGAGAACGGTACTTGCCTGACTACATTGTGCCAAGTGTAAAGTTTGGTGGAGGGGGGATTATGGTGTGGGGTTGTTTTTCAGGGGTTGGCCTTGGCCCCTTAGTTCCAGTGAAAGGAACTCTTAATGCTTCAGCATACCAAGACATTTTGGACAATTTCATGCTCCCAACTTTGTGGGAACAGTTTGGGGACTGCGCGCCAGGCTTTCTCGCCAACATCACTGACTGACCTCACAAATGCGCTTCTAGAAGAACTTCCCATAAACACACTCCTAAACCTTGTGGAAAGCCCTCCCAGAAGAGTTGAGGCTGTTATAGCTGCAAAGGGTGGGCCAACTCCATATTAAACTCTACGGATTAAGAATGGGATGTCATTAAAGTTCATGTGCACGTAAAGGCAGGCGTCCCAAAACTTTTGGCAATATAGTGTATATATATATATATATATATATACACACACATATGTGTGTATTTTTTCAGACCCCCTGTCTGCAATGCAACATTCGGATTCGGATGGTGTACATAAGTGTCAGCCGTTAAGCAACTGAGAGCCAGTGGGTGGGGCCTATACTGTGATGATGTAAAACTATTCAGCGATGTCTTGCTCTAGAGGCAGTCATATGCAAATATATTTGCCCATGTGACATTACAGATTCCACAATATCAAGACAAGTCATTTTTGGAGCTTGATTACATAAATTACATTTATCATATATATCAAAATAGAAAACATCCAGTTTCATAGCTTAAATTGTCCTATGCATTTTTATAATGCATTTTTTTGTAATGAAGAGGATGTTTTAAGCTATAAAACTGGATGTTTCTATTTTGATATATATGATAAAATGTAATTATTCATGTTATGAAAAAGCAGCCATTACTTCAATCTTCAGTGTCACATGATCCTTCAGAGATCATTCTAATATGCTGATTTGGGGCTTAAGAAACATTCCTTATTGTCACAGTTGAAAACAGTTGTGCTGCTTAATATTTCTGTCATAACCGTGATACATTTTTTAGGATTCTTTGAAGTTTATATTTAAAATAGAAATGTTTTGAAACTATTTAAACGTCTTTATATAAAAATGTTATATATATATTTTTAATTTCTTTTTATTGTATGCACACACTTGACAAACAAATTCACTAAGAATTAATAATGCAATATACCTTGTGAATAAATCACAATCAATAATAAGCCTTATTTACACAGAAAAGAGGTGTGTTTGCTCTGAAAATAAGGATTGTCAGTTCTATTTACCACTATTTTAAGTTCTACTGAGGCTAATCAGTGAATAATATAGTATAATATAATATAATATTCCAGAACACCTGAAATTCTCATTAACTGTTGACGTCCACACATAATTTGAGCAAAACTAGTTATTTGTGCATACTGTAGGTAAGCAGGAGGTGTAGTTTCTGTGATTCTCTTTCTAAGCACACTGCATTGTCTATTCAGGTCAGCAGCAGAGGGACCCGGATGTTGAGGGTGTAATGCGGTGGGATTTAGGCAGGTGAAAAAGTGTTCCTGCTGATAGCAGGATAGAGACCTCAACAACACATCCCAAGCTTTGGGAGCATTTTACCATGAGTGTCGCTCCTTTGTAATGGATTTTCTGTCTCCAAGGGGTTAGTAGTTGAGCAGAAGAGACAAGGAAATATGGTAGTGTGTAGTGTGTGTACAGAAATGCAATTTCCACATCTTCTTTTGTGATCCCAGACTGGAAATTAAAGTCATATGCGAGCCTTACAACATGCTCGCATTAAACGCACTCACCCTTTGTGATGAACAAGAACAAGTAGGGCTCAGCGACCTTGAACCAAACTTCATTCAGATGTATTGACAATGCTGAAAATAAAGACATTATCAGTGTACTGAATACTTGAACTGCAACAGGAATACTTGAAGTTACTGTTAGACCAACATGCGCTGCTATAGCTTGGCAGGACTGACTATAGTTCGAAGCCAGAAAGTGTGTGCGCTCGTGTGTTTTTAATTTACACTAGAGTGTCAGTACAAATCGTCTGCCATTTCTAACCACCTTCACTCAGATCTGATGGATTATGCGGTGAAACGTGGACAGTGTCCTGCGTGGTTAGCACAAAATTTAACAGGCATTATCACTCCATAACATGTACTGTGTGTACAAACCACAGTACACATTGTGATAATAATAAGAAATCTTTCTTGTGCACAAAATCAGCATATTAGGCTATGGTCAGACTGCAGGCAAATCTGATTTTTTTTTTTCTTAAATCAGATCTTTTCAGGCAGAATTTCTGCACTATTAATTACAAGTGATAAATAAAATAAGCTTTGTGTCGTCCAGACATAATCTGCATGGGATGATTTGGTAACCTACGTATGTGACGAGGCTTTCAAAACAGATGCAGGAAAAATGGAGGTGCATCATCTCATTCTCCAAACAAACGCCTTGCCGAGTCGCAGTGCAGAACTCCTCTGTCGCACAAGAAAAGCTCAACAATGGAGGAGAATTGTATATATTGTGATGTTCCGACATGTAGTCATGGCCAAAATCTTTGGACATACCATTTGAACACCGTATGAATACTTCCGGCATTTCCGTCAACGGTTTTGACGTTATTGTTGTGTGTCGCATTAAAGGGTTAGTTCACCCAAAAACGAAAATTCTGTCATTAATTACACACCCTCATGTCGTTCCACACCCGTAAGACCGTTCATCTTTAGAACACAAATTAAGATATCTTTGATGAAACCCAAAAGGTATATGACTCGTCCATAGACAGCAATATAATCAACCATTCTAAGCTCCAGAAAGGTACTAAAGACATTGTTAAAACAGTCGGCGTGACTACAGTGGTTCAACCTTAATGTTATGAAGTGACGAGAATACTTTTTGTGTGCAAAAACAAAACAAAAATAATGACTTTATTCAATAAATTTGTCTCTCCCCATCAGTCTCGTACGCAGTTGACGCAGTTTAGTGCTTCTGTGTTTGCGTCTGAACGCCGGCTCAGTATTATACGTTGTGCTGGTCACGTGAACAACAATAATGACTTCAACAATCTCTTCTCTTCCCTGTCATTAACCTTACACAGGTGACGCAGTAAGCACAGTGAAGGCTTCTGTGTTTACGTCCGAATGCTGTACACGTGAGCAGCACGACGCATGCGTGTGATGCTGATGCTGGAGCCGGACAATAATGAGTCTGCATTCTGACGTAGAAGAATGGAAGCGCTGGACGTACTGGACGTAAACAATGTATGAGAATGACACAGAAAAGAAGATATTGTTGAATAAAATCGTTATTTTTGTTTTGTTTTTGCACACAAAAAGTATTCTTGTCGCTTTATAAAATAAAAGTTGAACCACTGCAGTCATGTCGACGGTTTTAATGATGTCTTTAGTACCTTTCTGGACTTTGAAAGTGTTGATTATATTGCTGTCTATGTATACGAGTCATATACCTCTCAGATTTCATCAAAAAATATCTTAATTTGTGTTCCGAAGATGAATGAAGGTCTTACAGGTGTGGAATGACATGAGGGTGAGTAATTAATGACAGAATTTTCATTTTTGGGTGAACTAACCCTTTAAAAGTGATACAAACGACAATTTGACTGAGATGCATCTGTAAAAATCTGATTGGAAGGAATCGTATTTCAAACCACCTCCAAATGTTTTTTTTTTTCATTTTGTTTTGTTTTTTTTTGCTGTCCAGACTTTCAAAAACTCATCTGGATACAATCTGGATATGCAAAAAAACCTGATTTTTGCTGGCATTCTGAACACAGCCTTAGAATGATTTCTGAAGAATCATGTGGCACTGAAGACTGGAGTAATTGCAATCACAGGAATAAATTACATTTTAAAATATATTTCAATAGAAAACAGTTCTTTTAAAATGTAATACTGTTTTATTGTATTTTATTAAATAAATGCAGCTTTCAATTTCAGAAAAAAAAAGAAAAAGAAAAAAAAGTGAAGATAAATCTTTGGACTTTGTTTAATAAGTAATCAGTTTTACTAAGACAGACCTCTGAGACAGAATTCAAAAAACAGCTGTTTATGTTTATAGCACTGCATTTGCAGTCGACATCAAAAAATGGACCAAGGCCCTTGCAAGGTCTACTGTACAAACTCAAACAGCAGCAGGACGCCAGGGAGGTTCCCTGGATGCAAAACAGACCCAGCGTGGAGAACAGGAAATGAAAGCTTAATCCTTCCAACCTTTGACTTGCCTTGGCCTCTTCCATTGATTCAGCAAGCTATTCTATTCTTCTGCTGTACACTGTTCCCCTATTCCCTATTCACCCCATCTCCTCTCCTCAATCCTCTAGGACATAAAAATAAAAAGGAAAAAGCACAACTGTCTATGTTTACTCATTTTATGATTGAAGCTAGATGTAGCAGGTCAAATGAAGCGGCAGCTCCGAGCACCATTTCCGATCCCTCTTCATTTTATTTTCCAACAATTTATTAAGCAATTAAAATTCTCCTATTACGCACTCTTTTATGCAGTCATTTTTTTTAAGCAGAGCGAAATTATTACACCAAATCATAGCATAATTATCATAACATTACACTAATTCCCAAAGAAGTGTTTAAATTATATGGTTGGTTGATTGCGAGATGAATTAGAGAACCGTTTTTCGACGAGCCTCATCCAAGCCAAATATGGATTAGACCTCGAATGAGAGAAAGCCGTAAGGAAAGAGATGCATCTTACTGGAGTCGTAGAACAAGTCCATATAGAGGTTAAGCAGCAGTCATTAAAAAAAGTTGAGAACGTGCAGACGCTCAACAGATACACTCGCAATCTATCGAGGATATCTTGTGGACAAGTGATACTCTGTAGCACAAGACTGGCATAGTTTTAATTGAATTTAATGCAGATTTGTAGTACACTGGGGGACAGTCTTTGTTAGCTGATTTCCAAAAAAGGAAAATCCAGTCATAAAAGGGGTATTTTTAAATATCATAAGGTGATTAAGAAGTGTGGAGCTCACCAGAAAATCATTTTGGTAAAATTAGTCATCCGTTTAGGTGGATTTAGAGAAGCGCACTTACACATTTACTTGAAGGCACACAGGCACTAGCAAATACTTCATAGTATTAATGTAACCAATTACAAATATGCTCTTTTTAACTTAATATTGGCTTTAATGGATGAGGCTAAGCCACATATGAGTAGCATAATGGAATGCCTGAGCGCTTCATTGTGGATTTTAGGTGCATTAATTGCATTCATTGCAAACGAATTAACTGTCACGATTAAGAAGGATCTAAAGCGCAACATACAGCACACCTCGGGATCACGTGGCTGCATTGTTGGTGTCGCTCCATACCATATGATGAGCTCTGTCCCGGCTCTGTTAGCATGTGGCTGTATGGAAGGACAACACAGGGGGAATTGAGAGCTATTCAATGCTCAGTGGGCCTTCGTATTCACTTACACCCCCCATTGCTTATAGAATTGAACGGGGCTTTGATCCCCAAATCTAATTGTTTAGTGTTGCACAAATCAAATAAGTGGCTAGTGGATTGTTTATCTGAATAAGTTCAAACAAGACCTCATTTTGGGAGGAAAAATGTGGGCGTACATGTTATCAATTACGAATGCATCCTAAGACAACTCTAACAAAATAAATTATGCTAATGATCTTGATTAGAGAAACACATTCAAAATGCAAAATCCAAACAGAGATCAGTGCATGCTAAAGTGGTTATCAGTCTCTCAGGTAAGAACTGTCAAATCCAGCTATGGTCTCAATCCCAGGCCTTTCAAAATTCTACTTTCATCATGTTCTCGAGTGCAGCTGGCTCACAATGGAGAGTGTTTACCCCGACGTATTCCCGCAAACAGCAGTGGCACAAAAAAGATTGGTCTGTCTCTGTGCCTGGCTCATTGTGCGGACGTCAGTAAAGGACTTTTTGTGCCATTGTCCGACGTGTCAGGCAGAATGAGAGGGGGTGTTAAGAGGTGCAAAGATGTGGGAGCACACCTGCTGAGCTGGCCCAAGCAAGCCCTCTTTCTCCCCCACTATTAATTTGTGTTGCTCCGAGAACTCCTTTTGTTGTCACGGAGCTGTTGGTGGCTACATGTTTGAAGTGTCACAAGTGTCAGTCTTTATTACATTCGGTGTGAGGATGGCCAATGAGAGATAGCGAAAATTACGGAGCACGAGAGAAATAAAGGCAAATAATAATAGCCCCGCTCCAGCCTAAGGAACCTAATGTGTCACGAATTAAGAAAACTTGGCAAGGCTACCTGGGATTGTGATGTTCCGGCGATTTCAGTGCTGGAGGTTGTCACGCTAGCTAATGCCGACTTTGAGGCTCAATTGTGGCACCATTTGTCAGCGATCATTACCAATAGACTAACATAATTCCCGCCGCTGATTAAAATGTCTTGTAATTTAACAATGACACAGGATGGATTAATCCACCACTAACTAACAGAGCTGGGATATTAATATGTTTAGACAAGAAACAGTGCACTGTAGCTCTGACCACACCAGTGTGTGTGTGTGTGTGTGTGTATATATATATGTATATATAATTTCTTTATAATGTATCAAGTTTGCACATGACTGTGGGATAAACTATAATGATTTTTATTAAAATAAATTAATACTTTTAAGCAGCAAGGACCCCATTAAATTGATCAAAAGTGTCAGTAACGACATTTATAATGTTACAAACAATTTGCATTTCAAATAAATGATGTTCTTTTGAACTTTCTATTCATCAAATAATCTAGAAAAAGTTTTACAGAAAAAAATATGGTAACATTTTACAATAAGGTTCATTAGTTAATATTAGTTAACTACATTAGTTAACATGAACTAATAATGAACTGCACTTATACAGCATTTATTAATCTTTGTTAATGTTAATTTCAACATTTACTACTACATTATTAAAATCTTGTTAACATTAGTTAATGCACTGTGAACTAACATGAACAAACAATGAACAACTATTTTTCATTAACTGACGTTAACGAAGATTAGTAAATACAGTAACAAATGTATCTCTCATGGTTAGTTCATGTTATTTAATACATTAACAAATGTTTAATTAATGAACCTTATTGTAAAGTGTTACCAAAAATATTAATAAGCACAACCATTTTCTTGAGCAACAAATCAGCATATTAGAAAGATTTCTTTCTTGTATAAATATGTATTGCCTACAGTAAAGCCATGCACATTGATTTCTATTTGTTGCTGTATTCACCAAGTGAAAAGTGAGAGCCGATGGAAAATATCCATAATTGCTCTCATCGGCACTTCATTTGGAGCGAGCAATACTGGGAGGGAAGCCCATTGTGACCTTTTGCTTATTTTAATTCCCCAGCAATAAGGCCACATGGAGGTGATCACTGATGCACATAATGGCACACTTACCGATACATGGATCTACACAGAATAGCGAATAGAGAGATGAGACATGGAGGGAAATCACGCGCCACTTGCTCCGTGTTCAATGGCGGGTGTTGATGAAGCCGGAGCAAGTGCATTTGGGCTGCTCACCGGAGCCCCATATGGTGTTCCTGGTCCGTGTCATTGGCTTGTTACAATTCTGACTATCAGCCAAAGAACTAGAGTGAGAGAGAGACAGAGAGAAAGAGAGAGTCAGGCCACCAAAGACAGTGCTACAAACCGGAATGGTCCAGGGTCAACAGTACCATAATTACTTTCAAATGTCAGCCTACAATAAAATACAACAGTTCATCTGGCAGAGAGCAAATTAGCTTTGACCATGGCGTAATTACCCTTTCCAGAAGAACCATTAGCAGAGATCAAATCTGCCCGTCCAGTGTTTGAGGAAAGGCCATCAGAGTACACTCCACCTGACAAGGATGCACATTTGCCATTTTGCAAGGTAATTAATTGTCCATATAATAGAAATTTTTATATTTGACTCTGGAATTGAAAAGTGTAATAACCTGCCAGCTTTATCTTAAAGCCTTACAAGTTTCAAAGACCCATCTTTTTCTTTCAAGGATGTCTTTCCTTTTTTTGACAAGTTGAGAGACTATTGGCCAGTGCTAGATTACAACTACTAGTTGCCCATGCTATCCTGTGCCATGTAAAGAAAAAAAAAAAAAGTACTGACCCCAAACCTTTGAACAGTAGTGTATTTTCATAAAACATGATAAGATAAGACTACGCATGATATATATATATATATATATATGTTTTTTTTTTTTTTTTTGCATACAATTAATCAAAAGTGACAGTAAAGACATTTATAATGTTACATTTCTATTTGAGATTAATTTATTTTAAATAAATGCTTTTTGAACTTTCCATTCATCAAAGAATACTGAAAACGCCTCGGTTACGTCTGTAACCCTGGTTCCCTGAATAGGAACGAGACGCCGCGTAGAACGCTTTGGGATCACCTCTGTGTGATTACGCCTTGAAGCACTTGTGAAATCGAACCAATAGGGTGACGGACGCCAGAGCGGGTGACGCCACGGACCAGGAAACTATAAAGCACTCCTGAGAACAAAGAACGCCAGCTTCTGATTGGCTGAAGCAAGACGCTCACAGGCGTGCAGGGAGTATGGCTAGACTACGCAGCGCCTCGCTCCTATTCAGGGAACCAGGGTTACAGACGTAACCCGAGACGCTCCTTTCATGGGAACATCGACGCTGCGTGAGAACGCTTTGGGAACCCTATCCCAACTATGCCATAGTACCAAGTGCCTGTCTGTTATCTTCGAGACGAGCACCGAGGACCCCGGAGTGGAGCCCAAATCAAGGTTATAAAACCTAATGAAGGTATGCTGAGAGGACCACCCAGCCGCATCACATATCTCATTGAGGGGGACCCCCGAGATCAAAAGCCTTTGAGGCAGCCATACCCCTAAGTAGAGTGTGCCCGGACAGCCAAAGGTGAAGGCTGCCCGGATGACTCATAAGCAAGAGTGATGGCCTCGACCACCCACTTGCTCATTCTTCCTGATCCGGATTAGTAAAAGGAGGAGGACAAAAGGCCTGCAGTACAAACGGTCCTGGGCGGTTGGTGGGGACCTTAGGTATATAACCAGGTCTAGGATGAAGGAAAGCCCTGAACATACCAGGCACGAATTCCAAACATGAGGGAGCAACCAAAAGTGCTTGAAGATCTCCAATTCTTTTGAGAGATGAAATTGCCAACAGGAAGACAGTTTTAAGAGAGAGGAATCTCCCAGACACCTCCTCTAATTGTTCAAAGGGAGCCTCAGCTAACCCTTCCAACACAATAGCCAAGTCCCAGGCCGGAGTTTTGTACGCACAGAAGGCCTCAGCCTCTGGGTACCACAGAGAAAGCGTATAAATAGGAGCATGATAAGCGGAAATAGCCGCTATATAAACCTTCAAGGTAGAAGGAGATAAACCATCCAAGATTTATACTTGGAGAAATTGCAGCACAAGACTGATAGAGGAGTGGAACGGGTCCAGCTGACGTTGTCTACAACAAGTAGAAAACAATTTCCATTTATATGCGTATAGCTTTCTCGTGGAAGGAGCTCTGGAGTGGAGTATGGTCTCGACAACCTCAGTTGGGAGACCGGATTCTATGAGCCTAGCCCTCAGTGGCCAGGCCCAGAGTTTCCACAACTCCAGGCGGGGTGAATTATCATGCCGCCCGCTTGAGACAGAAGGTCCTGTCTGATGGGGATCTCCATGGGGAGCCGTCTAGAGGAGACACTAGGTCTGCAAATCAAACTCGGGTCGGCTGGAACGGGCTATCAGTATGAGATGGACCCTGTCCCGGTGAACCCACTCCAGAACTCCTGGGAACAGAGCGATCGGGGAAAAATGTGTACAGATCGTAACCTCGGCCACGTCTGCACCATGGCATCCAACCCCAGAGGGCAGGATGAGTCAGAGAGCACCACAGTGGGCAAAGAGATGTTCTTTCAAAGCAAATAGGTCAACTTCTGCACGACCGAAGTTTTTTCAAATGAGCTCCACCACCTCGAGGTAGAGACTCCATTCCCGGGCCTCGGCCCCTGCCTCAACAGGATGTCTGCCCTCACATTTTGATGCCCCGGGATAAGAGCTGCTCTCAGGCAGAGGAGCTTTCCTGGGCCCACAGGAGGATCCGAGGGGCTAATTTGCACAACTGGCAAGGCCTCAGACCCCTGATGGTTGATATAAGAGACCACCGACATGTTGTCTGTGCGAACCAACACATGGTGGCCCCTCAGGTCTGGGAGGAAGTATTTGAGTGCTCAAATACCGCCATCATTCCCAGCTGATTTATGTGCCAGGAAGTAGATGGTCCTCCCAAAGACCCTGAGCCGAGCGACCACTCATGATCGCTCCCCAGCCTGTGAGGGAAGCATCCGTCGTTAGCATTATGCGACGACAAGGAGCCCCAACACAGGTCCTTGGGACAGGAACCAAGGCTTCTTCCACATGACTAAGGCACGAAGGCATTGCCACGTGACCTTGATCATGCGAAAAGGATTTCCCCTCTGAGAAAACCCCTTGGTCCTGAGCCACCACTGTAAGGGTCTCATGTGCAGCAGACCAAAAGGTATCACGTTGGAAGCAGCTGCCATCAGACCCAACAGTCTCTGAAACTGTTTTACAGTGCGTGACTGGCCTAATTTCACCCCATTCACGGCCGAGAGAATGGAATTCACCAGAGCAGGAGACAGACGTGCCTGCATCGTGATGGAATCCCAGACTACCCCTAGATAGTTGGTAGTTTGAGCTGGAAGCAGCACACTCTTCTTGGCATTAAGTCTCAGTCTTAACCTTCTCATGTGAGACAGAACAACATCTCGATGTTGGACTGCCATGTGCTCAAATTGAGCTAAAATCAACCAATCGTTGATATAATTCAACACGCGAATGCCCTGGAATCTCAGAGGAGCCAGAGCTGCATCCACGCATTTTGTGAAGGTGTGGGGTGAAAGAGCTAGGCAGAAAGGAAGAACCCTGTAATGATAAGCTTCACTGAAAGCAAATCTGAGGAACCTCCTGTGCTGAGGATGGATGGATATATGAAAGTACCCTCCAACCCTCTTTGGAACAAAGTACAGGCTGTAAAACCCTGACAGCTTGCTGGGAGGAGAAACCCATTCTATAGCTCCTTTTTGCAAGAGCGTCAGACCTTCCTGTTCCAATCCCAGAGACTGCAAGGGGTCCACCACTATAGGGAAGACCCGTTGAACTGGGGCGGGCGAGACCAATTCTGTAACCCTTTTCTATTGTGAGCAGTACCCATTGAGAAATATTTGGAAGAAGTTTCCATTCTACCAGAAATTCTACTAAAGGAACCAGTCTCTCGAGACTGGCCTCTGGTGTTTTTGAGCATTCGACTCGGCGCCCTGAAGCGGCGAACCGGCAGGGAACAACCGAATCAAATGTCGACCGGCCCTCCTCAGAGGGTCGGTGGAGACCGCTGCGCCCTGAAGCACACAAGGTGGCAGGGTTGGCAGAACGGCCCCCTGAGGGCACTGAGGAGGGGCAGATACCATGTAATGTGGTAAAGGACCCTCTTCAGAGGGGGCTACCCTCGAATGTCCCACGCCACTGGCGTCAGGACCTCTTCGAAGCCTTCTTGGTGATAATAACAGTCCGCAGATCTGTCGTGTCCCACAAAGACTTCAGCTGTGTCGCCTGTCCCTGTCCCCAAGCTTTCTGCGGGGGAGTGCGGGTGGTGACACCTTTTTTTTTTTTTTTTTTTTTGGGATGAACGGTCAGACCAGTGCCCTGAAACGGCGAACCGGCAGGGAACATCTGACTGACCGCTCTACGACCCTCCTCTTCTTGGAGGATCACTGGAAACCGCTGCGCCCTGAAGCACACGAGGTGGCAGGGTTGGCAGACCGGCCTCCTTTCTTTTCTTTTAAATTCCTCGGAATTTAATGTATTCAATATTTCATTTAATCCTCAAATTAAATGCAGCCAGAAACAAACAGTCAAGAATGGCTGAATAACAGGCTGAATATATTAGAATACAAAAAGAATTATAGCTCGTAATAGTTCGCAAGGGATTTTAGGGAAAGAGAGAAAGGGAAACTCCCGTCTGCTCAGTTCCCTCCAAATATAAATACATTATATATATATATTACGGGCACGTAATCTATGCGCAGCCTCGGCAAACGCGAGATCCGAGCCATATATTCTTTATTGCAGACCTAATCCACGCGCTGCCTCGGCAAACGCGAGATCCGAGCCTTGCGTTAGACTTTTATTCCCTCGAGAATAAAGCCAACAGGAGTGGAGCTAAAAACTCCCGCTAGTGCACACTTCTCTTTACACTTCGGGACATTTTTATGAATATCATTTTTATCATATTTAATGACCGCTGTCAGCTGTGAGCTGACGTGCATGCTCCACTCCCAGCAAACAACATAAATCGTGTATCCCCACTCGCTTTGTAGTGTAGCACAGGGAGGAACGCGATTCAAACTGCTGTTCACTATATCTTCAATATTTGTAAGTTTACAAAATCAGAAAGATATTTGATTTAATTTCTCAAAATTAAATCGAGCAAATAAACAAAATAATCATGGCTTTCAAACACAACTGATTTGTTTTTGATGTTAGAATAATAAACGCGTGTGATTTTTAAACACGATATGTATGTGAGGTGGCGAGTCCTCAAATCGATATCACAATATCCACCTCCTCAGAGCTGGACATGTGAAGTACCGGTGCCTCAGCCCGGGGAAGAAACCGCAGAGCGTGCTTCCACCTGGGAAATGGCACTGAACCTGGCAGGTAAGGGCAGAGAAAGGGCAGCGCCCGCCTCTAACCCCTCTCCCAGATTCATCTGCGAACCCCATGATCTGAGCCGCCTCTGCCTCGGCAGAAGCGGGACCCGACCACGAGGAACGCGAGCCGCGCGCCTCCTCAAAGAGCGCCGGGCGGGAGTGGGAAGTTTTATATGAAACGTATCATAATGCTCACAAACAACCCCTCGAGGGCTGCCTGGGCATGCTCCGCTCCCATACAAACAACACGTACAGAGCTCGTGTGTATCCCCACTCGTGAAGTAACGAGAGTAGGGAAAAACACACGGTCTGAACTGCTGTTTTTTTCGCCATTATAGTGTCTTTTATATACAAATATATATATATATGTGGTGTAACACTGATACTCTTGTTCTCAAACAAAAGAGATCGTTTCTGTATATGTAATTGACAGACAACACCAAAAAGACACACGATAACACAGAGCGCTTGCTGAAGACACAGAAGCTGGCGTTCTTTGTTCTCAGGAGTGCTTTATAGTTTCCTGGTCCGTGACGTCACCCGCTCTGACGTCCCGTCACCCTATTGGTTCGATTTCACAAGTGCTTCAAGACGTAATCACACAGAGGTGATCCCAAAGCGTTCTACGCAGCGCCGATGTTCCCATGAAAGGGAATCATGGTTTCCATGAAAATATTAAGCAGCACAACTGTTTTCAACTGCAAGAAATGTTTCTTGAGCAGCAAATTAGCATATTAGAATGATTTGTGAAGGATCATGTGACACTGAAGACTGGAGTGATGATGATGAAAATTCAGCTTTGATCACAGGAATAAATTACATTTGAAAAATAAGGTCAAATAAAACAGTTATTTTACTGTAACAATATTTCACAATATTGATGTTTTACTGTATTTTTGATTAAATAAGGACAATTAACATATTTTGTATTATACATGGCTTCTTATTGTCAGAACACAGTGAATTATTAAATAATGATAACCTGTGTCTATACTAACCACTGATCAAGTTTATTGACTTCAGCTCCTAGCAACAGCAAAGATAAAGTCTTAATGACTCTGAGGATACACCATTATCCTCCCTTTTAGAAAGTGAGGATATAGTGCAGATAGGGCACATTGTCCTGACTGAAATTCTTTAGTTATTTCCGCAAAGATGCATTAAGGTGGATTTCTTTATAAGAAGTAATTACATTCAAAGCACACTTTCCCTCAGTCCAAGCACACAAAGCAGTAGGCAATGAATAGAGTGCAGAAAACCTGTGTTCTTTGTTCTTGTCATCCTTAAAACTAATTAGAAAATGCCAATCTCCAATTAGCTAATGCGCTTCTGTTGACCTCTCTGACAATGGCCAACGGTTAAGTTTGGGATGATTAACATTTTAGGAACTTTATCCACAGCCTGAAACTTGGTGATGTTTGATATTAGAGAGAGATTACTATGCCGAGCACTCATCTAAGATCATGTGACATACTAAAAGAGCATTACGACAGAGTCTACACAATAATTTTGTGCAGACAGGAGGGCTGCTTATAACCAAATTCCATACCTAATATCAGTACTGGCCAGTTGACTATCAAAAATAATGCTGTTACCATCTTACCACAGGGTAACATAGACCATTTGGCACAATTTCATGCTACGTTCCATTTTCCCTGACAATATTTCACATCATCATGTGCCTTTTATTTTCTCTCAGCTATTTAAAGGGCTAGTAAGTCTGTCACCCTCACACAAAAGAAGATATTTTAAGAATGGTTTTGGTAACCACTGACTTCCACTGAATGGACAAAAAACACTGAGACATTTCTCAAAACATCTTCTTTTGTGTTCCGCAGAAAAAAAATCAATACAGGTTTGTAATGTCATGAAGGTGAATAAACGATGACAAAATGTTTGAGTGAACTATCCTTGTATCTTCGGAACTAGTAAAGTCTGATTTGAGTATAACACTATTTGGAGTCATTTGGAGTGTTTTCTCACTCCATAAAACAGTAACAGGACACTTTAGAAGACACAACATACAGAGTGTTGAATGAAGTGAAATATTCAATCAAATTAAATCACACTGCACCCAATAATTTGTCAGCGATGTAGAGGTATTTGAACAATTTTAACTTTGTATCAACAAATTGTTGCCATTTGGAGCATAACAGGCTACTTTTTTCTAAAGGGTTAAATGATTCTTAAGTAATTGATTTAAATTGAAGTAATTGAGTTTTTTGTTAAAGCAATCAAAACAAATGTTCTGTTGTGCACAATAGCTTTATCTATACTGCATTGAAAATCATTTCAGGTTAGGCTATACTGCAAATCAAAGAGGAGCAATTAAGCCAAGTAAAAATTTTACACATAAAATGTGAGCGGGAAGACTGCCACAAACTTGAATATCTTATTTTTAATAGCAATTTACTGGGCGTTAGACTGAGAAAAAAACGCGCAACCATGCTAAGTAATGCTAAGTAGTTGAAAATATGCCTGTTCAATGATATATCACACACTCCAATCCTCCCAAGATATGCAAATTCACCTCAATACCAGTGCATATGGGATTATGCCCTTATACGGGTACGGCAAAGAGATTAAGACATGACCTGCTTTTCTCACAATACCTGCAAGTGAGGCATGAAGCATCAGTAATGGTGATGAAAGCCATTACGATCAATTTTCGTAAGCCCCTGTGTGTTCAATAACGCATAGGTGCTGCTTATTTCCTGGCCGATTATTACTGTAAATTCCTGCTGCCTTTTGTAGGCTGCTTCCTGGCATGCCGATTAGCAGGGCGAGAGCCGCATGATGGGGAGGGAGAGAGGAGCCGGGCCTGGGAGCCAGCTTTCTCCAGAGCTGTGAATGGAGGATTAAGCTCAGGGAGCCAGGCATGGACAGGTGCCCAGCCGAGATGCAGCGCTTCCCAGGTACGTGCCCCAACTACATCTGGCCCCGTTTCCCCCTCTCACAGTTTTTTGGCTTTATCGAAATACCGCTGGGTTGAGATTGTCAGAGGAGCTCCTGAGTTGGCAGCGGCCACCGTGATTAGTCATATTGAATTATGCGTTGCGAAGATGTCCCTGCATCCGACTCGCGCACACGTGCGAGTTTATTTCCTCCCCGAACGCCCCTCGAACCGCTCTTCCTGCGTTTGTTTCGTGACAAGAAGATGCGGATGTGGGTAAACAGGATTATAGCTACGGTTCTGCTGTCACACACATCTCATAATTCGCATGCGTTCCTGACAGGCTTGGTGGCATTTAAAGTTACCTAACATTTGCCTTGGCATACAGCACAGACCCAGGTGCAAATGAGGGCATCAGCCGGAGGTTCTGGTGAAAGGCTCCGATCCCATTTTTTATTTCTATCCGCACATTTGACTATCGGATATGATGCATTCTTCACGTAGCTCAAGTCGCATAGCTATATTCTTTCAGGCAGTCCAAAGATTACAATCCTCTTCATTAATTTTATCTCGGACATAAACTTTTAATATGCCCACGATCACATGACTTCCAGGGCAGTTTAAATGACTCCAACCTGTAATTACTGATCCAGCACTCAATTAAAATAATTTGATTGAAATTATTCAGTGGTTTTAAATACAAGCCTCAAGCTACATAACAATATTTAGAGCTGTGACTGAGAACATTTTTCTGTTTTGGGGGAAAAAAATGTTATTCATATAATAACAGGAGGAATTCCTGAAAAAAATCAAATCAAATAAATAAATAAATGTTTTTCCATAAATATGCCAACTTTATGCACTCATGCAAAATAACTTTTACACTGGCATGAATTCAATTAATGTGGCAGCAGTCACTGAATGCAGGCCATTATGGATTGGGGTGTAACCTCTCTCTTGATAAACAGACAGTTATAAAGCTGAGTGCCACGGTCACTGAACAACTATTAACACCAGCCATGCTGGCCATGCTCTGTTAATGGGCTGCGAAAAAATTATCTCTCAAGCTGAAAAGGCCAACAGAAGGAGATCAAGGTTTATTATGGGCATTATTATAATGGCAAACGAATGGCACCAACTTGGTTTCAGAACTGAGAGAGCAACTATAAACAGAAAACAATGTGTCTATATTCACTATATAACCAAAGCGAACAGCTCTTCAGCTGTAATTCAGACAGAGTGTAGCAGTATCTGTCATTGGTTTACAGGTTTAAAATAAATTTGATGTGAAAGTAGCCCAGCTTAGCAGTGTTTCCTTGTCATGTTTATTCCATGTTTAGCAGAATTAATCGTTTTAAATTCAGCCGTTTACAGGTCAGTTATCACCTCATTCTGTCAGTGCTGAATTAAAAAGATATATGTATTTATTTATTGCATTAGCAAAAAAAAAAAAAAAAAAGATATGGTGATTTACTGTGATGCTCACAGTGTGTGTGCATCACACACACACACACACACACACACACACACACACACACACACATACATATATAGCTGTCAATTATGTTATTATTAAATAATAACTTAATGGACAGCTTAATTAATACATGATGCAAGATAGCAACAACCATTAACTGGACAAAGGTTTTCCTATAGTTTCCTAATCTGCCATCTTACAGGCAACCAACGATGTGATATGCTTGTGTCACAATGATTTGCTGACTTTTTTGTTAAGAGTTAATTAGCAAAATGTAATCTCATTAGCTTATGTGATGTCATGAGAATGAATGCATGCTGCTGTTAACATAAAGAACCAAAATATTCTTAACCCATGATGTATCAATGTATGCAAATCTATATTTTATGTTTATATTTTTGACAACTGTTTTTGCATCAATGTAATGTGTACACACACACACACACACACTCCTGGGCAAAAAAAAAAAGGCTAAACACTAAGCTTTTAATGGTCTTATCCACATATTATTGGTCATGAAATTAGCTAAATTTAAGCAAATGCTCTACTTTAAAAGCCATTGCAAGTTTTTGGCAGAATATGGGAAGTTGTGTGTGGAGTGATGAATCACTATACGAGTTGCATGGTGATGCTCCAGAGCAGTGTCTTTGGAAATCTCCTGAGAAATATAAAAATAAATGCATCTTTACCACAGTGACGCATGGAGGAAGAGGTGTCATTGTGTGGGGAGTCTTTTTAGCTGCTGGTGAGCTACTTCACTGTCAAAAGTCATTTACTGCTTTGGAGCACAGGAGAATATTGCAGAATGGCTTACTTCCGACAAATGAAAAGTCGTTTTTTAAAGAGGAATGATCAGATGATATTTTTCAACAAGTCAATGCTCCTGCCCAAACCGCAAAGACAACCAAGAAGTGGCTTGAGAACAAGTCACACAGGCTCATTTTTTGGCATTGGTCAGAGTCCAGATTTGAACCCCATAGTGAATATTTGGTCTCACATTAAACTCAAACTAGCTGAGAGGCATTTTTCAATTACTCATGAACTGTTTAAAGCCATTAACATTGAGTGGAACAACATAGACACTTCTTCATGTAAAAAGCTGTCTGCAAGTTGGGGAAGACTATTCCGTGCTAAGTTACTTTATCTACAGTATTTGTGCAATTCTTGCTAATTTCCTGACCAGTGATTATATATATATAACAAACAGTTTACATTGCTAAGAGTGGTTGCTAAGGGTGTTGTGTAGTGATAAACAGAACCGTTGGGTAAAGTGGTGAATAAAACACAGCTATTGACCAATCAGAATCAAGGACAGGAACTAACCGTTTTATATATATAAAACATGAGGTATACAACACCCTTAGCCGAGGTACACAACACCCTTAGCAACCACTCTTATCAACATAAACTGTATGTTCTCAATTGACATTGTTCATTGAAGCTTACTGTATTATGTAGAAGAGTATTGTGAGAAAGAGATCGAGTGAGTGAGTTTATTACCTGCATTCAGATTTAGCATTTTCCTTCAGGTCAGTCCTATGTTCATAATAAAAAATCTGTTTAAATGTACGATGTATTATCCTGTCCTTTTGGCAGTTAAGGGGTTTTCCCGTGACAGACAGCACTAGTCAAAGCACTTGTCAGTTGCGTCTTGTTCCGTGTTCACAAAAATTCAGTATTTCAATTTAAAAAGTCTTCGCTACTGACTCATAAAGACAGTCTTTGCCGCCATCTAATGGCGTAATAATGTAACTTCTGTTGCTGTTCACAGTCAGGGACTATTTTTTCCAGCGGAAGGAAGGCTTTTAGGGAAATTTTACTTCATGAAAGTTGCATTGATACATATTTAATTGGCTTTAATATTTGTATTGTGTGGTAACTGCTTCGCGTCGTGCCTAACAATGGCCTTCAGCCGTGACTTATTCACGATACAGCACAGCCTCTCGTACCTTATTGCTTTCATATATATATATATATATATATATATATATATATATATATATATATATATATATATATATATATATATATCAGTGTTATTCTTTTGATTAAAAAAAAAAATCTTTGTATAAAACCTTTAGAGACCCATTGAAGTGTCAAAAGGTATGTGGATAGCTATATATATATATATATATATAATTATAATTACATTAGGGCCTATACAATGCTCTTGATAATCTTGATCACAGCTTATTCTGTCAATTTTATCATTAAAATTTTTGATGCACTTTTGTGGGAAGCCGTAAGAACAGACTTGTGGTTCAAAAAAATAATGGAGTATTACTTTTATTCCACTTCATGTCATTTAAGTGGGTGTAGTCTGGAAAACCTCATGTCAAAATATTATAATGTATAAAAGACTGTAAAAATGTAAAGCAATTAAATGCAATAAGATGCCCTCTCCCCCTCCCCCCCAAAAAAATAAATAAAAATAAAATAAAAAAACCCTCATGTGTACATAACTCAATAAAAATCTTTACTAAACGAAAGCATAATTCCTTTCATGTCCTCTATGCTACATCCATTCCACTCATCTTAACTTCCCTAAACAAACTTTTTCCCCCTTCTTCTGACCCTCTGTCTTCTCTAGCCCTCAGAAACATAACAAAATCAAAGCTAGATCAAATGCAGAGTGAGGGAGGGGAGGGGAGGGAGGTGGTGGGTGGCCTGGACCCTGTCCAGGGTGCTCCAAACCAGCTGGTCCCTGCAAGCAGCACCCTGATCTGAGCTGCTTCTAACCGCCAGCCAACACACAGCCACTCTCTCAGCTTCACTCTTGCAAGTGCACCACAAATTAGCTGTTGAACTGATGCCACAGTACAGCGCTATGGGGACTCCAGACGAAAGTTAGCTTGTGGTTCTTCCAGCATAGTTTTGACCCCACTTCATGCAGCTTACTGGCGGCAGGAACTTCCTGCTCCAATGGCTTCATTTTCAACTGCTAGTTCAAAAAGATTTTTACAGGGGTTTCTATACTTCCTCCAGGCTCAGAACACTTTCAGAATAATATCACATGAATTTTATATGGAAATGGAGGCCAATCTCTTGCCTTAACATAATGCACTTTTATCATTTTGGTGCTTCAGTGGTAGTCTGTTTCATATTTTCTTGTTTTTGATGAATGATACACTGTATTGATGAAGTGTTTTTGTTAAAAAAATACTTCCTCCCAGTTTAATATACAGAGCTAACTAAGACATTTGGGGGTTGATTTTCCATCCCAAGAAAGGTATAATACTGTGACCTTGCATTGATATCAAAATATTATTTTTGTGTATCCGAACCACTTAAACTTCGCAACTTTGCCTCAACCAGTGGTGTGAGATTGGGTCAGGAGTAAAATATATTTTTGCTTGGCAACAATCAATATTTTTGTGATACTAGTTGCACAGAAACAATATGCTTTTCTCTTTAATTATCACCTTTTTTCCAATGCAAAATTAAAAAGCATTATCCAATATTGTAAAAGTCAGTCAGTATTACCAGGTAACCCATAAAAAAAAAAAAAAAAAGAGCTGATACATTTCTATACTGAAGGGAAAAAAAATGTAGGATTTATTTTGAAACAATTTTCACTCAAAATTTGCTAGTAAATTTCACAGCAAGGAACACTTTGAATTAAATGTGAAACTTTGAAATAGTATTTCCTTGTAAAACATACTCCAGTAATCATTGATTTTGTTTACAACTTCAAAAATTCTGATACTCTGATACTGTACGACAAATATTTGTCATCAGAATTACATTTATATTCTAATTAGCATGTATCTTATCATTGCCGCTTTACGTACACATACATACAGTATCTGTGATATGTAACAAACCTGTCACAGCTGCAGTGGTGATTCATTAGGCATTTGTCACTGAGGTAAGTGCAAAAACAAGCTGCTCACCAAAGACTCTTGATCCAGACATGCTTATGTCATCAAAAGCACGAAGATTAATTAGACCCTCATTAGATCCCCGTCACATAGTGCACGGGTGCTGCTGATGTCTCTTACATAATGCTTAGCAAACATGTAGCACTGTGCTGTTGGCACTGAAGCAGCAAGCGTAATTTTAGCACGGCCTCCAAAGCATTGTTTCAAAGGACAGAATGGAACTACTATTTTTAGTACATCGATCAAATGAGAGCTAAGGAAGCTTAAATGCGTAGTCCATTTCCTGGTAGTGCACTCAACTAATATTGCTGTATTTTTCCAAATTAAAAATAATAATAATAATTATTATTATTATAATATTTAGGATGTATTAAATCAATCAAAGGTGACAATAAAGGGTGAACGTGATTTTACCAAGTACAACATGTTCCTGGATCAACATCTTTGCTGATCCTGGAACAACATTCCAATCAACCAATCAGATTTGAGGGAAAAGTTTACAGTTTATGTCAAGTTTACGCTTAAAACCAGGGTTAGGTGTTTCTACGTCAGTGTTATTCACCTATCATTTCCCTCTGATTTTAGGGATAAATTATGGGTAGGGATAGGTTTAGGGGTAGGAATAGGGTTATGACTAAATTTTCAGACAAGAATGTTGTCCCAGGATCAACAAAATATGTTGATCCAGGAACATGTCTTACTTGGCAAAATCACGGTGCCCGACAATAAAGACACTTTATTTATTATTCTGAAAATTCAGCTCTACCATCACAGGAATAAATTACATTAAGATATATTAAGGAAAGAAAAGTTATTTTAAATTCTAATAATATTTCACAATATTACAGTCATCACTGCATTTTGTATCAAATTAGCTGCTGTAAGCATAAAAGATTTCAAAACTTTATTTTATTATTTTTTTTTAAATATTTGTAATTCACTAAAATAAAAGAAGAAGAAGAAGAAGAAAGGGGTCTCTGAATCAAATATCCACATTTCAGGGGCTCATACTTAGCCACAGAATTCCTCAGGTGGTTTTTATTCACAGATAAAAAGAGAGAAAGTGAAAGACCCAAAGAAAGACAAAAGTGTGAGGAAAGAAAGGGGACAGAGGGAAGAAACATATGTAATGTAGTGCATAACTGCACCTTTTCTCTCCTTTTAGTCAAAAGGAGATTTTAGCCCTGTCTCTATTCACCTGTTTCCAAATAATTTAGAGAGAGAGAGAGAAAGAAAAAAAACATTAACTCATAACTGTGAACAAGAGCAGCAAAAAAAAAAAAAAAAAAAAAGATGAGAGGGTTGGCAGCATTGTCCCAGGCCACTTAAATCTTATTTCCAATTTACTCAATGTGTTATTTGACTTGGCAAGTGAGCTGGTGTGTTGTAGGCCAGAAGGACATCTAATCATAGTGATACCAACTTTGCGGGCAGCCCCTTCCATGCAGTATTTGCCTCAGCTTGTGACCTTAAGCTAAGTGGGTGGTTCGGCCCACAAGAAAATACGGACAGAAAGAGAGGAGGAGAAAAAGAAAAACAGTGAATAGCATTAACCTTTGCTTGAAGTTCAGGACTGATTTTCGAATCGCCCTCTGTGCACAAATCCAGCGAGGGGAAAAAGTAGAATACGAGGAGAGAGAGAGAGAGAGAGAGAGAGAAAAGCGTTTAAAGAGGAGCAGGGTGCTGCAAAAGAAGTTAGCACAGCATAGCAGGGTTCTGTCTGTGGATACGGACGTGCAAACATGGACAGCACTAGTGTTTTCATTTTAAACATTTACAAATGGACCTCTTAAATGATGGCCTGGAGTTATACAGCAATATCAAATTATGGCTGTAAGAGAGGCAATGTTTTTAAGGACCTGGAAAATCAAATAAAATGGCTCAGTGATTGGCTCAAAACACACAACCAATTTTCCCCACTTATCTTAAGCAGTAAATCCACAATTTATGAGCTCATATGTCAATTTATGTACCTCTGAGAGAACAAATATGATATATTGACCTACATTTCATGCCAAAGTGATAAACCAGCAAAAGGTGATGGGGAAATATAGCACACGCTGTATGTCTGCGCAGTAAACAGAGTGAAGAACTCTTAAAGAAGCAGAGAGCAGTTCAAAATGTAATTCAGCTTAAAATACTGTACTTATCATAAAAAAAGAGATGAATATTTCATTTTAGGAATTTTAGGTGGAACATATAAAAATGAAACAAACCAGTGAACTAAGCCCAGCTCTTGCCAAAATAGATATAAATATCATCAAACATCTGAGGAATGTAGGAAGCAAAAGATAATTCCCACTGCCCCGTGAGGGGGAGGACAGGAAAAAATCCAAGAAAATTTATAAAAGAAGAAGTGATAATGCAAAGATTGGACGATTAATTCTGTGGAATGGTTATGAGAAACACTGGCAGTGCCTCAAGGGTCAGTTCTGGCGGCTCTTGGCAGAAGCCCTTGCGATGTGGTTTGAAGGGAGATCGTTTTACATCCTACCTCTGCCCGTAGGGACAGACCATTTCCTCTTTCTCACTATAACACAAATGTACCTTTTTCATCCATTTCTATCTTTGATCTAAGATATATTACTGACTAGCAAACGTAAACATGCAATTTGTTATATAAAGTTATTGTTTCCTGCTGTTAAGATTTATCAGTATTAGGCTCGTTGGAATATCCATAACCTGAGCTTTGGTTTGAGTTGCTGATTTGAGTTGCCTCAGATGGCAAGTCTGTTGTTGCTCTATTGGTACTTTTTTACTAAACACAAACACAGACAGACAGACAGACTGACTGACTGACTACTAACTGACTGACTACATGTGTGATTGTGCATTAAAAAAAAAAGAATAATGCCCCTCATCATATAACCCAGTTAGAAATTCAATCCATGTGCCATCCTTGTGAGCTTTTTAAGGCATATCATAATTGTATGTAGAATGTTCATATCAATAAATATTCATGTTAGTGCAAATGAAGGATAAACTTTACTTGTTAAATGACGACTCACCTCTGTATCAGGTCATAAGGACTCACTCACGCACATAACTCAAAACAAGGGCTAGGAGTGAGCGGGGTACAACCTAACACAGGGCTAGTTGTAACACACATGGTTTAAAGGTTTCCACACATGCTAGCCTGACAAAACTAAATAATTTACTAGTTGCCATATCAACACTATATAGAGAAAAAAAATTATTTAGCAGTTTAGAGACTTCTTTAATGCTTTGCTAACTAGCAGATGACATTAGCCAGGATTAAATTGTGCAGGTGGGGCACATTGTAACTGTATTACTTGTAGAACCTGATTTCACCAAGTGCAACAAGCTCCTGGATCAACATCTTTGTTGATCCTGGAACAACATTCCAATCAGCCAATCATATTTTAGTTAATTTTACAGTTGTTTACAGTTAATGTCAGTTAACTGTTTACAGTTAAAGTTTAAGCTTACAACCTGGGTTAGGTGCTTCTACATCAGTGTTATTCACCTTTCATTTCAATTTTCGGACAGGAATGTTGTTTCACATCAACAAAATATGTTGACCGAGAGCCACGAAAGCATCTAACTCGGCAAAATCAGAACTCGTTACAATGTGTGGTGCTATTAGAACTATGCTATTCTATGACGTTAGCGATATATACAACATATATACTGTAACTTTTGAGGATTTTATGATTATTTTAGTGATTGACTGATTGATTTGACTTTATTGTCCACCAATGTGGAAATTCTCATTTGGCTTCTCATGAAAAAAAAAAAAAAAAAAAAAATATATATATATATATATATATATAGACATACACAATATATCAGTTACAAAATAAAAGTTACAAGGAGTTGCTTACCCTTCATTTAATATTCTGGTAACACTTTACAATAAGGTTCATTAGTTAACTACATTAGTTAACAGCAACTAATAACTGCACACACAGCATTTATTAATCTTTGTTAATGTTAATTTCAACATTTACTAATACATTATTAAAATCTTGTTAACACTAGTTAATGCACTGTGAACTAACATGAACAAACAATGAACAACTATTTTCATTAACTGACATTAACAAAGATTAGTAAATACAGTAACAAATGTATTGCTCATGGTTAGTTAATATATCAACTAATGTTTAACTAATGAACTTTATTGTAAAGTGTTACCAATATTCTAATATTTTAAGATATTGAAAGCATTCTGGCTTGTCTATTGGTCTCCTGTTCTGAAAGAACTGTTTGTGGAGGGAAGGGCGGGGTGTGTTATGCTGTGTTCAGCTCTTTGTTTTTATGAATGTCTGAATTTCTTTCTTCGTCTTTTTGCCCACATTGTTTTGCTGTATAGCAGTGTTTTGCTGTTTTTTTGTTTGTTTGTTTTTGTTAAAAAATAAATAAAGAAAAAAAAACAAACATACAATGTATTAATGAATCAAGACCACATAATTGTACTCGATATTTGTGAAATGAATGTGGGAAAAAAAAAAAATACTCTGAACCCCAAATTGCTTCTCTCTCCCTCAGATGTAAAGCGCCACATTAAGAGCTGCAGATGACAACGTTATTTCAACAACAACAAAAAAATATTTAAAATTTATTATTCAGCATATTAAGAGAATTTCATAATAAACAATGTTATAATTTTGAAAATTAATTAGATATAGCAAGGGAAAACAAAAAACATTGAAATTATTAGTTAACTTTGGCTGTTCACACTGTCAATTTTTGGGATTGACAACTGCATTTACTTACAGGTGTGAGTCCCGAAATGTTCCATTTACACAGCAACTTGCAGTAGCATCTCGAATACTGTGTTGTAATGAGAGTCAAGCCTGTATTCTCTTACCAGTAACCATAGCGACAGTGACCAAAGTGATATCAAAGATGGCGACGTTCATTAACTGAAAAGTCTTATCACTTTTTGACTCAACTACAGTCTGAGCCACGAGTTCTTCTGTCAAATCTTCATCAACCGTCAGAAGCTTTGATGTAAACACAGGCCAGCCGGACGCATTTAACTGTTGCACTCGCATTTCACGTCCTGTGGCATACATGTAGGTGTCTAAATGTAAAATAAATAAATAATAGCCTGATAAAACATCTGATCTAAAAATTTCATATTCATATCCAGTTGGGCGAAATATTTGCTTTTTTGGGTAAATATTGGTAAAAATTCATAGACATCACTGCTTTGGCTCTCGGGGGCCCAATATTCTCATCTTTGTTGGTTATTTTGAGTCTTTAGGTTTTTTTCTTTCTTTTACAAAGTACTACGGCTTCCCCGATGGAAATGTATAACTGTTCCAAAAAAGTATTGTCCGAACCTCTGCTGGGAAGGAAATATAGAGACCAGAACTCTTGGACTGGACCTCTTTAACTGAATACCACTGTTCTACAGCATAAACTTTGTACTTAGCATTCATTCAGATCACCATGCATGAACCTAGAGGCAACCACTGTACACACACAGAGGTTTAATTGGTGCTATTTAGTCATTAAACAGCATTTAGACAACTAAATTCATAAACATTAATATAACATTATTCTTGTTAAATTACTGCACAATAACACATTATTTTGAATATCACTACAAAAAAAAAAAAATGCACCTTTCTTTTGATATTCTTTCATATGAACTGAAAACAGGACTTACAAGAAATAATAATAATAATAATAAATTAATAAAATAAATATAAAGTGATGTAGCATTTCAACAAAAATGTACTTGTTACCAGATAAGCTATACTTTAAAACAGCTGAACTACTATCACGCTATTGAAAAATGCAGTGAAATTGCTTCTTCAGTTAGTTACTCTTAACACTGTACCTGCAAGCAACTCATGCTTATCAAACCATGATAAACGTTCTGATAAAATGACAAAATACTTCATTCTGTACCCTTAAAAGTAGCAATTATGTATATGAATATTCTCTAATGATAAACATAACTGTCTACACGACACTAAGTTAAATCTCAAAGTAAAGATCTGACACAGTTCCAGCTCTGGAATCTCAATCTCTTCCCAATCCAGCCAGCTGCTGCCAGTCAGGGATGAGGGAAGCGCCTGGGTTTGTTGGTTTAGTGAAGCCCACCGACAGACCCCCCCTAGAGACTACAGGTTCTCCCTAGCCCTGTAACAGTCTGATCCACATGGCTGCACAGGCAATCTGTTTTCTATATTACTAGCTGGTATCACTGTACTATGCACTATAAAACAGCAATTGGGCAGGAAATTAAGTTAGGGGATCGGTATTTGGCAGAGGCGAATCAGACTGTGGTCTTTCCCTCCGCATACAAGGATCATTAAATATCACATAAGTTTGTTGATAAATTTCCATCGACTCCCCTTCGCTCACGTTTCTTTTTTTTCTTTTCGTTTTTGTCAGTGCGCATGGGAAACAAAACATCCTAATGGGTATTTGAACAGCTTGAGATGTGTCGGCCTGGGAACTCACTTTCCTGTGACAGTAAAGGCTGGCTGAGATTTTAAACCTCTCTGTAGCTAAATATGGAAGTGTCTCTCTCTCACATTCTCCGTCTCCCTCTTCCCATGGCTTTCCATCCTACAAACAAATACAGGACAAACTCTCAGCCTAACTAAGCTTCTTTGGATTAACAGATGTGGAGTGTCTTTCTCTCTCAATCTCTCCCCCTCACTTCCTGTTTCTTCTTCCCATCACCCACTCCCTCTCTACCATTTGTTTTTGCTCCATCTCTCACACCTCCTTTAGTTCCAGGGGAGAGAGATAGTTTCCGTTGTTGGAGAGCGAGTGGGAACTCTCTGGTTTGCATGTGGTGTAAGTAGAATGAGTGACAGCATGAGGTTCGGAAGAGACTGGGTTTGTTCACTGCAATTCAACATACAGTTCACATCTCTGAGTGCTCGTGTCAGATTGAGGGAGCCGCTTCCTCGGCTATAAGCAGCTGACAGTCGCTTTTCAGCGTGCTGCTCATTATTTCTGCTGTATGGAGCAAGTCATATTGTTCAGCTTCATTTGTTATACAAACAAAACGCATGTTCAAAAATGAAACAGCTCTTGCTGTAAAATTTCTGGTTCCAAACATACTACGAGGTGATCTAGTTCCGTATTATAATTAGGACAGAGCTTTACAGTTTTATATTTTTACATACAGACTGCACAGTATACTTTTGTTATACCTCATCCTATAAAATATTAAAATTGTCCACCATCCATAACGCAAGCACGACAAAGAGCTGGTGAAACTTTTAAAGAAGCATTTCTATCTTCATCAGAATAGATTACTAATTGTACGTGCTAATCATGCTAATTAACACACTATCTAGGATGTTCACTTGTATAGAGATAAATTCATGTTAATTGGTGCTGCCAGTCAAACTATGATATTAACAGTAGTATATCAAACTGACATAAATGTTTGATTCCATTCCAGCCTGGAACCACAGGAGATTGTGCCATTTTGTATTCTGACCAATCTAACAAGTAAAATATTGTTTCTTTTCTTATCTTCTTAATCATAAAGCTAATTATCATCCTAATAATTAACCGTAAATTTGGTTTAATTTTTTGGCTGTTTAAATTTGTCTGACTCTAATTATAAAAGTAATAAAATGGCCTAGATCTTTATTTGGTACTGAACAGTTCATAGAAGATAGAAAGGAGTTTATTCTTAGCAATGTCAAGCAAAATGTTAAAATACTTTCTAGAAGCCTGTTTCTGTCTCAGTTAAAAATAGGTAATTGCAGCATTGCTTCTTGTATTTGTGAATTTATATTTCAGAGTTACAGTATATATCTCACATTTGCAATCTTTGTCTCATAATTGCAATTGTATATATCACAATTGACTTTGTATCTGACATTGAAACTTTATACAGTATCTTACAACTGTGACACTATTTCTCATGTTATTTTAGTATTATTGAGATACTATTGTAGTTTTTAGTGTTAATATTTTGAATTTTTTTTTATTTTTGCATTTTCCATTTTCATTTTAGTTATAGTTTTAGTTACTTTGTTGTGTTTTTATCATTTATATTAGTTTTTTTTTATATTTTCTTTAAATGACTATAGTTTTTAATTCAATTTTTATTTCAGTTATTTTAGTACATCTAAGTTCAACTAAATAAAAATGAGATTTTTTAAATATTTTTAATTTTAGTTAACAATAATCCTGTCTCACAACTATATCTTACAATGTAACTGTTTCTTATCTTAAACTTTATTTCACTTATTTTCTATTTATTTATTGCTTTAATTATTACTTTTAGGCCAAAATGGGTTTCAATTCATATACCAGCTTAACATGCAGACCACCATAACCCTACAAAACATGTAGACCACCATGACTCATAAAAAAAATAAATAAATAATGACAGCCAATATGCTGTTTTGGACCTTATTGCTTTTCATTGTATAGAAAAAAAAGAAAGAATTTTTTTTTTTTTTTGAGATATTCTTCCAAATATCTTCTTATACACACTTGAAATGACAGGAGGGTGAGTAAATAATGACAAAAGTTTTCTTTTTTGGGTGAACTATCCCTTTAAGGGAGAAGGTGTTAAAGTAGAACTACTATACCTCGACAGTGTGTAGGAAAGTGAGAAAAAGAAGGCGAGGTCACACTTGTGCTGTAGCTTATTTCCTTTCAGTAGAACCACACACACACACACACACGCACAAACATACACAGCAGCCCCGTTAGGCTAGGATAGTGCAACCAGCCAGCTGAGATAAGGAAGCAAACAGGGGATAAATCCCAGCAGAAGCAGGGTCTTGATGGACAGACAGGCCACCATTAACAATACCTGGGATTGTGAGAACAGTACACTGATGGAGAGATACCCTGGCATTTGGCAGCCGTGAGAAGTGGCCCTTAAAGATTTCACACTTCCAATTTCTGTGAATTATCAGCCATCTTCGAACTGTCACTCAGGCTGTCTGGTTAGAGATGCCCAAGCCAGGTCAGGCCCGGTCAGCTTATTGACAAAGCAATCCTGAGGTGATGTACCTCAGCCTGATAAAGCATTAGAGCGAAGGGCCGGGACAAGCAACTACAGGGCCAAGTAATGGCCTGCTAGGCTACCAGCCGTGATGACAGAGTTAATTATGACTGACTGTACGGGGGTAAAGTAGGATGAATAAATGTGGCAGAGACAAGAGCCAAGGTGCATTTTAACAGGATCATTACTTTTTTAGTGGACATGTGATTATTGGATTTGTCTCTATTTCCGATCCAAATGAAGTTGACATTCTTCATATATACAGACTACTTTTCAAAAGTTTGGGGTCAATAAGGGGGTGGGGTGGGGTGGGGTTCATCAAGGATTCATTAAATTAATTTTTATTAATCATTAAATCTGTTGTTTTGAACTTTTCAATTCATCAAATAATGGAATGGCATGGTTTTCACAAAAATATTAGGCAGCTATACAAATGTTTTCAACATTGATATTAATAAGAAATGTTTCTTGAGAACCAAATCAGCATTTTAAAATGATTTCATGTGACACTGAAGACTGTAATGTAATGGCTGCTGACAATTCAGTTTTGCATTCACAGGAATAAATTACTTTTTAGAAGACATTCAAACAGAAAACAGTTATTTTGAATTGTAATAATATTTCACAATATCACTATTTTTACAGTATTTTTAACAAATAAATGCAGCCTTTGTGAGCATCTAAAGATAAATAAATAAATACATTAAAAAATTACAGACGCCAAATATGCATGTAAAAAGATCAAACAGTACATTCTTCCAAATATCTTCATTTGTGTTCCACAGAGGAAAGAAAGTCATACATGTTTGGAATGACATGGAAGTGATTAATATACAGTCAAAAGTTTGAAATCTGTAAGATTTTTAATGTTTTAATAGAAGTTTCGTCTGCTCACCAAGGCTGCATTTATTTAATTGAAAATACAGTAAAAACAGTAATATTGTGAAATATTATTACAATTTAAAATAACAGTTTTCTGTTTGAATATATTTTATAAAGTAATTTATTCCTGTGATCAAAGCTGAATTTCCAGCATCATTAGTCCAGTCTTCAGTGTCACATGATCCTTCAGAAATCATTCAATATGCTGATCTGCTGCTCAAGAAACATTTATTGTGTACAATTGTACAAAATATTTGTGTACAATATATATATATATATATATATATATATATATTTTTTTTTTTTTTTTTTCCCAGGATTCTTTGATGAATAGAAAGTTCAAAAGAACAGCATTTGAAGACTGGAGTAATGGTGCTGAAAATTCAGCTTTGATCACAGGAATAAATTACTTTATAAAATATATTCAAACAGAAAACAGTTATTTTAAAATGTAATAATATTTCACAATATTACTGTTTTTACTGTATTTTTAATTAAATAAATGCAGCCTTGGTGAGCAGACGAAACTTCTTTTAAAAACATTAAAAATCTTACAGATTCCAAACTTTTGACTGGATATATATATATATATATATATATATATATATATATATATATATGTATAAAATATTATTATTATTATTATTATTTTTGGAAATATTCCTTTAACTATCATTTCCACCTGCTGGACCCAATATAAATAAATACTGTTTGTCTTGCCTCTCTCTCTCCTTTTGTTCTTTTTTTCCCCTTTGCCTCTCTTTTGCACATCTTATTCTCTTCACTTATTCATCATTACTCTTTTGCGTCCTTAAGAGTATTTTTCTCTCTATTTTTTTTTTTCTTTCTTTCTAGGGGCCCCTAATAGTCTCTCCTCATACCTGCTTGTCAGAATTAGACATATTCTTTTGTTCTGAAAGGAGGGAATTAATTTCTACGTGTGTCCTGCTTCAGTGACTCTTAGCTCTCTTTTATCATTTATCTCTCTCTCTCTCACACTCATTTTATCTTCACTTTTCTTCTTGCCACATTCTACCCTTCTGGTCTGCAGCAGATGACGATTAGACTTGCCCTTGTGTTGTTCTTTCTATTAACCGATGACGACTGCTGTTGTATATGATCAGTGTGCATCTGTGTGTATAGATGCATTTGTGATGGGACATCATGGTAATTGTAAAACCTGATGGTTTGTTTAGTGTTTGCAATATTAGAATCTACACATGAAATATAATTATGCATACTCACAACAGGGTGTTATGTTTGTACTTCTAGTTTAATTGTATCCAACCTGATTGAGTTATACATCTAATTGAAATATACGTAATGACTGCTAATATGTCAAAGATATTTGGGCAAAATTTCCAAGGTTTAGCCAAAGGTTACACATTTCCAGAATAATTTAGCAAAAACCAAGAAGTATTACAGTTATCCTAGCTCTCCCCTACTAAAACAGGGATTATTTTGGCACTGAAAGATCCCCATCATAAATTCATGCTGCATTTGAATAAAATCGCTGCACCAAACAATCCACTTTTATTGGTCTACTTAATACAACATTACACTTTTAATAAGGATAGTAATAGCTAGCATTAGTTACATAGCCTGAGTGACTTCGCTGGAGCGTTGTATTAAAAGGATTGATGGGCCAGCGTACCAAATTAGAGCTGGGTCTCCCAGATGCAGGCTAACGCTAAGTGCTAACAAATGGCCACACTCAGAGGAGGTTGTGGAAAGGTTGGGGCTTTTTTCCAGAGCGGAATGGAGCCGGGGTGGGGATAGAGACATACGTCAGACGGGCAGATGGAAGCATTCATCAGAAACCGGTGTGCCGGAGTGACTTTGAAGTCCTCTAGTGAGAGGTGAAAGAGAGAGCATGGCCTAGACCTCAGTGTTTATGTAGCCACACTGTGGGTGTAAGGGCTCGTAATGAAGGATGGTGACATATGGAGCTGTCTGATTACACTCACATTGAGAGTGTGTGTGAATGTGCTGAAGTGTGTGCATTAGTTTCAAACAAGGTTTAATGTACGCGGACAAAAAAAAAAATCATGTAAATGTATTCAAACAATCGATAGTGTATCTTAAATGAAGGATTAGTTCACTTTCAAATGAAAATTAGCCCAAGTGTATAAAATATCCTACATCCTACGCCTTCCTTATTCAACTTACGGAAAAAGTGTAACTGATGCAACGCCTCATATATATATGGTTAACAGTGATTCACTTACAATGGAAGTAAATTGGGCCATTCCATTAACATTAAAATACTCACTGTTTTGATAGTATATCAATAAGACAGAAACATGTAAACATAACCATCAAGTTAATATATATATATATATATATATATATACTGATATCACTCATTCATTCATGGACCATGAAAAAATCAATACAAAATTTTCTGTATTAACTTTACTCAGGTGTTTTACCCATATTTTAAATTATGTATTGCATTGTGTTGAGTTTTATGGTTGATGGAAACGTCATTTTCTGCCAGGACGTCCATTTTTCTGCTTTTTTTTTTTTTTTTTTCTCCAGGTCCAACAATGTGGGACCACTAATGAAAATGCTTATATTTTGCATTTTTTCAATTTAATACCTTTTTTTAAAAAAAAAAAAACCTTGATGGTTTATAGCAGCATAACGACTTGTTTGATGAGCAAATGAATGAGTATTTCTTAGCATTTGGTATGTCTCCCCTTTCTTTTAAGGACAATTTGGCTGGTACTGAAGTTTTATTTTGCATCAGTCTCAGCACTATTCTCTGGTGTGTGTTTTTTACTGGGGATAAAAAAAAAAGTCAGTGTCGATATTGCCGCTTACTGGTTGTCTCAGCAACGGTCTACTGTCCTTAAAATAACATGGCAACTTAAAATAATGTTGGCAACTCTCTACTCAAAGTGAGGTGGACAGGTAACAGTAGCGCAGTGAGTGGTAAAGAGGAGGGCTATCCACACACTTGGTGTACAGTTATTTCAAATGACAGGATATGCGCAATTCACTACCACATAGCCAGGTATATACTGTATACCACTGGAGTCACAAGACTCCTAACTGTATCAAATAAACTAACTAAACACTAATAAACAACCACATAATTGGATATTCTTCATCAACATAATAAAATAAAATAAAGTCCAGGCCTGATTTCCAATGAAAACCATTTTGGGAGCTAAAAAGTGTACATCCTTTAAACAACAGCCAAAAAAAAAAAAAAAAAAAAAAAAAAAAACATCAACAATGCTCAAATGCATCAAATATCAGATCAAATGCATCAGATATCTGCAGTACATGCATAAATGCTCTTAACTGTAACAATAAAACAGTTAAAAGCATTAACTCACTCTTTGTTACTTTTGTGAGTTACATTTACACATACAAGGTTGGATTTATATGCATCAAGCTCCTATCTTTCAATTCAATTCCTTCAAGTAAGCTGTGGAGAAGAACTGTCTCGTCCTCCACCCAGCAGTTCCCGTCTGTCTAAGCCAACCCGTCAAACTTCAGTCTCATCCCATTTCTGAACTGTTGTCCTTGTTGTGCGGTATCCTGCTTCCGATAAATTATGAATGCAAGGCGGGAAGCTATAAAATTTGTTGTATCTTCTATTATCTCCATGTTAAAGGCCACAAAAGCTCTTCAGTGAAGTCAGCCATTAAGCAATGACAGGTATTGCTATCAGGCTTCTTTATAGCCTATTACCTGCGATGACAGCAGCTGCTCCACAGCCACTGTACGGCCTATCACATTATTTGCAGCTAAAGTCAGCTACTGTGTCATTCTGGCTCATTTTCTTGACAGTGCTATCATAAATCCATTGGGCTGCGGGGGGGAAACTGTCGGCTGGCTCGATTATCTCCAGAGCCTGAATGGATCTTGAAATGTATGTAACAGCCAATGACTGTTATGGATCAGCCAAGCCAGGGCCATTGTACCCCTCTCTCTACACATCTATTTTTCAGTCTCTCTCTCTCACTCACTTTCCCTTCATGGATATTCAAGTTGGAGGTATTAAAAGTGTGATATGGCAAGAATGGGCCTGACGATCATGTATACTTAAATATAAGTTTAGTTACTCTCTTTAAAGGAATATTCTGGGTTCATTTCGGGGTTTGTGGCAAAACGCTGATTATCACAATTTATTTCAGCTTTTAAGTTCTCCAAAAAAAAAAAAATGCTCCATTTACTTTCATTGCAAGTACCACAAATACTGTCGATTGAGCTTAACTTGTATTGAACCCAGAATATTCCTTTAAGAAATAGCAATGGAAAATTGAGGCTGGATATTTCTCAAAACTGACTGTATAGAAAATTAAGGCCAATTCATCTATAGTCATGCATTTAATGGATGTTATTACCTTTTTTATTCTATTTGCAATTATCATTTATTGAGCACTCATTATATGCAAGTAACCTCTATAAAAGTACTTTTTATATTCGTACTGAGTCATCGCACTAAACTTGCCATAAGGTACTGCCTTTTCAGTCTTTCAGAATAAAGAAATGGCATATATCTGAATTAACTTGGCAATTTGCCTGGCAAGGTTGCATCTGCCACCTTTATTGCATCTGTTCATCCTTCTATTCAACTATTTGTCCATGCTTTGTGGCCTAGTGTTGGGCTCAGGCTATTTAAACTCACCTCCCACCTCCACTCCTCTATTTCCCTCCACTCTATGGGCTATAATGAGCCAGCCAGCACAAAACCAGGAAAACTTAATGAGTCATTACAAATCAAGGCCTGCAACCGCTCTCACCCATCCTCTTTTATGCTCTTAATACCTCATTCTCCCTCCCTTCTCCTCCCTCTCGCCCTCTTTCTCTCTTTCCAGGCTGGCAGAATAAGCTTCGACACCTCCCTATCTATTAGAAACAATTAGGAGCCCACAGCTCCTGGTGCGGACTCAAAAGAACTTCACATCTCAAGGGCTCACAGCTCCCTAAGTAGCCGTGCTCAATGAGGAATGTAGAGGTGGCCCTTTCACACCCGTTACGTACCTCTCTCGCTCGATGCCTCTCACTCTCTTTCTCCTTTTTCACAGGAACAAGCATCAGATAAAACCCAAAGTTGTCAAAAAAAAAAAAAAAAAAAAAAGGGACAGAATGGCCTGAATGAATGAGCGTAGGGTGTTTTATTTTTCCCTTACATCTTGTTCCAGAGCTGCAAAGTCATATTACACCATCAGTGTCATTCGCTAGCTGAATAAGCCATGGCGAAGTGCTATGACATGACCTAAAGTGACAGAAGGTTAGGCCTGATGCCCCTCTACAGGAGAAAGACATGTTAACAAACAGAACAAGAGTACAGCTTGTACCATCTGTAGTCCGTAGATATAAAAAGAACTGAGGATCCGTGAAGCAATTGCTTTCCCTGTCTCAGCAAAACGATGCCCATCTCTGTAAAACAAATCTACGCACTGACAGGGCATGAAAACGATTTGGTGTAGTTAACGACTTCTAAGTGAAACAAGGATACTTTGTTTCGAAAATGCTTGTGAGATGTCCCAAGGCAAGCATGGCTCCACTGCACTTTTTTTCAATAACAAAATACAAGATGATATTCCACCTACCTAGCATTTTAGCATTTGTGAAGATATTCATTGTTCCTCTGGTGGGAACAGGGCTTTTCTTTCAATTTTCTTCATCGGCTTTTGAAACTACATTCCACACTGATCCCTCAGAGGGCAAATAGGGGAGATCACATGAGTTTGGAGAGGTTTAAAATGGCAAATCCTGTTCAAGGTGTCGTTTCCCCAACTACACATCAATCTCATGTCTGAAATCACCTTCCCAAGAGAGAAAGAGAAGATTGTAAGAGATTCCCCAACTTGAGAAGTGGGGCTTTGGGATCTACACACATACTGGAACATATATAAAAGAAGAACAGACATAGAGGAAAGACAGAATGAAAGAGAGACAATGGAATGATAGAAAATATAGATAGAATGATAGAAAGAAAGATAGAAGATGGATAGATAGAAAGAACAATAGAACAATAGAATGATAGAAAGAACAATAGATAGATAGAACGATAGAATGATAGATAGATAGATAGAAAGAATGATAGATAGAATGATAGAAAGAATGATAGAAAGAACGATAGAAGATGGATAGACAGAAAGAACGATAGAACAATAGAAAGAACGATCGAACGATAGAACGATAGATAGAAAGAACAATAGATAGATGGATAGAACGATAAAACAATAGATAGAACGATAGAATGATAAATAGAACGATAGATAGATGATAGACAGAATGATAGATAGAAAGAAGGCTAGAACGATAGATAGATAGATAGATAGGTAGAACGACTGTTTTAAAATGACTGACCATCAGTTTGTGGAGACACTGACAAAAGGGTACAAACTGTATTGTAAACGTATTAATACTGCGCTTTCATTAATTAAGTGCAGACAGAATGACTGATAATTACTATACTGGCTCATTAAGACTATGTCGACAGGAAAACCCACACAAGCACACGCACACACAGGCATGCAGCTGTTACAGTTTGTTTGAGTAATAATGAGCCTGGCAGGTTTTGTTGCACAATTTACTTAGTTGATGAGCAGAAATAAAGCATTAAAGCAGCACACAATAGCCCATTCCTGAAGTAAAGTAAAACAATGAGGATCAATAATACACCGCAAATCAGTTTCTATTACTGAGATTCAGATGTCAATGTGATTTAAACACAATTAATATTGAAACCTCTAACCAACAAAGCAGCTGTTAAAGGGAAAACAAGCATGCAAATAGTAAAACTGTTTAACATCTTTAACAATTGGATTAAATGAACTGATTAAGTTTTGATATCATGTAAACAAGCAGACTATAGCACCAAATGTTCACTACTATGTTAAAACGTTTAAAGTGATTTACCCCAATATGGCTTATTACAAAATTCATAATAACCGTTAAAGTGCTTTGTCCACTTAAAGGTATAAAAAAAAAAACAGAATGAGTAATAAAAGCTTCAGCTTCAATGCAGTAATATTCAATGTCTCATAAAATATTAATGTGTGTGGTAAAATTCTGTTAGTTCCAATATATTAAATTGCTAGTGTCTATAAACTTGGCGCATGGGTATTTATTTACAAGCAGAGAAGCTTTCAAACCTGATAGCAGGTGCTGACTTCTTTTGAAGTTGTGTTTATAAATATCGAGTCAGGCACCTTCATAAGTGCCTATAAATTTAAGCAGGAGCACAGTAGTTCTCTTATAGATTATAAAATCTAACGGCCTTCTGTTCTTCTCAAAGTTTTCATTGTCAAAGCAAGATGTGTTAGCGAAGGAGATTCGAGGAGTCTGGTTCTATTTTGTGACCGTAGTTAATCAGACTTTGATGCTTAGCTAGCTTCAGAAGACATTTGCCTGCAAGCATGTTACACGGGTCAACTCAACTTACCACCTGTAAAAAATAAATAAATAAAGCATTGAAAACAAGGCAGTTGACAGATTTGACTCAGCTATTATATACATACATAAATATATGTAAGCATACTTAAATTTTAATCTCATAACAAACACTGCTTCATGCAGAATGCTCATAGTTATTTACATATTCACGTTCCTTCGTTCGTTCGTTCCTTCCTTCCTTCCATTTATCTATTTATTTATTTATTTATTTATTACAGATGTTTTCTTTATACAAAGTGAATTATCTGGGAAAACGCAGAGAACAGGTAAGTGAGTCTTTCCTCGTTCAAGGCCAGACGTTTAACTGAGGCTGAGGTGTGCATATTTATAGTGCGCTGATGATGCGGTTATTAATAACAGGTGCTGGTGATCAGTAGACTGGTGACAGTGATCTCTGTGTGGTGGAACTGAGAGAGCCTGGTTGATCTGTGACATTACCCCCCTCCCCATGGTCCGCTTCAATGGACCGAGGACCCCGACGTCGTGGTGGTCAGCCACAGGGTCGAGGAGCTGGGTGCTGTGAGTGTCGTTGATGGAATTCTGTGAGAAGGGCAGGGTCGAGGATGTCATCTCTGGGCACCCAAGACCTCTCCTCTGGGCCGTAACCCTCCCAGTCAACTAAATATTCCAAACGATCACCTTGACGACGGGAATCCATGATTTCACGGACGGTGTAAATGGGGTCTTGATCGATTTGAGGAATGGAGGGCATGTCATCAGGACCAGGCTCTGTGGAGGAAACAGATACAGGTGGGTGGTGAGGTTTTGACAAGGAGACATGAAACGTAGGGTGTATTTTGTAGTGTGGAGGAAGTTGGAGCTTGTAAGTGACTGGGTAAGTGACTTGTAAGTGACCTGGAAGGTACCGATGTATCTGGGGCTTAATTTCCGGCAGGGCAGGCGCAGACGGATGTCCCGTGTGAAGAGCCAGATGAGTTATATGGTATATAGGCGTGTTTCCTCGTTGGACATCCAAGAAGCTCATCCCATACCCTCTTGCTCTCCTGGAACCAGTGGTTGATGGTGGGTACTGCTGAAGGCTCGCCTGACCAGGGGAATAGTGGAGGTTGGAAACCAAGTATGCATTGAAAATGGGTGAGTCATGTGGAGGATTGTCGAAGGGAATTTTGGGCATACTGTGCCCCGGCGAGGAACCGGTTCAAGGTGTCCTGGTGGCTCTGGCCTTCTGGTCAGAAGGAAGCGGCTGATCTCTTGCACCTTCCTCTCCGTTTGACCATTCGCTTGGGGGTGGTAGCCAGATGTCAGGCTGACGGTCACACCTAGGAGTGAGAAAAAGGCTTTCCACACCCATGAGACAAATTGCATGCCACGATCTGACACTATGTCTTCTGGGATACCAAAATTGCGAAATACCTGATTAAATAATGTCTCTGCAGTTTCCAGGGCTGTGGGAAGCCCTTGTAAGTGCATCAATTTGCAGGCTTTGGAGAATCTATCTACAATTATCAGGATGCATGTGTTCCCTCCTGATGGTGGTAGATCAGTAATGAAGTCGACTCCTAGGTGTGACCACGGATGTCAAGGAATCGGTAGAGGAAGGAGCTTGCCAGCTGGAAGATGGCGTGGAACCTTGGAGACAGCACAAGTTGGCATCCTTGGACCATGCCAGGCCACCAGTATCATTGTTGTAGGAGCGAGAGGGTTTGGGTGGTTCCCAGGTGGCCAGTACCCACAGACGAATGTGCTGATTCTATGAGAAGGATGCGATGTTTCTTGGGAATGAAAATGTGGTCAGCTGGACACCCGGCGGAGCAGGTTCCTGACGGGATGCTTCGAGGATTTTTTCATCAAAGTTCCATTGAATGGGATTGACGAATAGCGTGGAGGGAAGCATGGGTTCAGGATCTTCATTCAGTTCAGAGGGAGCATGGAGTCTAGACAGGGCGTCAGCACGAGTATTCTTTGAACCAGGACAACAGGTAATACTAAATTGGAAGCGAGTGAAAAACAAAGCCCACCGGGCTTGTCGGGGGTTTAATTTATTTGCTTCTTTCAGGTATTGCAGGTTTTTATGGTCGGTAAGTACCACAAAAGGGTGTCTAGCTCCCTGTAGTCAGTGCCTCCACTCTTCTAACGCAAGCTTAATGGCCAAGAGTTCCCGGTTACCTTTGTCGTAATTTTGCTCCGCCGGGGATAGCTTCTTGGAAAAGAAGGCACATGGAAGAGACCTGGCTGACTTATATGGGATAGAATTGCACCAACTCCAGTTGTGGATGCATCTACCTCCACCAGGAAGGCTTTGAAAGGGTCTGGATGGCTTAGGAGTTGTGCAGTGGTGAATGCAGTTTTCAGGACTTGCATAGCTTTGCCAGCTTCAGGGGTCCAGGACAGAGACCTGGGTTTGCCTTTCAACAGTGAGGTGAGTGGAGAGGTCAGGATACTGTAGTTCTGGACAAAATGGTGATAAAAATTGGCGAAACCCAGAAACCTTTGTAACTCTTTCACAGTTGTAGGAATGGGCTAGGAAGTGAAAGCAGAAACCTTCCCCTCGTCCATCTTCACTCCCTGTTGACTGACGATGTACCCCAGGAAATGGATGGAACTCTGGTGGAAGTTGCATTTTTCAGCTTTCAGATACAGGGAGTGTTCGCAGAGCCTTTGGAGGACCTCTGAAACGTGCTGCCGATGTTCGGCCTGGCTCTGGGAGAAAATGAGGATATCATCTATGAAGTCCTGGAATACGGAGGGAGCATTGACCAGGCCATACGGCATTACCAGATATTCATAATGCCCGGAGGGAGTGATAAAGGCGGTCTTCCACTCGTCCCCCTCATGTATCCAGATGAGGGTATATGCACTTCGGAGGTCCAACTTGGTAAAGATGGAAGCTCCGCGAAGTTCTTCTAGTGCTGCAGGGACGAGGGGAAGTGGATAACGGAACTTGATGGTGATCTTATTCAGAGCCCGGTAGTCAATGCAAGGCTGCAAGCCTCCTTCCTTTTTTGCCACAAAGAAGAAACTGGACGCAGCAGGAGAAGTGGAGGGACGGATGTAGCCTTGCTTAAGAGCTTCCTCTATGTACACTTCCATGACCTTCTGTTTGGGTATGGAGAGTGAATAAATGTGTCCACGGGGTACTGACTCACCTGGTTCTAGGTCGATGGCACAGTCCCATGGTCGGTGTGTTGGAAATCTAGAGGCTCTTTTCGGGCAGAAAACGTCAGCGTATGGGGCATAACAGGATGGGATATCTACAGTATGCTTTTCCTGTGGGCTTTCAACAGAAGTAACACTCACTGGAATAGCCACTGGATGCTGAGGTACTGGTTGTGGACGTCGTGGAAAACAGGTAGGGAAGCAGGTAGAGCCCCATCGCAGAATGTCTCTGTTGTGCCACGAAAGCTCTGGTTGGTTTTGAATGAGCCATGGGTGCCCAAGAATGATCACCGAGGTGGATTTCTCCAGAACCAGGGGAGTGAATGGCTCCTCATGCAGGCAACCTACTCGCAAGGTCACTGGTTTTATTTAGAATTTTACATCTCCTTGGTTCAAAGTTTTCCTCGTCACTGATTGGACCTGGTACGGGGTCGTAGTGCTAGTCTTCTGGAGCCTGAGCTGCCTGCAGAGGTCGCCGGAGATAAAGTTGCCGGCTGACCCAGAGTCGATGAGGGCAGTGACTGTAATGACAAATTCAGCAGCAATCAACATCACAGTGGTGGACAGTGGAGTAGAAGTTAAGGAATTCTTAGACATGGAATTCACTAAGAGGCGTGGAGGGTGAATGGAACAGGTGCCAATATAATGACCAGTAGCCCCACAATATAAACACAGGTTCTGGGTCAGCTGGCGGGTTCTGTCCGTAGGCAATAGGCATGTATTATCCACTTGCATAACCTGTGGTTCTGGAGTGGGCGATCTCTCTGCATGGCTGGAATTGATGGAATGAGGACTGCATCGTTGGATCGTCACTGTATCAACTTTGCACATGTCCTGTGTCCCGTTAATTCTCTCCGGAGAGCGTCAGCAGGTTCTTGAAATGGATCGGGTTGATGTGGATCCATAGCGGCTTAGGTCTGGCCTTCTGTCAGGATATAAACACTCAGCCGTGAGGAAGAAGGTAAGTCACCGGAAGACCTCTTCTGTTGCAAACACGGAGAAACTAGAAGATACTTTGGGAAAATGCAGAGAACAGGTAAGTGAGTCTTTCCTCGTTCAAGGCCAGACGTTTAACTGAGGATGAGGTGTGCATATTTATGTTGCGCTGATGATGGTGTTATTAATAACAGGTGCTGGTGATCAGTAGACTGGTGACAATGATCTCTGTGTGGTGGAAGTAAGAGAGCCTGGTTGATCTGTGACACATACAGCATTTTGAAGATGTTCTGTTAAGTCTGTATAGTATTTTTCCCCCAAAAGTTATTTTCTTTAACAGCCATGTAACACAAAGTTTAGAACACTTGTTTTAGTGCAACAGATGACATGAGTATTTCACCATAAAATCATATAAGTGAGGTGTTCCATGTTTCACAATCACCATATGACATTCAGCGCTGTGGGAAAAAAATAAAAAATAAAAAAAAAAAATACATGAAAATATCATTGCCAGGAGATTTTGCCCAAACTTCAAAGGCCTGTTTAATTGATTAAAACTAGTGCCATGTTCACACTGTATGTTTTGGGGATTGACAACCGCATTTACTTGTGTGATTCTCGAAATGTCCCGTTCATACAGCAACTTACAGTAGCATCTAGAACACTGTCTGTATGAACGTGCAAGGAGAGTCAAGCCCGTATTCTCTTACTAGTAGCCATAACGACAGTGACAGACGTAATATTAAAGATGGCGACATCCATAAAACTGAAAAGCCTTATCACTTTTGACATGACAAGAGACTAATTGAACCATGAGTTTATCCATTCAAACTTCATTAACCAACAACAGTATGTAAACACATGCTAGCCGGAGTCTTTAACCATTGCACTCGCGTCACGTCCTTTGCGACGTCTCACGCATCATGACACCGCATCTAAATTTGGAAAAGAAACACAAAACTGACGGGAGCCGCTCTGGTGGAGAACAGTCACTGGATCTAACACCTTAGATGGCGCACAGCTCATATCTCTGTTGCTGTAAGTTACCGAAAGTGAAACCACACACAAAACACCTTAGAAGAGCATCTCTCTTGCACTGTATGACGTGACAAATCCAGTTCATACAGTGTGGATTTTCTGAGAATGCGGTTGTGAGTCCTGAAAATTTACGGGTGTGAGTTTGGTTATAGAATGCGGTTGTCACTCCTGTAAATAACCGTACTGTGTGTGAATGTAACCGTATTAAGGACTCAAATACAGGACTGACAACCGTAGTCTGCTGCTGTATGAACGTGGCCTAGAGGTAGCCATATCTTAACTTTAAGATTACTTTTTTTATCATGTAAACTATATATACAGCATGCTATATGTGTGTGGGGGAAAGTGGGAGGGGAATATGGTCGCATCGCAGAGTATGCTAATCATAATAAATCAAAGCATGCGACAGACAGTGGCCAGAGGAAAACACCTGAAAAACGTGACAGAATGGACAATACTCGTCTGTATTTGCAGTACCAAGTCGCAGTTCAGCTGCGCGTGACAAATGCCGCCAGTGTGAAAGCACAATGGGCACATGCTGCTCCCACTGCTCCCGCTCTGCATTCGCACAGCTTCTGCACTGCCTCCGCTCTGCTTGCGCATCCAGTGTGAAACAGGCGTTAAGTCTAAATGTGATCAGATCACAATGTTTATACCTGTATTTAGTGCTGTCCACTTGTAAATCAAACTACTCAAAGTAAAAGTTAAATATAGTTCACTCAAAAATGAAAATTCTGTCATTTACTCATCCCCATGTTGTTTCAAGGCTGTATGGCTTTCTTTCTTGTGCAGAACACAAAAGAAGATATTTTAAAGAATATTGGTAATCAAACTTTGTTTGACAAAAAAAAAAAAAAACATTTCTCACAAAATACTCTCAGTACTCTCACCAGTCTCTCAGTACTTTCAGACTCCAAATCTATATTCATAAAACAAAACTACACTATACCCACATACCGTGTCATCACAAAAACTCCATTTCTGACTTTGCTAAAGCAATATGTAACATTTTCCAGAAGCAAATGAAGGCATGGAAAGGCTACAGAGGAATGGAAACAGTACAACTCCAATGTACCCGTACCTCTGTCTGAGTAGTTTAAACATCCGACAGAAAAGATCTGTTCACACCTGTAGCCTTGAGAGAGAGGTGCTAAAGCATGATCTCAACATGTGTCACAACATAATCCACAGGGTTTACTGGAACACAGATGACCACACCACAAGGAGAAAAAGAGCTACCTAGTATCTCTTCACCAGCACGGACAGAAATACATGTTGGGTTTCCATGTTTTATGGGGACATTCCATAGATGCAATGTTTTTTATACTGCACAAACTGTATATTCTAATCTGTATCCCCCTACACTAACCCTACCGATAAACCTAACCTATATCACAGAAAACTTTCTGCTATTTTAGATTTTCAAAAAAGATAATATTTTATGATTTGTAAGCTTGTTTCCTCATGGGGAAAACTGTATATTATATCCCCTAAACCTAACCCTACCCCTAAACCTACTCATCACAGAAAACGTTCTGCATTGTTACATTTTCAAAAAAGGAAAACATCACTTAGTATGATTTATAAGATGTTTTCCTCTTAGGGAACAAAAAATGTCCCCACAAGGACAAGGATTTTGAATACTGCCATTTTTGTGGGGACATTTCAGGTACAGATTTACCTGAACATATACCTATGTTCTATTATAAACAATTATGCTTAAGTTTAATGCATAAGTGCAAAGTATATTCATGTTATTATTCACAAAGTGCAATGTTTTAGGTAAAAAAAAAGGAAAATTAAATCAAGCTAAATAATTTACAAGAAAAAAAAAAAAAACTGCTTTGATTTGTTTCCGATTTATGAATTTAAGAGATTTGCCTCTTTGTTTTTGGCATTAGCATCTATTTCTAACCCCTTTAATCTTTGGAGGCATACAACCAGTGTTTTCCCTTAAAGCTCTTCTATATTTGAAGTCATGGTGGATAAATTATACTTCCTAACCAAATGTAATTAGTGTGTTGAACTGCTAATCAGACATGATTACCTGTTGGCAATGAGGAGAAACTCTCGTGCTCTTTTAGAGAGAGAGATAGGATAGAGAAATTGAGCTGATTATACCTGAATGAAAAATTAGAGCAAAATACTAATTTCAGAACTGATAATTATGCAATTCTGATGCAATGTAGTGCAATTCCTTCTGCCATGTTTACAGGTGTTTCATGTGAACGGAGCAATTTGACTGTTCTTTAAAATCTGTTTGTAACTTTTATCAAGCATTATTATCAAACCTCTGCTTCATCATTAGCAATACGATATGTCTTTACCTGACAGGTATACACATAGATCTAATAAATTATTTTTTTTCCCCCATTCCCTTTTACTCTTTTCTTAATATTGCAATGTGAGACTTAGACATACAAACTCAAAGCAAGGACAATCATTTGGCTGTGCTTGTTTAATTCATTTAGCTGGGAGGCAAGGGCTGATAAGACGGCAAACCAAGACTTTCTTCAAAACTAGGAATATGCCAGGTCTGACATAATCCAATCGGGCCTGTTTTCATCAGCTTTTGTCTTGTATTTTTTGCTCTTCTTTTGGACTTTCCTTTGGTTCCAGCACGAAGTAGAAAACCAGAAATGACACAATTCGGTCGCACTTGTATGGCGTAGCAGCCCCAATCCAAACAGCTTTTCTGCAGTAAAACCCTTGAAGACCCACACACATCTAAATCTGGCCCTGAGGGCAACAGGCTCTACACCACCGAGATAAAGCAATCGAGGCCAAAAGCAGAAGAAAAAAAAAAAATCACATATAATATATAAATATATATTCTAAGCTTTGCCATGGCAACATGCGTATGCATCTGACTTTCCAGCAAAAGCAGAGCTGGTATTCTGCAGAGGAAGAGAGAGAGCGAGAGAGAGAGAGAAAAAAAACGTAATCGCCCTCACAGAAGAAAAGCCCACGGAAAAAGAGCCGCACATGTGCAAGAGGAGCTCACACATCACCATGGTGGGAAGAGGAACAATGCGGTAATAACAGCCGAGGCGTCAAGGAGCTAAAAAGACAGTAAAAGATGGTTAAACGGTCAATTGTCTGGCAAAAATGCATAACAGGACCGTCAGAGGCTAAGCCTGGAGCTAGAGCCCTGCACAATGAAACGTAAGGCCTGCCCACCTCTAAAACTGTTAGACGCTATTGGTGGAGTCTTCCCTCCACAGCCTGGCTCTCCAAGCTGGATGAGTGATTCTACCTCCTTGTTTGGCTGGACCATTTTAATTTTAAGAAACTTCTTTGGAGCACTGACAGTCTAGCAAACGCAGGGAGCCTGACATATGGAGGCCTATATTATAAAATTACAGACCCTCCAACGCAAACATCGCTCTCGGGCAGACCCTGATATGTTGAGTTTAGGTGAGAATCTTTCACGGATGCGTACTCACACAAATACTCTTTAGTAAATCTCCTTTTGATCAAATTATAGAGCGGGTGGAAATCCGTAGCGCAGCTTTCGAAGACTCCACGCTGTGCCACCTTGATTCTTTAGCGGCGATGCATCGTGAAGATATTTCCGGTTCTCAATAACAACTGACAACAGCACAAACTCAGAAGGAGGGAAGAAATTTGGGGGAAAAAAGCAGTGGGATGTTCCAAAATATAATCACTGGCACATTATCCTTTCAGCGCGCATTCATTCCACGAAAGATAAGAGGCGCTCTCCTGCGCAAACGCGATCCTGTCCGCGGAGGGATGTTGAAAAGCGCTAACAGTTATTATGAAGCAAAATAACAAGCTCTTGTGAGAGGATTGATTGTTTAGCAAATCGTCGATCTTTATAAGAGATGTGTAAATCAGAGCTAAGTCACCATTATGGGCTGCCGCCACTGTGGCGCTTTTGATTTTCTGTCAACATCCATTGACAAAAACCCAGTGCGATCTGTTGACAAAACACGAAGCGGGGCCAACAAATGGATTGAAGCTATCTCTCTGTCTCATGGCACTCAAAGTGTAGCTGTCGGTTTGAGGCATCCCACTCCTTTATTCTACAAATTTCTATAGTTTCTTGCTTTAAGTAGTGAAGATCAAGGGAAAATTGCACAACGTAGATGCAGCTGGTGGTGACAAAGAGGTTTAGATGCTGTTGTATGTATACATGTGAAAGCTTTACAGCAGGATCTAAAAACAAATAGCATTAATTAAGACGAATTTTAAACCTGTGAAAACACACAAAAGGGACATGCTTTTCCAATGCTGCAGCTTGTTTTATCATAAATAAGATTTTCCAGGTTTTATGTAATGTCTATGTTCATTGTCCCACTTAATTTTTCCCTCTGAGGCAAAAGATGTCTTTATTATACATTAAATTTAATTCTCACTTATGCTGCATGCTTCATTAAAAAAAAAAAAAAAAAAAAAAAAAAAAAGACTTTGTAAAAATGTTTTTAATATACAGCATGCCAAGAGTTTTGCAAGTTTACATTTACATTTTACATTATTTACATTTGAATCTGAGTGAATGTTTAATTTATGATGCTGTTATGATTCTTTTTAAGCAGTCTAGTTAAATTCAAGCCATAATTAAATAGTTCACCCAAAAATTAATACTATTCTTATTCATGTCGTTCCAAACCTGTGTGAGTTACTTCTTCTGTGGAACAAGAAAGAAGATATTTTTTTTGTCCATACAATGAAAGTCAATGGGATCCAAAACAACATGTTGGGTTTTCATGTTTCATGGCGACATTGCATAGACGTAATGGTTTTTATGAGCCTGGTCTCATTAGAAAAACGTACCTGTGGGAACGTTTTCGTGAGTCGCAAAATACGTACCAATACGTACATATCACTGCAGTTTCAATGTGAAATGTCCACTGAGTGGCACTAAAAGCGTGTTTATTTTTTATTTTATTTTATTATTTTTTTTTTTTGTGCCAGAACAGATAAACGTGAATATGGTACGTTTTTATGACGTTGTTTTATACGTATCACCGCAGTTCTGATTTTAAATGTCCGGTGAGTGGTGCTCATGTTCCATTACGTTTTAAAATAACACTACACCTAAACCTACCCGATAGTGTTAACAAAAGCAAATGTGATATAAAAAGTAGGGCTGGGCAAGTTAGCGCGTTATTATCGCGTTAACGCATTCGAAAAAATTTTTAATTGGTTAACGCCAACAATTATTTTATCGCGCATTAACGCAGTTTTTTCTAATTATTATTTTGAAACTCTGTTGCAGACAAACCCACGTGTAACATGAAATAGGCCTACTATTCTTCTCATTTGTTTCACTATATGTATGAGCCACAAGAGAAATAATGGAATAAATTAAGATATGTAGGCTACCGTTATCAGCATATTATGTTGAAATGCGTCTCTCATCGTTTCTGAGAGAATATGCTCCGTTAATGCAGCGTCAGACAGCTCCGTCACTTTTTACTTTCACTTTCTGTAGTGAATACTGACCGAGGTTAAGACTTTTTCACAGGCATAACTCTTGCACAAAGTTTACACATTGCTTCTTGTGTGATATCCATTGACTCTTGGTATAAAACGGAGATTATGAACACAACTGGAAAATTTCACGTTAAGCGTTTTCTTTTTAACAGGCGCTATAAGAAGGAAATGCCCTGAACGTGAAACTTTGCACGTCCTCTAGGCTCTTGTCTGTAGTAGGGTAAGTGTTTTCCTCCCATAGAGCCTATTATAAAAGAAAACACTAAACGTGGCTTATTGCAATAAGACGGTGATATTAAAACTCAGTTTAGGATTACACCTTTTTGAACATGTAACGCGCGCTATATTGCATGTCAGCGTTTTATAATAGTTTTCTATGGGAGAAAAATGCCTAATGTCTCGTGTTGTGTTCTTAACCTGATTTAATCTGCTTGCCTGTACAAAGTATGTGTTATTAATACCTTTTAATGTTAGCATACTGTCTTAATGCATTATATAAGCGGTTTCTTTATAACGAGGAAACATTCGATGTGAAACTTTGCGCGTTTTGAGTTAATATTTTTCTGCTTGTCTGTACAAGGTATGCTATGTTTTATTAATAAGGTGTGTACTGAATTTCGTGCTTCAATATCACTTTCTTAAGCCACTTAAAGCATCCTATATGGGGAAGAACGTTTGATTACACTTCCATTGTCTGTTTTAGCAGGCTAAAGCCATCTAGTGGTAGCAGGCATGTCACTGGATCCACATAGACTGTTTATGCTGCTCCCTGATAAAAGAAAAATGTTTCTGCTGGTACCTGTTCAAAAACAACAACAACAAAAAACAGATTTATAAATGTTAACTTGCTGTTGTTTGGAAGGTGCCTGCTATAATGTTATGATCGAGGCTCTCTACTCTGAGCATAACTTGTTTTCCTATAACAAACTAGACAAAACGTTAATGCCCTGGCAGTGGCAAATAGCTTTTGTTTTATATTTAATTTGATTATATTAATGTTTAGGTTGAGATTTACAATAAATATTTTAACTTCGACTATGTAAAGGGAATACTGCTGTAAAAAAGCACCTTATTTGTGTTTGCAAACCAAATGTTATTGCACTTTTGTTCATATAGCAGTACTTTTAAAATAAAAGTGCACAATACACAACTTTTGAATTCATTATTGAATTTTGCGCATAATGTGATTAATCGCGATTAATCGTAGAAAATCATGCGATTAATCGCGATTAAAAAAAAAATTAATCATTGCCCAGCACTAATAAAAAGCATCCGTAATCATGCCGTTTTAGCTTGTTTTGATCTTTCATCTTTGAGCTCTTTTACCGAGACTCGCCTTTCAAGAGATTCATACCGAAGGCTTCCTCGTCCTTAGTACAACTCCGTATCAGCTGAGCTACCGAGCAAGCTTATCATGTCAGAAAAGCGAAACATATGGAGCTGGTTAAGCGATGCAAAGTCCAAATTATATTCATTTACAAATCATGCACTTTGGTAAAAAGCGTTTTGAAGTCATAACATAATATTGTGCAAGGAGACGTGAAAACAAGTCTTTATTATTCCATAATCTGACCCTGTAATCGTAACTGTGTATGAAAACGATTAAAAGTGCTTGCTGTTTTACTGCCTCTAGTGTTCATTTCTGTTGGACACTGCAGTGATATGTACGTATTGGTACGTATTTTTGCGACTCACGAAAATGTTCCCACAGGTATCTTTCCATGAGACCAGGTTGTTTTTTTTACTGTACAAACTGTATATTCTATCCCCCTACACTAACCCTACCCCTAAACCTACTCATCACAGAAAACTTTCTACTATTTTAGATTTTCAAAAAGGATAATTTTATATGATTTGTAAGCTTGTTTCCACATGGGGACCAAAAAAAAAAAAAAAAAAATTACTGGTATTACTATATTTGTGGGGACATTTGGTCCCCATAATGTAGGGAATACCTTTTTTTTTTTTTTTTCTTCTAGTTTTTGTCTATACAATGAAAGTCAATGAGATCCAAAACAACAGCACTAAAACCCACTGACTTTCACTGTATGGACAAAAAAAAAAAAAAAAAAATCGATGTTTGTTTTGGAAGGACATGAGAATGAGTAAATGATGAGAGAATTATCATTTTGAGGGAACTATCCTTTTAAGTACACAAAAACACAGTCAAACCAACACTTTGACATCATAATGACATCATCATGGTACACCCTAACAGTCAGACGAGTCATACAAGCTGAGGTGTTCTTGAAGTGCACATGTGAGGACAAGTGTACACTGGCAATAAGAGGGGGCTGGCACTGGGGTACGGCCTCCTGGGGACCCAACAGCAGATGGTTATGGAGCATTTCTCTATGATAATGAAGTGAAGGCTAAGACGCCAACCGCCGCCATAACTCTTGCTCGCTCTCAGTCTCTCTTTCTCTCTCTCTCATTTGCATGACTCTAAACCACCACCTTAGAGTCACGACCCTTTCCATCCCCTCTAAGTACCCCAATAAATTCAAATGTAATGCTCTTAAATGAGATCACTTACATGTGTCATTTTTCTTCTGTTATATTTATAATCTGCCACTTTGGCCTTGATTAACAAATGGCACTCAAGACACCCAGGCATGATTCCTCATGGCTGATGAGGGGCGAGCAGACGGAGCGAGATGTCCTCAAATCATGTCGGGAGACTACTACAAACATGTGTTAAGTGCATTACAGGAGACACAAGATTTGTGTTCAAATGCTTGGATGATTAGAATAATCCAAAACACCCTGCAACAAACAAATTAAAAGCAGTAGCGGTTAATTAGTTTGTAAATTAATTGCCATGACAAAATAGAAACAATAAATGCAATAACATGTTTAAAATGTCAAAATGCATTAAAAAAGAATATGGACTTACTGTTATCTTCTGTTGTTAACCGTCCCCCAACTCTCGTTGTTTTCCTTTGCTAATACAAAGAGATACAAATAAGAAAGAAATACCATCTGCTGCGCTTAGACTTGCATGTTTTTAATTTCATATTTAATTGTGAGTCCTCTGCATTATTGTGCCAGGCGATGGAGTGCACTTGTTTATCACTGGAGGTTAATCTTACCTATTGTTGTATTTATAGTGTACACTTTTACAGGGCCAGTACTCATTCCTCAACTGTTTGCCAAGAAAGCTCCCATTTAGTCATTAATTATCTCACCGATGTAACCATCACAGCTAGCCAGTCTAACGTGTTTTTAGTCCCTTTAATATGCATTTTAAAACAGCTTCATTATTATAATGTATTTTGATAAACGATGTTTATGGTGCAGCTTCGGTCATGTAAATTGCTTATCCATAAATTAAACTAATAAAGGCAACTTGATGAAATATCACCTAAATGTTAAGTACCACAGTCTAATTTATTTTGGAAAAATTCTCTTCTAAAAATCATAAATATGATTATGATATTATCCAATAAGAATAATAAGAATAAGTAGAAGAAGAAGAAGTGTACTTGGAGAGTGTACTGTTTTACATTTCCTGTTGTTAGTGTTTCTTTTAGATGATTTATTATGGTTAGAAAAGACCAGACCAAAGTAGAAAGTGTCAGTTATACTCCTAACAACCCAGAAAGAGGGAATTTTAAAATCAACGCAAAGCTATAAATCATAAGACAAAAAGTATGTTTATATTTATGTCCTGTTGGTAAACAAATTCAGACTGAAACAAAGCTTGACATGAACTATATAAATCACAATAAAACATATATAGGCAGAATAATGTATTGTATAAAACAGTATGCCTTTCCGTGGTTAAAAAAAGAGCATAAAATCAGATGAAAGTAATAAAAGTATAATTTCCTTTTGTTTTGTTAACTGAAAAAGGCATCATTGTATTTGGGAAAATAACCACTAAAATATAAGTGCTCTGTCATTTTTTTTTTTTTTTTTTTTAACAGAACACTGTAAAACATTTACCAAATGTTGTATGCTGCCTCTTTTATATTATTATATTTCTGCTTAAGTGCTTCAGCACTGTAGTTTCTATAACTGAAGTGTTCAGTTTGTATGTTTGAGAGAAGAGAAAGAAGAGAAGAGAAGAAAATCTACTATGTAGAACATTCTAGGTATGATGGAAGGTTTAATAAAATAGCTGATTTCTCCTCCAGGTTTCCATTACACACCGCTGCATTCGCTGAGACTCTTTTTGCTTTCTGTAATTCATCCAACAGGCTAAGTACATCTTTTATTTGTGTTAAAATGGAGGGGAAAACGTATCTTCGCTATAGGTAGACTTATAAACCTAAATATATGCTACATAAACTCTGTCCGTAACTGCTGCTTAACCGCTATTAGCTACGCCTGCACACAGCCAGAAGATTTTAGCTGAGCGCTACGTCTGAATATGTGTATATTGCTTCTGCATGGATATATCTAGGACTTCACATGGTACTGGCAATTTATCATTTTAGAAGGCTCTATATCAAACCACATGATAAAACATATTATTCCTCATAGCTTAATATTTCTGTCAGTACAACCACGTAATACGGTGCTTATTAACACTAGAAATTTACAAAAGTAACATATTGATGCTATTATGTTTATAGGCATAATACTGCTTTTTTCTATATAGTTAGGTGCTACAGAAATATGGTAAATTCAAGAACTACAAATCAAAAATACTGCAAAAAGTAGAAATATAGTAAAGAAAAGAAAGAAAGTAGCTAAAGCTTTGTTAAAAATCTTTTTTTTTTCTCCATCTTCGTACGTTATCTAAAATCAGTGACAACAAAATTGCCTCAAGAATGCTTTCTCTCCCCCTTCACAAACTTAACTATGACATCTGGCATAAGACACACACTCCTGCAGCTAAAATGTGTTGAATGTAGAAAGTAAAGTGAGAGAGAGTGGAAGAGATAGAGACCGAAAGAGAAAAAGAGAGACATCATTTTCACTGGAAGGACAAAATGTAAAAGGTTCAGTAATTACAGTTATTTAACTAGCATCAAATAACAAGTGGATCATTCCCTGCCAGAAAGTATTGTGAAGCAAAAGTGTTTCTTAAATGTCACTGATGTAGCAGAGTGTTTCATTATAATAAAGGTGACATTATTAGCAGATGAGTGTGTGTTTTTTTTTTGTGTGTGTGTGTGTGTGTGTGTGTGTGTATATATATATATATATATATACATATATATATATATATATATATATATAAACATCAAATCCACAATGACATATTACTCATATTTTCATAAATCCACAATGACATATTTCACTTACTTTAATGTTAACAAGCAAATGATTGAGTGTTAAGTAACATTAATTTACATTTAATTTCTGTTAAGTAAGCAAAACAAGCCCAAACCCTAATAATACCATGTAATATCATACTGTATAATATAATAAAGATTTTCTTTTTAAATAGGAATAACAGTCTAATTATTAATAACAATCTGTTATTATACTTAATGAATTATATGGGATATCTGTGATTTCATGAAAGCTTGTGGAACATTATGTCAGACATCAAATTTTAAGCTCTGCAATCATGATAATGGTTAACATTAGTCAATTAGTCAAAGTTTTTCAAGTTCAAATTCCACAGACATGCGTCTCTATGAGTTGAACAGATTGCAGTGCATTAAGGTGCGGATGGGGATTTTCATCAAGCACACACACATGTGAATGGATTGACTAGCAGCTCCCTCTTGTGAGCTTAGTAGGAAGTGTGAGTTGCCTTGCACTATGCGGCAGCCTCTTGCCTCGTCTTTCGTTTTTTCCTCCATTACCCTATTCCTGTCAGAAACTCCTCTTTCCCTTGCCCCATCTGCATTTACATGCTGTTTCTCCAGCTCTCACCGCTGACCTCTTACTCAAATATTTAGACGTTTGATTGCAGGCCCCTTTAAGGAACTGTGCCGCAACCCTGACCGTAAACAAATCGATGGGCCAAGTTCAAACGCCGGTGGAAATGTACAAACGTAAACAGGTTCATTCGGAGGCTACAGGGAGGGATCTTGAAGCCGGCATGCTGCAGAAAGGAAAGAATGGGATGCAAATGTATGCACAGCCATAAAGTATGCATATGCACAAAAAGAGGGAGGGATTACACCCTAGGCTGACTTCAGCTAGTCAGAGGGGTTGCAAAGCATGGCAAACGTTTGGACAATGTTCTGGCAATGGAAAGAAAATATTGCGGGTTATGCATCATGAATGTTTACAGAGAGAGTCTAGTGCGGATGTAAACCTGTATAACTAAATACTGCTCATTTCCCGTAAACATCTCAATTCATGTAATGCATGAGATACAGCGAGGCTTTAAAATGAAGGGGTATTTTGGATACGGTATAGTTCCAGATGCACAATATACCTGTTCGTATTTGCTACTGGAGCTGATGCCGAGAAGAGGGAGACTTGGAACAAATGTGCGACTCGATAATTGTGCCATGTCACATCAAGACAGGGCTTGGGGTCAAGTGAAAAATTCCAGGTGACCCTTTCATCAAAGCCGGGGAAAGGACGGCCTGCCCTTGCTGTTCCCTAAGGCAAAAGACCCCTGACCCCCATCCCATTCTCACAATCACAGCATTAATATCTTCACAAAAAAAAACCAATGATAGTCCATTATGCATGGACAGCAAGAGACAAAATGTGCACAACTTGAACCAGAAAAACAAAACAAACAAACAAAAAAAAAATGTCAGAAAATATATATTTCCTCTTTTTTATAGGCATAAGCTTCATGTCCTCCTGATAAACACATATTCGTTCAGTTGTATTGTGACACCTCGCTCTTCTATGCTTCTCTCTATCACAGCCAGCAAGAAATGGATACTGGGTGTAATCATAATACACAAAAAAAGCACTAAACCGTGCCTTAAGTGACAACGCTAAAACAAACAAACAAAAAAAGTTAAAATGCTTTAGGAGATAAAGAGAAAGAAATGTAGACTGCAACGGAAAGGAGCGTCTGAGTCGGGATGGTATTATGATGTCTGTGAGTGGGTGAATATATCTGGTGACACTGGGCTTCTCCTGATATCGATTGCTCCTGCGGTTACAACACTAACAGTAGTGGAGAGCCATTGAACTTTAAAGCAAATAGTCCTTCTTCCTGCCCAGAGTCCTCATGGTGGATCAATACATCACAGTGTAAGCTGTGTGTCGTGTCTGGTAATGTTTCTGTCTGTCTGGGCTAATGACCTGAGTAGTACTTATAGCAGTGGGAGAGGTGGGCTTTTGCCAGCCGACTTTGGAATGAGAACGACTGGAACTTGCTTGTAATCTGAAGTCCACATAAATGACAGAATTGCATTTGTAAATTTAGGCTGTATAATTATACAAAAATATATGAAGGGGTTAGTTCACCCAAGTATGAAAATTCTGTCAACATTTACTCACCCTAATGCCGTTCCAAACCCATAAAACCATTGTTCATCTTCGAAATACAAATGAAGATATTTTTAATATTCTCTCATCCTTTTTGTTCATCCATTGAAAGTCTACACAACCAAAAACTTTCCCACATTTATAAAGTACAAAAAGAATTGTAAAAGTAAACCATATTAATCGAGCTGTTTAATCCAAGTCAAACATGTCTGCTTTATATAATGAACAGATTTAGGCTTTTATTCCCATACAAACAGTGATACACATACATAGAGCACATCAGATACGGTAAATGGAAGCTTAAATGTGCTTGTGTGATACGCAAGAACAAACCCCATTGGTTCTCATGTGTCAAACAAGCATGTTTGAGCTTCACTTTACCATATTTGATGTGCTCTCTGTGTCTGCGTTGATCAATGTTTCTATGTGAATAAAAGCCTCAATTAAATCTGTTCTTCATATACAGCAATCGTGTCTCTTCTGAAGATTTGAATCAAACCTCTCGATTACTTTTACAATGTCTTTATGAACATTTTTAAGTATCAAAGTTTTAGTGGACATTTTCTTAAGTTTCAATAAAAAATCTGGTGCAAAAGCTCACAAATTATGATTAAAGCATTGTAATAATCAATGTGGATTCACATACCCAATCCAATCTTCTAATCTATGGAAAGTGTTTTTCATCTCTCGACACAGTTGTAAAGTCTAAAACAGCATTTTGAAACTGGTTTAAGGACCCACGGTTTCTGGTAGTGTAAATGAAACCTGAATTCATCATTTGACAAGCTCTGTGGGTCTTACCATTTTACTGGCCAAGGATATATTTGGAATTACAAGACAGTCAGATTCCTGATTCCCCCTCTGAGGTTTTGTTAAAGGGAATTACTGTAAAAAAGACAGCTTTGAAAGAAAGCGTCTATTCAAGAGACGATGATGAGAGATGAAAAAGGGGGGAAAAAACACCTATTCGGTTCTTTCCAACTGGAAGCATCCGATCTGTGTGCCTGGATCAGTGTCCGAAATAAGCCAGATCGTGAAGAGTCGATGAGGGTGGAGGCGTGTGTGCAATCCCCATGAGTGTGTGGGATCTGTTCCAGGGAAAGTGAATGGAACTAAATGGCCACCATCAAATGAGTGAGACAAGGCTTGAGAAAGGTTTGGGGAGAATTGCGATGGGGTGTGAGCCAAAGCGCTGAGCCCCAGGGTCTGAGAGTCTTTTTGTCCCCCGGCTGATCCCCACAAGAGCTGGGCTCTTCGGTGCTGACCGAAAGGCTCCGACTGCCAGTCCTGCTCAGCTGACACAGCTCAGTACGGAGTAACACAGAGTTAAAGTGCTGAGGAGGAGCTGTTGGTGCACACTTCACACGTTAATGCTCAAACAAACACAGTGAGTACACATGAGTGCAGACAGCAAAGCAAAACATTCAGTGTAATGCATCTGAGCATTATGAAAGGTTAAAAACAACAGGAGCTAACCACAGTCTGTGTTTTAGGCCTTTTGAGGGATAGTAGAGAGAGGAGATGATAGGGAGAAGAGGAGAGAACAGAATTAGACTATACTATAGCTTAATGATTCAGAACATGTGGGTTAACCACTCCCCCCAATAAAGTTAAAGGAATATTGTCATTATTTACTTACCTTCATGCTGGACAAAACCTGAAAACAGCTATTTTCCATGCAATTTCTTTGAATAGGTAATGGAAATGTCAAACTTCAAAAAAGATGCACGCGCAGCATAAAAAGATTATAAATTGTCCAAGTCTTCTGAAAGAACAGACTAAAATTTAAGGCACTATTCACTGAAAATCTTGACATCTGCCTTAAAACTTCTTTGGTGCATTCATGTGAGTTTATGAAGGAAGTAGTAAAGTGATTCATGAGCGAACCATTAATTTGGATCTTTTCAAAGAATCATTTATTCCTGTTCACAAAACAGCTCTAAATGACTTGGTCACAAATCAGTTAACCAAAGTAGCACTTTGACTTACTGACCCAAGTCATATGGGCAACGTCTATGATACTTTAATTGTGTTTTTACATAGTTTTTACTTTAAAGGTCCAGTTCTTATAAATAGTAATTGCATGGTAAAGAGCAAACAGTAGATGAATAAAAAGTCGTTACAGGTTTGTAACAAACATGAGGGTGAGAAAATAAATGAACTATAAGTGAACTATCCCTTTAAATGCTGTAGTATGCATGTTTATGAATGTATTTTGGTCAGTAGTGGCACTTAGAATGGATTGATGACTCAGAAATGAAAATTATATAATCTTTTCTTCACCCTCATGTCATTTCAAACCTGCATGACTTTCTTTCTTCTGTGGAACATAAAAAAGACACTTTGTGCCATTGTTTTTGTCCATAAAATGAAAAACAATGGTATAACCTCTTTGGTTAACAACATTCTTCAAAATATCTTCTTTTGATTTCCATAGACAAAAGTAAGTCATAAAAGCTTCATTTTTGGGTTGCATTGTCCCTTTACATTGAATTTTGATATGATTACGGTGATTTTTATGACAGTGACTTTCCATGCTTTTTCCATATGTTGGGTATAACCTGTACTAAAAAAGTTCATCGCAGCACTCCTAAAGTCAAAGCATTTATCATACAGATGGCCACATCTGTGAAACACGTTTGAATAGAAATGACCTAAATGAGTAATTCAATCACATAGAGAATGAGAGGTCCATTCTCAATTCAATTTGAGTGTCTGAGAGATCCAGCCTCCTCATTTCTTAATGTCACTTTAACATCTTACATGTTAATGAGCAGACGGGAGGTTAGGCCTAACACAGAACCATTATCCACTTATTAGAGCCCTGACCCTGATGATCCCTACTCCATTAAACTGTTGATGTACAGTACAGGCATGTGTGGAGATGAGAGGCGACGTTCAGCTTGACTGAGCTTGAAGTCAAGTGCAAATGCAACACTGCCCTTGTCCGTTCTGTCAGTCCTGGGGTGGGACACCCTGAAGTCAACTCGGCCCTCTGCACACACATGTACCTGCACGGCAGAGAAAGAACCACTGACACGGGTCACTGGACTCTCTCATCCTCCCACTTATCTCCTGACAGAACATATCTTTCACATGGAGAGCACGGCTAGGAGACAGTAGAAGACAATTTCACAAGTTTGACAGGTGTTGCTGTCAAGCGAGTGTTTTGCAAAAAAAAAAAAAAAAAAAAATCAGATCCTGAACACAAAGTGCTCATGAAAACCTATAACGGATGGATGGCTGGATGGCTGGATGGACTATTAATCACTGCCATGAGCCATGACTAGCTACTTAATATTTCCTAATATTCCAACCCGATCTCACAGCAATTTGTACGTATTTTACAAAGTGGCTAATTTGTATGAATTCGTACGACCTTGACAGTGATTTTGCGGGACGATGCGGAACATGTTTGAGAGATAAATTTACTACTTCTATACTATGTACATATTGATTTACATTAGTTGGAAAGCCAATTAGCCAACACATTGGATGATAACACTTTAAATCAGTGGTTTCAAAATTTACATTTGCATTTGTTCAGTACAGTGTTGTTCAGTGCAAGATGTTATAATTTTGATGTTATTTAAGCTAAAATAAAGTAAGGGAAAATATTTGCACTAACTGTTAAAAACTAATACTGTAGATTCCATATTCTTCAAAAAGCTTACGCTGTATGTCCTACACCTTCCCTATTAAACTTACGGAAAAAAACGGAACTGGCACTGCGTTCGTTCCGTAAGTTGAATAGGGAAGGCGTAGGACATTTAGCGTAAGCTTTTTGAAGAATATGGAATCGCGTTCTGGTGGAAGCACTTGTGATGCGGTCATTTGTGCTTATAAAGCATATACATTTTCATTTTTTTTAAGAAAATGACCGATCGTTTCGCTATACAAGACCCTTATTCCTCGTCTGGTATCGTTTAAAGCCCTTTGAAGCTGCATTGAAACTGTAATTTTGACCTTCAGCCGTTTGGAGACCACTGAAGTCCACTATAAGGAGAATAATCCTGGAATGTTTTCATCAAAAACCTTAATTTCTTTTTGACTGAAGAAAGAAGGACATGAACATCTTGGATGACATGGGGGTGAGTAAATTATCAGTTAATTTTTATATGAAAGTGAACTAATCCTTTAATTGTGACTGGCACTCAATTTGCCCAGGTTTGAAAGATACAATGTAATTTACTCTATGGGACCTATTCAGTACACTAAATATGAACTGAATAACAGGCTAGTAGGTAACAATCACATTTTACACTAAAATAAATGTTCTTAAGTAGCTGCTAATGTATATATATATATATATATATATATATATATATACACACACATACATATATATATATATATATACTGTTTTTTTTTTTTTTAGTGCAAATTCAGTGCATCTTGAACTTGTATTAGATCTGGCAGATGTAATTAGGACGTCGTCCAGTATGTGTGCAGTCCTGGCTGGTGTAGCTATATTTATGAGTTTTGATGAGACCCATACTGGTTCCTTTGCTTCGTCCATGTAGTCGTCATCAGCAGAAAATTCCCTCTCTACGAATGCGCTGGCTGGTTATTTTCCCCGCTCTAGCTACAACATGACGGATGTGAGAATGGATTTTAAAAGCAATTTTTAGTATTATATTTCTTATTTTGGTATTGTAATTTCAGGGAAGAAATAAAATACAGACACAATTAGGTCTTGTGGGTCCCAATTCCAGGACTGTCCTGCATTTTGTGGTGACACCTTTCCCTCTGATTTTAGAGATAAGTTATGGGTAGGGTTAGATTTAGGGGTAGCGATAGGAATGTTGTTCCAGGATCAACAACATATGTTGATCCACGAACATGTCTTACTTGGCAAAATCACAGTTACCGCTTATAGATATAGGACTCAAAATAGGTCTTTCTAAAGTCCAATTTTGAGTTCATTCTTTAAACGCTCTATATGTTATATTTTCTTGCTCTCTGGGGCTTTTTGTTATGTTTGAAGTGTTTTTCTTGCAATTTCCACCTCCATTAGTGTCTTTGAGGGAAAAAACTGCTCTGTCTATTGCCGATTCAAGCACTGCCGTTGACAACTCGTAATGTTCCAGACCTGCGAAGTCACACAGCAGTGCCACTGTCCCACATTTGAACCCAAACTTTGCACTAAAACATCATTCTCCTTCTCCTCTGACCCCATTACTTCAATCCCCATCGACCGCCCCAAACAAAACCTTTCTGATTGCTATAGCACTCTATGCTCTCGCCCTTTCATAATGTTATCTTAAGAAATGTGGAAACAATTGGACTTCATTTTCAGTTTAAGTGTGAGAACTGAAAATGACTACCACATTGGACCAGTTATGTGTGGACAGCCTCACAGTGAATGTTGAAGGTATTGCTGGGTGTTCTGAGGAGGTTATGGACTCCAGAGGAAGGACTGATTCAATCAAAATACATTTATACTATAACTAAAAAAAGTTGCATGGACTTAAAACTGGAATATTTAGGGGTGAATAAAAATCCATCTCAAACAACAGCATTTAATGCATAATGCTGAATAATATAAAAACTATTTGAACTCATCCCTAATTTAAAAAATACAAAACTGGATGTTACAGAACTAACAATGGAAGTGAATGGGGCCATTTTTTGAAGTATTTAAATGCAGAAATGTGAATATATTATTTGCTTATATTAATTTGAGCTGTTCACATCAGTTCTTCACTTGTTTCAGGGTTTTCTGTGTTCTGTTGCCATGGCTATATGTCCATAACTTGGATATTGTTAGATTTTTGTGTCTTTATTATTGAAACAGTGAAAATTTTAACATTTATGGACATTCACAAGGACGCTGGAATAGAATTCAAATTTTGTGTTAAATCAGCATTCAAATTTCCATAAATGCTGTTGTTTGCTGTCTTGTACTGAACCAAGAATAAAAATAAATTAAATTTAACCCTTCATTTAACCCTTAGATGCATGATTAAATCACAAAGAAAAATAAAATCTTAAATGATATTGATAGCAAATTATATTTTAGTCATTTATAAACTGTGTTGTCTGCAGTAGATGAAAATGGCAAATATTATATTAGGTTTGCCAGCCATGTTGAATTTACATGATCATAAATAAAAACACTGTCAACTGTAAACAAGTAAAAATGATGTAAAAAGGACAGTCATAAAGTATAATGTGTATGGTCGAAGGTAATCAACTACAGTATTTTGATTTGGATGTAACTTCGTACCCTAAATAGTTGAAAATGGCTTTTAAAGGTCTGACCACTGTGAATGTCATGCATCAAAGTGATGAAATATAAATATTAAATGAATAAGTATATACATACAACTATATTGTATATACACCGCTGTCTGTCTGTTGAATTTGAAATTACAATCCTCCTAATACAAAATCTAACACCATCCTCAAAGCAGAGAGAGAAAGAGCTGAAGTTGAAAGAACCTCTGGCAGATAAGGGTTTAAATGTAAGGTGATGGGGCAGCGATTGGTCAAGATTACAGCAATAGCTGATGTAAGAAGGACAGATAGAGACAGTCAAGGGGTCTCACACTCTTTCGTTAGCCCTGGCATGAAGTATAACGGGAACGGCAGGTTCTATTCCATGTCCTTAACGGGGATAACAGCGGCCACTTGTTCAACAGGGCCCACTTCTCATTACACCAGCCTCCACTGCGCCAGTGAAATCTGTCACCAAAGTCCAGCACGAATGGCAATCCAAATTGAAAAACTCTGCCATGAGTAGCAGGGAGTAGGGGGTGATGGAGGAGGAGGGTGAGGAGCGAAGAGGAAGGGAAAAAAATCTGGTCATCAATTGCTGGCAACAGATCGCAGACGAAGATTATTGGAAGGCAACATTGCAGCAGATGTCTGATGACTGTATATTAACCTGCTTCCTACACACACAGAACATCCAAGCCCAGATCGTCCTAATGTCAGACTGTGAGGCCTTGTCCTGCGCAATAGGAGGAACTCATAATCCACGAGAAGAAAAAAAAAAAAAAGAAAAAAAATGAAGCTACGGTTTGTGCAGCAGCACTGCTGATTTGTTGGACTAACTGCTCTGGCAGCGATGGAGTCTTTCCAAGCCACAACACACAAAAATCAGTGGGCTGCCAGCAAATGTCCCTCTGTTCAGTGTTGTAATTGGGCTCACACTGGACTAGGAGCGGTACTGTAGTGTCAGCCATCTTGAGAAGCTACGGAAATATATAGTTTATAATGTTCATCATCACAAACAGTAAATTATGTTAATTTATGATGATCCCAGAACAAGGACTAGTGACTATAAAGTTTGGGCCTGGGGCACAAACATTTACAGTAATAGACAAATTGTTGATGATAGTACTAGGTCAAGTATTGTTGCATTACATCATGAAACATAAGTACAAGTCATAGCATAAATTTCTTTCAGAGGCATATGTGGTGGGGATCCACTAAAATAGGTGCCGGATCCAATTCCGGAGGTGTCGGATCTGAATCCCCCTTGTTTTCCGGCACAAATTAAGCCCTGAGCAAAACATTTGCCATATGGGAGCATCCATAGTCCAAATCTATCCCAGCATTCCTTTGTAAAGATCCCCAAGGACAAATTCAGCACTGAAATTAATAAAACAGATTGTAGACCCCCAAATCTCTCTTAAACAGTTCTGGCATGACCATTGAGGTTTTGGAGGATTCTACACAGATGAAATGCAGGTTGATGAAATATAGGTGTACTTTTTTCATATTTTATTCATCTCTTGACAGACTTTCAACCACCAACTATAACATTTTTTGGGCAGGGATGTTCAACTTCATACGACTGTTGTTTTTATGAAATTTAAGTGTTCACTATGGATGAACAACACTTTTGCCTGACTACCAAGGCATTAGGGTACAATTTACTGTATAATTTCTTCATCCTGTCTGCAAACATCGTCCCCCATCCATTCACCATCCACACCCACACACTCAAGCCCTGGATTGAAGCCATCTGAAACACAAATCATCCTTTCCCAATCATCAGAGCATTACAGTATTTGACCCATTGAAAGTTTTTTTCATCTTTGCTAGTGGACAATAAACATGACCTGGGATGCAGCTGGCAATGAGAGGGGAGGGGGCTGTAGGAAGCAGATGAGATGCAAGGAGAAGAGATGTAAGTCCTAAGCCGCTCCACATCTGGTGCTGTATTAAAGGCATATGGGCCGCCCCAATCAGGCCTGATGGGGGTGATGTCATGGCCCCTGCCACAACCTCTGGTTTTCCAGCACTGCATCATGACAGAAAAACCAGCAAGCTGTCAACAGTCTGGTCCAGAGTGAGGGATGAAGATGGCAGACTATGAGCTATCAGGAACAGTCAGACTGTGTGAGTGATAAAAGGTATGTTTGTGCACATCCAGGAGGTGCTACAGCCTCGTCATAGAGAATGGACCCTTTTCACATTTTCAGGGTTCTCAGAAGCACAAGTCGTTATAGTTCGGTAAACTTCTAAAGTGGTGAATGGAAATTACAACAGACATATCTAGGATATGATATATATATATAAAAATCCAGGATAGTGTTTCTATGACTTTCAAAAGAGGAAAAAAATAAGAGAGAGAGAGAGATTGATTACAGTGGTCAGAAGAGAGAAAAACATCAAATTTGCCGTCACTCCCTCAGCCGGTGTGTTAGAAACACAGACAAAGCACTGGTAACTAGTTTTCTGAATAACACACAAAGTATAGTTTATGATGTTAGCAACTGTGAAAACACATCTTCACAGTCTGTGAAAAGGGTCTGTAGGCCTGTAAGCATGCACCTACGCTGATAAGACAAAACTAATCTTATGGCTGATAACTGATAATTGTTATATATACAAAGTTCTGGCATGAAACTCTAATGGGCAGGCTAATAGGTCCTTTAACTCAACCTGCTCATAATCACATCATTATCTATAGGACACAGATGATTGGTTCCTGCTCTGTTAGTAGCCAATGAGCATGCATGCTCAATCTTGAAATACATGAGTAGCATTTGCCTTAGCAGTGCAGCGTGCTTTCAGAAACCCTCCACCTTCCCCAGCTCCACCAGTATAGATCTGCTACGGGTAATTCATGTACGCTATATTGTACAGCAGCAGCATGTCTTACTTACTCACAGCAGCGTGTCATGTATGTATTGGCAGTAGCAAGTCCCGTACTTGCTCTGCAGCAGCAGCAGCAGCAGCAGCAGCAATAAAGCAGCAGCAGCGTAGCAGATCTATTCCACCAAGACCAAACATATCAGCACTGTCATACCCATTACCATGCCAAACACTCCGAGAGTTGTCATGAATGAAATATATATATATATATATTTATATATATATATATATATATATATATACACACACTATATTGCCATAAGTTTTGGGATGCCTGCCTTTATGTGCACATGAACTTTAATGACATCCCATTCTTAATCCGTAGGGTTTAATATGGAGTTGGCCCACCCTTTGCAGCTATAACAGCTTCAACTCTTCTGGGAAGGCTTTCCACAAGGTTTAGGAGTGTGTTTATGGGAATTTTTGACCATTATAAACCATTGCCGCATTTGTGAGGTCAGGCACTGATGTTGGACGAGAAGGCCTGGCTCGCAGTCTTCGCTCTAATTCATCCCAAAGGTGTCCTGTTGGGTTGAGGTCAGGACTCTGTGCAGGGCAGTCAAGTTCCTCCACACCAAACTCGCTCATCCATGTCTTTATGGACCTTGTTTTGTGCACTGGTGCGCAGTCATGTTGGAACAGGAAGGGGCCATCCCCAAACTGTTCCCACAAAGTTGGGAGCATGAAATTGTCCAAAATGCCTTGGTATGCTGAAGCATTAAGAGTTCCTTTCACTGGAACTAAGAGGCCAAGCCCAACCCCTGAAAAACAACCCCACACCATAATCTCCCCTCCATCAAACTTTACACTTGGCACAATGCAGTCAGGCAAGCACCGTTCTCCTGGCAACTGCCAAACCCAGACTCGTCCATCAGATTGCAAGTCAGAGAAGCGTGATTCGTCACTCCAGAGAACACGTCTCCGCTGCTCTAGAGTCCAGTGGCGGCATGCTTTACACCACTGCATCCGACGCTTTGCATTGCACTTGGTGATGGATGCAGCTGCTCGGCCATGGAAACCCATTCCATGAAGCTCTCTATGCACTGTTATTGAGCTAATCTGAAGGCCACACGAAATTTGGAGGTCTGTAGCCATTGACTCTGCAGAAAGTTGGTGACTTCTCCGCACTGTGCGCCTCAGCATGCACTGACCCCGCTCTGTGATTTTACGTGGCCTACCACTTCGTGGCTGAGTTGCTGTTGTTCCCAATTGCTTCCACTTTGTTATGATACCACTAACAGTTGACCGTGGAATATTTAGTAGTGAGGAAATTTCACGAATGGACTTATTGCACAGGTGGCAACCTATCACGGTGCCACGCTTCAATTCACTGAGCTCCTGAAAGCGACCCATTCTTTCACAAATGTTTGTAGAAGCAGTCAGTATGCCTAGGTGTTTGATTTTATACACCTGTGGACATGGAATTGATTGGAACACCTGAATCCAAGTCAACACCTCAAACTCGTTGTTGTGCTCCTCAAACCATTCCTGAACTGTTTTTGCTTTGTGGCAGGGCGCATTATCCTGCTGAAAGAGGCCACCAGGGAATACCATTTCCATATACATGGTCTGCAACAATGCTTAGGTAGGTGGTACATGTCAAAGTAACATCCACATGGATGGCAGGACCCAAGGTTTCCCAGCAGAACATTGCCCAAAGCATCACACTGCCTCCGCCGGCTTGCCTTCTTTCCATAGTGCATCCTGGTGCCATGTGTTCCCCAGGTAAGTGACGCACACGCACCCGGCCATCCACATGATGTAAAAGAAAACGTGATTCATCAAACCAGCCCACCTTCTTCCATTGCTCCGTGGTCCAGTTCTGATGCTCACGTGCCCACTGTTGGCACTTTTGGCGTTGGACAGGGGTCAAAATACACAGTGCATCGCAGTTTGTTGCATATGGAGCTGCATAGGCGCAGGTATCAGAACCAGCATTAACTTTGTGAGCAATCTGAACTACAGTTTGTCTGTTGGATCGGACCACACGGGCCAGCCTTCGCTCCCCACATGCATCAATGAGCCTTGGCCGCCCATGTCCCTGTCGCTGGTTCACCACTGTTCCTTCTTTAGACCACTTTTGATAGATACTGACCACTGCAGACTGGGAACACCCCACAAGAGCTGCAGTTTTGGAGATGCTCTGACCCAGTCATCTAGCCATCACAATTTGGCCCTTGTCAAACTCACTCAAATCCTTATGCTTGCCCATTTTTCCTGCTTCTAACACATCAACTTTGAGGACAAAATGTTCACTTGCTGCCTAATATATCCCACCCACTAACAGGTGCCATGATGAAGAGATAATCAGTGTTATTCACTTCACCTGTAATGTTATGCCTGATCGGTGTATGTATATATACTGTATACACACACACACACACACCAATAAACCGTGTATATATACACAGTGCTTTAAGGAAATACATCCAGTATTATATTAGTAAAAATGTTCACAAGCATTCTCAAATGACCCTCCAAAAACTCTTGGATGAATTGAAAATCTGTAACTACAAGAGTTTGTGCTGTATGGGCACTGGTTCTGGCTTAGACTCGCCACGCTCAGTTAAACCTTATTACATTCAAATAATGGCCACACAACACAGGCCATTATATCAGACAGGTGCCAGCAATCAACAACCAATGGAAGTCAATCACTAAGAAGAACAGCGAGGTTCCATTTATAACCTTAAATGCCAATGCAGTTCATAGGGCCAGATCTGGGAACATTCTGACCTTTATCATTCATAATCTAAAAGATCAAGCAATGCCTATAGGCTGATTCCAGAGAAGCAACGGCCTTTACTCTGGAGATGACCAAAACCCCCCTCACGCCCCAGTGGTTTTAATTGTCTGGCTTTAGAAGGAAAAGGAATTTTACTTTGGTGTTCAGGTAAAGACAGCAGGGTTGTGCTGAGCTACTTGGGAGGTCTGAAAAGCTGTGCTCTAGGCCTTTTCATGTGAATGGGGCTTAGCTATTGAGGGGTGACCCCGTTGAGCATGTCATGGGGGTGTAATGAGGTCAGTTTACAGGTTGGGCGGCAGGTAATCCTTCGTTCATTACAGGCCCACTCGGTGGCTTTTGGGGAGGAAAAAAATCAAATAGCAGCTAGCTATAGAATAGAAGTAGATTGTATGTGTGTATAGGGCCAGGAACTCAATAACACTTGATTCAGTATGAAAAGAAACCCAGAGCCACCCGTGAAGAAGCAGCCCGGATGTGAGGGAGGGCCGTTAGTGGCAGGAGTTTGGTGTCAGAGAACAAGACAAGCTTTGTACCAGCTTTAAGAAGCAAATTAAGAGAGAGTGATGCAAGCTTACTGACTCTGAAAGAATGAGGGAAGAAACACCTGGTGATCAATAGAGCTTAGAGAGCCCCATGAAAGAGCCTGGGTAAGACAGCGGACACTTATGTCCTGAATTCTTGTGAGGTAGCATGATAAACCGCACTTACTCACACAATCAAACAAGTGCATCTGAATCAAGTGAGTGAGAATGGTCATAAGTTTATGGTCGTGCAGCTAAAATAGATAATTAATATGTTCATACTATTGGTGCATTCAAGTCATGAGTTGAACTCACATGAATGCCACCACAATGTTGTAATTATGAGTGTTGTTATTATTTCTTTCAGCCCTGAGTTGGTGAGGAGGTGGTGTCTCAGTAAGAAAATATTGGAGAAGCAATAGATGCAGTGTCTGTATTGATGGTAAATTTGCTGAAATTAATTGATGTTTCTTTTCATTTACAACAAACTAGTTAAGTTGCTTGTACAAAAATATTACAGCATTGTACAATTACGATAAAATATATAATTCAACTTATAGCACCTTCATAAATTAAATACAAACTTAAAAGTGCAAAAACATACATGAGTATTTTTATTCATCACTTTGTAGAAATAGAGTTAAAACAGAATTGTTGCTGCTTTTTTTGTAGAAAAGGTGCACCCCAACCAAAGTGATTTGAATGCACCAGATGTCTTAATTATAACTTCTTAACTTGTAAATGCATCCTAGAACAGTGGTTTTCAACCTGTGGGCCGCGGCCCACTAGGGGTCTTCCGTGATCCTCCATGGGGGCTGCGAGATAACTTAAAATTAATTGAAATATATTAATATAATTCATTAATTTTATTATTTATACGTTACATTAAAAAGATACATTAAATTAATTTAAAAAAATACATTTAAAACAAGGCACCATCTCATACGTATTCTGTGATTGTTTCTCATCGTGCTGCTGTGAAATACAGACTGAAAGGTAGCTCAAAACGCAAACTAACTATATTGTTTGGAAAAAGAAAAGCAGTGTCGCTAAAAAGGTTTTGATGGATGACGATTGTAATGAAGGTAAAGACGATTACAGTGACATACAGGAGTCGTACATAAGGCATACGCGAGTCCGTTATTATGCACAAACAAACCGCACGTGCGCTCTCGACTCACTGATCGCTATAACATCGTAATTCTGCATGAACACAGTTCAATATATTCACGTAGTTGTCAAAATTAATGTACTGTGAGTGTTTTATAACGGATGCTCGCCAAACAAGCATGTTTTGGAGAAGTTTGAGAGGATAAGTGGTGTTATATGTGTTTAATAATTTGAATGGTTCCGCATAGAATTTAAATTCAGTCCTTTGGTATCTCCCTGTGGTCTTGTTTGGTATGGCAGGTTGACTTGTGCTTATTTGTTTAAATTATGTATAACTGAGCAGAGTAAGTACTTTTAAGTTGTAAAGAATGTCTGCAAAGTATGTTTGCAAAAAAAAAAAAAAAAAAAAAGAACTCTGAAGGTTTAAATCTATCTTGAGTTTCTTCTTTAAAGAAATAATAACATGGGATTGAAAAGTAATCAAGTTGGGAGGTGGGCCGTGCAGTATTGATTCGGAGAGGAGGGGGGCCTTGGTGTAAAAAAGGTTGGGAACCACTGTCCTAGGAGGACTTGAACACACCATATATTTCCACACTATATTCATTTCCCACTGCCAACTGTAAAGTGAAGGCTTAAGACAGAACGGCCATTACAGTTGGAGGGGAAAATTGGTTTACATCTTTTATTGATTCAAACAAAATCCCAAATTTCCTAGTCGATTTTCAGAAATGTTAGTTAATAACATGATGGTGTTGGAGCAAAAAAGGCAGAAGTCAACTGTGAGAGCAATGCAGCATTCAGACTGTTTAGAAGGTGCACACCTCGTGCCATGCGCATGAAGTGAAAAATTTCATTACAATTTAAAGACCTACACTATTTCTTCAGTCAATCGTGAAAGTCTGTTGGTTGAAAGCTTCTGGCAACGTTAAATCCAGGAGAGAAGACAATTCTAGAGAAAGAGCAAGTAGAGATTCACGAGTGCACAGGACAAAGTCTGAACGCGCACACGTAAAATCTGAGCTAGAGCAGAGCCATGAGACCACAGTATATTTGGAAGCACGCATCCAGATTTGTGCGAAAATGAAATAAATCCGCCTGCAACTGAAGAGATTACATAGATGCGCTCTCATGTTACAATGTGCTCTTGAAATTTGTCATTAAAGGGGTGGTTGATTATGATTTCACTTTTTTACGCTTTTCAACGCTCAAAGTTCAAAGCAAAATGAGATGTATTATTTTAAAGAAATCGCCCTGGGTTACTTCACTGTAACCCTGTTCCCTGAAAAGGCAGGAACGAGAAGCTGTGCTTGGCGCTATGGGGAACGTCTTTAGTCGTGACCAGCTGTGAATATGTGTAAAACAACGTCAATGAAATTGACCTATATTTATAGCCCGCGTGACGTCATAGGAATGTGTCGTAGGCAAGGCTATAATTAGATGAACCGCAGGTGCATCTGCAGATATTTTGTCTGAAAAGCAGTCCTGGGACATCCCAGTGCGGCAAAAAAGCGCAGCTTCTCGTCCCCGCCTTTTCAGGGAACAGGGTTACAGTGAAGTAACCCGGGGTGTTCCCTTTCAAAGGCTACACTCAAAGCTGTGCTTGGAGCTATGGGAACGAGAGTACCCACGCCGCTGCACTTTGTGTCCGGATCCCCAGGCTGTTAAGTGTGTTACAAAGAGCAGAGAGTCTCAGACACTAGCTTGCAATGTTGACTCAAGGACACAAGAGCCCAGAGTAACATGAACATCCAAACTATAAAACCTTATGAATGTGTGCGGAGAGGACCAACCTGCCGCATCACAAATATTTTGTAAGGGGCTGACCCCCGCCAAAGCTCTAGAAGAGGCAAACCCCCTGGTGGAATGAGCCCTGATGCCTGTTGGCGAAGTGTGACCACGCGCCTCATAGGCAAGGGCAATAGCGTCTCTCACCCAATGCATAGTCATAGTCTGTTTGTGGCGGCTGCACCTCTGTTACGACCGCCATGACAAACAAACAGTTGCTCTGACTTACGCCACTGGCTAGTGCGGTGGACGTAGGTCTGAAGAGCATGGACTGGACACAGTCTGTGAAGTCTCTCCTGATCCGGCGTTGTGAACGGCGGAGGGCAGAAGGCTTCGAGAGTGACTGGATGCAAGCTCGAGAAAGGTACCTTCAGCAGATAGTCAGGATGAGGATGCAAAATAGCTTTCACCATTCCTGGGGCAAAGTCTAAGCAGGATGGCACAACGGACAGAGCCTGCAAATCCCCAATTATTTTTAGAGAAGTTATAGTCATGAGAACAGCTTGTCAGCTTGTCAGAAACTGACTCTAACGGTTAAAAGGGGGTCTCAACCAGGCCCTCCAGGACTATTGCTAGGTCCCAAGAAGGGATCCTGGTTCTAGAAGGAGGCCTAAGCTGCCTAGCTCCTCGAACAAAGCGAGAGAGCAGGACATGCTTGCCCAAAGGCACCCCGTCAATCAGAGCGTGGCAAGCCGAAAGAGCGGCCACATAAACCCTGAGAGTGGTGGGGCATGTGCCTGTTGATAATTTTCCCTGCAGAAAATCCAGAACTGTAGCAATCTGGCAATTAACCAGATCTGCAATGTGTGCAATACACCATCTTTCAAAGACACCCATTTGTTGGCATAACTTGATCTAGTGGAAGGAGCCCTAGCATTTAAAATCGTCTCAATAACATCAGGTGAAAGCCCTGTGTCCCTCAGTTGGTTCCCCTCAGGGGCCAAACATGAAGGTTTCCACATCTCCGTCAGGGGATAAAATATTGCCCCCTGCACCTGAGACAGAAGGTCCCTCCTCTTCGGTATCGCCAATGGCAAGCTGTCGAGGAGAGATATTATCTCCGAGAACCATATTCCGTTCAGCCAACACAGCGCTATCAGTAAGAGGAACTCCTGGGAGCATAGAAACCGGAGGAAACGCATACAGGCACATTCTGGGCCACGTATGCGCATCACATCCAGAGCCAGGGGGAGCTGGGTGACTCCGAAAGAAGTAGAGTGGACATTGCGCTGCCTGTTGGGGGCCAAGAGGTCCATCTCTGTTTCATAAAATCTTTACCAAATTTGTTTCACTACCTCAGGTGGAGTTTCTACTCCCCCGTCGGTATGCTCTGTCTGGACAGATATCTGGGGATACAAATCGCCCTGAGGGACAGGAACTTGTCCTGAGCCCAGAGCAGAATGTGCTGCACTAGCCTGTCTAGACGTCGCAAACGCAGTCCACCCTGGCGATTTGTATTAGAGGCTACCGCAATACTGTCCACCCGCACTAGGACATGGTAACCCCTTAACTGGTGGAGGAAGTACTTCAGGGCCAGAAATACAGCCATCAATTCGAGGCAATTGATGTGCCAATCGAGATGATGACCTCACCATATCCCTTTGGACTAGACGGCCACCTAAGACCACTCCCCAGCCCGTACAGGAAGCGTCTGTTGTTGGCATCTTGCAACATCAACGCATATAGAGTGGGACCCAAGGTGAAGAACTGGGGTCTGAGCCACATAGAAAGGGAACAAAGCCGCAGCGCGTAACCCTTACCATTCCAACGGAAAACACTTCAGTGTCCTCTGCCCTAGCCGAAGAAGCACCAAGGTACGCTTCATTCTCGGCAAAAGGACATCACGATCCGGAGAGAGAGAGAGAGAGAGCAATAGGGATGGACCGTCTCTTGCTCCTCAGCCAGATCGCCCTGCGAGCCCCACGATCACATTGTGGGTGCTACCCCTTTGAACTAAGCAAAGCGAACGCGAAGCACTTAAACTTTGAACATTCACAATGCTCGTACCCGCCCTGTTACAACGCAAGGGCAGCATGCTCTTCCCCAAACAAACAAAACAATACTGGTATGTGTCCGATTCGGAGATGGAACGTGAACACGGAGACACACAGCGTTTGCTTTGTTCAGCCATGACGTTCTCTCAAATATATAATATATAATATATGTGTGTTCACTTTTAACTTGTCAGACAGAGTTGAAAAAAGGAACAAGGGGACAGAAAGTTCTGAGCACTGCCTGTCAAATCTAACTCCTAACAAAGTGATGAAGGAAGGAAAGAGTTTGAGCAGAGCTGCTTCACACACACACTTCACAGTATGGCCTCAGAAGACAAAAGACCTGCAGATGCACCTGCGGTTCATCTAATTATAGCCTTGCCTACGACGTATTCCTATGACGTCACGCAGACTATAAATATAGGTCAATTCCATTGACGTTGTTTTACACATATTCACAGCTGGTCACGACTAAAGACGTTCCCCATAGCGCCAAGCGCAGGTTTGAGTGTAGCCTTTTGAAAGGGAACGATTTTTAAAGACTACAACAAACGGCTGGTAGGGACTACAACGAGCTTCTTCCCGGGTTAGTGACATCACTAACCCTAAAATTTACATAAACCCTGCCCCCGAGAACACGCAACAAAGGGGTGAGGCCATGTTATTGCAATACAGTATGCAATAGCATGTCATAAAAGCAAGATGACAACATAAGTTATAACCATAATTAAACTAAACTATACCTGCTCTATCTTCATATATTCTCTGGCTCTGTAGGCATCTTACAACAGTTCCCACATGAGCGATTTAAAGATTATCATGACAGAATATGCTCAATGACTTTTAGTTAACTCCACATCAGCTACATAAATTCATCAACTAATCATTCAGAAAGTCCTGTTGCATTCTACATGTTGTCACTTCTTCTTGAGTCACTGCATCATTGTCCGACTCCGGTTTGAACATAAAAGGCTGAACAGTTTCTGACATTTTCAGTGAGTCTGCAACTGCATGAGGTAATTGGAGCTGCTAACACTAGCTCTTAAAACTCCGCCCTCTTCTTGGGAGCAGCAGCTCATTTGCATTTAAAGGGACACACAAAAACGGAGCGTTTTTGCTCACCCTCAAAAAGTGACAAATTTAACACACTATAAAAAATGATCTGTGGGGTATTTTAAGCTAAAACTTCACATACACACTCTGGGGACATGAGAGACTTATTTTACATCTTGTAAAAAGTGGCATTATATGACCACTTTAAAATAATGCCATAGAAATTGCCTCAAATGAACTATAAAAACGGGAAGAAAGTTGAGTCTGAAAGCTGCAATCGTTTTTTATCATCATTTAAAATAAATGGAGAATATGTCGAGTTTTTCCGTGGGTGCTCAACCATTTCCGTGGGTGCTTGGACCACCGAGCACCCATGGGATCGGCGCCCATGCTGAGTACCAACCCAAAGTCCTTAGTTGCTGGGGAAAGTTCCTGCAGTGGAAAAGTGGCTATTGATAATGAAGACTTCCAGTACATGATCCACACAGCCATCCTAAATGCTATTTGTTTCATTGAAGTGTTGACCAAACTGAGAAAGAAAAAAAAGAAAAAAGAAGGGGTAAAAAAAAAAAAAAAAAAAAACTTTCAAGGTTTACATTTGAGTCAGTGGGATTTTTTTTTTTTTTCATTAGAATCTAAACTGTCTATTGCAGTCAAACAGAAGAAGTAACACAAAACAATAATTGATTCCCATCGATTAAGGTAACAAGGCCAATATCAGCTATAGTTTTCTTTTAGATGCCCAGTGTCCCGCATGTCTTTTGTGATGAGTTCACTCTGTTTACTCCAAGGATGATGACTATAACCATAACAATATCTATTAAGTTTTAATAATTGTTCTGATTCTATGAGAACAGGAACATCCACACTACAGTGTAAAACGTAAATTTGCAGTATAGTGTAACGTTTGTATAATGACAAAGAGGAACGGTATTGTTGGATACACTTTCAGAATGTATTTTTTCCAGCTGATGAACAATAAAAAAAAAACACTGACAGCCAATCAGAATCCCCCTGACTTTAAAGGGCATGAGCATTTAAAGCAACAGACGACAAAACTGCAGTGCCACACAATAATCAATATAATTGTGCGTTGGTGTGGACACTAACATAGCTCTCTTTACACTTATCATTCTTGATAAGAATGAAAAAATCCAATCCCAAGTGTCTTTGTCTGTGCTTAGTAAATTAAAACAAGTTATCAAATATCTTTAGAAAAATTAAGAACTAAAAACTTTATATTTAAAATGGTATGGTACAATCTATAAAAGAGGGAGGTGTATGCATTGAAAAGACAATCAGTTCAATTTAATTTCTCACACGGTAGTGGTATTCCAGTGCAATTATGCAAAACTGCTTACTATTTTCTATTTTTTTCCCTCTATAATATAAGGACATATATGTTTTGTATACTGCTTTTCAAGAACCACAAAAATTCTGTTCCCCAGTTACCTGATAAAAGAATAAACCCAGGTTAATGAGGAGAATACAGATCTCTCCCTAAGTCCCCAACCTTGCTTCTCCTCGTTATTAGAGGAGTTGAACTGAGAGGGGCGAGCGCGATCGACTCTCTGACCTTTGCAGCTGTTGAACGTGACCCTGAGGTTACGGTACGGTCGGGTTCAGCTGACCCGGTCAGGCGCAGTTGGTTGATAAGGTCGGCAGTAATAACAAGCATAGCAAGCTGACCCGGCCTGGGAGAGCACTGTCTGAGGCAATTATAGTCAGGCTGTGTGAAACATGGAGCTTGTTTGGGGTAGTGTATAACTGAATTATTGTCTCTTCCACCTGTCTTTAGTGAATGGATGAGTAAGAGCTAGAAATCCTATTTTTATTATTGAGATGTTCAAGCTGACATGAAGTGTAGATCTAAATTGTGAAAGTAGTTTTGCAATAACAGAACATACAAGGCACAACATAGAAAAATAATTCCTCCTAGAACTTCCAATTTGATAATATAGAAAAATAAAGATTTGACAAATTTTGCGTTCATGTTTTGTGTGACCAATGAAAAACTTGATTCACCCCTGTGTGAACTGCCAAGTTTTGTGTTCAGGACAATAGAGAGATGGTAAGATCCACGCATAAGAAGAGCTTACAGAAATCCAGTTAGTGCACTGCATTTTTTCTTTAAAATCTGGCCGGTTCATTTGCTTAGCGATTACTCCACAAGACCACCAGTATCAAGAGGCCACAAAGTTTTCTTTTGGAATTCTCAGGGGAAAAATTGGGAAAAACAAAACATTTTGACACTATATACACTATAATACAATATATTGTGAAATTAAAGTTTGATTCTTGAAATTTGTAGTTTTATTTTTTCCAAATTCAGTTTTTTTTTTTTCCCCCAAATCCCATGCCTTCCATTATTGGCTAATTAATTGAATTCATTCACCTTTATCAATTTTATAACTGATTCAAATTTTAAAAATGACTCTGTGAACATTCTACTACTACTGGTTTATCAAAAGTTAACATGACAATCGACAGCATACTGATTTCAATTATCACAATTTATTTACTAAAACTTATTGGTTATCGGCTAAATAAAAACTTTAATTTTGGTTTCGGTTAAAAAAATAATTTGAGTGCATCAGTATTTGAAAGGTGGTCTGGCGGAAGCTAGATATTTTACTTCATAACTTGATAAATATGGATTTTTTTTTTTTTTTTTTTACACAAACGCATCGCTTCGCTTCAGAAGGCCTTTATTAACCCTCTGGAGCTGTGTGGAGTACATTTATGATGGATGTGGATGGAGAAACTTTCTTCAGCTCATACTCGTTTGGTAATGCATTCTGCCATTATGAAGCTTGGATGCGTCAAGATATTTATTAATATTTCTACGACTGTGTTCATCAGAAAGAAGAAAGTCATATACACCTAAGATGGCTTGAGGGTGAGTAAAGCTTGGGGTCATTTTCATTTGAAAGTGAACCAATCCTTTAACACTATGGGGTAGGTTTAGGGTTTAGTGTAGGTGTACCTTATTTTAAAACGTGTTGGAGCATTAAGCTTTTAGCGCCACTGGACATTTCACATTTCACTCAAACGTGCATGACGCAACGTATTTTGCGTTTTGCAAAAATGTTGACACAGGTATGTTTTTCTAATGAGCCTGGGCTGAAATTCTGCCTTTGTCATTTTAGTTTGTTTTCTACTCATGTTGCAAGTGTGCAATATCTCTCATCTGTACGGCAATACTACAGAATTCCTGTATGTATTCCTGTGTACATCAGCGGTCTAATCTTCCCTTTAATAGCTAGATTTGTGTCACACGTAACCTTTATGACTCTGCCTGGCGAGGTCGTTCCGTTAGGGAGCTCATAAGCTCGGCTCGTATCAGTCATGTAATGTACTGACAGCTCTAACCTTCCCATGCGGCCTCATGTGCCATCCTCCCTCCAGCCTATTGACCAAAGCAATAAGCCATTCTATATGGTGTATTAAAGTCATTTTCCACATGCTTTCTCAGCACCTCCCATTGTTCATGCAAGCTCCTGCTGACCATAGGGGAAAAAAGAGCACAAGAGAAAAAGAGAGAAAAAAATAAAAACATGCTTTCAACTAAATTGCGACACTTTACACCGTTACACCAGTTAAGAAACAGAATTGTCAGTTTCTCGTTATTTGGTTGTGCTGCTTTTAGCTGTGAAAAGCGCTGCTATTATTGTGGTCGTTCTGTGGGCAATTTTACCATTGTCAAAGCGAGGCCGAAACAAGCTCCCAACACTTCGGAATATATGCTGACGGCACCGCCGATGCTTTCTTCTCAGTGCCTTATGATATGCTATTGTGTTTGAGGATGGGGGCACGACCGTTACCTAGCCAGCTCGGCCACCGGAATGCCCATCTGCGAGGTCTGGAGTCTCCTAATGTCAAAGGTGCAAACAAGAGTGGGTGCAACATGCCTCGGCCGCTGTGCTGATATCAGCTCTGCTGCTGCACCATGTGACAAATGATTCCAATCTAGGCTGCGTGCCCTTGACTTGACCCTGACAACAGGGCAAGCGCAGCCAATGGAAAAGATGTGCTCTAATAAAGCCTAGACCGGGCGAAGGACGGCGAAAGAGGGGGATGGATGGAAGAGTGAACGAACGAGGGCTGGGAAGGAGGCGGGGGAGCTTGGACATCTCAGGTGCAGGAGGATAATGAGATCGCTTGTTTGTTCAGTGAAAATTACCCTGCAAGACCTTGCTCGGCAAAGCAGCCATCTTGTCTGGCTTGTGAATTGGGCTAATTCCTGAGGGTGCGTGTCGTGTCAAGGATTGCAATCTCTTTTTACACAGCACCTCTGGCACAGCGCAAACATGTAAATGGGGTCTGACGCCACCCTCTTGCCCCACATACTCCCTCCACGAAGCGTACCCACGCCACCCCCTCTGCTCGCTTCATAAACCCAGCCCTGTAAAATGAGCACATACTTGCCAAGCTCGGCGGTGGATACACACAGATCTCCGGAAAGGTCCGGGTGGCATGCTGGGTATGCAAATGAAATTCTCCTTCCCTTATTTTCACCTCACACCACCCTGCTGGCGAAGCAGTCCCTTGATTCTAATCCCACTTTACTGTTGTTCTTCATCTCCTTCAGTCTGTCTTGCTCATCATCTTCCTCTTTCAAAATCACGCTATTAAGCAGATTCTGACAAAAGACATTCTTAATCAGGAAAGCATCTATGATTTTATCCTATTTAGGCTCTGGAGACAATAACGTGTAAAAAATTTCATTGGCCAAATGAACCAAATTATTTCAGATATAATATTTATATCTGTCTATATTATTTATTACCTGTGCATTCAACAAGTTTAAAACATTTGCCAAGAATTTTTCTTATGTTTTGAATTGACACAAAGACATGTTCGATTGATTATCAGTACTCAAAAACAAGAAAAACAACTCCATGCAAGACCATACTGTCCTGACTTTCTCAACATTTCAAACCAGCAAGATGTTTAGAGAGTCACTGCGAGATTGTTGGTGACGCTCTCAGTTTGGCACAATTCGTCAAAGCCACTGTGAGGGCAATGTATCGAATCAAACCTGACACTGAGAAAAACAGCATTTGGAAGCAACACAAACCTTTCCAGTGTGTTGAATGTGATATGACAGCCCAAGCTAAAATCCCATTGCCAGGATTCTATCTGGTCAACAGCTTTTTAAGCCACTTGAAGCTCAATGCATTAGCATGGTGGAAACGTGTTGACATGCCATGGATCTGCTCCGAAGCTAGAATGAAACAACACGGTTTAACAGTGACGGACGTCCATAGCAGCTGCATGGCTACAACGCATGATTGAAAAACATGTCACACACTACACAGAAGGTAAACCGTGCATTTTGACGGCGTAAGTGGACGGGGACATGCTGTGATCTGAAAGCTGCTCTTGAGAGCGTATACAAAGGCAGGCATACAAATTCACAGCTGACACACAGAGGTCAGAATCTAAAAGGGGCTTTTTTTTTATCAGCATGGGCTAGTGAAAAGACAGCTATACATATATTAGGACAGCTTGCATTATTTCACATACAAAAATAATGTGGTGTTTATTTTAAAGAGGACCTATTGTGCTTTTTTACATTTTTAACTTTCTTTAATGTGTAATGTTACTGTTTGAGCATTAAAAATGTCTGCAAAGTTACAAAGAAATCAAGTCCACTCCAAAGGGAGTTATTCTGTATATTAGTAAGCACTGTTTCTGAACTCCCTGAAACGCCTCAATTGTAGTCTTAAGTTTCTTACCGGGAACATACACATCACAATATTCCTCATTTAAATAATTACCGCCCAAGGTATACACATTAAATGGGGTGAGGCCTGGTTGAGTTGTATTAGTATTGTATTGAAACTCACAGTTATGGTAAGGGGCGTGACATTTCTGAAAAACACTTAAAGGATTAGTTCACTTTAAAATGAAAATTACCCCAAGCTTTACTCACCCTCAAGCCATCCTAGGTGTATATGACTTTCTTCTTTCTGACCAACACAATCGGAGTTATGTTAATAAATAGCTTTATAATGAAAAAACGTAACTGACGCAACGTCTTTTCGTAATTTAATTACGGAAGGCGTAGGATGTAGCATAAGCGTTTGGAACTGCGAGAGGCGTTACACTTTCTTCGTAAGTTGAATACGGAAGGCAGTCTGGTGGAAGCTAGTTATTTTACTTCATAACTTGTTAAATATGGATATTTTTCTTACACAAATGCATTGCTTCGCTTCGCTTCAGAAGGCCCCCTGAAGCCATGTGGAGTACGTTTATGATGGATGGATGCACTTTTCTTGAACTTCTAACTCGTTGGTCCTGTTCACTGCCATTATAAAGCTTAGATTTGTCAGGATATTTATTAATATAACTCCGATTGTGTTCAACAGACAGAAGAAAGTCATACACAGAGGATGGCTTGAGGGTGAGTAAAGCTTGGGGTAATTTTCCTTTTAAAGTGAACTAATCCTTTAAAGCAGTTGACCAATGACAACACACTGGTCCAACTGACTAATCAGAGCACATTGCGCTTTTTGGAAGGAGGGGCTTCATAGAAACCGGAACTAAACAGAGCGTTACTGACAGACTGGGAAGAGAGGTGCTGCAATAATGTAAAATATGTAAAAAATAATGTGTTCTTTGAATATTCAACCCTATTCTTTTTGATCCCAAAAACAAAATCAAAACTTAAAAGAGCATAGTATAATACACATATTCCTACATAAAAAAATTGACAGATTGCTGATAAAAACAGCAGATGCAGGCTGTATCATAAAGAAATAGCTCTAAAAAATCTGAAAAAAAAATCAGTGTTCATATTCGTTTTTGGACCACTGTATACTTATACACCATCAGCAGTAGCTCACACTATATTTTTGTAGGGATCTTGTAAACACACAACCAGAACACTCAGTCTTTTCTCCTAGTTTCCCAAATGGCCATTAGATGAAAATGATTTCTGATCAGTGTCTGACCATGCCTGAATACACTGAGTGACCTGGAGGTGGGAACACCACTATATCCCATCGCTGGCCCACTGAGCCATTCCTCTTCTCCAAAGGCCATTATCCATACCATTTTACAGCAACTGGACTCTTACTGCCATAAGAGAGAGAGCAGGGGAATTAGGGAAGAGAAGGTGTAGATGGGATGAGTGTCATCCTATCTGCTGGGAGGATGTTTCATGGGGTCATTATAGAAATTACTGTCTCAGACCAAATTGGAGAAGAGCGATTCTCCAAATGAGACTAAGACTAAGAGGTGTCATCTCTGCAACATAAAGGTATACATCTACAGGACGACAACACTGAAACAGGATGTGACACATGCTGTGTGATCTGTGCCCTTTTACAACACTAAAGGCGACATTGATACACTCAATCAACGAAGGATCCCATAGGTGATGCCAAACCGCTGCTCTATCGCTCATCCAGTCCAGTGAAATAGCAAAGTAAAATGCAACCATATAATATGACCTTAAATGTAACCATATGATATAATAAATAATATAACGCAAATCCATTTAAAAAACAAAATACATTTTTATCACTTTTCCCTAGTTTTAAATACAAGCCCTTAAAGGATTAGTTCACTTTCAAATGAAAATTAACCCAAGCTTTACTCACCCTCAAGCCATCCTAGGTGTGTATGACTTTCTTCTTTCTGATGAACACATTCGGAGATATTTTAATAAATATCCTGACGCTTCCGAGCTTAATAATGGCAGTGAACAGGGGTCACGAGTATGAGCTGAAGAATGTGCTTCCATCCCCATCCATCCATCATAAATGTGTACTTCACACGGCTCTGGGTGGTTAATAAAGGCCTTCTGAAGCGAAGCGATGCATTTGTTTAAAAAAAAAAAAAAAAAAAAAAAAACATATTTAACAAGTTATGAAGTAAAATATCTAGCTTGTAAGTGTAAAACTCTTGCAGTTCAAAAAGCTTGCGCTACATGCTACGCCTTCCCTACTCAACTTCTGGAAAAAGTGTGACACGACGTCAGTTTACGCGTAACTTGAATACGGAAGGTCGTCTGGCGGAAGCTAGATATTTTATAGTAATAATATAATAATAATTATATACACACTCAAAAAAAAAAAAAAAAAAAAAAAAAAAATGGTGCTATATAGTACTAAAAGTGGTTCTTTGGCTCGTAATCATAGGGGAACCACTTTAAAATCTTGGTGCTTCAGTGGTTCTTCAGTGGTTCTTCACCAGTTCTATATAGCACCACTACCATATACAGAAACTGTTAAGCCACTGTATGGTTCTTCAGTGGTTCTTCAGCGGTTCTTTGGGGTGGTTAAGGTGCTATATAGCATCACCGCCATACAAAGAACCTGTTAAGCCCATTTAAAGGTTCTTTACGAGCCAAAGAACCACTGTTGGTGCTGTTTAGCACCATTTTTGTTGAAGAAATAAAATGCGATATGGCACCTCTTATGGGTTCTACATAGTACCATTTGACAAAGGTGTAAAGGAAACAAAGGTATAAAAGCACTGAGATGTATATTTTTCTTCTCAAAAATCCTAAAAATCCTAAATCTTGTTTTAAAGATGTTTAGATATATTGTATTGATTGTTTAACTGTTAATTGTCTTTGATTCTTGTTTTATTTAATATTTTATTTAATATTTTCTTTTCTTTTATTTTATTTTGGGGATCTTATCTCATTAAGGTGAGTCAGAACCACTGAACTTAAGACTTTTTTCAAAGAATCCTAACTATACAAGCAGATGATCTGAAAAGTGTGGTACCATTCAATACGACCAAGGGGGATCTGTTAGTCACATATTTAAAGACAATGGATCAGATGGGCAACAGCTGTTAGACCACTTAAATTGGTCTTAGGCTAGAACGTATTACACAGCATTTACAAATATAAGAAATATAACAAAAGGCCCAGACTCACTCTATCACTGTCAGGGCAGAATGCAAGAGAGGCACTTTTAGATGCCCTGCAAGAGTGTGTGTATGTGTGAGTCTGAGCGAGTGTGTGCTCCGCCACTGCAGACGGCTGCATCAATGAGCTTTTCTGTGCCCTCTTAAGATAATGAAAATAATACAGGGCACAAAGAAATAAATAAATATATCTGACCATCTTGGAACAGGGTCCCACATTGCAGGTGGAAAGATTAATGCCCGAGTACAGTCCATGCACAAATGTCTGCGTATCAATGGCTTTTCAATTCACTTACGCTTTATAACGGGCAAGGTCAAAAAGCAATTTGTGCAACACAAGAAATAAATGAAATAAAACAGCAGCAAATTAAATAACAAGAACAAAGCTGGCCCTGCAGATAAATTGTGGAGGTTACAGACAGGAGAGACATTTAAAAAAATGTGAAAACTAACATAAAAACTGATTAAGCTGTTTTGCTTTTGACTAATTATTATAAATAATTATGACATTATTATCAACTCTGTTGTGTCAGAAAAGTCTTGTTTGTTGAATGCATTCCAAATTCAGTTTTAATTGTATTGAATCTCATTATTGTTAATTTACTTTTGCCCTTGAATAAAGTATATTGTCCAACATTTTAATTAGGGTTAATTCATTTTCTGGAACAACATAAAAAATGTTGTTATTCTTTTTTTATCTCATTTTTACAGTCTAGACAACAACTGATTCAGGAACAATACAATTTGAATCTTTTCAAACCCTGCACCGACTTCGGTCAGATATAATTCTGTATAACGTCATTTTTATTGCATTATACACCCCTGTTCAAAAGCATGGGGTCAGTAAGAATTTTTAATGTTTTTGTAATAATTTATGTTATGCTCACCAAGGTTGCATTTATTTTATGAATCAATCAATCAATAATACTGTGATAAAATATTACAATTTAAAATAGCTGTTTTCTATTTCAATTCCAATTTAAAATACAATTTATTCCTCTAATGTTAAAGCTGAATTTTCAGGATCATTCTTCCAGTGTCACATGATCCTTCAGAAATCATTCTAATATGTTGATTTAGTGCTCAAGAAACATTTGTGCTGCTTGATAATTTTGTGGAAACCATGACACTTTTTTTTTTTTTTTTTCAGGATTCTTTGAATACAAAGTTCAAATGAACAGTATTTATTTGAAATATAAATTATTGTAACAGTATAAATGGCTTTGTCACTTCGATCAATTTAATGTATCTCTGCTGAATAAAAGCATTATGTTCTATAGAAAGTAAGAAGAAACTCCTAACTTCTGAAAGGTAGCGTAAATGGTGGCGAAAAGTAACAATTAAGGGAAATTTCAGAATTACGGCATCTTGCATCTGTGTATCGTGTACTGTGTGCATTACTATCACAATATCACAACATCCCATTCTCATATTCCCTACATTCCTATCTCTATTCTTCCCCTCCTCACTGTGTCAACATGCTATGAATATCATGGCAAGTGAATTCACGGGATATAAAACAGCCTGAAGCAAAACTCAGTGTGATGTGTTATATAAGCCTAAAAGAGGAAGTCAAGGATGATCCCGTTTCCTCCTCAAGTCCAAGTAGGCTCAGTAGGGGGCAAAGGAGGAAGCAGCCAGAAACATTTAAGCCAAAACTTCTCTAAAACTGCCTCTCAGTCCTTTCCTGTTAGTGGCCTTTTCAAAATTAAAGAGGAAAAAAAGTATAAACTATAAGTAACTTTGCAACTACACAGTCACCTAACTCTCATTAGAGTATTAGTAGACTGTATTCGTCTGTTAGTAGACTGTTAGGTTAGGGCTCGGTGTTAGGATCTGGGTAAACAGAATAAGTTGACGTGGTTGTAAAGTTACTTATAGTTAGTAGAATGTCTAAAATGGACCATCAGTATAAAGTGTTACAAAAGTTGCACCAAAAAAACAAAACAAAAACAAAAAACAGTTTGAATGGACATGACGCTTCTGCTACTACATTGTGTACATCTTAACCAACCTCATATAGACCAGTTCATGAATGTTAAGGTTTATTGTATCAAACGGCAAAAAAACTTCACCAGCTCTTTACACAAGTCCAACTGCTCTCCTGGTAGCATCTATAAAAAAAGATTAATTCATGGAAAAACACAAACCAAACACACAGTGCAAACTAGCGGAATTAAGGGGGTGGTGGGCTTCCTCCTCTCAAGGTTACAGCCAACCGGGCTTCCCTGCAGTGAACGTGGCCATGGGTCGCTCATTTTTCTGCGTTAGCTGTCAGAACGAAAGACTCCTTAGCTCAGTCTGGCACCTGACACTTTTATTAAGCGACACAACCTCCATGTCACCCGCACCTCCAAACAAGACAGTTGTTTTTGTGGGTGGATTTGACATGCCATTTTCTCCCCACTATAGTATTTTCAATCATAAAACAGGGGAAAAACAGTTTATTACTCTTTAGCTGTATCCGTCTGCAGTGCTGAGAGTAATGAAAAGCTGCAGGCTCAATATTTTACACAATGATGCATTTTTGGAGCACACTTCTACAGGGCATCTATGAAACAATGGGTGTCATAACCAAAAGGTGCATGTTATTAATCTCCCAGCCCTCCCCAATCAATCTGCTTCTTCCTCCACAAACAGCGTAATGCATTACATCGCTAAACGAAAGACCACATTTCACCGGCGTACAAAGGCGAAGCTCAGGAGGAGATGTCTTCCTCAGACAAAGCAGTCATGCATTACCACTAAAGAGCTTCTTCTGGTTGTTATGAGCATTACTGAACAATTTGACTCTGAGGGATAAGTAGATGCACTGTAATTCATACCAATTTATTATTTTCTCCCTCCTGCCAAATGGAGTAGGAAGAGCCGTGGCGGTAATGGTGCACTCATTTTATTACACTGTTACAGCGTAAAGCAACGGGTCTTGATGTTCGGCTCCCGTTCGCAAGGGTGAGAAGTGAGACAAATGCGGTGTGAAGGTGTAAAGTAAAGATGTGTTAAGCAGACACAAAACCTGACCACATGAAGAAGTACAGAAGTACGCACTTTGTACCAAACTCAACATTCCTTGCGGACTAAGAGAAGCATGCATGCTCATTTAGGAGCTAATCAGAATAAAATACAGCATCATAGACACAACTGGGAATCATTTGAAAGGTATGTTGTGAGGTCATCCTAGCAAATGTTTCTGGCAAAAGCCGATATGCTCTACACTGCAAATTCATGTTGGAAGATCATACCGGAGCAATTATTCAAAACCTTTGATTAGCCTCAATGTACGCAATCACAGCTGAAAATCAATTTTCAGGGACATCCGGAAATCAAAAGCAAGTACCGTGCCAACAGGCCATACGCATGTTTGAGTTGAAGGTTTCTCTCTTTTTCTGACATTTTCAAAATCATGGAAGCTTTTTTTCCCATTTGGGGCTAATCAAGTGAAACGGCAGTGAGCTCGCTGTTGAGACGCTGCCAAAAACGGAAAACAGTCAGTGAAGTGGAGCCAGGTACTCCAATTAGTGTTTGCGTAACTTAATGCGAACTGCTGGTAACCGGCGCTCGGCATCCAGGCAGTTGTCATTGCAGTTACACACATCCTCAATCAAATGTGCTAACGCATCCTGATTTGTTTTCCCTTTCAAAACTAGCGTGAAAGTTGAAATGAGACATTTCCATGCATGCATTCGTGCTAACGGGCACAACAGTTTGGCTTCGGCGTTGATGAGAATGAGCAAATGTTATGGTGGCTGGCTGACACTTGACGGGTATGTGGCCTAAAACACCAAAATAATCTTATTTGTGAGGTATATTGAATTGCCAGAGCCGTGTGTAGTACGGTGTGTGATTTGTATTTTGCTGAAAGGAAAGTTATGAGAAGCTCAGACAGTAAGTGTTATATCGATGTGATGAGCCAAATGTCAATTTGAACACTGTTTCGGTGTACAGTTTCAGCCTTTTTAAAGTGTATCGAGCAGTTTTGGCAACAAAGTCAGACAAAACTGAGAGGCAGAATTTATTTTGCATGCCAAAAGTGTGCACTCCTGTGTGTTTGTATGTGTGGGGTTTCTATATTGGTGAAGATATGTCAGCACTTTTTATAAAAAGACTGAGAACAAAAATGTTTTTCACAGATCAAATGTGGAGCAACAGAGCAACAGAAAAGGCGTTGCAATTAGGAGTCTAAACACAGAATTCAAGCCAATCTGGGAATATGGCTGTTCATTTCAGGATTATTATTAATTATTATTATATGTTTTCTTTTTGTGCCTTAAAACAGAATGTACAGACCAAGACATAAGTGTGAAATGTGAAATTTGGATTAAAGATCTGAAATGATACTCACTAAATAAATAAATAAAATGTGTGAAAGACTATTGAAAAAAAAAAATCATCACGCAATAGAGAAGAATTTTAAATTCATATGTTATTTTGATCAGACAGATGATTGATAGATAGATCGATAGATAGAAAGATAGATTGATCGACCGATTGATAGATTGATCAATCGATAGATAGATTCTTGGATGATTAGCAGCTATAAAAAAAGGTTATTCAATGAATTTCATGATGCCAAGGGGGACTATTTGAGGGCTGAGTCTGATAAAGCATGTAAAGTAAAGAAAGAATAAAGAAAAACAAAACAAGCAAGCAATATGTGGGCAACTGCCTAACTATACAGCAAGTGGAAGCAGTCTAAAAGTGGAAAATCTACAGCATTCCCTCATCTCCCACTCTCTCACTGACCCTCACCCTTCTGTATTACGAAAGATCCTGAGTCTGACGGTAAAATGAAGATAATGGAGGGCAGAACAAAGGAAAATTATATGTACACCAAATTAGTGGAAATTCCGTTGGATGGGAAAATTGTTACCATTCATTTAAAAGAACAACAAAGTTCAATAATATAAAAGAATCAGTGGTCGACTGATATATCGCCAAGGCCAATATATTGTCTGATATTTGGCATTCATAACTATCGGCACTGGCCAATATGTTAGATTATTAGATTTTTATTATTATTTTTTTTTAATATAATATTATTGTAAAAAAAATAACTATTATTTTAATTTATTATTATAATAATTTATAACCATCGCCCTAAAAAAATCAATATCGGTTGACCACTAAAAAGGAATAAAACAAACAAATGTAAAATAGACAAAGTAACAACAAAAAGTGCCATGTCCTCTTGCTAATTCTATGTTGAAAGAAAAAACGCCTTAAAATCTTGTATAATTTGTTGCAATAGCAACACAATCTACAAATGGATTTTTTTTTACACAAGAGTCTCATTCAACTCTGAGACCTCAAGTGCCATTCCAGGTCCTGAATGTCATGGATCATGAATGTTTCAACCTGAGTGCTTGTTTGGGTACTCTCCTTCCTCCAGCGCTCCTTCACCCCAGGCCCAGACATCACATTAAATGCCAATTAGGGTCGGATTGCTCTAACAGAAGCTGTGGTTGAGCCAAGGCTCAGAGCGGGCCTGTGGGAAGGTGCTTATTGGTCCCAGAACTCGGGGCTAAGGATTCATGAGGTCGAGAAGCACACTGGCTGCCCCTCAATACACATACACACACACACAACACGTTTCTCCCCCTGCTCTTGGCAGGGGAAATGATTATAAGAATCAAAATCTTAAAAAAGCCTTGCCCCTTTAAAGCGGTTTTCTGTGTTTACACACTGAAAGCGAGAAACAGAGAGCCGCTTATTGCTGCATGAGTACTAAATTCTCTTCTATTTAACTGCTTATTGCTCTCACACAATGTTATGCAAAAATGAGTCTTCAGCAATATACCTTATACCTGCTGCTGTCAGTGTGCTTAAACAACAAAAGAAAATATACATTTAGCTTTAAAGTATATAATTTACAGTAAACAGTAAAGACTATGAAGTGTTAACCTTTTGATTTAAATCTTTATTTCATTTGTACCTTTGTACTATTGTATTTACGTGTCACACTGGTATCATAACAACCTTATTTCCAGCAAAAATAACTATATCGTGATATACTGTATATCATTAAGATGAAATAAAATCATTCATATCAACTGTCACTTCTAGTTGTGGTTTTGTTTCATGTCTTATTTTGTGGTTTTCACAGTTATGTTACTGTATGTCATTCTAACGGTGCTAATATTTTAAAATAGTCACCTACTGACAAACACAAAATTGTATCATTTTACTCCAACTGGAAAATGCTCCTATTTCATAGAATGACCCAGAAGAAGCATCCCACAGAGACATATCCCACTAAGGAGGGAGCAATACAGGCAATGAGACGGAGAGATTACCTCCAGTCTGTCTGCCCTGACCTCAACCTGCCCCATCCTCTATTTACTCACTAAACAAACAACATGATAGATGCTATGTCTGTACTTTTATTTGTTTTTCTTTTCTTTAACTTCTACCTCCAAAGAAAGACCAAAGCATGTTCATGCTCTAATGACCATCCATCCTGTCTCTTCTCAAGAAACTTTATATGAGAAACTCACACAATTTAAAATGAAAAACAGCATGACCAATTCATCCTACATACTGTATAATGGGTGGCGTTCTGTACAGTTGAACATATTCGTCTCATAAGAGCCATGGATCAAACCGCAAACATCACAGTCTCAGCATTGGTCAGCTGAGAGCATGTTAACAGCCAGGGGCCAGGTCTAAGTCAACACCAGAGTAGTTTGCCTTGCCCTTTCTGTCAAATCAATATCTGCAAATAATAAATGAGATCCCTGAGGGAAGCTCCAAACCCCACTACAAGGCCTGACCAAGTTCACAATTGGCTGCCTACTCAATATTGTAGGTGAGCCAAAGCAGTGCCGAACATCTTTAGCACTCTATAATAGAAAATTAATTGTACTCAAATCAAGACTAAGGGCACCCTGAGGGTTATCTAATAGGGCTACTTACAACTGTCATCTGCCAGTGAAACCCTGAAATATGAAATGCAAAGAAGAACAAAAATGCTAATTCACACAGAGGTAGAATACTGTTTAAAAAAATACACTGATTTTCTGCAAAAGTAACTGAAATATTTTGTAAACAAATGTAATGTAAATATCTGGATGGATACACAAAAAGTGACTTCCATAGATTTATTTAATAGAAGAAAGCATGGATCACCAAATGAAAGATGTTTGGACACAAGCTTTTTCCCTCTGAGCTTTCATGCAGTTACAGACTTCTGTTCAAAAGTTTAGGGTCGATATGTTTTTTTGAAAGAAGTCTCTTATGCTCACAAATGCTGCTTTTATTTGGTTTAAAAACACAGTAAAAACAGCAATAATGTGAAATATTATTACAATTTAAAACAACTGTTTCTATTTTAATATATTTTAATTGTAATTTACTCTTTTGATGGCAAAGCTGAATTTTCAGCAGCCATTACATCTTCAGTGTCACATGATCCTTAAGAAATCATTCTAATATGCTGATTTATTAATTATTAACAATGCTGAAAACAGTTGTGCTTCTTGATAATTTTGTGAAAATAATAGCTTATTTTTAAAAAAAATCCCTTACCCCAAGCTTTTAAACGATAGTGCAAGTGATTCATTCATAAATTCATATGAGCTCAGTGATTTGAGTGATTTATTATTATTTATTTTATTTTTGTGGGAAAATTCCCCTTAACTTTCAGTTCCAGTCTACTTGTTTTAGACTAGAGGGTGTGCTGAGTGTTTGAATTGTCCCTCCCTCTCTGTGCCTCTCACCATTCGCTCATCATATATGGCATAAGATGGAACTGAAGAAAATGTTAAGACTCACCCACATGTAACGGTAAAACCAGAGTGTGTTGATCTCAAAAGGCCACCTCTAAGACGTAAGACTCTGATAAATGATTCACTGGCTAGAACTGGAACGGAGTTAAAATTCAGTCCACCAGCTCCGATCCAAGAATACATCCTTTCATTGATTTCCTGGTATTCCACTCATTTTTGGACCCCAAAATATCCTCAAAAGCACCCTGTCAGTATGGACTAAGTCAAAACTAGGAAGAAAAAGCAGCCTCCAAAAGAATGACAGCATACATCCATGGATCAGCTTCCCTTTTGTGTGCGCCTGTCCCAAAGACCTCCGAAAACTGAGAGAAAGCAAGAAGAACCAACTGGTTCCTCATCATGCGCTTGTTAGCTTGTCCAATCTTTGGCAATCAGCATCGTCCCTGGGGCTGAAAGACATAAGACGCCAGGGAAGCAGGGGAAGCCAAAGCTGAGGAAAGATCAATACGGCACTGTGAAACAAGAAGTGGAGGCTATTTACTTTTCATTGATCCGATGATGCTGGAGAAACACCTCAGTCTGCTGTTAAATTGAAGGAATAAGTCTTTGGGGCTGGTGGGGTTTCTTCTCGCAAGCGTCAAGCTCCAAGGTCAAGAGAAAAGCAAAACACAAGTAAAACTAAGCAAAAATAGATAGTGTACATGTGAATTAATTCATCATAATTAATTGAAACTTCACAGGAATGTGCACATGGCTTGTGGGTAAACTCAAAGCCACAAGCAAAAGAGCTAAGAGATAGTATGGGCCAAAAGTGATGAAAAGCTTAACAAAAAGCTTATAAATAATGAAATCATAGAAATGTCAAATAAATAATTTTAAAATAAAAACAAATCAAAATAAAACACCAACATCAATGTCTTGTTAAATTATTAAAATGGTAACTTTAAATATACTTCAAGTAGGGTGAATTCAGGTTGATTGGGACACTTTTTGCCATTGAGATGACTGGAAAAAAGTGTCCCATTCAACCTGAATTCAGCCCTAAATATTTTAGGTCAAGGGAGTTCAGATGGTGAAAAAGTTTTGGAATCCCTGTTATAGGATATAGGAGTATGTGTTTGAGTTCAGATTAAGGTTTAAGTGAAATGTAGGCAATAGTAACCCTGTTCCTTTACTTTTTTTGATATAGTGTCAAAGCACTCATAATTATGATCTAATCATAAAATAATCGAAGAAACATGTCTGGCAAGGCAATAAAAACTGTCCATCAATATGTGTATAAATCAAAGACTTCTATAATTTCCACATGTTTTTGGTCCTGCAAACAAATCACCAGCAAAAACATATTTGATATTTACACACATAAAATATTGTATGCTACTGAATACTGTATGGTTTTCTGCCTCCATAACAGTGTAGTTATGTTGTGTTCCAGCAGCTAAACCTGGACCCCTTGGTATTAATGGATAAAACATAGAAATTGTGATGACCCACAGGCCTAGGAGAAAAACAAATATGTTCACAAGATAGCTCTGCATTTGTGTTTTTCTTTCAACACACACACACACATACACACAAAAAAAAAAAAAAAACATCTGCAGATGACCCATTAGCCGATCTTCTGATTGCATGTTGCACTGCAGGTTATACCGTTCCTCATCAATGACCTTATAACATCTACATTAAGCCAAAACCTGCACGTGCAACGGATATATTAAGTGTTCACATGTAAAGTTTTGCAATTAATGACTAGATAGGGAAAGTAATCAGTAAGTTATTTCTTGCATGCGTCATTAAATATACTGATTACAAAGCATGCAATTCTTCAGAACAGCAGGTCATTAAGGTTCAAGTTCGGGCTTTAAAAGGACAGTTGACCAAAATGAAAATTCTTTACTCACCTCATGTTGTTCCAAACATGTCATTTCTCATGTTGGTTTTCATTCTTCCGTGGAACACAAAAGGAGAAATTCTGACGACTGTCTGGTCAGTGTTTTCAAAGCAATTACAATAAATCAAGTACAAGTATGAAAAAGCACCATGACCAGGGCCTAAAACAAACTTTTTGCCACTCCTGTCAATGGCCGGTGACTTAAGAAAATTTACCAGACAGAAATATTTTTTTACCAACCATGAAACTATTTTTTGGGGAAAAAAAAACAAAAACAAAAAAAAAACAGTTATGATACGGAAATGTTAGATCCCAGTGAAAATTTGCTAATAAAGTAATCAAATGTAAAATAACACTGCATAGTCTTCACAGTATAAATTAAACAGAGACTAATCCTTATTAAAGTTACAAAAGTTATTCAGTCAAGAGCAGTAAGTGATTTTGTCTTTGTCCTTTGTTATTTGATTAACATTAAAACACAGACAGAAGCAGCATTATTAGTATGCTGTCACTTTAAAGGGGACCTATTATGCAAAATTCACTTTGCACACTCATGTGCGTCCACAGTGTGTGTAAACAACTAGCCTATAATGGTAAAAATCCACCCACTCCTTTTTTTTTTTTTATAATCCCCATAAATCAGAAGCAGTGCCTGAAAAATGCTGTTTCAGATTTCCCCCTACTGTGACGTTACAGAAGGGCAAGCCCTGCCCATAACTGGTGACGATCTGCCCTATTAGCACAGATCCCGCCCTGAGTGAGCCGCATATAGTCCACCATGTTTATATTCTCGCTATAGCACCTATTGATATAATGTCTGCACCACATATAAATTACAAATGTTCCAGCATCTGAGCCACTGAGGACACAGTGGATGAATTTCATTTATGAAGAAAATGTGCCCGAAGAAATTAGGTAAGGTCATAAATTCACACATAATTTTACACCGGACTGCTTTGCAAATGAGGGTCAGTTCAATGCTGGATTTGCACAAAAGTTGATGCTGAAAGATAGGTAGATACCAACTGTTCGTGCTCAAACTTCATATCATAGAAAAGTATCGCACTTTATATTTTGTGAATGTTTCCAAATCGCATTTCTGAATGTGCTTGTTAGCATGATGCATGACTAATGTGACTAAAGATGATATAAATTATAACCGTACAGTAATTAAACAAAACAATATCTGTTTTATCTCAATGCAGCATATATTCTCTGGGTCTGTAGGTACCTGTACAACAATTTATAGATGATCATGAGCCATTACGGAACATGCTAAGTTGAATAAAGTTAACTCCACAACAACTACACAAAAATAAATTAATCAACTAACCATTCAGAAACGCCCTTTTGCATTCTAAAACTTGTAACTTCTTCCTGAGTCTCTCCATCTGTGCCTGACTCCGGTATGAACATATAAGGCTGAAGGCTACTACTGACAATTCCTGACATTTTGGCTGTGTGAGATTCTTTGTTTTGTTGTTGCCAGAGTATCCGAAGCAAAAGCTGTAAAGGCTCCGTGGGGAGCAGCAGCTCATTTGCATATAAAGGTACACACACAAAACATTAAACAGAACTTAATTCAGTATTCATGTACTGTCTGAGCACCCGGCTTTTCTGTGCGCGAGTAACATGCTTGAATATTTAAATTGGACAGGCTTTAAAGGTGCAGTATGTAGGATTTCTGTCTGCTAGAGGTCACTATAGGCCTATTCAAAACAAAGGCATAGCTTGATGACGCCAAGTTTGAGCACGGAATCTTGGGACATGTGGTCTTCACCTCAATGGACGGTGCAAAAGAATTAGGGATAGGACCCGGGAAGAAATCATGTTCATGGCTGCAATTATTAACGTTATTGTAGTATGAAGCAGAGCAGGACCGAGTGTTGTGGGAGCTGAACGAGGATGCTGGAGCGATTGTGCTTTTGCTTGCCAGTCATGAGTATGAGGTAACACAGCTCTGTTTATCATATTAGATACATTTGAGAGTGTTGAAAATGATGTTATAACGTTACTCTGTGTGTTCGCTCGGTGGCTGCTGTGAGACACTTGTTTGAGACACACTGCAGTAAGCTAGATTGATTTTAGAATAACATTAAATACTGGATGGCTTGTGTTGATAAATGGCATGCAATTAATTTTAAAATGTATTGTATGATGGAGAAAATTCTGTATTACTGCTACTAAAAATAAAGCTGCATCTGATTGTGTTATGTTAGCTACTTGACAAAATAGTGTTTTTCTCTGAGGCATGTTAAAGCATTGTACTTGCAAAAAATCAAGAAAATTAGATTTAAACAATAAGACTAAATGTGTTGAGCTATATAACAACAATTAGTTTTCTGTCTATAAATATATCAAAACAGTTGTTCCCTTGTCTATTAAAACGTGTAATATATTAAAGCGTATTTGGTGTTTCTATGGTTTCTACAAAATAAAACCAGAAACCGAGGTAGACCGAGGGTTAACGCGGGTTGACGCAACTGACAGGCGACTCCTCACATGTCCCGGAGCCTTGGTTAAAATTGCAATTTTCTCACGATTTACAAATAGTTGGAAACATTTGGGATATTGTAAGTACTCAAGTGAACAAAATATATAACACTAGCCTAGTGGTTTGTGGATATTTTACTGCAAAAAATCTTACATATTGCACCTTTAACTTTAACTCGTCACGATGCAGCACTGGCCCGTTAACTGAAATTAAACCAAATTAAATTGGTTTCAAAGTTTCTCCTTTTGTGTTCCTCTAAGAATGTCCAGACTTGGAACTAAATGAGAGCAGAATTTAAATTTCTGGATGAGCTATTCCTCTAATATTTTAAATTTGAGAGCTGAAACAGCATTCCATACAGGCTAGGTATTCATTTCTTAACAAGTAAGTATCATCATGAGGACAAAATATACTTGATTTACCCACCATGTCTTCTTTTTAAATTTAGTCGACAGAGACACTGCGGTTGCAGTGTTGCAACTTATTCCAAAAGGTCAGTCACACTCTCACACACCCTCTTTTCTCCTCCTTCCCAATTAACCCTCTCAAACAGCTTAGATTACATTAGCTTTGAGCTCCCTCGCACCCTCCACTGGACTCACACAACTCGAACAATGAACCCTGACTTGCTTCACAAATCTCCCCTTCAGCTAGGCACAATTATGAATTCAAATAAGGCTGATTCAGACTCTCTCATGCAGCACACCGCCTCTCCCATGACAAGCCCCGGTAATGAGGACTTTAAGCAGGACCACACAACAAGAGCAACGGCTGAACGGCCCAGGGTCCATTCACCACCAATGGGGTCAATTTAGGTGTTGCATTCATCAACTGCAATGCCCAAAGATAACTCCATCTGTTAACATTACCAAAAAAGTTTGAAAAATGGAAGTTTAATTACTCTGGGTATGAGAGAACATGTTTAAGTTTGTGGAGAGGATTTCACAAGTATTAAAATAAATAAATAAATAAATAAAAAATCAGTGAATTCTTTAAATTTCCTTCTCACACTTAATGCAATTTTACTTAAACACACACATATTTTCATGTGTTCATGTTTTATGGATACTATCCATAGACATAATGATCATATACCATATAAACTGTGTAATCTATCCCCTAAACAAAACCCTCACAGAAAACTTTCTGCATTTTTAAATTTTCAAAAAACATAATTCTGTCATCATCGGGACCAAAGAAATGTCCACACAAGGTCAAAAATTACTGGTCTTTGTAGGGATATTTACCAGGACCACACGTTGAGTTTCCATGTTTTATGGGGACTTTCCATACACACATTGTACATACTGTATATGCTATCCCCTAAATGCCATTTCACACAGTACGCAGCAAGTGGTGAAATCGCAGTGTGGCTTTCACTCATAGTGGAAGCGTTTTGTGCAGTCGAGGCAGTGTTCACATTGTGGTCTAATGGAGGATGTTGTCATAGTTACAATCAACAAGGTCACATTTGTATTTACTAAAACATTTATTTATTTAAAACATAAATTTATTTATAATTTAATGGGAATATGACTAGCATAGTTTTCAAACACAGTTAACTGACATTTTGAACGTATTTGTATTTTTACCTGGCAAACCAACTCGGGCACTCACAAGCTATATTTATATCTCTGTATCAGATTTGTGACGGGTCATCGTACAACTCTGGGAATTCCATTAGGCCTAAATGTTTTCAACATACTGATACAAGCTCAGTGAAATGTTCTATGATTGGGTGTTAATAATCTGTTCAAAGATTGGTTAAAGCTAACGTGGCCACCACTGCTGCTCAAAAAAGGATAAAATATTTTTATCTTCGGCACTGACTGCCGTGAAAAAGGCGTGCTTGTGGAAGTGGAAGGATTTTGGGTGCACAAACACTGCTTGCATGCCACCAGCGAATCCGCCTATGTTTTGTTGCTTTCTGCATGTATCCCACTGAAAATGAACTACACAATCACGACTGCCGCGTCCCGTGTGAAACGGCCTTAACCTAAAACCTGACCCTAAACAGAGCCTTCACAGAAAATTTTCTGCAGTTTTACATTTTCAAAAAGCATCATTTAGTATGATGTATAAACTGTTTTCCTCATGGGGACCAAAAAAAATGTCCCCACAAGAATCAAAATTTCTAGTATTACTATCCTTCCGGGAACATTTTGACATCATAACAATTACTATCATAATAATGTGTTTATTGAGATAGAAATAAATAAATAAAAATACTGTATGTTTTGATAAAATAAATTCAGCCTTTGTGGAAAAAACAAAACAAAAATAAAAATATTTTTTTAAAAAATTAAAAACATTTTAAAAATCTTACAATAAGAAAAAATATGTTTATTATACTATTGCTTATTATCATATTTTAATTTTAAATTGTGTTCTATGTATGAGTATATGATGGCCATATGATGTTGTGAAAATGTTGTCCTAGTCTTGTTAGAATTTAATATCAAGTAAGAACTGCATTTCACATGGTTACTACATTCAAATAAATACGTTTTATAATTTTTCTAGGTTACTAATCAAAAAATCAAATTTGTGACTGATCATGTGACCCATTGTAAAGACAATCACATGTTTCTGCTTCTACTGAAGCACAAGATATTCTTTCTCTTAAATCACGCTGGAAAACATGACCAGCAGGTTTTATACAAACGTAAAATGTTTATGCAGTGAAGTAAAAATATTTAATCTGTGACAAAGAGTCACTGAAAAATAAAATGTAGGGTTTAAGAATTAATGATACATGCAGAATTCACATATCTTACTATATCTGCTGTATTAAATGATCTTGAGAGATCACATAATCGTATCACAATCTCATTATCACAATTTTTTAGGAGGGTGAGAAGATGAAAGACAGGACTCTGATAGCATTTAAACCATACAACACCATAAAAAGTCTATAAAAGCCTAACCACTGTTAGCTCAGCCAAGTAGCCATCCAACTACAAACCCTGTGAGGATTTTACGAGCATGCAGAGGACAAAAAAATCAATTGAACAAATGTACTTTTCTAGACTTTTTTCAACACAGGTGAGGAGAGTGAGGTAATCTATAGATGATAATGAGTGCAGATGGAGATGGAGAGGGAAAAGAAAAAGGTTGTAATCTATCCAACATGAGTCTAAATTGGTACATTTTTAGTGAAAGGACATTCTCATGTTTCTTTGTCCAAGCAAGTAATTTCCCCTCTCTCTTTCTACGGTGTGGCTTGCCGTGGCAGCATTTTCTGCAACACGGAGCACTCTCCCTTCTATTTCAATAGGACAGCTCATTTGCCAGACTGTGAACCGAACTGCTGACTGAGTCTTTTAGAGAGGGAGAGAGAGTAGAATGGAGAGAACGAGAAAGCAGGGAAAAGGAAAGAATATGAGGAAGCACTGTATCATTACTACTCAGAGAGATCACTGGACATTAAGGAAAACTGCATTGCAAGGTCATGAACATTTTTTTCTCTCTTGTCTGCAGGATCGCTTCACACACTAACCTCAGCTCTTTTTATCAGATATTCTTACATTTGCTAGTTACTCATATCAAATATGATGGTAACACGTTATAATAAGGCCTCATTTGTTAATATTAGTTTATGCATTAACTAACAATGAGCAATATATTCTTACAGAATTTATTAACCTTTGTTAATGTAAAAAAATGTTCATGTTAGTTCACAGTGCATTACCTTTAATTTCAAAAATGTATCAGTAAATGTTAAGCTTAACATTAACAAAGATTAATAAATGCTGTAGAAGTATTGTTCATTGTTAGTTCATGTTAACAAATGTAATTAAAGGATTAGTTCACTTTAAAATGAAAATTACCCCAAGATTTACTCACCCTCAAGCCATCCTAGGTGTATATGACTTTCTTATGTCTGATGAACAGAATAGGAGTAATATTAATAAATATCCTGATGTGTCAAAGCCTTATAATGGCAGTGAATGGGGTCAACGAGTTTGAAGCTCAAGAAAGTGTACCCATTCATCATAAACGTACTCCACACGGCTCCGATGGATGGATGGATGGCTTGAGGGTGAGTAAATCTTGGGGTAATTTTCATTTTAAAGTAAATTAATCCTTTAACTAATGTTAACAAATGAAACCTTATTGTAAAGTTAAACCAAAAATGGCTTCTAGATAAAGAAATTAGCACAGGAGGTAATTTTAGGATGTGTCATCGGCGATTTAACTAAATAAACAAGAAAACTCCAGCTCCTGACTAGCTGGTTAAAGAGCAGACCTGTATAACCAGGTGCAACCGTGTGTGAATCATGCAGTGTGCTGATTAAATCCAGCCTTTAAAAGAGGTCCCACAGTTGGCAAAATGCCCACTGAGAAGTCCTTGGATAGAGAGAAACAATGCACAAACACACACACACACACACACACACACACACATAATAAACCCACTTCACGTTGTGTGTAATCCCGCCAACAACCCTTCATGCATCCACTCAAGGACGTTTCCCGGCCCCCGCTAACAAGCAGGCTGTGCAATTAGCCTGCTCATCAAAATAATGATGGATAGCCAGTAAACATGCCCAACACCACCATTCTACAGAGACAAACAGACACAGAGTCTGCATTCCAGCATTCAACACTTAAACCAAAAACATAACCTAATTAAATAATTAATTTAGTCATAAAACTCATTCATTACAAAGTATCATAAAAATGATCCACATGACATATGTCAAACCCAATAGTTTTGTGTGACGAACAGACCAAAATTGAAATCGTAACTCCATTAACGGTTAACCGCTATATGACCAGATCATCGAGTTACTATAGATACAGTTTTAAAACTTCTAAATTTAAAAGAATAGCAGAGTCCACAGCACAACTATAACTAATTGGACTATATATACTATATATAACTATATATAATTGGAATCACACTCAAAATTATTATTTTTTTTTTTTTTCAGCTGGTGAACAAGAAAAACATTGACAACTAATCAGAATTAATCTGACTTTAAAGCACACTTATAATAAGCAGAACGTTATTGTGTGCTATTGTGGATGCTAATATAGTTATTGTTCTTGGTGTGAACGGACTATTAGAACTCCGGATCAGTTTGATGTAAGAACAAATCATTCAGGAGAGAAGTGTTACATTCAACTGCAAGTGCCCTACAAAGTGGACACCATGTTAATGGAGATTCCAAACCGAAGTGAGTTTAAATATTCAGTTCGAAGGGCATTCAGTTCAAACAGCATTGGCAATAAGGAAACATCAATACAACACGTCACTGGAAGTGGAGAGGGAAAAATACTATAACAGTCCATTGAAAGAAGTTTGAATAAAATAAACAAGGTAAAAAAAAATAGGCCTCAGTTGTGGTTTGCACGTGGCTGTTTACAGGTATAAAGTGCATGAGATGCAACAGTTAACAGTGTAATTTTCATGATTATAAGTTATATAATATAAAAAGACATATCTAATATAACAAAATTATTTTCATATTAAACAAAATATATCTATTATTCAGTTGTGGGCTTTTAAATATGACGGATTACATAAACTGAAATTTATAATAAACTTCAGGAAATAGGAAGCAGTGAATATTTCGTAAGGATCCTGTGAATCTTAAAGGGTTAGTGCGAACAAAAAAGAAAATTCTGTCATTAATTACTCACCCTCATGTCGTTCCAAACCCATAAGACCTTCATTCATCTTCAGAACACAAATTAAGGTCTTTTTGATGATATCCTTATTGACAGCTACGCAACTACCACGTTGATGCTTCAAAAAAGTTCATAAAGAGATCGTAAAACTAATCCATTGAGGGGTTTAGTCCAAATTTTCTGAAGAGACACGATTGCTTTATATGATAAACAGTTTGAATTTAGGCTTTTATTCACACATAAACATTCATCAACACACATCAAGTTGTGGTAAACGGAAGCTCAAGCATGTTTGCTTGACGCATGCGAGAACCAGTGAGGTTCATTCTCGTGTTACGCAGCACGTTTGAGCTTCTGGAGGAGGTTTGTTCTCACATGTGAAGTAGGTTCGGTTGAGCATGTTTGCTGATCAATGTTTATATGTGAATAACAGCCTAAATTAAATCTGTTCATCATATAAAGCGATCAAGTCTTTTTAGAAAATTTGGACTAAACCACTCAATTCATATAGATTAGTTTTATGACCACTTTATGAACTTTGTGAAGCGTCAAAGTAGCCGTGTAGCTGTCTATGGAGCAACAGAAAGCTCTCAGATTTCATCAAAAATATCTTCATTTTTGTTCCGAAGATGAACGAAAGTTTTACGGGTTTGGAACGACATGACAGTGAGTAATTAATTAACCCTTTAATGCAGCTAAGTTTTGTTAACTGGATCAATAGAAGCATTTAAAAAAAATCTGACAAAAAAATGATTTGCTGACAAATCTGATATTGATACTTCTTTCAGGAATGAGCCAGGGAGAGCTAGGGCAGAGGTAAAAATCGGTTACTCAGAACACTACAGCATGGCTTTAAAAGACTTTGAATGTAGTACACAGGTCATATGGACTAATTGCACAATACTTTTATGGAGCTTTTTTGTCATTTGGAAGTACTTTGATAACACTGAAATAGTTGCCAGAACATTCTTCTAAAATCCCCTTGTGTTCCACAGAAGAAATACAGGATTGAAATGACATAAGGGTGAGAAAATGAAGACAGAATTTACATTTTTGAGTGAACACTCCCTTTAAATAGTAATAACATAGTTGCACAAGTTGAAAAGGTGATAGCACATAACATTTGGATTCTGAAGTACATTCATCCAGCTCTGCACTGCAAATAGAGATGTAGCTACAAACAATTGTGTAGTCACCTCTTCAACCCAACTAATTAGCCTAATGCTATTTTACTAGGCACTTGAAATGTCAGCGCATTTGTAGATTTAGTCTAAACTTAAATTCCATTACCTAGCAGGCATTATTGCTCAGCGAGTTGAGCTGATCTCTCCCTTGGGCCCGATATGTTTCCTCTGCTCTGTCATCTTACTAACCGTTCTGTCTAGACCAACTTAGAGCCCCATAATCCACCACAGGGATCAATAAACTGCACATAATTCAAGGCTAATAATGAGCCTTCAGTACCACGCAAATGGTCAGCTACTCTAAAGGAATGGAAGGCATAAAATGATAATGTAATTATTAAAAGGACAGATAAAATGAGCAGGCGCTCACACTCTCATATTGGAAAGGCTAAAGTCAATTAGCAGCACTTGAAATTATTGTTATTCCTGAGCCGGCTGATTGGGGAGGAAGTTAATGTAACTGACGCCCAAGGTAAATGTAGGACATGACTGGTAGTGCCAAGAGCAGCTCTGTTATGTTGTGAGCAATTGGAGAGTAATTATATGCATACTCTGCTATAAATGTTCTTTGATATTTACTATAGATTACTGGGTGTAAGGCTAAACTGCACACATTTTCGGACAAGTTGATATTGAGAAGAAAATGACTTGCTGAAGCACTAAAATTGTGCTTCTAAAAGATCTACTTGTAACTTAAATCTGCTAAATCATTGTTTTTCCTCTAGTGAGATGGGTTGGCATACATAAAACCAGCATTTGGTTTTTTATTTTAGTTTCATCAAGTTAAGGCTCAGGTAATTAAAATGTCTTGCTTCTTATTATTGGGTGGGCTTTTAGCCCATCTAAGAAATACTCTTCTTAGAATAATCTTTAAACACACTTTTCACACTCATCATAGTTCACTTAAAATCAAAATTTAAGTTTTTTAGCTTTTAGTATGATTACGTTAGTCTTCAGGTTATGAATAAAGCTGGTGTTTTCCAAAACAATGACAAAATTTGCATTTAGGAGATATAAGCATTCAAAACTTACAGTCTCTCACTTCCTTTTAAATGAATGACAGTGTAAATATGCTTTCCATTGAGGCGAATAAAGTCTGGTTTCTAATGCTGCGCATTCCAAGGCACTTCAGTGGGCCTTTAATTTGTCTACTAACAATGTCCAACATTGAGCATACACTACCGCTCGATTTATTTATTTATTTTTTCAAGACAATTAATGTTTTTATTCAGCAAGGATGTATTAAATTGATCAAAAGTGAAAGTAGAGGCATTTGTAATGTTACAAAAGATTTTAAATTTTTTTTTTATTTTGAACTTTCTATTCATCAGAGAACAAACAAACAAAAAAAAAAAACGCAAAAATTGTTTTCTATGGTGATTGACACTTAGTTTTGTCGTGGCCACGACATAATAACTTGTGGAAACAACATCCTTGTGGCCACGTGATGTGAAGTCGTGACCTTGAGATCCTATGTTGAGGAAACAACATCTATTTCTCGTGGCCACACATTTAATGCATAAACAAACCGGCATGAACATAACAACCTGGGTTTATCAGAAATGGATATTATTAATAAATTAATATTTTATTTTGAATTAAGGATGAAAAAATGTAGAATTAAGAAATGATTACAGGCCTATACAGAATGTTAATTAGGTAAAGAGAAAGTCCATGGGATAGTATAGATAAAAAATGTTTTCTTGTAGGCCTATATTAAGTTCTTACATATTCTTTTAATATTTATTGATAATAACCAACTTAATTCGAATGCTATCTATAGGCAACATCGCACACAGTATAATAAATAGTAGGCCCATAATATAGGTTAATATAATCATTTCTTAATGCCGCACTTTTTTTGTCATTCTTAATTCAAAATAAAGTATTAATTTATTAATACTATCACTATTTCCATTTCTAATAAATCGCAGATTGCTATGGTCATGCAGGTTTGTTTATGCATTAAACTACGACTTCACATCGTGTGGCCACAACATAAGGATGACATTCTCTTGACAAAATGATCTAGCCATGACATATTACCACGTTCCCACGAGTTAATATGTCATGGCTACAACAAAACTAAATGAACTGAACATGTCCCCTCCCGGTCACTGATGTTTTCAATACTGATAACAAGAAACATTTATTGATCATCAAATCAGCATATTAGAATAAATTCTAAAGGATCATGTGACACCAAAATTACATTTTAAAATATATTAAAATAGAAAATGGTTATTTTAAACTGTAATAATTTCACAATATTAGTTTTTTATGTAGTTTTTTCTTCTTTTTTGCACAATTTTACAGCTTTTGTACAAAAATTACAGCTTGATATGCACAGTAATTCCACAAATTGCATAGTTCTTTTTTTTTTTATTGTTCATTGTTTCATTGTAAGCAATTCACAGACACTTAAGCTCTTGAACAACCACTACACTAACTTTATGTAAAATTAAATGTGACTGAGGAAAAGTCATTATTCATATAAAATGTTTTTCATAAAATAAAATAAAATAAAATTTACTCTTTGTTTAGACTACCATAGTTTTAAAATATAATAATATTTTCATTATGCTTTTTCATAGTGGAAAAGAGTAAAACAAAATCTGTACATAAGTAGCAAACCAGAACTTCCCACAAAGCAATACAAGCATTTCAAACTTTATGGAGAACCACAGAAGCAGCTGATCTAAAGAACAGGTTCTTCATACATTACAATAGCTGTGAGTGTGTAATCTTGCCATGGGCTCCTCTGCCATCCTCGAACTACATTAAAATAAGCTACACATTAGGAAATGAACAATGAACTATTTAATCTACTGCAAAACTGGCATGGGCAGATCTAAATTAGCAATGTTCACTGAAAATACACTAAACATTGTGCGGATTCACCTGCCGAGTGAGAACGTGAACATAGTTGTTTTTTCCACCAGGCTGCTTCCTCCCAATGCACTAAATGTTTTGGCTTGGACAAAATGTCACCCTTTCCAGAGAGGACTGGCATTTGAAGTGGGTTTTGTAGACCCTCCGGCCAGATCGCTGAAGGCAGAACAGCCGCTACGTATCCAACGAGCATGAAAGAGGCGAATCTGTCTGAGAGGAGCATTAGATGATAACACCAGAGAACGAATGCCACAGACCCACATCATTCAAAAGCAGCGAGGACAGCTTGTTTCAGGGTCTGTTAAGTATGTCCATGCCAGTGGGGGATTCAAAGTAAAGCACAGTGCTCCCAGGCCTTTCAGTGTCTGATTCTGAGGCTGACAAAGGCCTTGATTGAAGCTAGAAGTCTCTGAGCTAAGCAGCCTGACAGGATAATAGGACATCTGGAACAGATGTTTACTCCCCCATTTGTAAAATGGTGTCGGCTATGGGTGAATTGTTATGCTAATGCACATGCAGACACACCCTCTCTTTTGCATAGACTCAGCTGCCAATTAAAAGTTTGGTATTTTTTAGTAACTTGTTTACTGATTAAAGATACTAAGAAGTGTTTGGGAGGTATGAGTTAAAATACAAATCAAATAAATTTAATCAAGTAAAGAGATTCACTCTTTGTTGTTCTTCCAAAATGAGCTGCCTTTTAAAAGTTATTTAAATAGTGTCCGCTGTCATCACTGCAATATTTCTAGCATTTTAATGACAAATAATCAAATGACTGTCAATGGAAGTCAACACATGATAACAGTCTTTTGATTTCCCCCAGCTTACCCAGTGTTTATGCGGTAATCAACACTCAGCCATCTGCGAATGTGCAATTAGCATAATTGGTGTACGTTACACGCTCAATGTAAAGCACATTTTTTACTGCCATTCTACTCCCGGTACATCTAATTGTGATTGAGTTTGGAAGGAAAAACACTGGGAGTCTCTGGGAATGTTAAAAAGCAGATTAGCTAGCTGCACTGAGTCCAGGTGCGAAAGGGTCAAAGGTCAAGTGGCCTTGCTTTTATCTGACAAATAGTTTGGTAACACCTGGACGAAAGGCAAGAGTTTAAATGCATGAGTGAACGGGCATGACACTGCAGTCTCTTCCAGCTGCTCAAATCCAGCATAAATTGGACTCCATTAGAATTAACAGCCTTTACTGGATCTTAATTTACATATAAAGGTAAGTAGACATCTGTCATAAGATATCTGGGAGAAGACATTTCTAAACTGCTTGTAACAATGCCTAAAGAACGTTGAGCTGTATCTACGGCATTTGCTATATCAAGGGTTTTCAAAACTTTTTGATGGACCCCAAAATATGACGGCTTCCTTGCAAGGTTCCCCTTTCTAAAATGCATGATAAATGTTCTTTGAAAACTGACTGTCACAGAACATTATACTAAAGTGTTATCTGGAAAATACAGACTTAGTATCTACATTAGAAGTGTATACCTTTTCTGTTCACTATTAATTGTTAGATGTTAGACATATAAACCTGTAGAGAAATACTTTTACTCAATTTAACTCAAATTTACTAATAGTACTTTTCACAAAAAATAAATACACTTATTATTTCTTTTTTATTTAATGTTATATTTTTTAAAGAAATTAATACTTTTATTCATCAAGGATGGATTTAATGTTTAGTTAACCCAAAAATGAAATTCCTGTCATTAATTACTCACCCTCATGTCGTTCCAAACATGTAAGACCTTTGTCCATCTTGGGAACACAAGGTAAGATATTTTTGATGAAATCTAAAAGTTTTTTTTTTTTTTATCCTCAATAGAGCAACGAAATTATCACAAAATAGTCCATGTGACTACAGTGGTTCAACCTTAATGTTATGAAGCGACAAGAATACTTTTTGTGCACAAAAACAAAACAAAAATAATGACTTAATTCAACAAATTTGTGAACTAATCCTTTAAATTGATCACGTGACATTAAAGACGCTTATAATGTTATAAAAGATTTCTTTTTCAAATAAATGCTGTTCTGTTTAACTTTCTATCCATTAAAGAAACAGAAAAAAAAAAAAAAAAAACATGGTTTTCACCAAAAACATTAAGCAACATTTTTTTTTTTTTTTTTATGTAATAATAAGAAACGTTTCTTGAGCACCAAATCAGTAGAATGATTTTTGAAGGATCATGTGACAATGAAGACTGGAGTAATGATGCTGAAATTTCAGCTTTGCCATCACAGGAATAAATTACATTTTAAAATATATTAAAATAGAAAACTCCTGTGCTATAACAAATTCCATTTACAATTCAGATGTGCTTGTTATAAACAAAACACATCAATCTGTTAAATTAATGAACAATTCAATTAGGCTCACATGCAGGCATTTAAAACTATTTAAACTATTTTAAGGTTAAACAGAGGGAAATGGAGCCCTGGACACAGTTTGCGATATAAGCCTCTGTGTCCAAAAAAATATATCTACAAAAATAGCACCACAAGCTGACAGATGCCTTTTTTCCCTCTCACTGTGGGATAAAATATGCAAAACACAAGCTTTCAAACTCATGTTTAATTGTATCACGTCATGGATGTAGGCTGGGGCATTGTTGCTTGAAGTATAAATTGAGTAATTCAATTAAAGTGCCCTGCGTAGACACATGATAACGGATAGAGGACGACCCTAACCCGGGCCTGAACCTCACGTCACCTTCATATCACTCGGCTTTCCTGACAAATGGAGGCCGGTTAATAACTGAAACACATGGCTGCTGCCGTAGGTCAATAACGTCCTTTCCTTCATCGGCATGACTGAATTAACTGCCTCGCCCTGTAGTCCAGCCGTCTTTCTTCACGTGTAAATAGAGCTAGCATGCAGCCGCTGATTAGCTATAAAAGCCCTTCTTATCTTAAAAAAAATAAATAAACAGCTGGAGTTAATGATGACTTTGCTCTGTTTGTGCTGTTAAGGGTTATGCAGTCGAAAGCAAAGAGCCTAACATGTTCTGTTTGTAGTGTCCATCAAAGATTGAGATGACTTGACAGTTTGACAACAACAGAGAATGACTTGAAGTAAAGGAGTGCGAACCAACACTTGAAGGTCAGGAGAGTTTCATGAGGAGGAGCCTTAATCCTATGAGCTTCAAAGTTCAAAAAGCAGTTGCATGTTTAATTTCCCTTAACCATGCACTGTACAAAAAGGAATTGCTGAGAAAATTTTAACACAATCTGATGCATTCACATTTTAGGTTCTCTCAACTATTGTTTAAAAAAAAAAAGAAATTATTTTTGTCAGTTTGAATTTGTTTGTTCACTAAATGCAAAATGCTTCATTCAACCAATACATTCACCAAAGCAACTATGGATTACTTGTTAAAGAAATTTTCAATAGTAACACAATAAATTGTTCTATATAGAGAGAGTTTTACGGGACACTTAATATGCTATCATTGTTTCTGAAGGCGCAATCAGCTTACAAAGCAAAGATATCTGGGATATAGTTTTAAAGATTGAACATAACCCTGAAAACTTGACACAAAAACCTCAAGAACAATGACAATCAACAAATGTAAAAAGACAAGCTTTTAAAATCACAACAAATAACTAACAATAAAGAAGAACAAAAGCTGTTGTTGCATTCTGGGAACCCACAAACCCTTAAAAAAAAAAGTGTTTGACTAGTTGGGACAACATTTGAGCGAATTCTGTTGCACAGACTTTTTTTTTTTTTTGATGTAGTTTCAAGTAATGCACATTTCAGCATTTATTTGTGATTTAAAAGGTCCTGTAAACTGGAAAATATGTAGTTTTTTTACAGTGTGTAATTTAGAACTCAACATGAGTTACGCTACATAAACACTGATTAAATCCGCTAAGCATCTGTGTAATGAGAAATAACTACCCTTGATAATTTGTACATCCCCCTAAATTTCCTTTCTGTTATTTTTGTAAATACCTAGATGAAATGGGGCAGAGACCAAACCACATCCACCCCCCACCCCCTAAAAGGCTTGTCTAGTCTTTTAATATTGTGAAAATATTTACAAGGTTAAGTGAATCTAATTGAAAACCACCTACGTAAAAAGGCTTTCTCAAGCCCAAACTCAGGATTAGGGTAAAATACTGTTTAAATTCCATATAAAAAGAATTACAACCCTTTACAATAATGCATAAAAGACTTCCCTCCAAAGGTGTGCAAACATGTCTTTCGCATGCTAATATCACATAGGGAAAAAGATGCTATATATCCACAAATTATTTATCCGGGTATATTTAATAGAATCTTTTGTAGAGATGTGCGCAGCAGGAGGTGTTCATTCTGAGACTGTTTAAAAACGCTGTAATCCGCTGCGAACTAAAGGTGGCAGTGCCATTGTGTGACTGACAAATTTGTTTACAGGCATGCGCTAACCCAACAGATTAAAACACTATTGCCGGGAAGATAAGCACGCAGGCGTCTGACTGTCACAAACCTCCACAACCCTGTCTTTAATGCAAGAGAAAAGAGTCAGATTGAACAATGGCTTTAAATCCATTCCACCCCTCCACAAGGCCTATTTGACATTGTTCTAGTGCTGCCCACACAATTTTCACATTTCAAAGTCAGTTTAATCAAGAGCTCAGGCAAAAGAGGATGGATCAGAGGGAAGAGAAGGTTTTTGCCATTCAAACGAACTCATGCAAATGATCACTCCAGTATGGAGTTTGTGTCAGGCTGGCTTTGGGTGAACCTTTATCAAACGAGGGATTTGATTTTGTTCTCTCTCTTGCCTCTTTGTTCTGTTTGGCACACAGCCCATTCAGTTAGGAGGAGAAAAAATGCTCGCACTGGGGGGCATTCACTTTTAGTCTTAAACTACTGTCTTTGGGCAAAGCGTTGACATTATAAACTATTAGTGCAAGATCAGTTAAGCCAGTTAAGGACAAGATACCTCAGGCCCGAAGGTTGAAATATAGACAGGAGCCATTGGAAATGCCAGGCTACATCATGGAGCCATACACACCACCATACACATGTTTACTTGTTTACCGCAAACTGAATAAATCACATTTTTAAATTCTAGAGAGATTCTGAAATTTTGGCAGAAACCATGTCCAAAGCTGCTGTTTTTCAGGAAATGGGAAAAAAGCACCATATTTTTAAAATAACTAAACACTGTGCTGTGAAAGCTGATATTGTGGCTTTATATATGGTCATATATGGTTTATATTATTAACATTTTATAATTTTCTGTCATTTGGCCAAAATCTCATGTTATAAAAGATGAAGTGCTACGCACAGGCTATTTAAGTCAGTACTGGCTATGACTCAATGACAAATGCTAGACTAAGACACTCTTCTCCGCTCCTTAAATACATAAAAATTAGCCTTCATATATAATTTCTTGAGTAAAGAAAATGCTGTATATATTAAAACCACAAGTTCTTTATTCACCCTTCAATTGCAAACAAGCAGAGATGGTCCAAAATGTGTGTGGCACTTCATTCACAATAGAGGCAGGGTGGAGTTATGAGATTTTACCAAAAGACTGGTAATCCAGTAGAGTTACGAGGTTAAGTCACAAGCTCTGTTTAATACTTTTTATTGGTTAAATATTAGCAAAACCCACAGATATAAGGGGGGATCAATAGTAATTATTTATATATATATATATATATATATATAAAAAGACAAAATATGAAGAGACAAGGTTTCTGCCCGACAGCAATGTTACAGTATGTATTCCGAACACAGCTTCAGCGCATACGTAGTGCCCAGTTACCATTGCGATAATGTCACCAGAGCTACCATGAGTCCTTTTTGCCTTGATAACATCTAAAAGAAAGCTGACATAGTCAGAAGTCAGAAGTTATTTTTTTGTATAGCAAATATTTAGTACATATTCATTCTCCTCCACTGACCAGTTCATAAAACGTAAAATGTAATTAAACATATGCACATCTGTAAGATGTAAATGTATGTAAACATAATATTCCCTATTAGATTATTTTTCTATCTACACCATCCCTTCCAACCAGATTCAAATTGAGCTCAATCGGATCGATTGTGGTGTTTACATGAAGGCGTTTCAGTCCAATTGAGCCATTAATCCGATTACTAACAGATTATTTGGTTACATGTAAACATAGCTATTGAGGTGGACAAGTCCCTCCAATCAAATCAATGAAGTTCCGCTTTTTGTCTGTTCGCAGAAGCCAAGCGTGAATTCCAGCACATTGCTTCAGCTTTATAGGTCAAAGCGTACAAGGTAAGGTAGCTAAATATTTAATATTTGCCAATTGTTTATGATAGAAATGCTTTCCCTGGTAGCCTTTCAGTAAATGATTTAGTGTGTTTGAATATTATTTGCAAATATTTAAAATGCATTAATTAATAAATTCTGTTTTTTAAACCCCTTTTAAATACCAATTTCACTTTTTTTTTTTCTTTTTTTTCTTTTTTTACCTACTATATAGTAGAGAAGTGTGAATATTCAGATGCAGTTACGGCCTTGTCTGGGAGGCAGTATGGAAGCACTGAGATTTTTAGATTCCTATCCACATAAACACTACAAGAACATATGCTACATGCACTGTGGCATCTTCTTAAAGAGAAAACGCAAAGAGCAGCTTATTCGAAACATCTGGTTCTTCCGGCAAAACTATTTACCTCATATCGTCAAGGTAAAAAATGATTATTGCTAATTAAATGGCCATTAATTTTGCAAGCAGAGAATCCTGCCAGATGTTTTGCATCAGAGAGAAAAACAGCCACTCCTATAGTCACTGGAATGATGGATCTTTTCCATACACATAAGCACAATTAAACATGTGGACTTTTGTAATGTACCTGCATTTAAAGGGGCTAAGCTGACAGTTGAGTATTGAGCACAGTCTGGGCTGAAGCAACTAAGTTCAAGAGTTTCCTACAGGACAGAGATATGATTTATAAAAGGGCTCCTTAGACTTGATTAATTTGATGCCACTATGCTGCCCGTTGTCTGAAAATAAACTGAAGGCCTTTTGAAAATCGTTGCCCTATTTCTTCTTATTGATATATCTGTGGCACAATTGGAAAAATAGAATCTAGGTCTTATAAATTAAGAACTCCTTGCTAGGCCACATGGAAACTGAAAACACTCCAAAGACAACGGCTGACTCCTCAACCTAACATAATAAATGACTATTGGGCGCTATAACAATCTGCTCCCTGCTTGCTCTGACCTCGACACAATGGCCCAGGTTGCCCAGCTGTGGCCCTGCTGGAGTGCAGCAGCTGAAGGTAGTGTTACTGTGCTCTCCACCCTGACCTGACTGGCTCTGGCTCTTCCTCAGGCCAGCACTTTTTAATTCCCATAAGAAGCAGAGAAGCGCTGAGAGGCCGGGGCAAGCAGGAGTAAGCATCTATTGCACGTGTCAGGGCCAGAGCCCATACACTCCCTCACTGACCTCAATTAAAGCAGACTAAAGACTAAAACTAACTGCCCTGTTTTATGCACATGGATACAAACTAGCAAGTGATTGATTACACGGATGGCATTATTAAAGACCCATGTTTACAATTCCAGAGTTACCAAAAGAATAAAAAAGCCATCATGAAATCATAATTATCTGTGTAGATCTTTTTTTCTTTTTTTTTTTTATTCATGTGCCCTAATAATCTTTAATCAAAATAACTTCTCCTCCATCTTGCAGTGACATCTCTTCTCTAATGACGTGTTTACTGGCGCGAGGGCGGGACAATCTGTCATTCACATGAGATCACAGCAAAAGAAAACCTCAATGATCCAACAATCCAATCAATTCCCCATGGACAAAAACAAGTCCTACATTTGTGATATGTCACAATAAGGGAAAAAGACAACTTCAATTTCATGCCAAATTTAAGTATGAACAGAGTGTGATGCCATGCTGAAATCGATTGCGCAATATCACACAAGCAACAACAGTAGGCACAAGGTCAAATGTTTTACTTAACAATGCAATAAAAAACGAGTTAATATAGACTAACTTACATGTTTGACACAATATTCCAATTTTTGTAGTTTTGCTCCACCAACGAAAATAGTTCCAAACAACTCATAGCAATGGTGTTTGATTCCTGGATGAATTTTTGTTGAAACAAATCATTTGAGTGAATAATTCAATGACTCACTCATAAAAAAGGTCAAACCTGAATGAATGAGTGTTTGAATGAATCGGTTAAATGTCATCCATGTCATTTTAACGAATCGGACCCCCATGTCATCCAAGATATTAATGTCTTTCTTTCTTTAGTCGAAAAGAAATTAAGGTTTTTGAAGAAAACATTCCGGTATTTTTCTCCATATAGTGGACTTCACCGGGGTACAATGAGTTTAAAGTCCAAATTGCAGTTTCATTGCAGCTTCAAAGGGCTCTACACCAGTGGTCGGCAATAGGCGGCCCGAAGGCCAAAACTGGCCCGCCAGCAAATATATCTGGCCCGCGCCCGCAATCAGATTAGTTTGATAGCAGCTGGTTCTGAAATAGATCTGTCTGGAGAGCGCAGTTCATGGTTGCATAGCAACGACAGACGCCACGGGAGCGCAAGCGCTTTGGAAAGGAGGAGAAAGAGGCGCGGGCGCGCTTTTCACGCGTTTTTAGACGCGACATGTGAACGGCCCCTAATATTATATTCTTTGCAAACAGCGACAACTTCGTTGCAGACAAGACACACCGGCTTTGCATTCACAAAACCAGGTAGGATGAACGCATAGTTGTCTTTCCGTTCTTCTTTGTATGCCCTATTTTCGCTGTCAACTTTCCTCTTTAGACTCTTTGATAGAATCATTTTCTCTCACCAGCTAGCTTAAATGTTAACATCACTCTGCACACGACCTAATAGCATACCTACAGCACGCAAACAATTTAAAAAAATGCAGTTTAGTACGTGAGGATGCCAAGGAATAATTCTGAGTGTAAAAGTAGGCTACATCAAATAATTATTACAATAAGTTAGGCTCCATTGTGTAACAAGCAAATTAAAATGATACTCATTTATTATTCACAAAATGGAAAGAGGAAATCAAACAGTTAGTTAGAGCATGACTCAAACATGCCATTAATGGGCTTATTCAAGTCTCCTTTGACTACGTTCTGGCCCACCATCTAGTGGCAAAATTTTTTTTGGCCCGATGCCAAACTTAATTGCCAACCCCTGCTCTACATGATCCTAGACAAGGAATAAGGGACTTGTCCAGTGAAACGATTGGTCATTTTCTAAAAAGAGTAAAACATTTTATACATTTTCACCACGAATGCTCATCTTGCACTGCTCTTCGATGCGCCACGCATTACGTAATCACGTTGGAATGTCACGCGTGACGTAGGCGGAAGTACCGCGGTAGGGCGGAAAACTCAAAATCATAGGGCGGAAAACTTCAAAATCGTCCGACATTGTTGTTTTACCTTTTTTTGTAAAGGTCGTTTGACTTAGCCTTTGCACGTTCGCTTTGTAGACACTGGATCGGTACTTCCATCTAAGTCACGTGTGACCTTTCCAACGTGATTATGTAATGTGTGGCGCATCGCAGAGCTAGCGCAAGATGAGCATTTGTGATTAAAAAGTATATATTTTTTTTTTTTTTTTTTTAGTAAATGACTGATCATTTCGCTAGACAAGACCCTTATTCCTCAGCTGGGATCGTGTAGAGCCCTTTGAAGCTGCACTGAAACTGCAATGTTGACCTTCAACCTGTTGGCAGCTGTTGAAGTCCACTATATGGAGAAAAATCATGGATTGTTTTCCTCAAAAACCGTACCTTCTTTTCAGCTGAAGAAAGAAAGACATAAACATCTTGTATAACATGGGGGTGAGTAAATTATCAGGAAATTTCAATTCTGAAGTGAACTAATCCTTTCAATGAGTGAATTATTAAGGGACTTGCTCATAAGTGCCAACTACTGGTGTAACAAAGTAACCAGCAGAAAGAGTCGTGATGATGCATTTGCACAACAATACCATTGCATTAAACACTGCTGGGTTTCTATGGGTTTCCTATAGCTTCTGATGAAGTGTCTGTAAATGATATCTTTCTGCCTTTCATCTGTCTTTCTTATTTGTTTGTTTGTTTATTCATTTATTTTTGTGGTTATTTTTTTAAAAAAATATTGATAATAATCAACAAAAATGTTGATACCTCGTGATTTTAAAGATCACGGCAGTCCTGCTTGCAAGCAGGTAAAACAGGAATAACATCAAACCTCTAAATCACTGCTTCACTGTTATTTTGGGATACCCAGCAGACCAGGACACCAATTGAAGCCTCATCAGCAGCCCTATCAACTCAGCTGCAGTGGTGGGTGGCCGGAGCAGATTTGTGAGGGTCATATGCCTAACTGCGACCTCCATAAGCAACCAACATGCCAGGCTTCTTTTAGCTAATGCAATTAACCTTGCGGAGAGCAATAAAGAAGGACAGGCAGAGACACAGAAAAAAAAGAGCAACAAAAAGAAAACAGACAGCGGGAAGTGGAAAAGCCACAGTATGATAAAGAGAGAGAGGAAGAGAGGGAGACTCCCAGAAAGAAAGGTAGAGGTGAGAAGCTTAACTCATAATGATAGGGGGAAGCGTGCCTGGGCTGAGGGGGCTCTCTTCTCTCGGCACTGTCTCTTCTCAGGGGAAGCAAAGGTTGGGAGCACTCATCTCACGGAGGAGGTAAGATGAAGGGCCAGTGTCAGGCTGGCTTTTAATGGTCAGAACTGTGGTTAGTTCTTCTGACTATGTCCTGTCCCCCGTGGCTCAGAGTCCACTCCATATAACTGGCCATAATTCACCTCGTTTGGCAGTTTGGGGTCTCGAAGGTGCAGGATAAAAAGTGCAGGGAACAGTAATGGCACCAAGAACAGCTGAGGGCACATCTAGTGAGAGAAGAACAGAAAACCGCACTCTGACTGGAACCTTTAAACCAGTACCTGCAAATCAAATACTGCAAAAGCGTTTAATTGTATAATGGTGTCAAAACCGCACATAAAATGTTTTCATATTGAATAATCACACAAATAAATAAATTACTTATACACTTACATTTAAAAATAATGCACTGTTATATTGGTTGTATAACTCTATAGAACCTGCTCACACTGCAGTAGGACTACATTACTGTCAGTTACTTTACTGCTATTGCCAAGCGTTTTGCACATTCACTGTGCTATTTTTCCTCTTTAGTTTTTATATACATTTCTAGATTATATATATATATTCATATATTATATAAATTTAAAATGTTTAAATATTTTATTAGATGTATTCTCTTTTATACTGTATTCAGTTGTTAAATGTTGAGTCTTTCTGTCTGTTGCTAATACAAAATGTAGGTCGTCTTAGAACTGCGAAGAAGCATCCAAGAAAGAATTTCATTGAACTTTCATTGAACTAGAAAATTTGGACCGCTGTATTCATATACATTAGTTTTATAATCTCTTTATGAACTTTTTGAAGTGACAAAGTGGTAGTTGCATGTACTGTCAATGGAGAGACAGAAATCTCTCAGATTTCATTTAAAATATCTTCATTTGTGTTCTGAAGATGAATGAAAGTTTGTTTAACCCTTTAATGGTAATAGCTGACTAACTGCTGTGATTTGCTGATGGCATTGAGAGAGAAAAAATAAAAAGGATGTGACAAAAAAAAAAAAATGATGAAGGGGGTTTGCCATTTTCTGTTAGCTCTAACTGAGACTCAGAAGTGGAACTGCCATCAGGAGCTGGGAACCAGTTCTAGCCTGGGCATGTCAAATCTGGATCACTCAGGAAAAGACAGATCCTTCCTACCCCCTGTCCTGGGGCAAGTATGGACAGACCAAAAACACAGCTGAGCTCTACTGCAGACCAATTAAAGGCTGCAAATCAAAATCCACATCTTTAGAATCATTCTTTAAACCAGAGGTTTAAAGACCAGAGTCCTGCAGTTTATATCCAGCCTGCTTCAGCACAACTGAATTTCACACCAATGTGATTTTCAAGTGATCCTGAAGAGGCTGATTAGCTGGTTCAGGTGTGTTTGATTAGGGTTGGAGCTAAAGTCTTTTGAACAGTGGGTCCCCAGGAGCAAGGCTGAAGACCTCTGCTTTAAACGATTAATGTAACTATAGAAACAAATGAGGACATAATCAGTAACCAAGGAAACTAAACAGAGTGGGGAAACAGGAACTAAAGGAAACAGAACAGAATGTCAAAATAAGAGTCCACAAAAAAGAACATAATCCAGCTCAAAAAAAAACATTGAATTAAAATTGTCTGACACATATTGTGTTTAACTGCAAAGTTTAAAGAACATTTGAACTGAATAATTAATATGCAGCTGTGTTCTAAGTTTAGTTTTATTTTATTTCAAATAATTAATTAGATTTTGTATAATTATATTTTGTAACACACACACTCTCTCTCAATTGGATGGATTCAAAATGATTTCATATTCAGGATTTATAAATCAATATTCAGATTTCATATAATTAATTCATTTATGTAACTACATTATATGTATTGATAATATATAAATAAAATATGTGTAATCAATTACCTGTAAAGCTTTATAAGCTTATGTCTGTTAATGGTTTTAATGAATGCCATTTTCTCTTATTTGTCTCAATAACCATAAAGACCCAAATATGCTGTGACTCGTGTCTTTACCTAACCCAAAACAAAAAGGTGTTCTGTTTAGCTTCACACAGCTAAAACAGAAGACATGTTAGCACTGTGATGGTCTCAAGGGAGCGAGCGGTGAGGACAGTGTGGACTCTCTCAGATACCAATCACTGCACCCAGGGGCTTTGTCTTCACAGTAAAATCTCATTATCAGCCAGACCGGTACAATTTTCCATGCATATCTGCATATTGATTCCACTACAGACGCCACTGACTAAAAGACTACGACGGCTTGGCTGCCAGGGTTGAATAAAACGAGACCGGCTGATGATACGCCAGGGATGGGAAATCTGACAATAACAACCCTGAAAGTTTGATTTGACTGAAAGAGTGATCCACTTTGCCCAGAGTACAGTAATTTTGAGATTATGAGTTGCTCTAAGATGGTTGTAGGACATTTATGATGTGATGGGTAATTATGGCGTGTCGTGGGTCGGGCTTGTCAGCGGCAGCCAACGCAATCAGCTCAGCGCAGAAATAAATGGGTCAGGAGGAGAGTCGCTGATTAAAATCACACAGAATAGTGTGGGGTTTCCTTGCTGATTTCCACTGCTGGCCCTACATCTGTTCACCTACAAGGAGATACAGGAAAACGGAGATGGCAAGCAAACGTCTGTGGGGAAGGAACGCACACACGCTACATGCACAAGCACGTCGATCCGCATTATCGCACACATCAACGGATCTGCTCCAATCCTGAGACGAATATAAAACGTCTATGACACATATCAAAAGACTCTTATTTGAAACTGTACACATTTCTGCTTCAGCATACTTACCGAAGCATAACTAAGTGCGCTGAGCCACGCGAGTCAATAAACTTGAGTGTGTGTGTGTTTGAGACCATGTGTGTGATTGTGTTAACCTGAGCTGGATTGAATGGCAGGTGGGCTCAAAGGGCACAGTGTGCCTGCTGAGTGGGCAAGGAGAGTGGAGCAGCTGCAGCCGGGCCCACATGGCCCTTAACGGCCCCTCACAGCCCCTTGCTGTCAGAGTAAGAAGCCGTACTGAGGGTCAGCTCTTCCGGCACATCACCAGCTAGAAAGAGGGAAAGAAAAAAACGAAAGAGGAATCATGTATAAAACATAACTGACATACTGCATTTGTCTATGCAAACAACACTGTAATTCAGTTTTATGTATTAGGTAGTCACTAACTGTCTGTTTTGAAGACATACTCAAGAGGTAAAGTAGACAATTTTCTGATCATATGGCACTGAGGTATTGGGGGTGGGGGCTTTACCTGTGTAGGCTTGTATATATTAGTGTTGTCAAAAGTACCGACTTCTATAACAAGCCGATACTGAAATTTTAAAAACGTGACACTTTGAGCGCTGTTGAGCGGATTCGTAAACACCTCTGATTGGCCATTGTGTTCACACACTCAACATATATGTCTGTGATTGGCTACAATGATCAACGCATTGTTGCGTTTTAAAGCACACGCAAGTGTTTGAATTTGAAAACGTTTTGAAAGCGGGCGTCTATCAGCGGACCGGTCCACTGATAAACTCCTGCTTTCAAACGCTCCAATGTGTATTTGTGTAAGCGCTCGGTGAAGAGCATCATTGATGCCTATTTATAACATGTTTTTGAAGCGTTGATCATTGTAGCCAATCACATACATATATGTTGAGCACGTGAACACAATGGCCAATCAGAGGTGTTTAAGAACCCACCCAACAGCGCTCAAAGCGTCACATTTTTAAAATTTCAGTATCGACTTGGTATTGAAGTCAGTACTTTTGACAACACTAATATATAATTACATTTACATACAAACATGTTGTCCAATAGAGAAGTGAACAGATTATATTGCAAAAGCTGTGTAATGCTATCCATTTTATGCACATAACTATAATTTCCTATCCCACTATAAACAAACAAAGATAATGGCTGTCAATAAAGAGATTATATTTCCCTCTGGTCCACAATCCAAAACGAGACACTTAGAGTCACAGAAAAACAAGTCCCACTCTAGAGAAATAGTACTGGTGCCATTTAACAGCTATGTGAAATCAATATACAGCTAGAAATGGCGGGAAAGAAACATCATAGTAAACTAGTTATTGACGTGCTGCAGTAATTTACACTTGCCATTACAAGATGGATTGAGGCGATATTTATTTAGCCAGAAAGCTGGCAGCGGGGATATGGTACAGCAGCTGCCGCGGTTGCCAGATGCTTGAAATACACCCTCCGTCCATCAAAACCCCTCCCTTGATGATTTCCTCCTTGTTGCAACCTGACAACCTTAAAACAACTGTATAATTAGAGCGGCATCTGCCGCGCTGCGTCTCTCTCTGGATCAATCAGGAAACTTCGGACCAAGTGAGACGATGCAAAATGACACACAGACACAATGAGAGGAACAACTGATCACAGCTCAGAAAATGGAGCTGCAGGTACAATAAAAAGAGAAGGCTGTGATTATTGCCTTGAACTAACCACAATGATATCTGTTTGTTGTCAGAAAATGTACTTGTGAAAGAGTTTGTTGTCACATCCATCTGAAATGAATCAACAACAGCTCCCATCTGCTAGTTAAAAAATCGAAATGATCAACATTAGCACATCACAAGCCAGCGACATGAAGTGAACTACCATAAAAACTAACTCAACTCATCCTGAGAGGAATGAAAGGCCTGTTCAATATAATGCATTACAAAAGTTTATAACCATGCATTCATCTGCCATTAATAATAATTTCTGTATGGTTTTCCTGAAATCTCAGTGACCCCAGAGCGCATCCCCAGAGACACTGACTCTTAATTAAAGACTGAATGTAAAATGTCATGACAGATGACCCTCTCCAGACTGAAAGCAAGATGAAAGGAAAGGTTGAAGCGCTAGTTTAACATCTGTAGTACACTTTATTACAATATATCACACAAATAGATTGCTATGAAGAGATTTCACTAAGAATAAATTGCACCTACATAACATTAGCTTCTGCACAACATTAATTGCACCAAGCTAATAGCACAAATAGAGCCTAATTTACATAGAAAGGGGGTGCATTTGCACTGAAAAGAATTGCATTGATTTAATTTACTGTAAATACTCACTATTTCAGTGTACTGAGAATCTAGTTTAACTGGATTGTTAGTGAATAAGGCCGGTTTTGTGCTGAACAACCTGTGCAAAAATGGAGCAAATGTTAAGTGAATGAAGCTTTCCTATGCAATGAACAATTCTAGTTCATTTCACACTTTAATTTGTGTGTATATGTATGCGTGTGAACTTGAAATGAGAAAGGTTCTCTGTTATTGAGAACGAGTCTGTGCTTGTTCGTTGTGATTAACACTACACCGCTACATCTCATCTAAGCAGAATTATCACCTCCACAGTCAGTCCATATCAGAGTTATAGTCATGCTCCCCACTGCTGGCACTGTGATGAGAATTTTTTTTTTTTTTTCTTTTTTCTTTTATTGAAGTAATTTATGAAAGAATACACAGAATGGTTATGGCTAAAAATCTGCATAACTCTATCAGACTACAAATAATTCTAATTCCTTCCAAGTCAACAGAACTCGCACAATACATTTGTGGTGTTTGGTGTAAAAATGTTCAATTACACACTCTAGACTTAAAAAGGATTCAATTTGTCATGATTTATAGTCTTATATCTGGTAATGAGGTGATTGTGTACTTGTTTCCTGCTGTAAAACATGCAATAAAATGATTTTTTTGTGAGCATCTGCATTTGAGGACAATAGATGTTCTGTAAATTACACACTCCCTCTGCTGGACAGAGATTAATATCTACAAGCATAATCAGAACCACTGAGAGGAAAATGACAGAATGAATCAGAAATTACTATATTACTTCACATTTAACGTAAAAAGGCAAAATATCCATGTGATGTCCTCCTACTGATACTGATCTCATCCATATTTTATATATATATATATATATATATATATATATATATATATATATATATATATATTATTTCATATCTTGAATACTTTTAGAGTTACAGAGTTATATGCAAAGTTATTTATGGCACTCAGACAGGTATGTTCTATGCAACTGAGTTGACAGAAAAACACGAGATACATTTCTAAGTTTCAACATTATTTGTTCTTTAGATATTCCTCTTTAAAAGAAAAAAGTATCAACTGTGTGCAAAGCGACCCAAATTTGTTTTTTGACCACAGAAAATGTGCATGGAGCCACATTAAGATCTCTGGGATTGAACCATTGAGGGCCTTTAAAACGAAGATACCATAAGGAAAGTTTGTTAAGAACCAGAATCTAAAAGGATGTTAAGATATTTTTAATATTTCTTGAGTTACATGAAAAAAGAAAAAAAAAAAACAAGAAGTGTTTTTTGCCATTTTTGAACGGTCACTGTTGGCATATAATGAAACAAAGATTGCTAACATAAACAGATTTTACTAACAGACCTACCAATCTCTGTGTAAAAATAAAATAATGATGCTGCCATCCTTCTAAATTCATTTTTACACCCCTGTAAACTGGCTCCGAATCTCAGGTGAAAATTGTCATTTTGAGCCCCCTCTACAAAATAGTGGATTACTCAGTAAATATGCATCTGTGACATTTAATATTTTGGCTTTCATCGCTAATTATGTTTTTCTTTCTACAGAAAAAATATTAAATTAATCAAAAATTTGAGCTGGGGAAGAAATTTGGTTGATTTGACACGGAATGACCAGTTGTATTTACACTGTTGTATCACTGCTTTTGTTGTTAGGTTTAGCAGTTGTGTGACATACGGGGTTCATTATCTACTCAAAATGACCCATTCATACTATCCCAAAACCTATCCATTGATTCTTACCATTATTGTGCATTGTATTGAGGTCTCTGTGTTCAGTTGGATACATCCTTACCTATGTGCAAAAAAACTTCTGTTATTTACTTAAAAGTTTCAAAGTAAACCAAACACTTTAAAAAGTGGCTTAATTTAGTGCCACATGGTTTGAATAAAATTTACAAACAAAGAGCGAGTAAAATGTACTTGAAACAGAGTAATTGCAAAGTAAACTTCAAATTATTAAGTAGAAATTACTCAAACTCTAACTGGCCAAGTTAAATGTATTTATTCTCTTTGTTAATTTTACACAACTTAGTCAAACAGATTTTACTTAATTCCATATATGTTAAATGTACTATTATAATATGAGTTCAAAAAACTTGCAAAAGAAATATTTAGTAAATTTTCCCCCTTTTTTTTTTTTTTTTTCCCCAGTGTACCTGGTAAACTTTACAGATTATAGCTCTATACTCTTCAACAACATTAAGAAAGGATTCCTCACACAGCACCCATATCAACACGATTATTCTCCAGGTCATCATACATACATTAGAATAAGATTCTGCACGGCTGTTATCTTAGATTCATACCCTGAGGTGCCAGCAGAGGTCTAAAACACCCTTATGTCTCAGCCAAACACCATGGTCTATGTTAACCAAAAAAAAAAAAAAAAATTAACAAGTAAGCGATAGATCGAAAGCGCACACAAGAAAGGGAAAAAAACACCCCGCAGTGAAGCACACGACTTAAATTAAAAGAGGGGTGGGGGCAGGCTTCAAGGTTAATTACATGAAGAACTTCCCTGTTTGAATTAAAATCACTCACTCCATGCAGCACTAACATAAGGAGCATTCAAACCCACACAGAGCTCAGGATAATTCTTACGGTGCAGCACATTTTAACTCTTGACCCCCTGATAAGAGCAGCACAGGGATTTGCTGAATGCTCCATCTACAGACAAGAGGAGTTAGATGACAAGTTTAGGGTGAATCGAAGTGCAAGCGCTCATAAAAGATCATTTGCACGCCTGTGAAGTGCGATTACACGATGTCTAGTTATATTTTTAATTGATTTGAGACGTATTACGTCCTGTCTTTATATAGCGAGATGGTAGGAATTGTGTGCTAAAAAAAACATACCTGGCTTTATTAATTTTAAGAACCAGTAATAGTTCAGCAACGGCATTTTTAATGCGAAGATGATACAGTGTTCCTTTAGCATTAGTTAAAGAGCAGCACTGGTAATCGGAGGCAAGGTTGGCTGGAATTAGATGGAACAGAATGCAGGAATAGATCGCTGGGGAGAGTTCAGTGAGGAGGCATCATGGGTTCACAAGCAGTATCACAGAACACCCTTTTCCACTCATCCTCCTCATCTTCCTCCTCCCTTTCTTTCTCCCTCCGGCTGGGACTGCCACAGAAGAGCAGAGATGCCCAGAGAGACGGAGAGTGAGGGAGTGAGGGGGCGAAAGGCAAGACGAAACTTTGGTTTGATAAAGAGAGAGGGAGAGAGGTGGAGGAAAAACATTACACATCAGCAGAAAGGAGGAGGAGGAGAGGAAGGCACTCTTCAACTTTCCCTGCTGTTCCCAGCTGTGTTACAGCAGAGTGCTAGCCTTTGAAGAGCTGGTGGCAAAATACACACACATGCATATTTTTCCCTCCAGATAACCAACCAACTGTTCCCTCACTGGCCTTTCCCTGACTCCCCCCACCCCTCCAGAAAAGATCACACCATTTCTTTTTTGGCTTGTTTGGTTTTAAATAATAAATGATACCATGCCTTATCCTGCCTATCTACATATTATTAAATATGGAGAAAAAACAGAACGGCGCAGCACTTTCAAACACCGTATAACGCTGTGCTTTCGGTCGCCCACACAAGCTGTCTGGTGCACGGCTAGGTCAGAAAACAGCATTTGTAATTGGAAACTAAACTCTTAACAATATCAAGCTGTGATTCAAAGAAAGGCCTACGGTGAAAGGGGTTTTACGGACTTTAATGTTTTTGTCATCGATTTTCAGTGTGTGTGGGGGGGGGGGGGGGGTGAAATGCAATATTTCAAGTTTATACTGTATATAAAAAAAATATTTTTTTTTTTTTTTTTTTTTTTTTAAAACATAAGATCTTTGGAAAAACATGCCTCTACCTACATTTTTGCAAAACTCCAAAAACATACCAGCTGAAATTAACACTAGTAGCAGTAAACTTTTATTACTTTTCAGCCAAATTATAATTATAGGGGCAGATTATTGATTAAAAACTTATTTTTGCGCAGTTCCTTGCACAATACCATGTTATGACTTGAAAACACTTTTATCATTGTGCATGTTTTGGAAACGAATACATCTTGACATTTGAATCACATAACCAGCTCTATATGTTTGGCTTTTTTGACATAGTAAACTTGCTTGGTCGCCCACCTGGTACAGCACTGCACTTGCTGAAACATGAGTCATTATATAAAATAGCTTAAAAACTTGTACAAGCAAGCTAAAATGGCATGGTTGCTTCAGCAAAAGTGTGTTTTTATAGCACATTTGCTTTTGCTAACACTATCGGTTAGGTTTAGTGTAGGTCAGGGGTGTCAAACTCATATTAGGTTGAGGGCCGGATGGGAAAAAACGTAACAATGTGAGGGCCGAATGAACTTTTTTTTAACCTTAGTGCGCTGAAATTTAGCGTACATTAATATTAGCCATACAAACTACAAATTAATTGGCAAGAAAAGTAGAAAAACACACTGTTCTGTGAAAACTTTTTTACAGTGATTATTATGATTTTTCATGGCTGATATCAGTTTTTACAAGCAAATTAGCCGATTCCAATACCAGCTGCGGATTTTTTTTTTTTTTTCTTTAAGCAAATTCATTTAACAGACAAACTGGCCTTAAACAAAAAATATCTGTAGCCACTTGAAATTAGGCAACCACTGCATTTGATGCAAACAAAGATATTTTCAAAGAGTTATTTTTTTTATTTTACATTAGATTTCAAGATTTAAAGCAAAAACAGAATGGTATGACTTTTGTTTTGTGAAATTATGCTATAATTATGCTATAAGACACACCTGCACAAAACAAAAACAGCAGACAGACTGAATGAAAATGCAATTTCACTCTCTGACTGTAGGGGGAGCTTATGGGACAGCAGCAATATGGCGTTTCCTTGTTTACCGCTGTATACAAATCAGCGCTGCGCTAATAAACACACTACTTTATACGGAGGTAAAAGGACCAGAAAATGCCGTTGAAACTATTCTGTACACAGTTCTCTTCATAGATACATTCATATTAACCCCCATTTTGCGTCTGTGTTCTCCTCTTTGGGTCCGTCTTCAGCGTGCCCCGTCTGGCCTGTGTTAACGCCCTGTTTACAGACTTCGTAATTGTACTATTCCCACACAGATGACATTTTGGGAAATGATTGCAAAGTAGTTTGTGTGCAAGTACGGTATAGAGATTGGCCAAAATAAAACTTAGAACCGTTCCGATTTATGGCCTATTTTCTATTATTGTTCAAATCATCCACCGGGCACCGAATTTAGCACCGAATTTGGCCCGCGGGCCATATGTTTTACACCCCTGGTGTAGGTAGTACGCTATTTTCAAATGCCATTCAGTATTAACCTTTTTTTAGCGGCACTCACCGGACATTGCAATTGCTGTGATACATAACAACAAGCGTAATAAAACGCTGCCACATTCATGTTCATCTGTTTCAGAAAAAATTTCTCTGGAAATTTCACTTTGAAAGTGTCGCGAAACGTGCAAGAAGCAATATAATTTTGCAAATATGTCGCCAAGGCTTGTTTTTACAGTGAGCCTGGGTTGGATTTTTTTCCTTCAAACAACTGTGGAAATAAGTTCTCCAAATCTCGAACTCCATCGCTTCGTGCAAAAGAGTGACTGAACGAAGAATGGAGAGACAGAATAACAGAATGAGAGAGAGAAAGAGGTGTCAATTGCTAGCCGTCAACTCATCTGATGTCCTCCCCGCACATCCAGAAGCGTTCACGTGTGAAAAGCCGCCGTAACTTTCACCGGGGACATTTTTGACGAGCGGTGAGGAAAGAGTTTGACAGATCCGGGCGACGTCAGGCCGTCTCTGGGCCATTTGGCATGCGGTGGGCGTCTGGCATGCTGAAGACTGCCTGTCAAACGCCTATGACTCCATAGAGTGGTGCGGGGACCCTACGGAGCGGCAGATGGGCCATTAAGGTAGTATTAATGTAGATGCCATGACTTTTCCCGCGCTGACTGGGACATGCTCTTTAGAACTGCGAGCAGCTGCTGCCATTTACTCCGACAGCTTCCCGCTAACTTTGGGCCAACTGGCAGAGCTGGAGTTTTTTTGTACCCAAGTAAAGCTAGTTAGAAAACGCTTCCAGGGTTACGCTCCTGAACATAAATGTGCTGTCAATAAGATGTAAGCATACAATATTGTCTTCTTGCATACATTATTGCTTTAATATGTAGGCTAGCTTGTCTCAAATACTGTATGGATTAGCATACACCTGCATTAGCAAGTTAAGAAATAGAAGTGTACACACACTAACAATTATCGTTCTAATCACAGGCAGCAAATATTGAGCTGTAATGTAATGTTTTCATATTCATTTAGCCTCTAAGCACTAATATCATGCTTTAATTGGGAGAAAATTGGCTGTTGCTGAAAAATACAGAATAATCAGGAAAAACAAGCATAGATAAGCACTCCAATAAGACACATTCTACTCCTCTAAATGAACTGAAATGGGATATTTTCAGACCATTAACAAAATCACATAGACAAAATCCTATTAGCACAATTATTTCTTTCCTCGTTGCAATTTGCAGAATCAGAGACGTCTAAGCTGCACACTTTCATGGCTAGTTAGCACAGGAACCCATTCCAGATAAAGGAGAATATCAACCATTAGACACTCAAAACAAATATATCCTCATCAAATATCACAAACAAATATCAAAGCACCTTCTATTTTCACATAACAAAGTAAATGTGGTCCGGACAGCTGGCTATATTCAGATTTGTTTTGGTGATTCGTATTTGGGTCACAATATAACTGCACATCAGGAGAGTTAGCAAAACATGCTAATTCTACTGCTAACACTTTGACAGAGTTTCATGTGTGCATCTCATTCGCTTTCAGCCAAATGACTTGCAACTTTATTGCTGAAAATGCAGTGGAACTAATCCAGCTAATCGGCGCAGCATCTGCTGTGCTTTCTGTCTTTCTCTCGCTTAGCCTCCCAGGTTTCTTTCTCTCTCTCTCTCTCTCTCTCTCTTTCTCTCCTCCAGATGAGTTCAAACAGCGCAGTTTGACGTAGAAGTGAAATGGATTTATCGCAGAGGTGGACGTGCGCATAGCTATTTGTGGCAACCTCTCATGATATCGTCATATCGGTTTGCAGCTGACAAACTGATGTTTCTTGCCCATGAGGGTTGTCATGATATAAAATTTCAGTAGTCAGTAGTGAAATGTCACGATACCAGAACTCATAACACAGCAAAAACTAATATTATTTGACTCACTTCTTAATTTTTAAAAGTTTATTATATGTATAGTATATTAATAACAGATTTTAATATCTGTTCTATTTATTCACATGTAACAAATAACATACAAATAGACAATATCATTAGGTTTTCTCCATTATCTCTCAGTTAGGTAAAAATTGCTTTAAATTTCTCATTCAAGTGTACAGTTTTTGCTTCTCAGTATTATTGTTTTATTAATATTTGATTAATATTAGACATCAAAGACAGCAAAAGTTCCTATTAGGCTGCATTTACACTGTAAGGCCTAATGCACCAAGAAAATATTTTGTTTTGTCCATTAAGACAAAACTGACTGTTTTTAAATTAATATCTCATCAAGATTATAACCAAAAAGAGCACTTGAATTGAGACTCTACTCGTTGCTACTGATACTATTTTTATTTTATTTATTTTTTAATTGTAGTACAGACTTGGTACAAAAGCACCAGTATTTTTGACATTCTTATTGCCCATCCTGTTGTACGTGGAGACCCATCCTAATGAAGCGTTAACTACACAGGCCTTGTGATTGAAGGGTGGTCACGATGGGACTCAGCGTCTCTGTAAGGACACTATGACAGACTGTCTTTGATTTGTACGCACCGCTACTCAATCAAGACCTCATATCCTGTTTGTGATCGGCGAAACACCAGAATGCTACTCGTTCTGCCGTCCCTAAAGACAAATCTGATTGAGATCCCCTTGACGTGAGCCGTGAGGACACTCAAAGACTACGATAAATCATCAATGGAGATTATTTTAGAAAAATATGGGGAAAAACACTTCTGATGAGGATATTGATAGAAATAAGTGTGCATGGATTTATATAGCACACAAACCAATAAATGTATGGTATTATGGTTTAGGCTATAAGAAAGGCTTCTATCAAATAATATATGCATATTCCATATAACAATAAACAGGTTTACAAAGAAAACAACTGAAATGCCCATTAAAAAGTGGGATAAAAACAGTCTGAATTGGGGCAAAAAAAACTCTAAAGGAATCTCCAACCTGCAAAAAAAGGGGATCCCAGTGTATTTTTTTTTACAAGGTGAGTATGACTGCTTTGCCATGCAAATGCATTCAAAGTCGCTCTAATACCGTGCAGTTATTGTAGAGCAAATGAGCAAAGGCTTTACATTTGAGAGAACAGCACCTCCAATCGCATGATGCAATATCCACGTGTGGGTGTGTTACAAATAGGTTATTTTGGCTTTTATATATTTATTTATTTATATACATTTTGCTACACAGCTGGAAGAATAGCGGCATTAGCTCGGCACTAGAAGCAGTCTGTTATTTGCTAACAAGATGATTAACATAAAAAGGGAATGGTAAATGTTATTTTCCAGCGCCGCACGACAACAGAGATGCAGTAATCATATTATTATTTGTATTTATGTTGTGATTAACCAGACATAATGCTCGTACAAGCTGCGTGTCTTACAATGCCTCGGTTTTGCCACACTTCAAAAAATGTTTCAGGCACAGGAACAGCAGCGTTTTGGGAAATAAATTATCGCTGTGGGATGCGATCAAGAGAGGATGACAGCTTAAAGAGTGGAATGGCATGAAGAACAAGCGAAAGAAAAATACATGAACATACAAGTTGATGTGTGATGCACACACTTCTCACACAGGAGGAGAAAGTGTTGCTCCCTCTGCATGCAGCCACACATATAGTCATACACACACACACATTGAGCTGGATAAGTGTGACTCGGAGCGTTTTGCTAATAACATGCAGAAACCAGAAGCTCCTCAGCCGAACAGATGAGAAAAGAAAGAGCTTCCTTCCTCAGAGGCCAGGCCAGACGCGCACACACAAACCATCAGCACACAAGAGACAAAGACTGAAAGAAGAGCTGCAACACAAGCACACATCACACACTACATACAGTAAACTCCAAACAGACGTTTAGGATATCAGTGTCATATGAGCAACAAACCGCACACACCGATGTGTGATTGGCCTTCCCAATTAGAAAAAAAAAAAAAAACACATTGACAAAAAAATAAATTCCGTCATCCAAGCATGACATGTCGGAGACAATTCCGACTTAATGAGCGTTTTGGCAGCTTCTGTCGAATGCAGACAGTGATTAACCAAACACTTCTGAGTACAAGGCACAGTGGTGCTCAAAGAAAACAGTGATGATCTCCACTTAATCGCCGCCAAGCCCAGAGCATCTGCCCGGCCAGCGCCGCACGCCCGCTCCGATAGGCTGTCATATCTCCCCAGAGTCTGACGGCCATATGCTCGGGCTCCGCCGCTCACGCCCGAGGAAGTTCGCTTTCTGACAAAGCGTCGGTGTAAATATGACATTCAAACAAGTGTGCCTATTCAGCCAGAACCAAGTAAGCCAGTGAGAGACAGGAGAGACGCGGGGAGAGAGTGTAAATGTGCTACGAGTTTGTGTGGGACTCTGTGTGCTTGTAGAATGGATGATTTCCTCACATTTTGGAACAATTTTCACAAGACTATTTTTGGCTTTTTTACTATTTTATAACAGAGAGAAACAGGGGGGATGTGTGTGTGTGTGTGTGTGTGTGTGTGTGTTTCCATCTCTCTCATCCTTAGTAAACACACAGAAGCATTCATACACAATACTAGGGCTGCAACAAATCAATCAAATTGATAATAATCGATAATGAAAATCATCGACAACGGATGTCATTATCGATTAGTCATGTCTGCCCGCTGTGCATGGAAAACTTCCACCAGTCGCGTCAAATTACAGCACTGAATAACAGCGTGTAATTGAATGTAAATGTAAGATGTTCTTAATAGAGCTGCAACTAATGATTATTTCCGATTATTTCTTCGATTATTCGGATAAAAAAAAAAAAAAAAATTATTTTATTGACAAAACACACTATTAGACATCCTACCCAATGCTGTCCTTCGAACAAATGTGACAACTGAATGCTATGAAAACAAATATAGTGAATATATCTATATCTATAATGTATTCAAAAGAGCTATAAAGCAAAAGGACAATTTAAATCCCTACATTAAAATGAAGATAATAATAAAGATGATAAAGAAAAATAAAAACACAAACTCAGTGTAACAGATAAGAGGAATGTTCTGCAGGAACACACACTTTCACTCTTGACACAGTGACCTGTTACTGTCATTTCTTTATTCTGTAAATGTAAGAAACATCTTACATTTATATTAAATTACACGCTGTTATCCCTTTACAATTACCACTTTAATAAAATACTTGAATTACACGTTGACTTTTAAACCTAAATTCAACGTCCAACAACAGATAGTTTAGCTAAATGAATATTTTTGCGCTGAATATTAATTGTCTCCCGTCTGTTTGACGTGCATGCACGCGCCGGCGCTCGTTCTTGAAGAATTTAAAGTTTAGCACAGACTGTCAGGACGAGCCTTCATGCAAAATGGAAATACTCACATGAATTTGTAACACTTACGGTTAAGGATAACCATAAAAATGGAAGTTTTGTACTAAGGAAACATATCACACACTAAACAGCACACACATCTGTCAAAGCGCCTGACAGGACAAGCCATGTTAAACATTACGCTAATGCATTAGCTTGAAGCTTAAAATAAAGAATTCTCATGTTTTAGGTTGCTTGAATCACGTACTTTCCCGCAGCAGCTTACTCTGTTTCCTCCAGTATTTTTAGATGCATTTTGTCAATAGAAATGCGTTATTCAGTGCTGTAATTTGGCTTGACTGGTGGAAGTTTTCCGTGCACGGTGGGCAGACGCGACTAAACTATAACAACATTCGTTGTCGATGATTAACATTATCGATTATTATCGATTAGTTGTTGCAGCCCTAGTTCTTACAATTACAGAATAAAGAAATAACAGTAATAGTACTTCGAAACTTACACTACAAGGCCAACTACTTTAAACCACTTTGTAATTTATCAAGCTCCAAGATGCTCATGATGTAAAGTAGTTCAACTAATGCACAATCAAGCTACTCAATAAATGAATAAATATACAAATAAATAAATAGTTCATTACACGCTTCTAACAGCAAGCAGTTAACAACAATTAAGATATTTAAGGACAAAAGTTAAATTGGGGCGGAGCAATTTGGAACAGCATTCAGAAAAACAAACAAACACATAAATAAATAAATAAAAAAGATCTTAATTCATGCATCCAAGTATTTGTTTGTTTTTTTCATTATTTGAATACCCATGTTTTTATAATTTGTTTTATATATTAGGATTTTATATACAATAAAAACTAATTATAATTATAAAGTTAATTTTAGAAATCAATAACTAACTGCTATCAGATGATACTGTGATATTTATCTCTGAGGATCTCATTTTGGGTGACAGCATTACATTTAAAAAAAACATTCAAATTTCCATATCTGACTCAAACTAGAAGATAAAACAGAAAATACCTCACAGGGATTTCTACACAGTGCCTTTAATGATTCAATGAATCATGATCAATCCGGCTGATTTACATGAACTGTTTGATTCTTGCATCATTCCAACCTGCAAAGCCATATGCCACATCGTTGACAAAATTGCACAATTTTTAAAGCAGCTGACTTACAATACTGAAGAATTTAAGTAACATCACTATATTGAGTTACTCTACTAATGTTCAAACACACACTGACATCTGCATACATTACATGTCCTCCAACCAAATACCCACCTTCACATACCCTTCTGCACCTCCATGTTTTCTATAACAAAGCCTCTCTACATAAACGTCCCTATCAAATACCGTCCGGTGGCCAAACGTGAGAAGTGGCCCCTTGTCACCCCCTTTCCTTATTCAGCCCCACCTCAGACTGCAGAGAATGGATCCAGAGAGCCATTGTTCCGGCCACTAGATTAACTTTCATGTCCATTCATAAACCAATGTGACTCTTGAGTATGACATCAAAATAATGTCGATCAATCCATTTAATAGTAAGGCTTATAATGGGCTACTGTTGTAGCTGAAACACTAGCGGCGACGCCAAACAATGGCCAAACAGGTGTGAGAGGAAACCGAAGCGCAGGGTTACACCTTATCAGGCTTTAGATAAAGAGGATACAGTTATAGAAGATAGAATTACTACAGTCTCACTGACCGGTTACTGTAGTACAGAAAGCCAGTCCTCTGGCCTGGACTAACAAGCATTCTCACAACAAGGAACAGTATCATGTATTGAGCCTGAGGGACGGCCTGAGGAAATTGAGTGAAGACCAAAGAAACAAAGAGTGCCGTGGAAAGGAGTTTGATGCTTGTCAGAGTCAGGGCAGGACGAGAGGCCATGGGTAATGCTAGATTGACAAGAGAAGGGTGAGCTAGGATCAACAAGACACCCAAACCCACCCAAACACACTCACAGTCACACACGTATCTGGGCAGACGGCCAGATGTGTGAGAGTGTGTGACAGGATGATGGACGTGGGGGGGTGAGGAGACGCACGCAAATGCACTCTGTGGATCATGCAGGAAAACTTGTCAACGTCAGTGAAGATGAAGGAAGCCTGCAGTTATAACGTAGACACACACATACACACAGATGCAAGGGTCCATTCCCAGGCTGCAGACAGGTGTTTTGGAGTGGAGCGCTTTGCCAGGTGGTCATAAAGAGAAAGATTCAAAGAAAGAGAAACAGAGATGAGAATTCACTAAACAGTTGCAAGTTAAGACTTTGTCATTCTGTTCAGTGAAAACATGACTCCTTTATGTAAATTCAAATTATAGATTGTGACTTATTCAATTGAATTTGAATTGAATGTTGCTCAAAAGAGATGCCTGAGTCCATTTTCTATTGATTACGGTAAATCAAACGATGGTGCTTGAAATCAATGAATTTGAAGTAAGTTAACAATCAGGATGCAGAATTCCTATTTAAATTTGAATGTAAGAAAGTAGAAATAAAATTCACACACATATAAAAGAAAATAACAAATTTTTCAGGAAAGCCTGTCAGGAACTTTGAATGCTTTTAAGTTTCAAAACAGACAGACTAGGTAGGTAGGTAGATACTACTGGATATTACTGTCAGTCATTTACTTGAGCTCAAAAGTTTACCCCTTGCAGAATATGCAAAAATTTTAATAAATTTAACAAAATAAGAAGGATCATGCAAATTGCATATTACTGTCCTGAATAAACTATTTCACATAACAGATGTTTACATAAAGTCCACAAGACAAAAAAATAGCTGAATTTATAAAAATCTTCAAAATTTTACATACCCTTGATTCTTAATACTGTGTGAGGGTACCTAGATGATCTACGATTGGTTGGTTGTTTTGTGATGGTTGTTCATGAGTCCCTTGTTTGTTCTGTGCAGTTAAACTGAGCTGTTCTTCAGAAAAATCCTCCATGTCCTGCAAATTCTTCTGCATATTTGAACCCTTTCCAACAATGACTGTTTGATTTTATAGAAAATTTATTTTGGAAAATGATTTTAGCCTTAAATATATGTAAATATAAAGTCTTTTTTTTCTTTTTTCTAACTGTGATTTCATAATTCATCCCATAGTGTTTCCTTCTGGAACATCAGTGAATGTTTGCAGCTTTTTTAATAGTTGTGTTTGAGTCCCTCAATTGTCCTCAGTGTGAAAAGATCGATCTCAAAATCATATACACGACCAGTCAAAAGTTTGGAATCGGTAAGATTTTTAATGTTTTTAAAAGAAGTTTCATCTGCTCACCAAGGCTGCAGATCAGCATATTAGAATGATTTCTGAAGGATCATGTGACACTGAAGACTGGAGTAATGATGCTGAAAATTAAGCTTTGATCACAGGAATAAATTACTTTATAAAATATATTCAAACAGAAAACAGTTATTTTAAATTGTAATTATATTTCACAATATTACTGTTTTTACTGTATTTTTAATTAAATAAATGCAGCCTTGGTGAGCAGACAAAACTTCTTTTAAAAACATTAAATCTTACAGATTCCAAACTTTTGACCGGTACTGTATACAGTCACTGCTGTAAAGGGTTAAAATATGCAAAAGATGCTGGAAAATCAAAGAATTTGCAGGACATTAAGGATTTTTCTGAAGAACAGAGCTCAGTTTAACTGCTCAGGACAAACAAGGGACTCATGAACAACCATCACAAAACAAAAAACAGTCGTGGATCATCCAGGTAACCACACACAGTATTAAGAATCAAGGGTATGTAAACTTCTGAACAGGGTCATTTTTATAAATTCAGCTTTTTTTTTTTCTTTTTTTTTTTTGTCTTGTGGACTTTATGTAAACATCTGTTATGTTAAATAGTTTATTCAGGACAGTACTAAATAAAAAAAATAACATGCAATTTTCAAGATCCTTATTTTGTTAAAATGATTAACATTTTTGCATATTCTGCAAGGGGTATGTAAACTTTTGAGCTCAAATGTAACATTTCTATCTTGAAACAGCTGTCAAATATTAAATGTTTAGCTACTTACATCTTACCATGCACTCTTCAACTGTTAAAACTAAATCGTTGTGTTGGAATTCACACTCGTCTTCTGTGACCAGTAAGGCCCACCTTCTTCGATATGATTGGCCATCTCAATTATTTTGACAGTGACTAGCACTGTTAGACCGCTAAGGCAGACGAGCCTAAAAATGTAACTTTTAAAAACAAACAAACAAACAAACAAACAAAAAGCAGAGTGGTGCATAATGGAGTGCAGCAGAGCAGCATCAGGAATATCATGGCCATTTCTAATTATTGGGGTTGGGACTTAGGGTCCCCCTCAATGCCTATGGTGGATGCGGCTCTACTTCTTAGTGAATTCCACATGGAAAGAGAAGAAAGGAAGTATTCCATGTTAAACAAGATCTTAGCACGCTGGAGGTTTCTGCCCTTTCAGGAATCACAGCTGCATCTGGTATCCTAGCACAGATTTATTCCACCCTTATGTTTACAGACAAAATGTTCTAATCTATAATATCAAAGACACTGAGCTGAGAGAGAAGAAGAATTGTGTGAGCTGCACAACACAACACTTTTTAGGTTCTCAAGATCTCTTTATCATGTGTGCAAGAGTCATATGGGAATCATGTCTACAGTTCAAGTGTAACACTCACATATTGCAAGACAGTAAATGAAATGAAAAACATGGACTGCCTAGTAAATTGTAGCTCAGAGGGTATAGGACAGACTCAGAGGAGCAAATCAGTGCTATTGTGTGTGTGTGTGTGTGTGTGTGTGTGTTCGTTCAGAAGTACAGAGTAGTCAAGAGGCTCTTACATACAGTAGAGTCATTTTAGCAGCAACGTCTATACACGTTAAGAGGCACTTTTAAATGGCCACTTCAGCCAGGTGTGTGTGAGTGGAAAGGGTAGCCAATAAAATGAGTGGGCAATACTGAGCTCAAGCAAGTGGTCCACTTCACATGAGGGTATTCTCAACTTATCCAACACCTCATTTTGGTTGTTTTTTGCCATCTGACAGTCAGGGCCATTTTAGGTGCAATATCCACACAAACACACACAGTTTCGAGAAACGCAATGAAGATTAACCCATCACTCTAACTGCCCCCAATAATTTCAACACTGAAAAATTAATAAGTAATGATAGATTATTTATTAAAGCTGCAATAAGCAACTCTGGCATATCTGTCGCCACCTGTGGTTGAAACATAAAACTGCAGGTTATTAGTGGAATAGTTTTTTACATCAACTTCTCTACTGTTCCTCTGCAAGGATCAATATGATGGTTTGAGGTATACCTATGGTTGCCTGTGTCTACCACATCAGAGCTAATCTGACTAGCTACACCAAGACCTATCAAGTAGAAGAAGAAAATCCTACAAATTATTTCATCTGAGCATATCTTCCGCATAGTGTAGCAGCCTAGCCAGACATACTTTTGCTGACTTGATTGATTGTTGAGTTGATGCTCAAATGTAAAAATATATCTAATATATACACTACACTCAAAAAATGATGGCTTAAAAACCACCCAGGTTGGTTTGAAAATGGACAAACCCAGCAACTGGGTTGTTTTAACAAAGTGGTTGGGTTAAATATTTGCCCAACCTGCTGCGTAGTTTTATTTAACTTAACTATTGTTTAAAAATTACTGTATTGCTTGCTTAAAATGAGCCCAAAGTATGTAACAAATGAATATTTATTAATATGTTTAATGAATAATAATTAAACAATAAAAATTTATTAAATTGCTTATTAATAAATGTTCACCTTTTGATTATTATTGTTGCCTGACATGTCTGATTTTTAATTTCCAACCTAGTTTGGGTTCATTTTAAGACAGCCATATACCCTAGTAATTTTTAAACAATAGTTGGGTTAAGTAAAACGGCAAACGTTTAACCCAACCGCTGGGTTAAAACAACCCAATCACTGGGTTTGTCCATTTTCAACCCAACTTGGGTTGTTTTTAAACCCAGCATTTTTTAAAGTGTACCGTTGAAAAGTTTAGAGTCAGTAAGATTTTTTAAAAGAAATTAAACATTAAAGTGACAGTAAGGATTTCTATTTCAAACAAATTCTGTTATGTTGAACTTTCTATTCATCAAACAATCCTGAAAAAAAAATGTATCACGTTTTACACAAAAATATTAAGCATCACAACTCTTTTTAACATTAATAATAAGAAGAAATTATACGATTGATAATAATGAGAAACTTGAGCACCAAATCAGCATATTATAATTATTTCTCAAAGATCATGCAGTAATGGCTGCTAAAAATTCAGCTTTACTATCACAGGAATACATTACACTTTAAATTATGTTAAAATAGAAAACTGTTATTTTAAATTGTAATAATGTGTCAGCAGCATTATCATTTTTTATTGTTTTTTTTTTGATCAAAATGCAGAAGAGACTTCTTTCAAGAAGATTAAAAAAAAAATCTTACCGACCACAAACTTTTGAATGGTAGTGTAAAATATATTTAAACACTGATTTTTGTTAATTTTCATCCTAATAAATCTTTAGTATTGCACCTTTAACAAGCTTATGACACCAGGCTTATAGAGGCCAAAAAACAACAACTGCACGCCATCAGGCCTAAAGAGTAAAGTAATGCTAAAACTGACTGGCTGCATTTTTTTTTTCAGTTGTAACATTATCATGCTTTTTTGAGAAAAAAAAAAAAAAAAAGAGACACAGCTTAGTGTAACATTACAATAATGATTTATGAAATACTAATGAACACCATTTGCCCACGCAGCCACCGCCTAAAGCAGACCAGCACTAACTGTATGATATTGTTTATCCCTCGTCCGCAGATACATTTCTTTCCTCACTATGTTTATTTCATATCTCTGAAGTATTCCCAAAATGAGGCACCTGCGTGCACTGCCACCCGTCTGCTTGTTTTCTCCGTGTCTGGAAAATAACAAATCAGCGTCTCGCATTATTTCCGGCGTGGTGGGGAACGAAAGGTCCTTGCCCCGCACGCTCTCCCCTGAGCGCATATTGATTGCAACAATGCCTCAGCTTCGACAATACAGCCGAGGGGTCAACACCATTTCCATTAGAAAGTTTGCGAGTTTCAATTCACTGCATTTTTTCCCCTCTCGCTGTCTTTTCCTTACGCTAACGCCCCCCTCCGACCCTTCCCACCCACCCCCATCCGTCCTCGGCTGCTGATAAACACCGAGTATTTTCAATGTCTGAGGGTGTGTTGTGCAACTCAAACCGCTCACCCTTGGCTCTGTAAGTGGGTGTTGCAGTGCCTATAGGAGGCAGGGTTCTCGCACACCGCTAGAGAACGTTAACCTGCATAACTGGGTCAAAATGGCACCGCAGGAGCGAAGAGCTACTTTTGTACTGTGTGCGCATGTGTAAGTGTGTGTTTGTGTATGTGTTGGAGTGCCTCAGGTCTTGTGAATCACATTTCCTGATGCTTTAGGATGGCATTATATACTGTATAGCAAGGGGAAAAACTTGCCAGACAAAAACAACGTCTGAGTGTCATCCACTTATTCTCAGGGCATGGCTGTCTCGAAGGAGGAAATGAAGCTTGGCGATAGAGAACATTAAATAATCCAGTGTCTACTTTCTTTGTGTTAAGTTACAGAAAAGTTAGTAAAAGTTGCCTGCATGGTTGACAAAGTAAAATTTTTATTTAATTATGTGTTGCATCAAAATTAATGGGGAAAATAAATAATTTTTTTCTTTTACATAAGTTTTCAGTTTGAAATACTTTTAGAAACTAAACTTTAAAGGTTTTAAGGCCATGCAGGTTGGATGGATGGATGGATGGAAGTAGAAACAAAACACAGGTGAAATAATAAGTAACTATAGAAACAAATGAGGACATAATCAGTAACCAAGGAAACCTAAACTAAACAGAGTGGGGCAACAAAAACTAAAGGAAACAGAACAGAATGTCAAAATGAGAGTCCACATAACAGAACAATCCAGCTCAAAAAACATTTAATTAAAATTGTCTGACACATATCGTGTTTAACTGCAAAGTTCAAAGAACATTTGAACAGAATAACGCAGCTGTGTTCTAAATTTAGTTCTATTTTATTTCAAATACTTCATTATATTTTGTATAATTACACTGTTTTACTCTCTCTCGATTGGATAGATGATAGATAGAAAGATAGATGGATGGATGGATGGATGGATGGACAAAGTAATTTATTGCCATATATACACTACCAGTCAAAAGTTTGGAAACAGTAAGATTTTTAATGTTTTTAAAAGAAGTTTTGTCTGCTCACCAAGGCTGCATTTATTTAATTAAAAATACAGTAAAAACAGTAATATTGTGAAATATTATTACAATTTAAAATAACTGTTTTCTGTTTGAATATATTTTATAAAGTAATTTATTCCTGTGAACAAAGCTGAATTTTCAGCATTACTCCAGTCTTCAGTGTCACATGATCCTTCAGAAATCATTCTAATATGCTGATCTGCTGCTCAAGAAACATTTATGATTATTAACAATGTTGAAAACAGTTGTGTACTTTTTTTTTTTTCAGGATTCCTTGATGAATAGAAAGTTCAAAAGAACAGCATTTATCTGAAATACAAAGCTTTTGTAACATTATACACTACCGTTCAAAAGTTTGGGGTCAGTAAGAATTTTTATTTATTTATTTATTTTTTTTTTTAAAGAAATTAGTACTTTTACTCAGCAAGGATCCATTAAATTGATCGAAAGTGACAGTAAAGACATTTATAATGTTACAAAAGATTGTATTTCAAATAAATGATGTTCTTTTGAACTTTCTATTCATCAAAAAATCCTGAAAAAAAAAATATTGTACACAAATATTTTATACAATTGTACACAATAAATGTTTCTTGAGCAGCAGATCAGCATATTAGAATGATTTCTGAAGGATCATGTGACACTGAAGACTGGAGTAATGATGCTGAAAATCCAGCTTTGATCACTAGAATAAATTACTTTATAAAATATATTCAAACAGAAAACAGTTATTTTAAATTGCAATAATATTTCACAATACTAATGTTTTTACTGTATTTTTAATTAAATAAATGCAGCCTTGGTGAGCAGATGAAACTTCTTTTAAAAACATTAAAAATCTTACCGATTCCAAACTTTTGACTGGTAGTGTACAAGTAATATATACAAAGGGTAATGACATTTTTTCTTGAATGCTTCTCCACAGACTATAGACAATATAGAATATATATATATATATATATATATATATATATATATATATATTGTAAATAATCAACAATAACATAAAAATATGTTTTGTATCATTTTTATCAAGCGTTTTATTTGTGCATTAATTTTCGTGTCTGCTCTGCTGGCCATATAAGCCCATTTCCATCCTGCAGCCTTTATAAATTTTGATTAATACCAACCGAGTTTGGAGTCCAGGGCCTGAGGTCCCTTCTGTACACCCCCAGAAATAATGAGCCTTCAAGAATAAAAAATATGCTTGGAAGGGATAAATGTACATATTTTGACGTCGCCATCCACCATATTCAAATGAAATGAGGAGGTGAGGTGCCTTTCGCTGATTAAATTTGTTCTAGACTACGGTACTCTGCTCTCCATTCGTATTTAACTGTCAAGAGCTCTTTCCCTGCATTCGGAGGTGCCACCAGCCCCTTTGCATATGTTTTCTATAAATAAAGACACAGAGGTACAGTTTGGCTGCCATGTCACTACTCCAAAGCCTTCTGGGATTGTTAGAATCTCTGAGGCTCCAGCCAATCACGTTGGACTTGAGAGTGTCCATATAGAGACAGGGTAAGCCCAGTCTCTAGTTCAGAGCAGAGAGTATAATTTACTTAAGCTTGTCAGGGGAGAAAAATCTCAAAGCAAATGCATAGTAATAAATTGTAACACATGCTGCATATGTTTGACCTGCGACCCCTGGCATTTGGAAGCAGATCTGAGCTCAGGAATTCCTCTGACAAGAAATGGCAAGTGAAAGAAGAAAAAAAAAATACTACAAGACAAAAATGGAAAGGGGGAGCAAATGTGAAAACGAGAAAAAGCAAAGAGAACAAGGATACCAAGAAAATTGGGTCTTTGCAGTATCACTCAGTTACAAAAAAAAAACAAGTTTTACAAGCTCTGCGAATTGTTAAAGTGTTAAAGTATGACACTTAAATAGTTAAATTGCTGAAAAAGTATTTAACACATTAAGAAACTATATATGAATGTGAACCTGCGTGAACTTGAGAACAAGAACTGACGTCATATATCTCCATAAAAATGGTCTGACAATTTTTGTTTTTATATTTTGTATATATTATTTTTTATATTATTTAATTTATTATTATTATTATTTTTTTTTTTTTTACTTTTAATTTAGTTGCATCCATTTACCAGGGTGACACACTAGTAAGATGCCTAGGGTATTTTTTTTTTTTTTTAAGTGACTTTCATCTGGTAACACAGACGAACACATCTGACGACTAAAACAGTGCGCGAAACAGCTTGTATGAACTGCTTGAATGCAACCATGCTTACAGAAAACTTTTGACAGTGAGCAAATGTAAAATATTTACACATGAATAAATCAGCGTTGCTCAAGATGAACGGCAATTAAGCAACTCAGCAGCCATAACACAAAGTTAAAATGTTCTTGTAAACAGTGTCTTTATCAAAAACATGCTTTAAAACAAAGTCATAAGGACATGATTTTGCATGTATAATGTGCCTTGTGTTGGTGAAATTAAAACATTTCAGTTTCTCTTTGCATGATCCCTGCAGTAAAGTAGCTCTTGAAAACAGGCAAAACAATCACTGTTGACTCTCACACACCACCGAACAAGACCAAGCAATAAAGTTTAAATGGCAAGAGTATTCGCTGCAGTGAGATAGACCACCTCTAATGTGTGCAAGATGAGATTTTCAGTGCTCCTGGAAAATTGTATGTGGTAATAATTCACATAAAATTATATCCCTAAGCCTAACACAAAACATAACTCATTTGACCACACTCATTACGGACTACCGCTAATTGCTCTTCACATCTGAAAGGGTTTGTGACGTACCACGAATTACAATAGCACTTCGTAATGAGAGGTTGCATGAAGTGTTGTAAGCAGCAACAGTACATTCTCACATCTATTTACAGTCTATTAATCTTGTATTTCCCTTTAAATAGCCTATTTTTGTAATTCTAGCGTTTAACAAATATCACATTCCTTGTAAACTTTTACCAAACTTTTGTTTTAATGCTTTAAGAAATACGCCATCTAAGAATTTTGGCATGCATGTTTTATCAATGAAATATGAATAAATGAATTATAATACTAGAATTAGATAATGGCTGCTGAAAATTCATCTTTGCCATTACAAATTATTATTAATATATTAAAATAGAAAAAACTATAATGCATTCATTGTTTTTACTGTGTTAATTTCATCAAATGCAGCCGTGATCATATGAGACTTCAGTAACACTTTAAAATAAGGTTCATTAGTTAACATGAACTAATAATGAACTGCACTTATACAGTATTTATTAATCTTAGTTAATGTTAACATTTACTAATACATTATTAAAATCTTGTTAACATTAGTTAATCCACTCTGTGAACTAACATGAACAAACAATGAACAACTGTATTTTCATTAACTAATGTTAACGAAGATTAGTAAATACAGTAAGAAATGTATTGCTCATGGTTATTTCATGTTAGTTAATACATTAACTAATGTTTAACTAATGAACCTTATTGTAGTGTTACCGAGACTTCTTTCAAAAAAAACATTAAAAATATAATTATTACAAACTTTTGAATGGTGTTGAATCATTTTCTGGAATATATTTTTCTTTCATTCATGTTTCATTCATTTATTATTTTAAATATATCACTTGAATCAATTCATTTCAATAAATTAGTCTGATCAATTTCAGTTTGAACATTATGGCTATCACCTATAACAACAGAAGAATTCACTACAGATAATGTTTTGCCCCCACATTTTAAATATCCAGAGTATTTTTATCTCTTCCATTGCATTTTTACCCAGTGCCCTGGTTAATTTCACACCCTGATTTGCAAGGTTTCTTTTATGAAGGTATTTGTAAGTTTAATTGCTGAATTACTAGAGGTAATTCTTTTCTGCTTGGTTGGCCTGCTGAACAACACTGTGTATGTGTTTAAACAGTGGCAGATGTTCTAGCGAGGGTGGCAGCAGATGTGTGTATGTGAGTGTGTGTCGTTCTGACACTCTGGACTGATGACTAGGGTAGGGGCTGCCAGTCTGGGTGTTTGCCCCGCTGATCCACCCCGCAGTGCGGCTCCATCGGCCTCTCCAGCCCCCTACTATCCAGGTCCCCATAAAAATAGCCCATTCCATTACTCTTCCACTTCCCCAGAGGCCACAAGGTCTCCGGCATCATTACCGCGTCTCAGGATCCGACTCCTCTCGTACACGTGCCCGATCGCGCCACCCCATCTCCGTTCGGCTAATTATAGGTCAAACATGGCTTTTTGTAAATCACAAATCCTTTGTTTAAATCCTGAATGAAAAGACACCATGCGACGAGGGGAAAGCGTGAGCCAAAGGATGAAAAAAAAAAATGGTAGAAAAATTGGAACTCTGGAAAATTTTCAATTATGAAAGCGAGCTAATTTGGTATGACCAGCGAGTGTCATACACGCTGACAGTGCTCCATTATGCAGTCATTTGGGTTCTTTTAAATTAGTTATGTTAATGTCCTGCACGGGAATGTAACACTTGGATGGGACAAGATTCCAGCAATTAATTTCTACAGTCAACCGAGAGACAAGCAAATTTATTTCCCCCCCTCTCTGGGAAAGGGAGGCAGAGGGTGCGAGGGTGGGGAGCGCGCGTTCGGGAGCGCCGAACAAGCACAACACCGTGGCCTAAATAAAGCCCAAACAATGGGCGCCAATGCCTCCTCATTCATTCCATTGACAGTGTTTTGCAGCTTAAACCTGTTTTATTAATTATGTTTGACATTTCCATAATTAGTTTCATTTACACAAAATCAATCCCTGCCGCCACCCGGTCTCATTTATCATTTGAAAAAATTTGCATAGCCAGTGCTGACTTTTTCTACTTAATTATACATTAAAAGTGTCAAGTGCGCTTGCTGCCTGGCATTATCTGCTGCAGAAAGGGTTGTGGCTGGACGCCGTTGACATTAATCATAGCTAGCCTGCGAGTAAAGCCGGACGCTCACGGGGAAGTCGGGGGGTGGGTGGGGGAGCGGAGGGCCTCGTTTCGAGAGCTCCTGACCTGCTGAAAACCTGAAAAGAAACTATGACCTCCAGCCCCAAACAGCCACTGTTTGTTTACAGTCCAAGAGATGAGTGAGTAAATGAACAAGATTTTCCGTGTGTTACTTGGAGCTGGTGACTTCAGTCAGACATTTTTGTCAAATTGACAGAATAAATATTAATTGGTTGGGGTGATTCTAGAACATGTTTAGCTTCAGTGGCTAAAAAATTGTGTTTATATGATCTCTCTCTATATTCAGCTGTAGTTGAACCTCATCAAGTCATCATAAACCACTGGAAAATCCGAGATCAAGGGGGAAAAAATTTGCCAAAATTCATTTGTCAGAATGTGTGGGAACCTAGTCTCAGACATGCTCAACTGCACTCTCCAGTGTTGTCAAAAGTACCGACTTTGGTACCATAATTTTGAAAATGTGACAATACCAACATTTCCCCCAAGCATTTGAAAGCAGGCGTCTATCAGCGGATCCCTTATATATCTGCTAACAGACGCCTGCTTTCAGATGCTCCTGTGTGTATCTGAGTAAGCGCTCGGTGAAGAGCGTCAGAGATGTCTATTTACAACATGTTTTTGAAGCGTTGATCATTGTAGCCAATCACAGATATATCTGTTGAGCGCGTGAAAACAATGGCCAATCAGAGGTGTTTAAGAATCCACTCAACAGCGTTCAAATTCTAGGGGGGAAATGCTGGTATCGTCACATTTTTAAAATTTCAGTACCAACTTGGTACTGAAGTTGATACTATTGACAACACTGATCTCCAGTCATGTGAAAAATGGCAATAAAATGCAATCAAAATAATATGTTTATAATCATTATTAAACTTAAAAGCAAGAAACTGACTAATATTTCTCATAATTCTGAAGAGCTTGGACCCGCTGAGGTAAAAATCCTGGAACTGGCCCTGGTGGGATGTAAAGAGTAGAACTATGAAGCAGTGATGACTGTGAGGAGTTCTTCACCGCTGTTTGACAAACCCCTGTCAGAACAGCATTTTCCTAAACCCTTACAGACGTACACCCTTCAGGGCATGCGCTGAATTATATCCGAGCAAGGCCACTATGTGCCTGCATATGCTTTAGGGCGCTTTATCCATTGTTTCTCTTCAAAAGAATGATAAAACTTCCTGACGTAACGTAATTAGAGATGATGTGCTGCTCATTTTGACATTCACTCTCTGTGAGAACTCGAATGTCTCAACAGACCGCCGTCAAGTGTCTGTTTGAAATGAGTGTGTGTCCTACACCACTGTGATAAATGATAGGTTTGAAGCACTTAGAGGCTGGATTTGCGCAAGGCTGAATGTGGGGATTGACGCCCGTTGACATTTTACAGAGGACTGAAATGGGGTATGTTCTCGAGCTTTGAAAGGACCTTTCCAGTACAAATCATTTCTACAGCTCCCTAAGATTCTCAAAGTCATGATACATTCACAGCGATACTCCCTTAATATACCTGATTGAAAACAGAGACGAAAGTTCTGTGATGAAAGGCTTCTGCTCCTTCCCTATTGGAGCAGAGAGAGCGATTGGGCTGGGAGGAATACATTAAAAGCTGGCTTTGCAAGACCACGGATCCACAGTCAGCCCTGTGAATAATAACATCAAGACGTTCTGCCACATTCTGCCTGTCACTTCTTCAAGGGCAACACAAAAAGCGGGGTACCTAACAAAGGGCCTGATGAAGTCAGTAATACGCTGGCGTGTCCCAACCCGAGCGGTGGGTGGTCGCGACCGCTGGCACGCCTCAGCGCACTACATTGCTAATGCCCGCGGCTAAGCTAGCAGGGTCATTAGCCTAAGCTACGCTATTTAACACGCAGAGCTAAGAGGACCTTGGTAATTGCACTCAGCTAGATCAATACTTGTTAAAGGAGAGGGAAAGTTAAGAGGGGTAAAGAAGCCCCCACTCTCGCTGTCAGACGCATGGAATGTTAGAATTAATTCCCTCTCGAAGCCGGAGAGTGAGTGAGCATCAAACATCATTATTTCGAGAAAGTTCCTAATCAGTGTGTTAACACTCTGCTGAATGTACTTTATATCAGGTTTTAAATTAAGCCCTAGCAACTTTCTGCAGCAAAAATATTATAATTTATATAGCGATCGAATGAGGAGGACCCCCGCCACTACCGTGACTAGCTGGGGAAAGAAAGAAAAACGTTCTTGAAATGCAAAACGTTTTCTGAATCAAGGATTATTCCTCTTTTCATTGGTAAAAAAAAAAAAAAAGCTGGAATAAAATATGAAGATGAATTCATGTGCCGCAAAAAAAGTCTAGTGAAAGCATTAGTCCTACGCAGACAGAAAAAAAAGATTAGAAAAGGAGAGAAAATCGTTTATTTAGATGGCATACATTACCATTACTCTTGCATTGTGTCCCCACTCTTCATAATGACTAGGATAAATGTCTTGCCTGGAATGCACACTCTTGACAATAGAGGCGGATATTACTTGGTTAAAAGCTCAAGTCCTATGGGTAAAAGAGCTTGAAAGAATAAGAAGTATCCGTCATTGCTAATGAGCTATAAGGATAGCACATTGCCTTTATAAATCACCATATTCACCCTGTTTATTTAAATTCATTGGTGCCTCATTATACCTGAGCTATGCACCTCTAGGTCTGAGCTGATTAGGAGTGCCATAGCTCAAAATGGCTTTTAATTCAGTGAAACGCGCTTTGACCTTGTGCCGTAACCCTGCGTGAGACATAGCGTGGTCGGTACCATTAATAACGCTGCCACCTTTTTCCTAGTGCGACGGAGCACCCCACCCCACCCCCCTTAAAATATGTATTATTAGTTAGCCATGACGGAACATTTATCAAACCAAATTACCCTTTGGTGTAAAACGGCTTAATTCCGCATCCCTTTAGCCCGCTCTGCCATTACCTGCTCTTTAGGACGGCTGGGTATTAAAGAGGCTCATAGTATAGAAGTATAATGAGGCGGGGATGCAGAGGGTAGTAGTTGATCATCTCTCCAATGGCATTTAGGTGCACATCTATGTATCTTCTCAGGGAAATTCAGTCTCCCGAAAGACGTTTCATAGGTGTCGTGCGTATTTGTCTTACTAAAATTAGGAAACGGTATGCAAAACAATGAGAGAAAGTCTACAGACTAAATCATAAGATTTTGAGTTAACAGGTTTGTATGATCCAGGAGGTTTTACTCTGCATCACTGCTATTATGTCATCATTTTGGATTCTACTCTAAGAACTAGTTAAAAAACACATCCCATTTGAATTAAAGTTCACAAATGAGATCTTTCCAAGTCAACAGTGATATAAATGGAGACTCCTGCTTCTTTGTGAGAAAAAGATTCCAATAATCTACTGTGTATCTCTTCTAGAGTTTCAGAAGTTTTTTTAAAAGTGTCTCAAGCTTTGATCAAACTTGCCAAGATACCGAAGTCTGCAATCTAGAGTTGCCAAAAGTACCGACTTCAGTACTGAAATTTTAAAAATGTGATGCTTTGAGCGCTGTTGAGTGGATTCGTAAACACCTCTGGTTGGCCATTGTGTTGACGTGCTCATCGGATATGTCTGTGATTGGCTACAACGATGAACCCTTCAAAAACGTTGTAAATAGTCATCAATGACGCTCTTCACCGAGCGCTTACACAGATACACAGGGGAGCATTTGAAAGCAGGCGTCTATCGCGGACCAGTCCGCTGATAGACGCCTGCTTTCAAACACTCCCACTACCACTTTCAAAACACTTTCAAATTCAAACACTTCCGTGCGTTCATCATTGTAGCCAATCATAGACATATCTAATGAGCCATGAACACGATGGCCAATCAGAGGTGTTTACGAATCCACTGAACAACGCTCAAAGCGTCACGTTTTTAAAATTTCAGTACCGACTGGTACTGAAGTCGGTACTTTTGACAACTCTACTGTAGTCAATTGTCATAGATTTCAATATTAAAATTGAAAATATTAATTTATTATATATGAAAATGTTTATTAACTCATTAACTCAATATTAATTTCTCATGAAATTGACAAGAATAAATATTTTCATCCACACACCTGACTGTACATTTTACAGCTCTATACTTTGTCAATAACTGTCTAATTTGTTACCAAAGAATTTAGGCAGGAAAAAATCTGTTGACATTTGAAATAAAACTTGAGGAACCTCTGAGCAATAATATTTGTCTCTGGGATTGTACAACTTATGACTATTCAAAGACAAAAAAGTAAAAATAGATTTGAATGCAAATTTTTTCTAAAAACCAAGTTCAACTATTCCTCTTTGAAAATGCTGTGGTTTCCATTTCTCAGCATAGTCATTAGAGGTCCAGAACGAGCTTCACAAATGCATTTATCTAGTGCATTACTACTCTAAACCAAATCAATATTGACTTCATTGACAACACTGACATCAAGTTTCTGCTATTGTAGACAGTGAAAAGTCTCAAGGTTAAGAGGCCGAGAGTAGACGCAGCCCTGCCAAGCCCCTGGGCCACTTTTGTCACAGTACCCCAGAAGGCTGGACTCACAGGAACAGAAGACAATGTCATCGTCTAGAGGGTTGGCCATGAAAAAGATGCATGGCTCTGACCAATAGAGTGAGTGATTAGATCAATTAAGTCATTTAGAGAGTGCCTCGATGAAGTATGGAGGTGTGTTTCTGAGTGAGTGAGAGAGAGCGAAAAAGAGAGATTCTGGATCCTATGGGACAAGGCCAATCAAAACCACCTCATTAAGCTACTGGACCTGGACCAAGTGCACCATCCCAAAGACAAGAGGTGTGTTCGACTTCATGCAGCGCAGCGCAGACTGATCGGCATAAGACCTAAAGCATTGCAAGCCTGTTAGAATTTTTGTCTGACTTAAGACGGCGCTGACGCCACATCACTGTGACGTATACCATCAAAATACCCTAAGACCAATTTGAGAGCAGTCAGCTGGCTCATTCTGCATGGTTTCTCCAGAGTGGCTGCACAAGCTCTGATGACGACACAGCTGTTTCACGATTGGCCAGTTTATTCTGACACCTTCAGCTCTGCTAATGCTCACAAATCTGTGGTTTTACATCAGTAATATTTTGCCATGTTTATCAATATAAAACTGCTGAAAATATATAGACCCTACTTTATGGATATTTAAATAGTATAGGCGTACTTTATTCTTGTAAAGTACTGAATGAAAAGAGTTTCTGTTGCTATATGGTTGAAGCATCTGTGTATTTGACAAATAATGTGTCTAATCTGCTTCCGTGATAAAGCATGCAGACACCGCGTCAGCATCACTACGGGAAGCAGAACATGTCCGGCGTATACCTTGATATGAAAGTAAATCTGATAATAAGATCTTTGGGTGCCAACTGGATCATGCTGAACACCTGTCTGTAATTTTCAAGCAAAGACCTTCAGTAACTCAGATGCTTGGTTAGAGTTTGAAACATGCATCCCAACAAGAATCCGAGGTCCTGTTGACAATAATAGTTGTGCTTGTAATAGCACAAAAAGCCTCTATAATCTTTTAATCTGCCGGCACACAGCAATGTTAGGTTTGTCATGTGACTTCTGGAGGGGGTGAGGTATTGTAAATATTGAGGGGTAAATGCGAGGACAATGAAAACAGTTCCCCAAGGCTAAAAATAATGTAGCCTAATCCGATAAATGTTTGTGAACTACAATTACACTTGATTACTGGTTGGCTCAGGTTCAGTAAGAGAATGTCGATATTGTGTGAACTGTCAGGGATGCACACTGCAGAACACACAGCGCTTGTCAGAAAACACATTCTCAGAGGGAATCTGGGTTAAGACATTATACTACTTCACAAACAACTTTCTACAAAGCAGTTGTATTATTATTATTATTATACAATTACAATAATCACAATTCATGAAATAAAGTATTCTAAATGTTTTTGACACCCTTAGGTGAAATATTCATTATCATCAGCCAGAAAAATTGGCTTTGATGAATAAATAAAACAGTTAGTGTAGTGCGTCTTCTACTTTTACCTCAGGGGGAAATTTACCATCATAGGTTTATGGTTAAAAATGAATATGCCCAAAGTTTTCCTCCATAATCTTGTGTTCGACATGGAATATCCCTGCCAACAAAATGGGAATAAAGAACATAATCACTATGGATATTTATGTTTTTGTGACAGTTGCAGTTTTTCCATGGTTTCATCACTGTTTGTCACAAATAAGGGAAAAAAGAAAGTTATTGTGGTAATTTTATATATAAATATACACTACCGGTCAAAAGTTTGGAATCGGTAAGATTTTTAATGTTTTTAAAAGAAGTTTCGTCTGCTCACCAAGGCTGCATTTATTTAATTAAAAATACAGTAAAAACAGTAATATTGTAAATATAATTACAATTTAAAATAACTGTTTTCTGTTTGAATATATTTCATAAAGTAATTTATTCCTGTGATGGCAAAGCTGAATTTTCAGCATCATTACTCCAGTCTTCAGTGTCACATGATCCTTCAGAAATCATTCTAATATGATGATCTGCTGCTCAAGAAACATTTATTGTGTACAATTGTACAAAATATTTGTGTACAATATTTTTTTTCAGGATTCTTTGATGAATAGAAAGTTCAAAAGAACATCATTTATTTGATATATAATCTTTTGTAACATTATAAATGTCTTTACTGTCACTTTTGATCGATTTAATGCATCCTTGCTGAATAAAAGTATTAATTTCTTTAATTTCTTTTCAAAAAAATAAAAATAAAAATTCTTACTGACCCCAAACGTTTGAACGGTAGAGTATAATGTTACAAAAGCTTTGTATTTTAGATAAATGCTGTTCTTTTGAACTTTCTATTCATCAAGGAATCCTGAAAAAAAAAAACTGTTTTCAACATTGATAATAATCATAATTGTTTCTTGAGCAGCAAATCACCATATTAGAATGATTTCTGAAGGATCATGTGACACTGTCACATTCAGTCATGAAACTCTAGAGGGCGCAAGCTGATGGGACCTTAACACAAGCTGATAATTATAGCGTTAACTACTGGCACAAGCTGATTGGTCCATGTCACTTCTGCAGCCAATGAGCTTGTTGCACACATTTAAATGGCTGGTTACATTCACTATAGCAGTTTGCAGCGTGCTTCAGATTTCCTCTAAAACCCTTCATCTTCCCCAGCTCCACCTGTATAGATCTGCTATGGGTTATTGATATATGCTATTTGTGCAGCAGCACTATGTCTTACTCGCAGCAGCGTATCGGCGTATGTATTGACAGTAGCAAGTTCCTGTATTTGTTCTGCAGCAGCAGCAATAATCTACAGTAACAGCAATTCAGCAGCAGCGTAGCAGATATATTCCGCCAAGACCAAATACATTAACATTGTCATATCCATTACCATGCTAAAAATCTTCCGAGTTGTCATGATTGATATACATATATATATATATATATATATATATACACTTTTATAGATATATATATGCAAAATACAGTTCCACAATTGATATTAATTATTTTGACAAGGCAGGTTTGGGAAGAAAAAGCTAAAGACTGATTCATCACTGTTTCATAACTGTTTGTTACAAATAATCAAGGGGAAAAAACAGCTAAATAATTACATTGAAAATATATATTTTTCAGTCACACAAAAAATTCATATGAACAATTACAATTATATAAATAACAAATGATACAAAACTGTGTAAATTATACAAAGTTAATTTTGGACTCTGATTTTGTGTGCTCCCTCTGAAATTCAAGCAATAATTAGCTGTCAGCCATAATTAACATTAGACGCTTTTTCCCAGTCCAACAAATTTGAAATGTTTTGAAAGGCCCTGTATATGACCAAACCGAACCCCACCTCTGAGTAATTTTATTAACACCCTCCCATTAGTTGGACAGGTACACAACCCTCCTGGAAGGCAGCATTGTCCCATAATAGCTAGTGTGGTTTCCACTAAGTACTATTTGCCTGCCAACACTTTTCTTTGCGCGTGGTGACTGGAAAAGCTTCTACGATACTGCAGAGGAAATGAGGCCTCTGGCTTCTACTGATCCCACCGCTGCCACCAGCGCGGCCGTCTCCAGCAGCTCTGCCACATGCCAGACTACGCCGTTGATTCCCAGTTCTGACGCGAGTACATTAGATTGTGTGTTTGTGCCTGCAGGACTGACTGTGCGCCTGTGTTTAGGCCTCTCTGTCAGATGAGTCAGGCTCTGTGATTTATGGTCTCTGAAAAGGTTGCGTTACCAGCGTGCACGGATGGCCCCGCATGGTAAATGGGGAAATTCGGAATTTATTAACATACAATGAATGATGATTAATGGATCAGCGTAGATCTCGCAGTCTCTTTCGAATGTCTCAACACACTTGATGTATGCTGCAATAAAAAGATATGTGCGAACCTCTGTAAAGGCTTTTCCTTACAGTCTAGCCGCTAGCTAACATATAGAGAGGTGTATGATGACGGTTGGGGGAGGAGGGCGGGGTGAGCCGTCCCGAGTTAGTCTATGAGGACGCATGGAGTGAACAGGTGAAGTCTTACATGCATTATTTACCATACATTACCAAGAATGTCCTTTGCTTTACCAAGAACTTGAATAGGTGATGAGGAAATGAATAAATTAAGATGGTGAAACGAGTCAAGCAATTTAGGGAAAAATCAGGATGCATTTGCCTGTCCATTCATCAAATTTCACCACAACGTCTCTGTTCTGTAATATATCTTTGACTGTTCTGTGGTGTACTCAATATCGCTTGGAAAAATCTTCAGTGTGCTATTTGAAGGATAGCTTTCACCTCAAGCCCATTACTGGTCTGAACTCTGTGGGCAGTGTCGGTTTGCTTTTCACAAGCACGTTTTAGGATTGTTTCCCGTCTAGGCGCCCCACAAAGCCTTCAGAGTTCATGTTGGTCTGATGCTTGACAAAACATGAAAACAAATCCAGATGCAGGATCACGTCAAATGTGGCTGTCGCTTTCACTGAAGTGGAGTTCATTTGTCAAAGGATACTGCACCTCTATGTACTGCGTTTGAGCACTACGTGCTAATGTATGTAAACTATGAGAACGTGAGGGGATGATTTATGTAACTAAGTTAATGTTAAAGAAAAAGTAAACATGTTAAAATGTTTCTCTGATGGTTATAGGGTCAAGGGACATAAAATAGCATTACCTCGTGCTAAAAACAACAGAAGTCAAAAGAAAATGTCAAAACAAACATGTATGTGTGTATTTGAATGTCTATGTTTGTGAATAAACAGCGTGTAGTTCGCAAAAGCCGACAAATGTCATACTGGGACAAGATGATGAGGAATGGAAAGAATCAGGAGGACATTGCTGGCAATAAGCAAGAGCTACAGGGTCACTACTCACACATTCACACAGCAGCCTTTCACTTCATTACCCTCATCCTCCTAATGCGAATAACAAGCTCGCGCCAAGAGAAAAACTTAGAAACAAATCAACAAACGTCTGCTAGAAGTTAGACTGCATCCGTTAACGAAGTCACACACGACAGGCATGTTTTCCAAATCTGCGTGCAATTAGCTACGCTGTTCTGCCATTTTACATCCACCGATGGACCAAATAATCGAAAAGGTTGTTTTTCAAAAAGGTTGTGGTACTTTTTTTGTAGCGCGCGTCGCGTGACATACTTGTTTTCATAATAATGTAGTTCTTCAAGTAACAAGCAAACACTAACAGTGACAAACCGCTATAAGGCTATTTATTGGTAAATGTTACTGAACATACAATTTTACATTCACGCAAACAGGCAATAGTCAAACAGCAATCAAAAAAACTTACCTACAATTATTTTTTTCTCATCACAGCGTTTTACTGAATCGGTTACTTCAGATGATAAATGAACTGCGTCAGAAATCAGATTCACTGATTCATTTGAGTCACTTTTTTTCCCCCCAGCATTTTTTAGCTAAAGCTGCTGTTCGTCAAAGCCTATTTTTTCTTAGCTTAGTTATATAAATGATGATATTGATTTTTATATATTTTCAGATTTTATTACCTTAATAGTGTAGGCCTACTTTGTGCCAGTTTAACTGTTCAAATTTAATGCTGTCACCCTAATGGATGTTTTTGTTAAATTATATAATTATATATTTCACTATATAACTAAAACAAAAAAATATATATTTTATATAAATGTAAAAAAAATTATTTACCTAGATAATTTAGTATTTAATACCTGCTACAAGTTATGATAGGCCTATATTTGCTAATCATTCATCACATTGAACATGTACATTCTACTTAAGTAATAGCACCAAATTTGTATATACTAAGTGCTTTAGCAAAATAACATGTTCAACTCTGTCTTCATGGAGAAGCAGCAGTGGATTGTGTAACAGAAATGACTGTAGCCTACTAGAGAAAGACGCTGAGACCACCTCTTTTAAAAAAGGTTCAAAAACCCCAGAGGATTGTTGATTTATATCAAATATATCAAATTGCTCACTCACTCGTTTTTATCCTAGCACTGAAACCTCTCATCCTTCTACTCCTCTCTGTCTCCGTCTCTCTCTCTCTCTCTCTGCATCAAGTGTTTCTTGAATGGGGGAAACACCAAAACAGGCCAGACAAGAACAGGACAAGAAAGGAAAGCCAAAGAGACATGATGCAGAAGAGTGAAAGTGAGAGTGTTAAGCCAAGCATAAAATAACTTCAATCTAACATATTCTCCCAGGACGGCAGGAGGCAAATAGCAATAAGGCATCGGGCCGGAGCCGGAGTGGAGGAATCCGCTGGATCTCAGTGACCCATGGAGGAGAGGGGCGGATGGGAGAGATGATGCTACGCAGCAGAGACAAACTGTCTTCAATTAAAGCCCAGGCAAGCAATGCAGGACCACAGATGAGGTGTCAAGAGGTTCAGCTGTGGATACTCAGGAGTGTGTGCGCCAAAAGTGAATTTGGGAATTCAAGTGAATGAGTTTGTGCGCATGTGTAGATAAAAGCAGGACTGGATAAATCTGCAGGCTTTTTCCACAATTGGTCATGGACAACTTCAGCCTGTTCACAGAGAAAATATCTAGATTAATAATATACAATTAAATGGAAAAATTTAAGGTCCCATTAGTCCATGTTGGTTAATTCAGTCACTAACAATGAGCAATACATTTGTTACAATATCTGCTAAATGGAAAAAAATATGTGTTTATAAATGTGTTTATTTGTCTTTGTTATGGTTAATTAATAAAAACAGAACTGTGTATTGTTAGTTCATGTCAGTTCAGGTCCAATACATAATTTTAACAGATACAACTTTTGAATTTAATACTGTATTAGTAAATGTTAACCATAATAAATTCTTTAGATGTATTTTTCATTGTTAGTTCAAGTTAACTAATGTAGTTAACTTGTGTTAACAAATGGAAACTTATTTTAAAAGTGTTACCAATTAAATTTAGATACATTAAAAAGTTATTAGAATTAAATTTACATAAATTAAAACAAAGATATACATGTAAACTGTACAATAAAACAAATCTCAAAGCTGTACATGCACAGTAAACTGTATCAGGAATATAATCCTTTATATTATCATCATATTTTTGAGATGATACAGCATCTCAAAGCCTTTGGACTTTTCTTAGGCATTTTTAGGATTATACAGCATTTACCATAAGATATAATTTGGCCCTTTATGCGACAATTCAGAAGGCACTTCGCTTTTCTTTACAGGCACACAAAGGCAGGAGCTGTTCTCTCTCTCTCTCTCTCACACACACACACACACACACACAAACAAACAAACACAAATGCACAGTCACACATATCCTCCTGTTTGCCTTGTAAGATACAAGCTGGATTTGGCTGGTTTTCTGGTTCATATAAAGCATGTGCCAGGCACTCAATCCTTCCAGCTCAACTGATTCACTCCATGATCAGGAGGAGAACCAGAATAAACTAAAACCTCATTTACAATTACAATAGCTTATTTCACAGTGTGGTCATCGCAGCTATTTGCTATAAGTGTGCATGTGTATTCAATTCCCTGCCACCTTCCAAAGGAGTTTTAACATTATTAATTTACTGAAGTACAAATAATTTTCTTATATAATTATCAGGTTTATTTATATTTACATTGAATCATTCTAAACAGTTATCATCTCCATTGAAGTAAAAAATAAATTGATTGTGAAAATTGTTTATGTATTAATGCATCAGCTGTTTTACATAATATGCACATATGTAACAGTTGCACATATAATTTTATGCAACAAATCAGATTTTTGCTGTTTAGTTTGTGCGGTTCTTAGGAATTTAGAAATGCTCACTTTAAGCTGTTGTTGTAGTATTTCACTGATGTTGTTATTTGTTTGAGGTGACTGAAAAAGTTTACAGAAAAGAAAAAGTCATAAAAAGTCACTTTTTATTCTTGCTGTAAAAGAAACTGCCAGCTGGGGCCATTATGTTAAGACTGTGTCTTACGAACTAGAATGACCAGCAGTTAGTTGCATGTAATCAGTCTTACTTTTCGGTATCAAATTACACCAATCCACATTTTTATTTAACTGACTTAAAAAAGTCATGAACATTCTTAAAGAAAAAGAAAAAAAAGAAAAGATGACTAACTTGTAAGACCCCATGTCAATATTCTCAAATAACACACACCAGATTGGTTTATATAATTACATTGTAAAACTGAACCTAGAAACTGAAACCTTTTATTAAGCAAGGATGCATTAAATCGATCAAAAGTAACAGTAAATACTTTTGCATTGTTACAAAAGATTTGTATTTCAAATAAATGCTTTTCTTTTGAACTTTTTCTTCATCAAAGAATCCTGGAACAAAATCACATTTTCCAAATAAATAAATAAAAATAAACATTACAAGATTTTTTTTTTTTAATAAAATAAAATATTAAGCAGCACAACTAATTTCAGTATAATAAGAAGAAATGTTTGAGCACCAAATTAGCATATTAGAATGATTTCTGAAGGATCATGTGACACTGAACTGGAGTAATGATGATGAAAATTTTGCTTGCCATCAGAGAAATAAATTTGAAAACATATTAACATAAAAACAGATACTTTAAGTTTTTTTTAAAACACACTGTTTTTTGGATTTTGGATCAAATAAATGCAGCTTTGGTGAGCAAAAGAGACTTATTTCAAAAACATTCAAATAAATCTTACAGACTCCAAACTTTTAGATGGTAGTGAACAGTGTATATTATTATTTAATTTACTAATTGCCAGCATCATAATAACATCATCATCTAGTATTAATAATAATATTATTAAAGTCAATAAAAAACAAAAACAACAACAAAAAAAAACAATAACAGTTTTGTGGTTGAAAAACAGACTCATATTCTGCTATGAGTGTCATCCACACAAACATTTAAAACATATTACTTTTTCTTAAAAAAAAAAAAAAAAAAGAAACAAAAATCACATATTTGCCCTTTTAATCTATTAGTAGTTCTATAATTAGATTTTTATCTATTGACACTCAGTTTGATCTTTTAAATATCCCCTGGACCTTATACCCTGGCCTATAATATTCACAAACCCCTTTTTGAGAATCGCTGAGCTAGAAACTTACAGTATGTGAGTGTGTACAAGGAGTGTTATGCACTTATGGGTTAGATTTTTTTTTTTTTTATAGGAAGAATGGACTGCTGTCATCTCCAATTGTGTAATGCTATTAATCTACACACTCCTTTCTCTCCCTCTCCTTACCAGACTGGATGCCAGGATGCACTTGTGAACGACAGGAAGTCAGTAACCTGCACTAAAACTTCAGCAGAGGCTTATCTGGTCCACACACAGCCGCACATCATCTGAAACTTCCCACTCACCCCGTTCCAGAAATGTTTCATTTCACCTCTCCCTCTCCTTCTCCTTCTCTCCAGAGCTTTGCATTTGAAATTGAACAGACACCGAACCAATTTATCATCGGCTGTCACATGTCATGTCCAAGGCCTTTAGCACAAGCACCTACAGTATGCTTTGTATTTATCCCTTTGTTGTAACTAAGGAGCTAGACAATACAACCTGCTATTAAAAACAGACGAGCGAAGGAATGAGGAAAGGAGAATGACAAAGCGTTCTCGCCGAATGTTGTGAATTTGTTGCTCACCATTACAGAGGTTGTGAACCCCACCATGGCTAGAGCAGCATATTTCTGGCAAGCAATCAGATGAGGGAGCCTGCCAAGTGCTGGGCTAAGAGAATGAAAAGAGGAGAGCAGCGCTAGATCTTTCACGACATTAACATGCTAACACACTAGTTCACACACTGCGTCAAAGTGCTGCATGGTTGTTTTCAGTTCTTGAGCATCTCGACAGTTCCCATCCACTGCCATTGTGTGCAAAAGAGCAGCTCAGACATTCTTAAAAATGTCTCTTTTTATGTTCCACAGAAGAAAGATAGTTATACAGATTTGGAATCAACATGAGTTTGAGTAACAGAATTTTCATTTTTGAGTAACCCTTAAAATACTATTCTTTAAATACATATAAAATTCTTCTAATATTCTATTCTATTCTATTGTATTCAGAATTTTGTTTCTTTCAAAAGCCAAAACATTTTTAAAGGGAGATATATGTCAAAGTATGCAGGCAGAATACTTTTCAGCAGCCAACTATGATACATATTTGAAACAGAAATCTTTTTGTAGCATTATAAATGTCTTTACTATCAGTTTTGATCAATTTAATGCATCCTTATTTAATAAAAGCATTTAAAACAAATCCCACTGACCCCCAGTCTTTTGAACGATATTACATACATCAGCATTTGTCTACAAAAAAAAAGAAAAAAAAGAAGAATTAATGAATGTTTATTTAATCAGTTTCATGTACAAACTAATTTACTAAAATGAATCAAATTTCCCAATGCTACAAGAGGACAGTTTAGCAGAACATATTTGATTATTTCCTCAGCTGGCTCATCTGCAAAGCTGTAAATTGGCTTGTTACTTTAAATGTGACACTATTTTAAAGCACCAGAGCTACTGTCACTGAAAAATGTAGTTTGTACACTGTAAACCCTAACGCTCAAAATACTTAATTGGTTTATACTTAATACCACCTTCCGTTTATGCTGTATGTCCTACACCTTCCCTATTCAACTTACAGAACTAACGTGGCGGCAGTTCCGTTCTTTCCATAAGTTGAATAGGGAAGGTGTAGGACAGCGTAAGCTTTTTGAAGAATACGGAAGACGGTCTGGCGGAAGTACTTGCATCATTTGTGTTTATAAAGCATATACATTTTTATTTTATTTTTTTGAGAAAATGACAGATCGTTTCGCTAGATAAGACCCTTATTCCTCGTCTGGTATCGTTTAAAGCACTTTGAAGCTGCACTGAAACTGTAATTTTGACCTTCAACCGTTTAGGGTCAACTGAAGTCCACTATAAGGAAAAAAAATCCTGGAATGTTTTCATCAAAAACCTTAATTTCTTTTCGACTGAAGAAAGAAAGACATGGACATCTTGGATGACATGGGGGTGAGTAAATTATCAGGAAATTTTTATTTGAAAGTGAACTAATCCTTTAAGTTTAAATGAAATTGGGCTGGGTTTTTTTTTATTTCCCAGCATGCTTTGCCCATGGCACTCGAAAGGGAGAGTAAGTGCTAAAATTAAGTGTTATATAATGTTTTTTTTTTTTTTTTTTTTGTGCAAGGTTAATGGTAAGGGAGATTTAGTAGTGATTAATGTTTTGTTATGCTAATTTAGAAGAGTTTCTTTTAATGTGGGTTTTTGGAGAGTTACCATCATGGTGTCACATGCTGCTTGGTTTGAGAGCAGGTAAGTTACATGTTTTAAGATGCAGTACTCATTCATTAAGTGCTCTACCATGCTATTGTTAACATGAATTAGTTTGTTAAAGTTAGCAAAATATTTATGTTGTGATAACCTGATTTTAAATTAAATGTATAAATTAGTGTACTCAAATATTTTAAGTTAAAAACAATAAAAATGTATGAGTACAGAATAAAAATCTTACTTTAAGTTTCTTGACTTTAAAAAAAAATTTCTCTTCAACTTTTTTGAGTTCTGACAACTTATTAGGGTTTACAGTGACGTAACTAACTCATTTGATTTGCAACAACTCAAAATAAAATAGTTAATTAACTAAATCTTTTATGTTAATTGCTATCAAAATGTATGAGTTAGCTAACTCAGTACTTCAAGTTAGTAGCAATTAACATGCATGAGTACTACAAACTTTTTTTGAGTTAACCCAACTTATTCGGGTTTGTGTACATTTAGTCACTTCCCAACACTGGTTTTACACCTCTCATCAAGACTAAAACAAACCGACACAAAATGTACATCATGACAGAGATCTGAACTTTTTAACATCCAGTCCTTCATGATCAGCACTACTGTAAGAAACCATATGCATTGTCATTTTCACTTTTACGGTATTGGCTTACAATTGTAGAAAGAATGATACGGGACACTTCTTCCATTGACATCTGGAAAGATCCTAACCACTTTGTTCTTTTCCAGCACAGGGAAAAGAGTGGTAGCCTATAGTGTGCTATTTTCTATTTTACCGGAGGCATGTTCCATCTAATTTTACAGTTGAATTAAACGCAAACATAGGCAGCTACTAGAAGCAAAATAGGGTCCAGCCAACTGGCAGCAGGCAGAGTTTGATCTCATGGCATCTCTTTCCTTAAAATAGCACCTCACACTCCGCTGGGCTTTCAAACATCCTGCCAAACAATATTTCACTGCTTTATGAATTCACAACATGCAAGTTTTGTTCTTGTATCACACACATTTACCTGTTCAGCATTTCAAAATGGCAAAAATCACAAAGCTTGGGGAAATCTCTCGCCAGCATGCGAAACTCCCAGTCGCGTGGATTCCTATCGAAATGACTAGAAATGACCAGCACCTAACAGTGATATACATGAGTTCACAATTAGCCTTTATAACTGTATCTTTCTTTTAAGCCGTTATATTTTATATGACTGCATATTTAATAAGTAGCCTATAAGAAATGGTTCAGAGATGGATTTCAGATGACACTACTAACTTAAAGGTAATTTGCATAGCTGCCTAGCTTTATAAAAAGTCACTAACAGAGTACTGACAGCGGCCGAGCGCTGACACCACATCTCTTTAATCAGTGAAACGTAGGCCCATTTTTCCCTCCTGCCTGGTCCAGGGATTGTTCGCTGGTCAAAGCTGCCGGAGGACACAAATGAATGTCGACTGAGGCACGGACAATAGCAGGCGTAAGGTTACAGCATGTAAATGATTGCGCAGAGGCCTTTTCTAAGGAAGCTGCCATGTCCCGCAGTGCGCGTGTCATATTCGAGGGAAGGGGGGCGGCAGGCCCTGCTCCTCACAGAACAATGACACTGAGATCTGGTGAGAGGAGAGTGGTTAATAGATCCAGACAAACCGTACGCATCTCCTGACGGACGAATCATCGTCTAGCACCGTTTCAATTCGGTGGGGCTTAATAAGAAGTGACTGACTTTACAATAACGCCATCATTTGCTTTGCCGAGAACCGAATGAGTGACAGACGACCCAAACTCCACCAGCTGCACGACTGTCACCTGGAATACGTTCTGTCATCTCCAGAATATTCTTGATTCAAGAATATACAACAAAATACTCTCATGAGAATTCACACCTAGGGTGACACCGATGATATGAGTGAGAACGACAGGGAGAGAGACTAAGGCAAATGATTGCATCTTTACGTGAGAGTTAATATGGACGTGAAAATGAATATTTCACCAGGATTATTAGATGCAGCTTGGCTCCGGCTGTACCGCTAACAGACACAGGATATTGGCTTTTGCAGACCAGTATTTTGTTGTTTGACATCCCTGGCGAGGTCTGCGGGCTTCGGCAAACCAGAGCAAGCTGGGAGGTGTAAGGGTCATCGCAATGAAACAGCGCTGTCGAGCTTTTGATTCACACAACAGCTGACGCGCACTCACACAGAGTCAAGCTACGCCAGATGCATTGAAAACAGGGTGGAGAGAAACTTATAATGATCTGCACTGTATCACAGGACTTTTATTGGAAAAACAAGATTATTTATAGATTAAAAAAATTAAACTTTATCAGTAAAAGCACATTATATACAATTCACTAGTTCAATCATTCAATAAGTAAATAAAATTTAACCCTCATATCCTCATATCCAAAATTGTTACTGATGTCCATTCTAGTGACATTAGTGTTTCTGTTTTGTGTCAATTTGAATCCAGCAAATTGTAGAAAAATAAAATAAAATAATTGTCTGGAAGTTATTTATTTGTACATCGGTCAGAGAATTTAATAAAAAAATATATGTATTTATTAATCAAGCACTTAACACTTTTCATGGAGGACGTTTGAATCATGTTATTAAGTCAAAATTTTGTTTGACTTTATAACGCTATCATTAGAGAAAAGTCTGAACATGAGCTTTAAAGTGCATTCAGTTTTAACCAAATGCTGTGCAGATAAATGCCCCCAAAAATGTAGGTTCATCCTCCTGTTCCTCTTTATACACCATCAAACTGTCCTGAAACAAAACCAAAGCTCACTTCAAAATGCAACCCCACAAAACTCCTCTGACCATGTACTGTCTGTGACCTTCCAATCCTCAGAATGTGCCTAGCCACAAAAAATCCAAAATAACGCCTCCCTTTTTGTTTTAACCCAGACCAGATTGTCATTGTGCCGTTAAGCGTTCATCTCTGGAGCCTGAAGGCTTTACACTACAAGACCCTTCAGAGACAGAAGAACCTCATCTTAAGGCCACCCCTCGTCCTGAGGCTCATAGACCCAAAACCTGCTTATTCAGACGACTAATATTGTCTCCCCAACTTCCTCTGACCTCCGAGAGGCTCCATTTGAGAGATCTAGAAGAAAGATCTGTTTTGTTGTTATTTCTAAAGGAAGATGAGTGGAGTGGACAGAAATGGATTGCGGATAGCCTGATCTGGCAATGCTAAGATGTGAATGTTCTTAATGGGACCCAGGTGACAATATGCCGACCAGCACCACGGTCCAGCCGCTATAAGCCAGGGTTAGAGGTGTGAGAGAGAAAAAAGCAACAGGGGAACAGGTTAAGAGGTTGGGGGTAGTGCGGGGACGTGTGTATATGTGTCGGGAAGTACACAGACTACGGAAAGAAAGAACTTTGGCCACTAAGTGATACATAATCCTTAAGTCCTTACATACACACAGAGGGATTTCGACACAAAAGCCTTTAGTCTTCTTCTGTCTGCTTTATGTCATGTCTCATGCCCCGTCTGCAACATCACAAAAGACATGATGGACACAAAGCACCTTCAGCATTCACTGATATCATAATGAAAACAAATACTGTATGTTACGTTCAGACAGATTTATTTACAAAGTAGGTAAATCAAAACATACATGTTAAAAAAATGCAAAGTTTCCAGCATTATCACCAAATTATTGTATTATCGACAAATATATACCCAATATAATCAGTTAACAAGAATTAGTATATCGACATGGATTTTATTACTTAGTTTTGCTGGTACAGTAAATTTTTTTATGATTTTACGATTGTCAATGTTGACATTGTAAACATGAAAATAAGGAGATTTAAAAATGGTCACGTACACTTTGTTTATATAGGCCTATATTAGGTAATCTAATTATATTTACGTATTTTTTAAAAGTCAATTAAGAATGTCTGACTATAAATATTACGGATATTAAGGATTCCTATAATGTTTTTGATTAACTTTCTTCGAAGGAACACAGTACGATCCTGCTTCTGAATTTCACCCACACTACAAACAAATGCAGTGAGACCGAGTTTGGTAGAACAACGCTGCCCCCTTCTGCTCAAATATGAAAAGTTCTTAGCCTTTGTTTAAGTGGTAAAATGACGATAAATGTAAAAGTACAGGTGTCTCTGATTTAACTTTTACCAGATATTCCACAGGATTGACAAAAAAAAAAAAAAAAAAAAAAAGAAACATCTTGTTATTCTAAATAAATGATTTATAAAAACGTATAGCCTAAATGTGGTGAAGCCTGGCATTAGCATCTCAAATATTACCAAAACAATTAAATTGATGGTTAAATGATAAATAGAATGGATACATTTCAGCATACATTAAACTTCATATGTCATAATAAATAAGGACCCCTTTTTATTTAAATCACATGACAGAACACGTCCCACATGGTTTGAGAGTCTCAGAATAACTCAACCTGCATGTTGACACCAGTCACTGGCTGCTCAATGTATCTGACTGTCATACTGACATTTAGAGCAGTTTTAATCAACCAATCAAATCAATACATCAAGTCCAAGAGCAATAAAGCAGATGAGCACCAAACACAAATGCAAACACACTCACACTCACACACAGACTGGAAATAAAGTTTGTCACTGTCGAGACAGCCCAATCACAGAGAATGCTGTGAAGCCACAGCTATGCTTCGTCCCCCTAAAATACACCACACTATAAAACACAGCAATGTTTCACATGCAAATGACAGAGGAGCATTTTCGAGAGCCACTTTAAAGTATCCCCCCACCCCACCCTCTTTCAAAGCTCTGCAGTAGAATAACTCTAACTTGCTAATTTCTATGGGTCAGCTGGAGAGGGAAAGACATGTCAATCACTCTCACATGTAGAGTTTGTCTTTCTAAAAACAGGGATGGCTGGGTGTTTCCATGGCCACTAATCTCCCCCCAGCACAGTTACATGCACACTCACATCCAGCCCAGCACATTCCCGCAGTTGACTAGGTCAATTCAAAGTACCTAATCACAAGCACATGAAATGCTCCTGGTGAGTTGGATTTATTATTTTAAATGTATTTTTTATTTATTTTTTTTCCTCTCTTTTCCGATGTGCCTTGGTCGAATTGAATGCATGCTGAAATTGTTGAATTTTACTTTTTGTTGTTCGCCGTCTTGCTTTCTCTCTAAACTTTTGTTGACTTGTCTGAGACATTTAGATTGTTTTGAGCTCAAGGATTATTTCTAATAACTTTTTTTTTTTTAGAATAACTGAAAATTGGTTTGTGTGTCACTTTTTCACATTAGGATACAATCAGATAACAGTGGTTAAAGTCTTTGAGTAGACATTTTAGTAATGTGTAATTATTTAAAAGAAGCATATACAGTCAAACCAAAATTTATTCAGAACATTTCATTCATTAATACAGTTTATTCGCTGTAGTTTTGAAAAATGGTAATAAAATATGACAACTGTGTCAGAAAATATTAATCTTAATTATGTCAGATAACTCTTAAGCAAAACATGGTCAGGTCAAAGTGTCTGAATAATTTTTGGTTCCAAATTTTTATCAATTTTACTGGTAGTCCACTGTATGAAGAATTTTTGGGTATAATGTGTCACAGTTTACTTTATTTTGCTATCCTCACTTACATAAATTAACTATAGTGTCCTGCACCCACTAATAAAAATATATAAAAAATGTCTGAATAATTTTTGGTTTGACTATATATATATATATATATATATATATATATATATGACCTCTTATTTTATCTGTTGTCTTTCAATTAAAAAATCATTGAAGCAAAAATTCTGAAAATCCATCTAAGTTAAAATTAAACATCATATTTGATATTTAAAACCAAAATGTAAAATACTACTACTACTACTACTACTACTACTACTAATAATAATAATTGTTAAGTGTTATAGACCTGCTATCATTGCCAAAAAGAGTTAACACCACAGAAATACAGAAAAAAAAAAAAAAAAAAATCAAGTAAAATAAATTATATAAAATCAATATACAGTAAAATCTCCTAGACATCTTGGCTCTGTCAGACGTGCAGCACATGAGCATATTCTATACCTTCTGCTTGGGAATTAAATATTCATGGCTTACCTAGCTGTCTATTGTCTTCAGGCTAGTGGGAGAGCTGTACACGTCTAGAAATGCTGCCTCATAAATCATATATACACTACAGACATATACATTAATGTACAGCATGTCTGCATCTGTGTAAATATGCACAATAAAACAACTGCTTGGGTGTTTAACTCTATTTACTGCCAACCATCTAATGTTGCAGATATTGCTAAGTTGTCATACACTTTTGTTAATAACAGCCTACTAAGAGAGAGAGAGAGAGAGAGAGAGAGAGAGAAAGAAATAGTGAGGGAGAGGATAAAATAAAAGAAAAAAATGGGAAGGTGTCTATTTTGCCCTGTTCTGTCATGTGAATCCTTTAACTGTGCCAGACGTGCACTGCGGCCCCCTTCAATTAAACAGGAAAATTGATGTGTTTCATTAATTATGTCAGTAATATCATAAATCATGAGTGGACTGAGTAATTAATTATTTTCTCCTGATGTAAGGAACATGACAGGGCAGGGAGATAAGTATGAGGGGGGTGGAACGAAAGAACGGGGACTCTCTCACATTATTTCTCTGGCCTCTGGGACGGGACACAAAGAGCTTTTACAATTTAATGTGTGGCTAAGAAAACGTTAAAGACTTTCCTTACTCTCGCACAGATAAACTTTCACACTTTTGACAAATTTATACTTCATATTATATTGTTAGTAAAATTAGAGGTAATTAAAAAGAAGTAGTGATATTAGTAAGTTACATTACTAGTTATATTGTTGGCTATATTTATTTACTTTTAGATTAACTTAAAATTCTATTAATAATAATGGTAATAATAATAATAATATAATCTGAAGTTTCATATATATATATATATATATTTATACAACTCTTGCAAACCACGCTCTCAGTTTATCTTGTTGTAGTTTTATTACTTTACTGTAGTAAAAAACATAATAATAATATGAAAATATAAAATTTTCATTGCATAATCTGTAGTCTAGATCCATAATAGAAATATAAAAAATGAAAACTCATAAAACAGGGAAATGGGAAAATATATGGAATTATAAGACAACATAATTGTACCTAAATATCTAGAAACTGTGTGTGTGCATTCTTATTTTTTAAATAAAAATAATTTAAAAACATTGTAGTTTAACCATGCAAGAATTAGAACCAAAGTTAATTTAATAATTAATAAATGTAATAGATTAAAAAAATGAAAATAATGGAAAGGGGGGAAGGTAAGAAGAATCACATTCTCAAAATGTTTTTTGTGATGTATGCAGCATAAACCGAAGCAGACACACAAGTGTTCCTCCAGAGTTCAGACCTCTCAGAGCGCATCTCAGCTCTGCCTATCGATCCAAACCACAGAGACAGAGATCTATGTGTGTGTGTTAGGGGGAGTGAAAGTAAACATTGCTTGGGACGACAAAACACTGTTCCCACCGGGATGCTAGTCTGTCTGCCTCCTCTCCAGCGCACACACACACACAGAGAGAGAGAGAGAGTCTTAGTGGGGACATAGGCAACTAAGCCAGGCTTTAATATCAAGTGCGGACTCTTGTGTTTAATCAGGAGTGTTCCTCTTTTGTTCTCAGGCTCAGGGAGAGACCTGTGGACCAGTGGAGGAAAGGTTAATGCTAAAGGGTCAAGTGATTTCACACCCGAGACGCCAACCGCCTCGACACTGAGCTCTGCCACATCCCACAATGATGACATAGTCACTCTGATTTATGGCCTGGAGGAGGTGGAGGAGCTGGGAGGGAATCACACTGTTATCTTATGATAATGATGTCACAAAAACACAACAAAAGAATAGCAAATACCAAAAGACAAAAACTAGACACCTCCCTCACACTTTTAATCTATGTGGAAATTCATTACATGGATAGTTAAAAGAAAAGACAATTTTGTCATCATATACTCACCCTCATGTCAGACTTACGTGTAACACAAAAGTAGATGTCTTGTCCAAGCTGCTCTTTTCCATACAATGAAAGTGAATGGTGACCATGGCTGTCCCTGATCCCTATAAACTTAAACTATCATTCAAAAGTTTGGGGTCGGTACGTTTTTTTTTTTTTTTTTTTTTAAGAAATTAATACTTTTATTCAACAAGGATGCATTAAATGCATTAAATGAGAGTAAAGATATTTATAATGTTACAAAAGATTTATCTTTCAAATAAATATTCTTTTGAACTTTCCATTCATCAAAGAGTAATGAAAAAAAAATGAAAAAAATATCAAAGCATCACACCTGTTTTTGATAATAATAAGAAATGTTTTCTCAGCACCAAATCGGCATAATGATTTCTGAAAACTGAAGTAATGGCTGCTGAAAATTCAGTTTTGTTATCACAGTAATAAATTATATTTTAAAACCATCACAAATGATTAGAAAAATCAATGAATTTCATTGCTCAAAAGGTGTGGGAACCCTGGACCACAGTCATCGCAGGAAGTGGGGCAGATTTTCATGTTGAAGAAAATGTGAGAAAAGCTAATGAGATTTTATTTGTCTCTGGATGCTGAATCGTGAGATTTTGGGCCATCCTTAAAGATGCCCACAGGATGGTAATGATAGTTAAAATGATAGTTAAAAATTAATATGAACCAGACTATCTAACAGAGAAAGAGTCACAGTCTCCACCTGTAACTTGACTGGTAGAATATGGAGAGCATCAAAACTGTGGGATTGATTCCCACCACACATACTGATAAAACACCATGAATGCACTGTAAAAAGCATCTCCCAAGCGAATGTAAATGCAATCTCAGAAAACAGTTGTTTGTTATAGGCCTTTAAAACTAAGAAGCTGCAGAGTTGACTACTGATCAGATGCAAGTTAGGATTTCAATTCCACATGAGAGAGAGAGAGAGAAGGGGGAGCCTAATGAAAAACAAGATGGATGCGGTCTGAAAGGCTGATTGTGGGATTATTAATTGTTTTCAGTTCCCACCCTGTGATAATGATAGGGAGATTTCCAGTGGAAGTTGAGAGAGTGTTCTATTGGACTGATTATTTATTGTTTGGGGTATTGACGTGCAAGTGTGTTCAGAATAGTGAGGCTGTACGTAATGGCTCATCTGTGATAAGAGGACACATTAATTCCATTGTCTCTGTTTCACCCACACCCACTTTTTTATTTATCTTTCACAGGAAGTGCTTGTTTTGTGGTTTGTGCCACATTAATACCAAATTAAGCTTCAATTATATCAATTTCAAATTTTTTATGGACATTTTATGAATATAAACTTATTTATTCTTACAATATCCAGGTTTGTCATGACTGTCAGATCCCTGGAGTTCATCCTCTCAGAAAAAAAAACAAAAAACAAAAAACTGTATGTATTATTTCATATATATTTTTAACATACTGCATGAGAAGAAACGTATAGGCTAATAATAACATTTAATGATTTGAGTGTAGTGCAGAATTGATCTTGAGTGTGATGTGCACATGAAGAAAGATGTCTTTACTTACTCAGGCTAAAACGTACCTGCTTTATCATTCATATCCAGCCACTCAGCAACACAAAAAAATGTCAGAATGAATGCTGATGGCTGTTAAGAATCTTTTACATGATTTTCTCTCTTGCACATACAGCTATGCTGTGTTTTTTTCTTTATTTTACCCATAAAGAAATTAGTACTTTTAAAATATATTTAAAATGATGTATACTTACAGGAGATTAGGACTCTAGGAATATTAATAGCTTAATAAAAAGCTGTTTTATTTTACATGGGGCGGGTAGCCTATATGGGGTCAGACATGTTGGGATTACATGAACAGCCGAAAACTATCAGACACTTTCAGTCACAGAGTAATTCATAGCTAACTGTGAATTCTATATTTGTACAATGGCATTGGTAAACAAAAACTATGGGCCCTATTTTAACAATCTAAACACATGGTCTAAGGCGCATGTGCATTTAGGGCATGTCCGAATCTACTTTTGCTAGTTTAACGACGGAAAAAATGGTCGGCGTGCCAGACGCATGGTGCAAAACGGTTGTACCTAGTCTCTTAATGAGTCGTGGGTGTGTTTTGGGCGTAACGTGCAATAAACCAATCAGAGTGTCATCTCCCATTCCCTTTAAAAGCCAGATGCGCTTGCACCATGGCGGATTCGCTATTTACATGGTGGAATTTGCAAGCGGAAAGATTGAATGCTTCTCCAGAGAGGAATCCTTTTATTTTTAATATTTAAAAATGTTTGTGTGCTGCTGCGCACCCCTGTGTGTGTAATAAGCAGAATGTACACACTTTGTGCACCCACCTATAGGCGCATATTACTAACTCGCCCTTTAAATAATAATTTAAAAAAAAAAAAACTGCACCATTGACTTTAGACCAAGTTTTTGTTGGTCAATGGCGCAGTCGTTTTCATTTGCCTCAAAATAGCAACACTCCAACAATGCACCTGAACACACCTCATTTTTAGATCAGCATGCCCATGGGCAAACAGATGGCTGCGAGTGCATTTGCTATTTAAACAACATGGCGCTGATGTGAAAATGAGATCTGCGTTGGGCTGAAACTAGCAAAACACTTACGTCATGCCGGGCGTCGCATTGCGCCAGGTGTATGGGCCCTATAGCCTAAATGCATGATGCCATGATCCATTCCACTAGGTGTCAGTATAAATCCAAGATGACCGATCCATAATGGACGGCGTAACAAAAATTTGCGCACATTTATTATTCAGTTTTACAAATGATGTAGATGGCAAAGGCAGAGTAATAAGGATGAATAAATGTCATGTAAATCTAGGAACGATGAGAAGTATGAGCAAAATGAAAATGCATCATTTACTCACTCTCATCTCATATCTCATAAACGTGACTTCTACTGTGGAACATAAAAGACACAATTTTTTTCAATGAAAGTCAAAGGGGTCAGATGTTGTTTCAAACATTCGTTGACTTTCTTTGTGTTTGACAAAAACAGCTAATACATTCTTCAATATGTCTTCTTATGTGTTTCACAAAAGAAAGAAAGTTAAAAATCACATGAGGGCGAGTAAATGATGACAGATTTTTCAATTTGGGGTGAACTATCCCTTTAAGACTATTTTGATATCTCTCTAGCCTAGTCTCACATAGCCAGACCTTCAGACTGGCGGCAGAAGGTCTGGACTCTATCGCAGCTTTCATTGGCCAAGGACCGCCCAAGAGGACGTTTGACTGACATATAGCGCAACCAATCACAGTTCGTTTTGATCTGCGTCATGTTTAGGGGCGTGAAAATGTAAAGTTGATGACCCAACAATAACAAACCAGTATGCATCTAATAAATTATTCATTCAAGAATGTTGTGCAAGTTTACTGCAACAATGGAGCTGCGAACTGCACATACGTTTAAAAATCCTACGTTTAGTTGATGCTGGAAGGTGCTCATTGTCACAGTTGTAAACACGACAGCGTTCTTCTTCCATGAGGGGGTTTGGCGTTACGGCATTTGTTTCCTGGTGGAAAGAACGCGACACACATATCTCCTGGACATCCTGTAGAATTCAACCAACCAGATGACGACTTCTAAAATCCTAAAGTTTTTCTAGTTAAGTGTGCCATATGCATCAGACATTCAGCTAACGGTCCGTGGACGTGACGTCTGAGGCTGAGACTACTCTAGACAAGAGGCCCATCTTGCAGATTAATCAAAATAAATTTCCAAGACTGGACCATCCAATAAACACAACCTTTATGAGAAACTACCACAACACTATCCGACCACTGAAGTTCAAATCCACAAAACCGGATTTAACGAGAACACATACATTAAACAACATTAATAGCTTAGCCAAGCACTTAATGGATCAATTCTTTCTGTTTGTGTAGAGCCGAGTGGAAGGAGGAGCAGGAGAGGTGGAGCAGGAACGAAAGTGAGAGAGGACATTCTCCAATTATGAGTTGTAAAGCAAATGTACTTGACAGTACGTGTGTCCATCATGTGCAAAAATACACAGTCTTGCCAATGTACACGGTTACACTGCACTTCCTGAAATCCGCCCCCACCCCCTTCTGATCTCTGCCTTTAGAAGTGTCTCATTCAGACCTGGCACAGACTTCTCATTCGCCCCGGCTCCCGCACTATTAAATTAAAGCACCGGAGCCCATTTAATAAGCGCTGTAGCGGATCATTTGAATAAGGACAGTATTAGTATTCCAGCAGAGCCGCAGCTAAAAGCTGCTGACCTTTTCCTCCGCACAGGAGATCCTTGAACACATCCCGTCAAATCACAGCGCCTGGTAATAAGCCATCAACGCCAAAGAGTGTTAGCGCATAGGGGATTTTCTTTTTTTCATGCCACCAAACAGAACAGCAAGGCCGGCGTATTGCGATCTATCAGCGGGCCGGGATCTAAGAGGTGGAGGAGGGGGCAGAAAATGGCGAGTACGGGATTTATCACGTCGCCCTACTCTCGTCTTGTACAGTGGGAGGGCTTTTCTTGATACAGCATTGATTTATGTGCATGTCAAGGGGTGTGGGATTGATCAGCGCACATCAGAAATCCCCACGAGTGCTCTCATAACAAATCATAGCCTGACCTTTGCTAAGACATATTTAGCCCTTGTTGCACACTCGAGAAAATGCTGTTAGGTGCCACCGGAGCAAGTGCATGTATTTGTTTATTTTGTTGTCATGCTCGACTAACATAGAAATATTCAAATTACAGAGGACATCATGTGGATGTTAGACTGCACAGCATGAGAAAATCATTTTACAAAACAAATACGCTTTTAATTTTAGCTTTATGACACGCAGTGATTATAAAATTCACAGTTCTGACAATACAGGTGATTAATATAGAAATTTACCATGAGAAATACATATGAAGGATGAGGAAATGTCTTTATCTGTTCTCCCCCACATTATTATAATTTTTTTTTTTTTTTCATATTTTTGTTTCATGACCGTTTTTGTTTCTATTGGCTGGTTGATTTGCATAATTTAGTCCTTGTTACATGGAACCATTAACACAATAAGTGATGGGATGCTTGAAGTCCACATTTTCTAAAAACAAAAACAGAGAGAGTTCAAACTGTAAAATATCATTAAATAATGATGGAAAAGTGACAAAGATGTCCAAAGATGTTACTGTTAGGTAAACATTATATGATGGAGGAAGTGATATAGGCTTGAAGTTTGTTGCAGTGTTTAAGTGGCAGTAAAGTCTAGTGCAAATCTAGTGCAAATTTTTTTGGCACAAAAACTGTGTTTGACAATATTGTAAAGTAAATTTCAACAATGCATTCCTATGATATATTGTGCTGCAATGACTTGTAATTTGTTTCTTTTTGGTAACACTTTACAATAAGGTTCATTAGTTAAACATTAGTTAATGTATTAACTAACATGAACTAACCATGAGCAATACATTTGTTACTGTATTTACTAATCTTCTTTAACGTTAGTTAATGAAAATACAGTTGTTCATTGTTTGTTCATGTTAGTTCACAGTGTATTAACTAATGTTAACAAGATTTTAATAATATATTAGTAAATGTTGAAATGAACATTAACAAAGATTAACAAATGCTGTATAAGTGAAGCTCATTATTAGTTCATGTTAACTAATGAACCTTATTGTAAAGTGTTACCATTTTTTTTTTTTTTTTTTTTTCAAAAGAGAGATCAATCTTTTGGATGCCAAATAAATTAGTCAGTTATTAATCTAAAGGTTTTTTTGGTTGTTTGTTTTCAGAGAATGAAAATTCAGCATTGGACTTGATATGTCAATGCTATCTCACGACCAATTCGTACATATTTTACGAGGTGGCTAATTTGTACGAATTCGTAAGACCTCACTCGTACAAATTCATACGATTTGTCTAAACCCCAGTGACGGGTAGGTTTAGGGGTGGGGTTAGGTGTAGGTCATTTGAATGAATTCATTCGAATTTGGCAACTCATATAATAAGTACGATTTAAAAAAAAAAACGTACAAATTCGTACGAGTGAGGTCATACAAATTCGTATGATTAGCCACCTCGTAAAATACATACGAATTGCCGTGTGATCGGGTTGGATATGTACACTGTAAAAAATTATTTTCATGATTTGTTGTCTCAACATTTTTTCTTTTGTCAAATCAACTTTCATAATTAATGTGGTTCAGATAATAATATTTTGAGTTTCTGCTAATTAAACAAATCTCCTTCATTGTATTAACTCAAATTTTTAATTTCAATGAACTCAAAATTTTAATGCAACCATGTAACTTACTTTTTTAAGTTAAACCAACAATTTTTTTTTACAGTGTAATTTGGTGCTAATATTGAAAAAAAAATGCTTTCATATAGTTTTGTCGCATCAGACTTGTTGGGAAAAGTTCTTTAGAAGGATCATTATTTTATTTAAATAAAATAAAATTACAATGGCACAATCAATGCATCAAAATTTGCATTAGTTTTAGAGTTTAAACTAACAATCTCTAACATCATTAACAAAGTATGAAATCAAAACTTTTCATATGATTAATAGAAAGAAAATAAGTTCTAAATTCTTTTTTGTTGTGTTTGGCCCTTTAAAAAGGTCCAGTCAATGATGCTTCACAAAATGAAACGATTACTTTAATTTATGTCCTGGGAATTCCTTTTACTTTTATAATTTAGACTAAACTACAAATCGATCCTTAAACAACATAAATTGCTCCACGAAACACAACTGCAACATTCAAGCCCACAATGCCAGTTTACCATAATCCTGTATCCATTAAAACTGTGCATTTGTGAAACTATGCAATGAAACAAATAGTTAAAAAGAGCCAAACAGATGTTCTGCCTCACAATAACAGGGTTCAAGTGGAGCAGGGTGCCCCTAACCGGCTAATAAACGGCCCCAAATGAGCCTGCAATTAAATTTATACACTTGATTGCACTGCTGTCATGTCCACTACAGGCTTATCGAACACCTGGGATCCATTTCCTAATAAAACCTCAGGAAAAAAGAAGGATAGAGAGAGGAGGTGCTTTTCTAGTGTCTGTACTCTTGATTGGTTCATCTTATGAATCAGATGAGGAATGAATAAAATGTTTAACAAAAACAGATGGTTTAGTATGAGATATGTAATAAGAGATTATGAAAAGGAAAATGGAAGACATGGAAGAAAGATAAAAACATATGCCTACTCAAGTCATGATATGCTGTTCGGTATTGGTTAAAAAATGTTAGCATACTTTATCCATAATGCAAGCATTAAAAAAAAAAGGATAAAAATGGTTGTGGTGTTGGGAAAAAAACTGATAAATGACTGACAAAGACAACAGCTAAAGACACTGCTAGCAAATACAGTACAAACAATAACTGAACAATTTTTAACAGTATGAAGATGCATATGCAAGCACAGAAGTAAAAATGTGCACTGACATTACAAAGATTTTATTTGAACATATTTTTATCTCACTCTTTCTCTGTTCTCAGCATCCTCTTGCTTTCCTTCCCTAATGAGGACTTCAGCTAAGAGGACAGTCTCTCTATGGCTCAAAAATAGCCACTTATAGATAGCGCTCTTTGAAAAGCTGTCAAACTGATCCACTGTAAATATAGCTTTCTCTTATCAAGTCCTCTTAAGTTATAAAAACACTCTTAACCTCCCAAAAGCTTCGGACTCCATTAAAGCTAAGCTGATGTGTGTTGTGATGGGGCATGCTAACTGAGTGTTTACTTGTGGAAGCAATTAGCAGAGTTAGCCGCTCAAAGGCAACAAGATGAAGTTAATTTCACTATGTCTGTAAAGTAAACACTGGAATAGTGCAAATCATCTCCCATGACCCAAAAAGAAGTTTGTTAATTAAGCAGGATGATATATTTTATAAAATAAGATCAGGCTAGCATGAAGACATGGCTAATTTCACACGGCCAAATCAACTGACTATGAGGGGCATCCTATTAGGCATTCATACAGAATCTCTCTTAAATATTACACCAGATGAGGTACTTGGTCATGGGCCAGCACTAATTCAGTGCAACTTTAAAAAATAAAGTTGAACTGACTGGGACAAATTTCACACAAAATTAAGACTTTCAAGCTAAAATAAAATAAAAATATTCTTGTCTTTGTCTGCATTACATATAAAGATATAAGAAATATCTTTACATGTCTTTTAAAAATTCGAATTAACATACTTCATATTTCTTAAATGAAAAATGGCAGAAAACAGCAGTATGTAAACACCTGCGTCAGAGGTAAAGCCATAAATTACAAATGTCACTTCACTTATTTGATTATGTTTGCGAATTTTGTGACCGTGTCCAACAATTACCAGGAAATATTACATTTTTCTTGAGTTACCTGGTTCACTGAGTAAGTAATGGCAATTTAACTTGGTTAAATTAAGTATTTTTCTCAAGTAGCTGACAACCAATTGATTCAATATGTGGCAGAGTAGAAACAGTGAAGCAGAAGAAAACAAACATAGTAGTAGAAAAATAGTAAGAAGCACTATATAACCCCACCTAATCCAGTTAGTAGATCACAGAAAAATGTTTAATGGAACAAGCCTTTTATTTGGTCTATATTCATTTGCTTCAATGACTTTTCTTCTTCAAAACTTTTTAGCTTTTTTTTTTTTTTTTCTCCTCGAATGACTAACAGTCACCATTACTGCCAAATAGGTTACCTGTGAGTGTGGCCATAAATCTTATTAACATAAACTAAAAATGTCTCATTGCTTTTTTCCTCTCTGAAGCAACCTGTCTCTAGTGCGGGCCATCTGTACATAGTTATCACTGTGCTCACACAGATGGCCGCCAAACGCTTTCAAAGTTGCTCCGTCCGCACATCTAACCTTACAAAGCAAACTAATTAGCAGTAAACGCATTGCGAGGAAGAAGTCGTTTGAACGTGTTTTTTCTTTTTCTTTTTTTGACTGGGGTCTAATGAGGAAAGAGAGCACGCAAGCTCTGGGTGCCGGAGGTTGTTTCTGGAGCTAAAGGTTTACGGTCTTCTTTAAGACTCAAATAAAAAGTAGAGGCTACCTTGAGCCACAGCTTCTGTCCCTGCACATAAGCTTTTTATGAGCAGCTTTGGAGGGCACAAGGTGGAGCAGGTAAGATCCTAAAGTAGGAGTGTTAAGAGTGTGCAAGTAGGCAGGGGGCAAGTTAAAGGCCTGAACGCTGGTTTAGTAACTGCAAGGTCAATTAAATGCCCCAAAATTGGGCAGAAGCTGATCAGGATTGGCTTCTAAAGTCCTCTTATGACATACATCCACATCCCATCTAACAGAGAGCAATCTCACAACTTTTAATCTCACAACGTTCTGGCAAGGTTCTCTCAAAATTATGAACAAACATTCTACCAGTAACATTATAGAATGTTCATTCAAAGTTATCTTGTCTATAATAATGCTCTCAAAACATTAATACAAAAATGTTATTTATACATTGTTCGTTCATGGAACGTTTTTTGAACATTCATCTAACGTTTTTAAATGTTTTTTTCAGAGAACTTTCAAAAGTAATGTTCCCATAATGTTTGCAAAATGATAAAAAGATATTTTCCCCTAAAGTTTGCATAACCAACATTTAAAAAAGCTGGATGTTTTGAACGTTCAAAAATGATGTTTTTATAACTTAATGTGAACGTTAACAAAACATTCTGAAAAGTTCTGATTTCCAGTAGCCTTTTCTGAGACCTTTACATGTATTTGACTGTTTTTGTTTGCCTTTTGTGATGTTTTTGTCTTTCATCAAAATACAGCTTTTGGAGAGCCTTTTTTTTTCTCAGGAACTCAATTTACAGAAAGAAGGACATCTCCTTAGAAAGCTAATTAGCTAGCGCGGTACGTGGGCTAAGAGGAAATGTGAAACAAGCCTGCTGCCAAACGTAATATTATTTTCATTATTTCCTTCATTATTTATTTATGGATGTGTTCAGACTTAAATTAATGCTAGAAATCCTGGTGCGAGACGCTGGCAGCTCTGGCGGGTCCGGTGGCGCAGTTAGTTAGCATGCACGCACACATAGTTCCCCGACACCAAATAAAATTACAGTGTGTGTTTCCTGTCCAATTCAATTCAGCTCCATCTTTATAGTTTCAGGGGTAAACAAACCTGTCTACAGCTATTGTGGTTTGAAGAAGCACAGTCACCACCGTTAGCATGTGACGTATACAAAACAAAAAACTTGACGTTAATGCTAATACTGGTTCCTAAATGATGTAGCATCACATTACAGTTCACTGTAACCCAACATGTGGCCATTTTAGCAGCTAGAAAAAGATCACCCCAGGCTTTCAGTGGAGGCACATTACAAAAACATATTTCTTTTTCCGTTTTCAGCCAGACATTTCTGATAAAAGTATCTCAGAGGCTACAGGGAGTGCTGGTTATTCTCTTGACATATTATTTTTCAGTTATTATATGAATTTCCCCCTTTCACCACATTGAGAAAATTGAGAACGTATGGTGTGCAACTTTGTTCCTTGTTCTTTGAGGATCCATTTTGGGAGAGGGGGTGAAGGGTTGGGTGCTGTAGCAGGATAGATAAACACAGAAAAATGGTCTCAGCATGTCAATTTGGTGTTTTTACATTGACCATAAGTGAGGCGTTCCTTCCTGCTCACATCTCAAAGAGCAAGCCCCGCAGCCATGTGTAGGCAATCATGACAGATATGTTCTCTCGCCGCATTTCCCTTGTCGCGCTGCGCGGGGCTTCGGCGAGGGGCACGGTAAATGCTAACACGTTGCGGAGTTGGAAATCCTCATGAGCTTGTCTCATTAGCGGCTAATTGGAACGACTTTCCTCTGTCTTTTGTTCAACGTCACATTTGTCTTTCTTCTTTTTTTTTCCTCCACTGAAGAGGGGGCAGATGGGGGTAGAGGATGCATATTTCTGAGCCTACAAGATTTAGCAGGGGAGTTGGGCCCGTATTACTGCAACATAAACACTGCTGTCCCGCGATTAACCTTAGAAAGCGACCGAGTGCAAAATTAAGCACTCAAACTGCACAACCAAATTAGCTCTAGAGATGGAAGAGAGGACCTCTCCACTCTGCCATTGACTTTTCCCAACTGGGTAATGCTAAAGAAAACAATAACATAGCCAAATGGTGAACCACTATTACAGTTTCCATTTGAGCTTGACTGCAGGCTGCAATGGCCCATTGAATCTGTTGCATAAAAGCAGCCTTAAGAGACATTTCAAATTGGGTAAACCTTGAATAAAGTCTCAGCATGGGATCAGAATCAAAAATAAGAAAGTTCATGTGTTATGGTTAGTCTAGCATGTTCATCTTATCATCTTAAATTTACATTTTGGATTTAAAACAAATTCGATTAGCCCTGATTTTTCATGGTTACATTTAATGTGAAAATCTTTACAATCTATGATTTTTCTATTTTCCCCTACACAAGTTACAGGGATCTTGACTTATGATGGACATTTTGATGATATTTCATCATTTCATGACACAAGGGTCATTTGTTATACCAAAAGATTTCTTAAAAATAAAGGTTCGTTCCATGAAGTTCCTTTAAAATCCATGGAACCTTTCCATTTTAAAAAGAAGTTCCTTTATAGTGAAAAAAGGTTTCTTTAGATCATTAAAGGGTTCTTTACACTATGAAAAATGGTTCTTTTAAGAACTGTTCACTGAAAGGTTCTTTGGGGAACCCAAAATGGTTCTTCTGTGGCATCACTGGAAAATCAGTACTTATTTTTAAGAGTGAGGAATAAATGTGGGGAAGTTTGTCACACCTTGTGTTGTTTCTGCCTACAGCTCTGCATAGCAAAGAAGAGATTCAAGATGTAAAGTCACAGCAACAAAAAGTGTCTATTTAATTAAATGGCACCAGTCACGAAAAATGTAACTCTGATTGTTTTTGGTGTTACAAAATTAGACCTCAAAAAGGTGGATCAATATATAATCAATCAATGTATCCCTGTTTATTCAAACTATTGTAAAAAAAATAATCTAATTCATTTTACTCAACGGTAGTATTACAAAGTTGGCTCAAATCATGTAAGGGTGCTATACAAATGAACTGAGCAGATTTTAACGATACCAGCGGGGCAATTATTTTTGAGCTGAAACCTGAAAACAAGGAACCGTGGTTATAATTACCTGCATGCCGTGAAAACTGAGGTCAGGAACTTTGACCTTGTGGTCTTTACTGCTTTCCAACAACAGAAAAAACTAAAACTTCAGCTCAAGAGCCTCAGGCTGAAGAAAAAGAAATAAAAACCAAAGAAAAAGAAAGCAAAGGAAGAAAGAAAGAAAGAAATAAACCCTATTGCCCTTTTCTATTAAAAAGGACAAGATGTGACCAGGACCATATTTATGATACGTCCAAAGTCTTTTTAAGCGGAGAGGTAGACTGGAAGGACTCTTGGGAGTGATGGGAATGTGGAGGTTGCACATGTCTAAAACTCTGGCCTGCTGCATCACAGGTTTTTGCTAAAGTGGTACTGACATCGACCTCTCTAAGACCCAGTCATCGCAAGAGCCCTAACAAGGTATTAACATAGTAATGCTTCCCTCAGAGGAGGTGCAGCTGCAAAAGGCATGTCCCAACCTCAAAGAACTGTCCACAGCTACTATATAGAGCCACAAACCATGAACATATTTACACATGTAGTGTTTACTAGAGAATCAAGCTCAAAGTGTTACTGATTGTAAAATGACTTTCCACTTATGTAGCCCATATGGAAGCATACATGTTCATAATGTGAAGTTTATTAATAAAGCTTGCCGTAGGCTTATTCGTGTTGTGCATCTTTACTACATTAATGCAAAGCTAAATAACAAATCATACCATACCCAGAGGCACCACAAGCTTTCTTCACACAGTTCATCTGTGGCTACGTCAATGAAGAATAGGATAAATCATCACAGGTTGCTCTGACTGAACCGTTTTGCAGAAATGTGATCTATCCATCTAGATAAAACAAAAAATATGTCAATATTATCATTACAGCATGATTTCATATATCCTCCACTCTGTAATAATCCATCTACACTGAGAAAAAGCAACGTGTAGACCAGTGTTTTTTCAACCATTTTTCTTTGTGTGTGTATGGTAACCCACACTTGGAATTTGTCCTCTGCATTTAACACATCCAAGTTAGTGCACACACATTAGGAGTGGTGAGCAGTGAACAGAAACACACCTGGAGCAGTGGGCAGCCATTTTGTTGTGGCGCCGTGGAGTGATTGGGGTTAGGTGCCTTGCTCAAGAGCACCTCAGTCATTTCCTGCCGGTACTAAAAACCGAACCTACAACCTTCGGGTTATCAGTCTGACTCTCTACCATTAGGCCACGACATATACCCTTACATACCTTATATACTGCCTTATATACCCCATACGTACAGCTAAATAACCTCTTTACTGACACTAAACCAGAAATGTGTTCCTAGATAGCTAGCTAGATTAGATAGATAGATAGATAGATAGATAGATAGAATGTCCAAAGGCATTAATAAGAAAAAAAAAAAGAAAAGAAACAATTTATAATAAAATAAAAAGGTTAATAAAAAATAATAATTTATTTAAATGAATAACTATTTTAATATTTTGACCTAATAATAGACCTATTATATCAATAAAAGCCATAATTCAACGCAGAATTAAAATCTTTCCAAGTATCCCAGAACAAATTTGAATAACCCTGTTTGGGAATCACTGGTTGAGACAATTGTGTTGTAGTCAACTTTGTTGGTGAACACAGAATATCCTTTTTCACCAGCAGTGTAGACACAGCAAGAGTTTAGAAATAGAGTATGGTGTGTGTGTGTGTGAGTGTGTGGGTGGGAGTGTTTGTGCTGATTGTGTTGAGTGTGCACGGTGCCCATGAGGAAGCTCATCTGTTACGGCGCGTCTGCATGGCTTGTGCCACTGAGGGCGGATGACAGGGTGTCACGGCAGCAGACAATGATGGATGCACCACATTCAGTAGGCAACTTGGGCAATTGGACACATTAACAAGAGGCACCTGCTTTTCTCTCCGTACAAATCTATTAAAAGATAACAGCAATGGCAGATCCCACTCAACTAGTAAATGATAACTCTGTCTGCACTGTGAGGAGAGGAGTTCCTCGAAAAACACTGACCTAAACCATAGCATTGCTGGTCAAACAGTGCCATCTAGTGTTTAGGGTGATAAATGCTCCTGCATGGCATAAAAGACGAATATTCTACACTGGGCTACTTATTTGATCACTATTGCCTGAATATGCCTGAAATGTATATACAATGCTGGGTAGATTACTTACAAATTGTAGTCTATTACTGAGTAAACATTACATGATAAAAATTGTAGTTAGTAATGTAATCTATTGCATTACACTTTAATATAATCTGACTACTTTTTGATTACTTTTGACCTAACTTGTTTATAACATTGATTTGAATAGTATAATCTTATTATATTGATAAAGTACCATATTGATTAAATATATATATATACACACATATATATATATATATATATATATATACAAAGAGAAACTTTTTTTTTTTTTTATCAACAAAGGCTACATTACGCTAACCACTAACTAACTAACAAACAAAAATATGAAAAAAAAAATTGTTTATACTGTGTGGCCTCTCAATTTTCCAAGTAATTATAGTCACATGACTAGTGCAATTCCACAAAACTGGAAGACTTTCCAGATATATAAGCAACTGGCTTTTTATTTAAAAGACAATAATAATAATAATAATAATTATTATTATTATTATTAGGGAGAATCAATGAATTCTGAATAATTTACTGCCATTTTGTGAATATCAAGTAATCATGTAATCAATATAAAAGTAACTGTAATCTGATTAAAATGTAATATATTCTAATTACAAGTATTTATTTTTTGTAATCTGATTATGTAATCCAGAATATATATAATCAGTTACTACTTAGCACTGCATATACAGTCAAACCAAAATTTATTCAGACACCTTGAACATTTCATTCATTAATACAGTTAATTTACTATAGGTTAAAAAAAAATGGTAATAAAATATGACAAGATCTCAGAGTTAAACTGTGTCAGGAAAAAAAATAATCTTAATTATGTCAGATAACTCTTAAGCAAAACATGGTCAGGTCAAAGTGTCTGAATAATTTTTGGTTCCAAATTTTTATCAGTTTTACTGGTAGTTCACTGTATGAAGAATTTTTGGGTATAATGTGTCACAGTTTACTTTATTTTGCTATCCTCACTTACATAAATGAACTATAGTGTCCTGCACCCACTAGTAAAAGTTTTAATAACGTCAGACATACATCAATCAAAAGTGCTGATTTTACAGATTCAGGACTACAAACACACACACTTTTGTGTGGTTTAGTGGGTAAACAATAATGTGTCAAGCAAGACTCAACCTGCCTCAAGAGACGAGTGTGAGACTGATGCGACAAAAGCCCCCAGGCAAATTTTAATGATGGATTGAGAATCATTATCCTTCTGATGGTGATGTGAGTGGCAAAAGACATTTCTTGTGGACATGTGTGGTCTGTGCTTGATGATTGGCTTGATTTTTTTCTACTATGAGTCTGAGAAACTAGGCTAATGGGTTTCTGTAAGTGTACTCAATCCTCTGTGCTCCTGTGAATATGGGGATTCGTTTGATAGACAATCAGACGCAGTTGTTGCTCGCACTCAATGAAATGAATGAATTAGAATAGAAGAATAATGACAAAAGCTGTGCTACAATAGAGCCATGTGGTGGTTTCATCTGTTAATTTTTTAGCAATTCCATAAATAAATTAATTAAAATAATGATGTGCATAATAAATAAAATAAATAAAGATTTTCATGCTTTGTAAAAGTATACTCACTATGTGTTACAATAATGAACAGCTAAACAGATTACATTTTAATGATTTAATTATCCATTAACAAAATGGATATGAACAAAATGTACTGCATATGCTTGCTAGCAGAGGCAGCTGACTTTTTGCATTTTCTTGTTCTTGTCCTTTTCATTACATGACCTGAAGTATTTTATTATTTTAACAGTCTTGATCAATAGGGAGGATTTGATTTGTCAGCTGCTGTTTGTGGATCATTCTTTATTTTGGTGGTAATAAACAGAGGATAAAGTCAATGTATTCCGTATTATCATACGGCAAAGCTAGTGCATCTTTTAACTGCGCAGAGCATAAACATTTAAGAGACTGTGTCAGGCATGAGGGCCAGAGCTAACTAGCATGGTACATACATTTACGACTAGCAGTTAGTCAAGCAGCATAAGTGTCCCCTTAACAGAATTTACAGTCATTTGAAAAGTGACAATGCTCAAAAACGGCTACTTTTCTTTCACCGCTCCTTCGCAGCCCACTAAAACCCTGTCATAAATCTAGCCTCATATCCAGGCAGATGGCTTGTGTTGTCAGATATCACATGCCAACAACGCTTTTTACCATCATTGTCTTGACAGAAATATGATGCGGAAACTGCAGTGTCACATCACTTAGCGTGGTTTAGCCGAAGTCGCCCGGTGCCATTTTAATCAATCAAATTTGTCATTTTTTTACTGTAATGATCTTATGGTAGGGACCCAGCATTAAGGGTATGTGGAGAGACTTATCTATTGCTTGATTTACGACAATCCTCACAGACTTTGTACTGGGGACTCACTCTTCCAGAGGAACAGCATTTTTATCAAATGGACCAGTAAGTTATGAAGTAATTTCTCTAGGACAAATGGAAATGCCACTCCCTACCTCCAACACAGACTCAGTTTTCTGTAAAGCTGATTTGAAACAATATATTGTGAAAAGTGCTATACAAATAAACTTGAATTGAATTTCGTACAAAAGCAGTTTTGATTTCTCATTTGGAAAATTCTTCTGTAAAAAACAAATGAGCAGGTAGATTCATGAGTCAATGACAAATAAAAGTGTCTACAAGAAAGGAAATGAAATCTTTTAAAAAATATTAACATTTAAAGCAAATGTAACAACTTTTTATAATCTCTTTGTATAGTTCTTGGAATCTCTGATCTCTGTATGTTGATCTAGAAAAACTTACATTTGGCGGACAAAAAGTTAAAATATTAATAAGTGAAACAGTTGTCTATATATAATGCAGGATATATATTGGATTCTCATGCTAAACATGGCCAAAGTTTCAAAACACGAGTTGGACGTATAACAGAGTATTTCTGTACCAAAAATACTCTTCCGATTCCTCACAAACTTCGCACTTTTTTTTTCAGAGTATGGCCCTTTATTATGTAATAAAGGGTGGAATTCCTTGTACGGGCACTTCTCCCAGAAGAGTGTGTGCACACAACAACCAAAGCGAGAGAGCAAGAGCACGCCCATCAACGAGCTTCGTTCGGCTTTACGGAAGTCATCGGCAGCGCTGCACAGGACCTGCTGGAGAAAGATTTGTCACTTTCTTTTTAGACCATGAAATCAACAGTGTCACCAAAGTAGTGTGTTTTTGGTTGTGAGGGAAAGATAACACTGGGTTCTTTGGGAAGCAAGGTTAAGTTGAGCTGAGAGATTTGTGCTCACGCATTACATTGCTGCACTCTCGATATTGGTCATTAAAATAACCATAGAAACTGCCTTAAATGAAATATCAAAATAAGGATAAAGTCATGTCTGATAGTTGCAATTACTTTTTTATTGGTTAAAATGAATGGAGAATCTTGTGTTTTTCCGTGGCTGCTTGAGCCCTCAGGATCGGCCAACCTGGTCTCATGGAAAGACGTACCTGTGGGAACATTTTTGCAAGTCGCAAAATACGCACCAATACGTACATATCTGTAACGATGGCAATCGAGATGAAAGGGTGGTAGATCGAAAAGCAAGCTTTATTAACCCTTTGAGCGGTACGGTCCCACATATGGGATTTTTATTTCTGTGCCCCTGGGCGTACGGTCCCACATATGGGATTTCGAACGTTCAGCGACGTCACATAACTGCCAGATTCAAACTGTGCTTTCGCGCTTTGGCTGTGAGACGGACGCGAGCAGCTCTTGTCATATACCAAAGCTATGCAGTGTTTTTAGCCACATAATGCTTCTTTTAAGGTTTCAGACATTTAAATACGCATAAGCACCATTAAAACAATACATTTAGAGTTTATAAAATACACACTGATGTCAGACATCAGTGGAAGCAGTCATAACAATCCATTCAAATATAATTTGCCGACATTTATTCATATCAGACACACATAATGGGCCTAAGTAACTATAAAGTTTACTCTATTATTCTTCCAGTTCACCAGCCACTTACTTGCATATATTTCAGGAGAAACTGATGAATTCACATGCTGTAAATCTGACTGACAGGACTCTGTGAACTGCAGCGCAAACTAAGATGGCGGCGCCCATCTCGCATTATAGATCAAGATAAAGATCGTTTATAAAGGTTTTTAAACGACAGAACACACTCACTTACACATATTTGAGAATCAGAATATCATATGGTTGATGACATGGTAAGCAAGTTTGCAAATAATACAGGCAATGGTCAGGGCAGGCAGCAAACGAGCAAAAACAAGGAATGAGTCCAGGGTCAAAAACACAGATAGGCAAGGCAGAACACGGAAAGACATCTAGGTAATAAGCCAACAACAAGGAAAAACACGGGATACAAACGAAAGCCAAAACAATACTCAGCAACGTGTGTCTGAGGGAGTGCAGCTTATAAAGGGTTCCTGATGGGAAACAGGTGTGAGTGTAATCAGTGCCTAGCTGGAAGATTGTGGGAAATGTAGTCCAGAGTGAAGTGATTGCGTGTGTGCAATGAAAAAGTCTTAATGGTGAAACGGAGACCTCTGGTGGGGAGTGGAAGGAAAGAAGTGGCTTCCAGACACTCCTAAATCTTGGAGGGAGGTGGAGTGAAGGCAGAACAGGGGGCGGGATGGAGGGCCAGGTCCATGGAAAGGAAGGTGACCCAGGGTCTGATGGCAGGTTCCCTGACAGAACAGAGGAGGGTTGCGGTACGCCAACTGCCCTAGGACGTGGTTCAGGGATGGGAGACAAGATGTGGAGAGGCTCTGGAAGATCTAGTGAGACGATCTAGTGAGAAATACAGAGAGTTTCGGGGTTGCAGTAACCATACTGGAGGGCATAGAAATTTGTGATGGTATAAGCTCTGCTGCTGCCGGAGCTTCCTCCACAGTAAACGGTGAACCACACAACAGTAAAGCATAGTCCATAAAGTCCCTCAGGAAACCAGGATCTTAATGGCTCATTAAGTCCAAAACAAAAAATGTCCTTCAAAAACACATCAAAAGGGACCAGAAAAGACAACTCACAGAATTGATGGACACAATCCTCAATTGATAGATCTCCCTGTTGAAGATCTAGTAGCTGGTTGACTGGATCCATAGTAAAACTGGGAATGCTCAAAAAGCTGCTGGATCTTGAGGATGGCAATCGAGACGAAAGGGTGGTAGGTGGGGAGACCTCTGGTGGGGAGTGGAAGGAAGCAACAGTGGGCGGAAACGTGACAATATCACTGCAGTTTACAAAAGAAATGAACACTAGAGGCAGTAAAACAGCAAGCGCTTTAAATCGTTTTCATACACACTTATGATTGCAGGGTCAGATTATGGATTAAAAAAGACTTTTCACGTCTCCTTGCACAATATTATGTCATGATCTCAAAACACTTTTTTACCAAAGTGCATGATTTGTTAAAAAATACATTTTGGATTTTTCATCGCTTAACCAGCTCCATATGTTTTGCTTTTCTAACATGACAAGCTTGCTTGGTAGCTCAGTTGATACGAAGTTGTACTTAGAATGCAGAAGCCTTGGGTACAAATCCCGTGAAAAACAAGTCACGGTAAAAGAGCTCAAAGATTAGAGATCAAAAACAAGCTAAAATGGCATGATTACGAATGCTTTTTATGTCACATTTGCTTTTGTTATCACTATCGGGTAGGTTTAGGTGTAGTGTTGGTGGTACGTTATTTTAAAATGTAATGGAGCATTACACTTTTAGCGGCACTCACCGGACATTTCAAATCAGAACTGCGGTGATGCGTATAAAACCAATGTAATAAATACGTACCATATTCACGTTCATCTGTTTCGGAAAAAAACTGAACACGCTTTTAGCACCACTCAGTGGACATTTCATATTGCAACTGTCACAAAATGTATATGAAAATTGAAACTGAAAGATGGAGGGGTCACAGCGATAATGATCACAGTCATGAGTCGGAACCACAGGTGGTAAGTAAAGCTGCATCAAATGTCTGTTTTGTTGGCAATAGGCACCTAAGTGCATATAATGTAAAAAACACGAACGTAGTGAATTCATAAATTCATTATTCATCATTCACTATACGCTTTATTCATCATAGTGATTCAAAAGTTATCCAGGGATAATGCAATGGTGTATTGTGTGTGTTTAAATACATTTGTTTAGCTGACCATTGATAGCTTGCAGACGATCGCTACACAAAAGCTGCGCGTGTCCGTCACTCTTTAGCTCCGCTCACACGGCACGCCTCCAGGCGCTCGGCTGTTTTCAGAAAGACTCGGTACAGAATATGTATCTTTTATAAATATGATAAAACTAAAGACTTTTTGGAGATATGAAGGATGCTACACTACACTATAGGCACTCAAAATTAACATGAGATTGGCATAAACTGTGTGATACCCCCCCTTTAAGTTGACTGAACAAACACTTAAGTAAAGCTGACAATACTCATTTTTAGTAGAAACAACTCAGTTGAATTAAGTTCATGTGGTTACATGAGTTTTTAAGTAATGTGAACAAGGATAGGTTGAGTAAAACTAACAACAGTGAAAGTTAATTTTTTGAGTGTTGAATTGAAATTTTTAAAATGTAAAAAAAAAAAAAAAAAAAAAATTCATGTAAAATTGTAAATTAAAAACATGCATAGAATGTTTATTCACATCATTATATGTATGAATTGTATTTTAATGTATTTTTATATTAACAGATCTGTACAAAACAAATGGCTCAACTGTGATGACAACCACAAGTAAAAAGTTATAGTTTTTTCTTGTTTTGTTTGTGGTGAATTCCTCCAGTTAAATATCACAACCTGTACCTACTTTATTAAATCTTAATACAGTAGCTTTTGCCTTCTCAATCTCGGACACATAGTAATAATGTTGATGTCAGGTTACCCACCACGTCAGCTGGGTTTTAAAAGAGAGAATCTAATGTAGATCACATTCATTGAAAAGCCAATACAGAAGCCAGTACCCACACAGCTCTTAATGAACTTTGCTTCTGATGCCAAGTTCATCATTATTTTTTATCACCATGTTTATTTCCCATTTGACCTTTATACTAATTAGAGTTTGACCCTGAAAAGCTGACTCACTTCTGCCTTCACACTCTCAGTCAAGGCTAAACAAAGTTATTATCCCTTTATTCCCAGGGAGAGGAATATTGGAATTTTCTAAAAGAGCAACCCAGGTAACCTATTACAAAACTATACACAATCAATAGCTAATTTCTCTGCATTGATTACTGCTTGGACATTTAACGCGCACCTTCTGGCAACTCGTAGTGTGTGTGTGTGTGTGTGTGTGTGTGTGCGTTCTCCCCATTGGCTCAGTGAGTATTACATTCATCGATTACATGAAGAGGACTAAAAATGCCAAACTGTTCATTTATCTTAATAAAGATTGCTCAAGACCGGATCTGTCTCTCTTTGCTCTGGGCAAGGATGCAATTCATGTAGAAGAACAAATATTATACACAACAGTTTCCTGGGATCTAGAAGCAAAACTATACATTATGACCTGTGACTTGGTCATAACCTAAACTTGTCTACAATATCACATATACTACTTTGTAAAAGTTTGATGTCAGTAAGACATTTTTTTTTTTTTTTGAAAGAGTGTTAGAAGTCTCTTATGCTCACCAACACCATGGCTGTATTTATTTGATCAAAAATACAGTAAAAACAGTAATATTGTGAACTATTATTATTTAAAACAACTATTTTTTATAAAAATATATATTTTTAAAGGTAATGCATTCCTGTGATGGCAAAGCTGAATTTTCAACAGTCTGGCATTTATTATTATTATTATTTTATGTGCACTTACATTGTACTTAATTAAGAAAGTACTAGGTAATATAAGGTAACTACATGGGTTAAGGTTAGGTTAAGCGGTAGGTTCAGGGTTTAGTACTTATTACCCAGTTATAGTAATCACTATAATAGGTATGTTGGGTGTCATGATCCCAGCCTGTGTTCCCCTGTCTTGAGTAAAGATTTTTGTGTTATTTCCTGTCTTGTGCCATGTTTTATAGTTCTTTGTCTCCCCAGGTGTGTCTTGTTAGTTCCCTTGGTTACCCTTGTGTGTTCCCATGACAATTTACCACACCCCCTTGTTACCTTGTTAGCCTGTGTATAAATTGCCCTTGTGTTTGTCTTGTGGTCTGTGAGTTGCTGTTTGCTGTAACATGCTCCTGTCTTGAGTTTCATTGTTTGCCCTGGATTCCCTGTGTTTGTATTGTTAACAAAGTAGTGTTTGCATGTGAATTCTCTCTCTGCTTCATCCCTGCCTCATTGTAAATAGGGAAAACAAAGTGGGTAACACTTTATTTCACAGTGTCATTGTAACATATGTTACATGTAGTTACTATAGTAATAACTAAAAATTATGCATAATTAAATACAACTAACCCTAAGCCAAACCAAACCCTAATCCTAAACCTATAGTAAGTACATGTAGTTACTTAATAGTGCTTAAATGCACAATTACACTGTAACAAAGACACCTTAAAATAAAGTGTAACCACACAGTCCTACCGCCTTGTTTCAGAGTAATTATACATTCTACATACTGAGTATTAATTAACATGTACTTAAAGGGTTAGTTCACCCAGAAATGAAAATAATGTCAATTATTACTCACCCTCATGCCGTTCCACACCCGTAAGACCTTTGTTAATCTTCGGAATGCAAATTGAGATATTTTTGTTGAAATCCGAAGGCTCAGTGAGGCCTGCATAGCCAGCAATGACATTTCCTCTCTCAAGATCCATTAATGTACTAAAAACATATTTAAATCAGTTCATGTCAGTACAGTGGTTCAATATTAATATTATAAAGCGACAAGAATATTTTTGGTGCGCCAAAAAAACAAAATAACGACTTATATAGAGATGGCCAATTTCAAAACACTGCTTCATGAAGCTTCGGAGAGTTATGAATCAGCGTGTCGAATCAGTGGTTCGGAGCGCCAAAGTCACGTGATTTCAGCAGTTTGGCGGTTTGACACGCGATCCGAATCATGATTCGACACACTGATTCTGATTGGTCGCGTTTGAAGCCGTTGTAAAATTCCCAAACACATACAGCTGACCGCATTACATAAGTATCGCTGCGCCACTGAGTGTGTATGTTGCTGCGTCTGTCTTAGCAACCACTCTTAGCAATGTAAACATTATGTTTGTTCTCAATTGATTTTGTTCATTGAAGCACTACATTATGTAAAAGAGTATTGTGAGAGAGATATTGAGTGACCGAGTGTATTACCTGCATTCAGATTTAGCATTTTCCTTCAGGTCAGTCCTATGTTCATAATAAAAAAATGTGTTTGAATGTCTGCTGCGATCTTGTCCTTTTAACATTTAATGGGTTTTCCTGTGCCCTGCTGACACTGACAGCGCTAGTCAAAGCATTTGTCATTTGCATCTTGTTCCGTGTTCACAACAGGTTTCAATATAAAAGTCTTTGCGACTGAGTGACTCGCTCATAAAGACAATCTTTGTCGCCATCTAATGGCGTAATAAATGTATCTTCTGTTGCTGTTCACGGTCAGGGACTATTTTTACCAGCAGAAGGAAGGCTTTTAATGATTTTACTTCATTGCATTGATACTAGGGGTGTAACAGTACACGTATCCGTACCGAACCATTTCAGTACAGGACTTCCGGTACGGTGCACTTGTGTACCGAATGCATTACATTGCAACAGTAAGGTCTCCTATTTGGGAACACTTCAGTTTAAAATAAGCTCTGCGTTTTGTTACTTTCGATAAGAAGGTGTCATCGTCAAATTCGATCCATTTTATCATGAAATTCAAACGGAAAAATGCCGTTTTGACGCTCTTTAATGTGGCGTGACAGATCTCTGTATAGGCGCCACAAGTGGCATTCAAGCGGCAGCGCGGAGCGCGAGTGAACGCGATCATCTTTTCCTCTGTATAGTTACAGAATAAACATGAATGAACATTCAAAGGTATGTTGAAAGATACAGTACAACTTACTGACACTTATAATATCTCGTGTAATCGCTCAATCAGTGCTATAACAGCGGAAAGACGTCAATAAAACAACTTGTAAACAATTTGCCATGTAGCATTTACCTCAGAAAAGCCATTCAGTGTCCACATCTTGTTAGCTACTATGAGAGATTAACTCTTTTGCTAAATATATGCACTATATTATATATTCATTATATTTATATTGACATCATTAGCAACTATTTTTGAAAAAAAAGAAGAAGAAAAAAAAGATGTCGTCGCTATACTTGACACTACGCAGACTAAACCGGCCCTACATCCTAATGTGCATACTATCCACCCTATCCACCCTAAATAGCATTGAAGGATGGATAATATTTAGGATGGACAGTATGCACATTAAGATGCAGGCCATCAGACTGCACTGAACATAACAGTCGGATATAGTTATACAATCTTATTGCTAATCAGGCAGTTGTAGGAAGCGTCACGCCCTCAACCCTTATGTCAAAAGAATGTCAGTCCCACTTCTGCTAGAACAAGAAGAACCTACTTGCTGTGTAGCTATAGTGTACATACATACATACATACATACATACATAAAATGTCAAAATCCATCAAAGAGCTTAATATCCATTACGAACCTATAAACGAAAGCAATATTTTTACTAATGGGGACATTGTGGATGGGCGAGTTGTTTTGGAAGTGACCAAAGAAATAAAGGTGGATAGTTTTTTTGTGAAGCTGAAGGGAGACACGAACGTGCGCTGGACTGAAGAATCAAGCAATGATGGAAAAACCTACAAAGACCATGAGAGATACTTCAAACTAAAGCAATGCTTCATTCAAGAGAGCTCGAAAAAAGGTAAGTTGTACAAAATATTAAATGTTTATAAGTCGTAGTAGTAGTTTACTATTAAATTATTATATAATTAAATAATACACACATGTACTACTACAGGACATATGCAAAATAAATGCTCATATAGTGAACTAACAAATCAAAGTTATGTTGTGTGTGTGTGTGTGTGTGTGTCCTTGTTTTTCTATCCCAGCGGGGGCGATCTGAATACACACTGATTTATGGGGACTTGTGTCATCGTGGGGACCTAAGTTGAGGTCCCGATGAGGAAACAAGCTTATAAATTATACAGAATGAGTTTTTTTTTTTTTTTTTTTTTTTTTTAATGCATAAAGTTTTCTGTGATGGGTAGGTTTAGGGGTAGGGTTAGTGTAAGGCGACATAATATACAGTTTGTACAGTTTAAAAAACGTTATGTCTATGGAGAGTCCGACGAACCAGACGTGTGTGTGTGTGTGTGTGTGTGATAAGAATGGTAAATAATAACTGACTACTTGTATTTCTTACTGTGATGTCTACAGGACAAAGTGAAAAGAATACCACTCTTGTAAGTGGAGAGACTTGTAAGTGACTGGTTTTCATTTTTACCTTGCACTAATAAATAAATTACATAAAACTAAATGGCATAAAATCTTGCATGAAACCTGAAAAGATTGTTTGCTGACAGTAGACTAATTATGCTTGTTGAAAAGGGAACACAACCCTCTTTTAACCCATACAAACAATTATGTTTCTCAGATGGACTAGTGATTAGACCAGGAAGTCATGTTTTTCCATTCAGATTTCAGCTGCCTCAACAGTAAGTGATAAAATACAATCTTCAATGGTACTTCAATGGTAGTTGTTCTTTATTGTGTATTTTATCATACAGTGGCAATAGCTATATATATATATATTACTTTTTGCTAATGCATACATGAGCAATATCACAACAGTAGCAGTGCTATATGGCTGTATCAGCACGGCTATGATTTGGCAGTGCAGCCTTGTGCCGTATAGGTAATCACAGCGTGCTGATATACAGCCATATAGCATGGCTACGAGTGTGATATTGCGTTTATACAACAGTTTGACGGCACAAGTGTAAAAATAAATAAAAACAACAACAATGGAGTGTCTTTAAAAACTGCAGAACTACTTCCTTCCGCCATCGATTTAAATCTCAAGTTAACAGTTTAACAGTTGAGTGAGTCCAAGCCTCCAAAATTCTAAAACGTCACTTTAGAACTAGTAATGACGGAACGCTGAGTCACTTTATTGAAGCTTATTTTATTTTGTAGATTATTATGGTACTATGAGAGAGAGATCGACTAAAAGAGTTTATTATTATTATTGTCATGGTTTTTTACACAAAATATATTTTATGATGTCCTGAAAGGTCATACTCTCTCCCGCTCTCTCACTCAAACGCACACACAATACAGTACGGACACACACGTGCACAGGAACGTGTTGTCAATGCTGCTCTGACGAATTAATCAGTAAAATAGATTAGCAACTTAAAAGCTGCATGACATTTCTCACCAGCGAGGTAATAACCTTCTTGAGGTAGATAAACTTAGTTTCGCTAGTAGAGACTGTGCTGTCGAACACTCTTGTGGTGTATTACCACCTCGGGTGTGCATTATTTTCTAATAATTCAACGGCCTGTCATCAATTATCTCTTATGTACAGTAGGGAAAATTATTATTTGATCCCCTGCTGATTTTGTAAGTTTGCCCACAAAGAAATGAAGGGTTTATAATTTTTATGGTAGTTTTATTTTAACGGGTAGTGACAGAATATCAACCAAAAAAATCCAGAAAAAAAAAAAAAAAAAAAAACATTATATAAAGGTTATAAATTGATTTGCATTTCAGTGAGTGAAATAAGTATTTGATCCCCAAGCAAAACATGACTTAGTACTTGGTGGAGAAACCCATTTTGGCAAGCACAGAGGTAAGACGTTTCTTGAAATTAGTCACCAGATTTGCACACATCTCAGGAGGGATTTTGGTCCACTCCTCTTTATAGATCCTCAATAAATCCTTAAGGTTTCTTGGCTGTCACTTGGCAACTCAAATTTTCAGCTCCCTCCACTGATTTTGGATACTGGCTAGGCCACTCCATGACCTTAATGTACTTCTTCTCGAGCCACTCCTTTGTTGCCTTGGCAGAATGTTTTTGGTCATTGTCATGCTGGAAGATCCATCCATGACCCATCTTCAGTGTTCTGGCTGAGGGAAGGTGGTTCTCGTCCAAGATTTTACAGTACATGGCCCTGTCCATCGGCCCCTCAATGCGGTGAAGTCATCCTGTACCTTTAGCAGAGAAACAACCTCAAAGCATAATGTTTTCACCTCCATGCTTGACTGTAGGGACGATGTTCTTGGAGTCATAGTCAGCATTTCTCTCCCTCCAAACACGGTGAGTTGAGCTGATGCCAAAGAGCTCAATTTTGGTCTCATCTGACCACAGCACTTTCTCCCAAGCCTTCTCTGAATCATTTAGATGTTCATTGGCAAACTTCAGATGGCCTATACATGTGCCTTCTTGAGCAGGGGGACCTTGAGGGCACTGCAGGATTTCAGTCCGTTGCGGCGTAGTGTGTTACCAATGGTTTGCTTGGTGACTGTTGTCCCAACTGCCTTTAAATCATTAATAAGCTCCTCCCGTATAGATCTGGGCTGATCCATCACCTTTCTCATGATCATCCTTACCCCATGAGGCGAGATCTTGCATGGAGCTCCAGATCAAGGGTGATTGATGGTTATTTTGCATTTCTTCCATTTCCGAATAATCGCACCAACAGTCTCCTTCTCACCAAGCTTCTTGCTGATGTAGCCCATTCCAGCCTTGTGCAGGTCTACACTCTTGTCCCTGACGTCCTTTGACAGCTCTTTGGTCTTGCCCATGGTGGTGGAGAGGTTGGAATGGAAGATACAGATTCTGTGGATGGGTCTTTTATACAAATAACAAGCTGATATCAGGAGTACTTTCTTAAAGTGACAGGACTAATCTGTGTTCCACATGGGCACGTAACCAATCTGTCGGAGGCAGAATTCTTGCTGGTTGGTATTGTCATGGAACAGAAGGCAACAGACAGGTAAGTTGAATATAGAGTTTATTGACAGGATGGGTGGATCAACAGGAACGTGAAGTGGCAGAAGTGAGTATAGCAGCTCAAGGTAAACAGATGATGACTTAGCTGAAGTGTAACCAGTGTTTCTTGGATGCTAATCAATTTATAACCTTTATATAATGTGTTTTTTCTGGATTTTTGGTAGATATTTTGTCTCTATCAGTTAAAATAAACCTACCATAAAAAGTTATAGACACTTTGTTTCTTTGTAACTTACAAAATCAGCAGGGGATCAAATAATTTTCTCCACTGTATTACCTGCATCTGATATGGCATTCATTCATCAGGTCGATGTCCATAATATTATATCCATTACAAAAAATCTGTTTGAATGTACGCTGAGGAAAGTGATATCTTTTAAAAGTTAAGGGGATTTCTCACAGTGCTAAAACAACTTCCTTGTTCTGACTCGCTCAAGAGTCTTTGCCCCCATCTAATAGCGTAATAATGTAACTTTCACTGATACTATTGACAGACCCTTTCTCAATACCAAATATGGCATATTAATCATATAAAATAATATTTATTGAACAATATTTAAATTAACAAAAATAGCCATTATAAAAGACAAACACAAGCAAACAATAATCAAAATCAAATAAATAAAAAATACAAGCAACAATTCAGTCAAACATACAAAAGTAGTGCTCTAGTACAGGAATTAAGTTAAATATAGCCTAAATATAAAGTTATGAAACTTACTTTCCCATTTTAAGCATAATAAAAAAAAGTTCTGCTGCTCACGGCGTGTGTTGCGCAATCGCTCCAGCATCCTCGTTCAGCTCCCACAACACTCGGTCCTGCTCTGCTTCATACTACAGTAATGTTAATACTTGCATCCATGAACATGATTTCTTCCTGAGTCCTATCCCGATTGTTTCCACCGGCTGTGATGTGAAGACCACATGTTCCAAGATTCCATGCTCAAACTTGCCATCATCAAGCTACGCCTTTGTTTTGAATAGGCCTCTAGCGACCTCTAGCGGACAGAAATCTTACATATTGCACCTTTAACCCAAATCATTTTGCTCTGGAACAAGTAATAGATTAATAAGATCAAAGATTGCCTGTTTGATATACCCCAAATTAAATATATCTCATTTAACCACTATCTAAGAGCCAGCGGCAAATTCCCAAAGGACTGGTCGAGATGAAGCTGTTCCCTGCGGGTACATGAGAGCTGAACGGCCACTGGCGGCCTGGAGCTCGCATCTGCGAAAGCATCAAAACAAATTGTAAAATAGGCGTTATGATTAAATATGAGTCACATATTTCAGGTCTAAAATTAACTATATTCTCGCCTAAAAAATAACATTTTGTGGTATAAAAACGGTAGTATTTATAAAAAAAATATGGTGGATTTGCTTAACCGCCATGACAGTTGCCGCAAGCAGAGTGATACAAACGATGAAACATAGCTCTGATACTGGGAGACAGCCAATCAGATTTGAGAACCAGAAAGAACTGTTGTATAAATGACCATATTATGCACTATAATGCTTGTCAGTCATTTGTGAGAACCTAAAGATTTTTTATTTTACCTTAATTGCAGAAATATGCCTCCATCTTTTAAAGGATATTATGGCTCAGTTAAGTACGTCATAACAGTACAGCTGAAGAGGCCTTGGAAGCCATCATCTACTACATGTACAGAATTAACCTTTTTGCCCAGGAATGATGGGACCAATGATCATTTACTGGTATGAATTATAATACCATGTTTGACTCTTTGGCATTCATCTATTGATAAATAGAGAGATTATGTAACTGCTTATACTGTCATCAGAATTGTGATTTAAATCATTTGCTTGTGACCTAGATTTTTTTGTTTTGCGACCTAAATTTTAGTTCACTCATTTCAATATTTTGTTATACAGCAACCACTATCTGGCACACAAGACAAGAAGATGAAACTTTTTGGCTCAGGAAAAATGTCAATGACAGTAGAAGCTGACAAAACTGGCTATATGCAAGGTGATCACCTGTGTAGCTCTCAAACACCTTAGTCAAAGCTGCCTAAACTGAAGACACTAGCCTATAATGCCAATAGACGGGTTTCCATCAACATATTTTTATGCACATTTTGAGACATTGCATGTAAATCCTAGATGTAAACAGCAACATGTTGTAAAGAGCAAAATTTCCCAAATTTGCATAAAAACATATACGGTCACTTGAGGTGGGTCCCCCTTTTATTACATAAGAAGTCATGGGCATAAACTGTGATGGAAACAAATTTACTGAATAAATTCCTTGATCTGCATCAAAAAAGTCATGAGACTAAATAATTCAGACAACAGTAGAGCAATAACTTTAAACGGTATCTTAAATCTCTAAAAATAGTAATTCTGAGATACTGAAGTGAAAGGCTGACAAGAAGTTTAATTGACTTCCATTCCCATTGATATTTAACTCCAATTTCTCTGAATGTGACTACTTTGTTCTCTTGAACACACTGAATGGAAACACTACTTTATCTGCAAATAGGTTTTACTTAAATTAAATGTGCAACTTATGGAAAATTTTCTCCTTTTTTCCCCATTATTGATAAATGTTGTCTCTAATTCCTTGTAATTGCTGCAGGTGAAACAATCCGAGTTTCTGTTGATGTTGACAACTCTTCATCTCGTGACGTCAAGCTAAAGTACAACCTCAGGCAGAAACAGACATTCATTGCTGGCGGGAGAACTAAAATAAAACTTAAGGATATAGTCAAAGAAACTAAAGATCGCATCCCATCTGGAGAAAAGACAAAATTCATACTGGACATGAACCTTCCACGTGACCTGACTGTCACCATTGAAAACTGCAGAATTATAAAAGTGCAGTATGAACTCAAGGTGCTACTTTGTCTTTCTTAGTATTGACATATTGAAAGTGATAGTTCACCCCCAAATTAAAATTTGCTCACCCTCATGTCATTTCAAACCTGTACAACTTTCTTTCTTCTTTGGGGAAAAAAAAAAAAAAAAATTGAAACAGTTCTTTAAATTTCAGAATATCTTCTTTTGTTTCCTGCAGAAGAAAGAAAGTCATACAGGTTTGAAACAACATAATGGCGAGTAAATGAAAGAAATTACTATTACTACTAAACTATTCCTTTAATTTTCACAAATTTCTCAAATGCTTTTTAATTTGTGTGCTAAAAGAGTCTATAACAACATTGATTTTACAACAGACAAGATTTTCTAACAAAGAGTAAAGCAAAAATAAATAAATGATTTGTTTTCTCTCCTTTGTAACTTCAACACATAGTGTCACAGTTCTCTTAAACTATTCTGTCCCCGATTGTCTTTCAGGTCTTTCTGGATGTGTCTTTCGCCTCAGATCCAGTAGTCAAATTTCCTGTGGTTATTCTTCCAGCTGACCAACAATGTCCTCCCTGTCAAGACCCACCTGCAGGATTCCAGCCATATCCGCCACCTCAGCCTAACCTTGTGCCCTATACTGGTGAACAACCACCTCCATATGCAGAACTTTACCCCAACTTGTATGACCCTACAGCTCTACCCCATCCAGGAGCTGCTGCAGGGGTTTATCCAGATCCAAATGCCATGCTGCCTGGTTTCCATCCGGCTCCATCTGCACCAGTTTATGATCCAAATCAAAGCACTAAAGAATCCTTTAATAATGTCCCTTATTAGTCTCTTTCAACAGACAAACTTCTGACTACCACTTATGATGTGTCAGTTATAACTTATCTGCATGAATTCAAGCTTGGTGCCTATTGTGCCTTTTAAACTTTCACCCAAAAATGAAATGTGTCATTAATTACTCACCTTCATGTCATTCCAAACCCAGTAAGACCAGTAAGAATTAAGGTTGAACCACTGTAGTCACATGAACTATTTTAACGATGTCTTTACTACCTTTCTGGGCCTTGAAAGTGGTAGTTGCTTTGCTGTCTATGGAGGGACAGAAAGCTCTTGGATTTCACAAAAATATCTTAATTTGTGTTCTTAAGATGAACGAAGGTCTTACGGGTTTGGAAAGACATGAGGGTTAGTAATTAAAGAAAGAATTTTTCATTTTTGCATGAACTAACCCTTTAATTTTTACAGGGAATGTACAGTATAATCTTCAGTTTTTGAGATGTCAGGGTTTTTTTGGCCTTTGTAGTTCACTGTTCAGTTTCCCCTTTTACCCAGTGCTCCAAAATCACTGGTCTAAAAAAACTTCTCTATCCTTTTTGCAGTACAAAAACATTTTAATAAAATTATAGCTGATCACTACAACTAAAACTTATTTTGCTGATAGTACTGCAGTTGTATTGATAATATATGTTCATATTAGAGGATATTGCAGCTTTTTAGTACTAGATTTGCACTTTTGACCTCCGTCCATGATAAAATTCTCACTTCATTGATTATTAACTCTCACTTCAACTAATGCACAGATCCAGTATATTGACACGCATCCAATTTATTTCCCAACTATTTAAATTCACTTAAGACATAACCAACTGTTCCATAAAATGATTGGCTACAGACATTCAGCTTCAGACATTCCTGAAAGGGTTAGTTCACCCAAAATTTCTGTCATTAATTACTCACCCTCATGCAGTTCCACATCCGTAAGATGTTAGAGATAATTGTGCTGCATGTTTAATATATATATATATATATATATATATATATATATATATATATATACACATTTTTTTTTTTTTTTTTTTGTGAAACCAGGATACTTTTTCTTAGGATACTTTAATAAATAAAGTTCAAAACAATAGCATTTATTTCAATTTTAAATAGAATTTTTTATAACATGATTAATGTCTTGCTGAAAAGATTTTTAAATAATTTCAGTCATATTTTCTGTCTTACATAGTGGCACTGCAAATTTATCGGCATATTAGTTATGTCTCACCCAGATGTACAATCAGTAACAGTCTAACAAGGCTTGAACTCTGATGGCATCTGATCTCTAGTAGACCTCTATTAGACTCAAATTCAGATGCTCTGGATTCAATAGCTGATATATATATTTTTTTTTTTTTATGACAAAAATATTATGGTAAGTAAATTCAAGACTTAAAGAGCCCAACAAACAAGGCCACAAATGCAAAATTTTATGCCTGACTAAATAAGACCAACAAAATTGTTTAAAAAGGAAGACAAATGGCACCACATAGTGGCTGAGAGTTCAAGCTCATCCAATCTTTCTTACAACCAGATTGTATAACTGCAGCATATGTTTATATAGTATATAGCACATTTCATTCAGCAATTTAAATTGTTTTAAAAATATATATTTTTTTTTAAGTGAAATCATAAAACAATCATAACATATGTGTAAGAAAGTAAAATAAATAATACGCCTAATGTAAAAAAAAAAATAAATAAAAAAAAAAAATAAAAAAATATATATATATAATTTAATTCAAAAGGTATTAAAAACAAATATAAGGAAATGAGTCATTTTAATTAGAAATGAGCTAGGGGTGAAATCATAGGAGTCATGATCCTTCCAACGTACATCATCCTGAGTTTAAAGTAAAAAATCCAAGTTTCTATAAACTATTTGGGAAACATTTTATTAAATTCAATATAAACAATTATCCCATTGTTGCTGATAGTAGAAAAAAAATGTCATTATTGCTGTTATTATTGATATTTTTATTGTTAATAATAATGATAGTAATAATATAAACAATGTGTATACATCATTAAAAGAGTGTAGAGCTGAGCAATTATGTTAACGGTACAGTAGTGTTTTATTTTGAAAAAAAAATAAAAACGGAAGTGATGTCGTCGGTAGGTTGACACCACGCAGACTAAACCATAAGACTGCACTGAACATAACAAACCCCTGTGTAATATAGCAATAGTCAGATATAGTTATGCAATCTCATTGCTAACCAGGCAGTTGTAGGAAGTGTCACGCCCTCAACCTGTGCTTTATTGTAAATAGAATGTCAGTCCCGTTTCACCTACGAGAACGAGAAGAGCTCGCGTGCTGTGCAGCTATAGTGTATATGTACATAAAATGTCAAAATCCATCAAAGGGCTTAGTATCCATTATGACCCTATTAATGAAAACAATACTTTTAGTAGTGGGGACATTGTGGAGGGGCAAGTTGTTTTGGAAGTGACCAAAGAAATAAGAGCGGATAGTTTATTTGTGAAGCTCACGGGAGACGCGAATGTGCACTGGACTGAAGGATCAGGCGATGACGAAACAACCTACAGCGACCATGAGAGATACTTCAAACTAAAGCAATACTTCATTCAAGAGAGCTCGAAAAAAGGTAAAGTGCACAAAATATTAAATTATTATACCCCCGGTTTCACAGACAAAGCTTAAGCTAGTCCTAGATTAAAATGCATGTTTGAGCTGCTTTAACTGAAAGTAACTTGTACTGACAGATCTAAAATATGTCAGTACCATTGTTTTGTCTCAAGATGCACACCAGTAATGTTTTTTTTTTTTTTCTAGTGAACGTTTATAAAAGATACTTAAATGCCCTAATTGAACTAAGGCTTAATCCTGGTTTAGGCTAAGCCCTGTCTGTGAAACCGGGCTTGTAAGTTGTAGTAGTAATTTACTATTAAATTATTATATAATTAAATAATACACACGTCAAAGTAGGGACTGATCATGCTTGGGAAAAAGAAAAAAAAGAGAAGTTGTTGTTTTGTTTTGTGTGTGTGTGTGTGTGTGTGTGTGTGTGTGCGTGCGTTTTTGTGACATATCAGGAAGACACAAATTTGTATAATGACATGGGTATGACATAGGTATTACAAGGAGAAGGTGACTTATGCGGACATTACCCCATGTCCCCATTTTTCAAAAGGCTTATAAATCATACAGAATGAGGTTTTTTTTTTTTTTTGAGAAAGTGAAAATGTGCAGTTTCCTGTGATGGGTAGGTTTAGGGGTAGGGGTAGTGTAGGGGGATAGAAAATACTGTGTGTGTGTGTGTGTGTGTGTGTGTGATAAGAATGGTAAATAATAACTGACTACTTGTATTTCTTACTGTGATGTCTACAGGACAAAGTGAAAAGAATACCACTCTTGTAAGTGGAGAGACTTGTAAGTGACGGGTTTTCATTTTTTACCTTGCACTAATAAATAAATTACATAAAACTAAATGACATAAAATCTTGCATGAAACCTGAAAAGATTGTTTGCTGACAGTAGACTAATTATGCTTGTTGAAAAGGGAACACAACCCTCTTTTAACCCATACAAACAATTATGTTTCTCAGATGGTCCAGTGATTAGACCAGGAAGTCATGTTTTTCCATTCAGATTTCAGCTGCCTCAAAAGTGAGTGATAAAATACAATCTTCAATGGTATTCCAATGGTAGTTGTTCTTTATTTCTTAAATATGTGCACAGTGAAATAATAACAATATTTGGCATGTGTAATTCTCAGCCCATAACCACAATATAGAGAACAAATGGGTGAATAAGCAAGAGCTTACAATAAGAATAAGCCAGAGTTACTCAAGTAATGGTTCCCAGAGAGTAGGGATTAAGACAATGCATCAAAGCTGACACGATGGGGAAACTCCCTTTGCTGCTTCCTACTTCCTTCTAATTCAATCAGTAGGTCATTGTATTATAAGCAAAACTAGCCCCTGCATCATCATCTTCTAAAAAAGCAGATGTCAGTCACATTTATTGCTCATTATTCTAGAATATTTTATTTAATAATATTCTGCATGTGTTGTGAAGTAAAAAAAGTTATAAAGTATATGCAGGCATGTTAAATTATTCCAAATTATTTGGAATGGATTGAAAACCTATTATCATACAGTGGCAATGGCTAAAAAATATTATATACATACATACATGCATACTTTTTGCTAATGCATACATGACCATATTATGCACTATAATGCTTGTCAGTCATTTGTGAGAAACTAAAGATTTTTATTTTACCTTAATTTCAGAAATATGCCTCCATCTTTTAAAGGATTTCATGGCTCAGTTAAGTACATCTTAACAGTACAGCTGAAGAGGCCTTGGAAGCCATCATCTACTACATGTACAGAATTAACCTTTTTGCCCAGGAATGATGGGACCAATGATCATTTACTGGTATGAATTATAATACCATGTTTGGCCTGAAAAGCCATTTCTGTTTAAAATATCCTTTTTTTTTTAAATTGATCTTATGAAGTATTCTATTTTTTTGAGATAGTGAATTGTTGGGTTTTTGTTAAATGTGAGCCAAAATCATCAAAATTAAAGGAACAAAAGACTTAAAGTACTTCAGTCTGTGTGCATGGAATTTATTTAATACATGAGTTCCACAATTTGAGTTGAATTACTGAAATAAATGTAATTCTTACAATTTACAATTCTTCTGTAACTTTTCCACAACATTCTAATTTATTGAGATGCACCTGTACTGTCATCAGAATTGTGATTTAAACCACTTGCTTTGACCTAGAGCTCAGAGGAAATTTATTGTGATTTTAATTTACTCATTTCAATATGTTGTTATACAGCAACCACTATCTGGCACACAAGACAAGAAGATGAAACTTTTTGGCTCAGGAAAAATGTCAATGACAGTAGAAGCTGACAAAACTGGCTATATGCAAGGTGATCACCTGTGTAGCTCTCAAACACCTTAGTCAAAGCTGCCTAAACTGAAGACACTAGCCTATAATGTCAATAGCCGGGTTTCCATCAACATATTTTTACGCACATTTTGAGATATTTCATAAAAATCATGTAAATAAACATGCAAATAAAATTTCCCAAATTTGCATAAAAACATATATGGTCTTGGATGCAACTTGGATGGAAAACCCGGCTACAGTCATTTTGTCTTCTTGTTTTCCCATTATTGATAAATGTTGTCTCTAATTCCTTGTAATTCCTTGTAATTGCTGCAGGTGAAACAATCCGAGTTTCTGTTGATGTTGACAACTCTTCATCTCGTGACGTCAAACTAAAGTACAACCTCAAGCAGAAACAGACGTTCATTGCTGGCGGGAGAACTAATCATGCATTTAAGGATATAGTCAAAGAAACTAAAGATCGCATCCCATCTGGAGAAAAGACAAAATTCATAGTGGGCATGAACCTTCCACGTGACCTGACTGTCACCATTGAAAACTGCAGAATTATAAAAGTGCAGTATGAACTCAAGGTGCTACTTTGTCTTCCTTAGTATTGCCATATTTAAAATGACATTTCACCCCCAAATTAAAATTTGCTCACCCTCATGTCATTTCAAACCTGTACAACTTTCTTTCTTCTTTGGAACACTAAAGAAGATATTTTGAAACAGTTTAAACATTCTTTAAATTTCAGAATATCTTCTTTTGTGTGCTGCAGAAGAAAGAAAGTCATACAGGTTTGAAACAACATAATGGCAAGTAAATGAAAGAAATTGGGCAACTATGCCTTTAATTTTCACAAATTTCTCAAATGCTTTTTAATTTGTGTGCTAAAAGAGTCTATAACAACATTGATTTTACAACAGACAAGATTTCTAACAAAGAGTAAAGCAAAAATAAATAAATGATTTGTTTTCTCTCCTTTGTAACTTCAACACATAGTGTCACAGTTCTCTTAAACTATTCTGTCCCCAATTGTCTTTCAGGTCTTTCTGGATGTGTCTTTCGCCTCAGATCCAGTAGTCAAATTTCCTGTGGTTATTCTTCCAGCTCACCAACAATGTCCTCCCTGTCAAGACCCACCTGCAGGATTCCAGCCATATCCGCCACCTCAGCCTAACCTTGTGCCCTATACTGGTGAACAACCACCTCCATATGCAGAACTTTACCCCAACTTGTATGACCCTACAGCTCTACCCCATCCAGGAGCTGCTGCAGGGCTTTATCCAGATCCAAATGCCGTGCTGCCTGGTTTCAATCCGACTCCATCTGCACCAGTTTATGATCCAAATCAAAAAACCAAAGAATCCTTTCCTAATGTCCCTTATTAGTCTCCTTCAACAGACAAACTTCTGACTACCACTTATGATGTGTCAATTATAACTTCATGGTTTTATCTGCATGAATTCAAGCTTGGTGCCTATTGTGCCTTTTAAACTTAGCACTTTTCTTAAAGGGTTAGTTCATTATCATTAATTACTCACCTTCATGTCATTCCAAACCCAGTAAGACCTTCATAAAATTAAGGTTGAACCACTACTTTGGACACACATCACATGGACTATATTAACGATGTCTTTACTACCTTTCTGGGCCTTGAAAGTGGTAGATGCTTTGCTGTCTATAGAGGGACAGAAAGCTCTTGGATTTCATCAAAAATATCTTAATTTGTGTTCTGAAGATGAACGATGGTCTTAGGGTTTGGAACGACATGAGGGTTAGTAATTAAAGAAAGAATTTTTCATTTTTGCGAGAACTAACCCTTTAATTTTACATGGAATGTACAGTATAATCTTCAGTTTTTGAGATGTCAGGGATTTTTGGCCTTAAAAAGGCCCTGTGCTCCAAAAACACAGGTCTAAAAACTTTAGCAGATCTAAAAACTAAAAAAATATAGCGGATCACTCCTACTGAAACTTATATGCAGTACTACTGCTGATAGTACTGCATTTGTATTGATAATGTGTTCATATTAGAGTATATTGCAGCTTTTTCTTGGTACTAGATTTGCGGTTTTGACCTCCGTCCATGAAATTATAGACTGTAATTGCTGCAAAAATATTACATGCTTGTTTGTGTTACTTACCAAAGTTATGATTATTGCATGAAATGCTGGTTACTCAAGAGTCAAATGCAAAGTATCTACTAAAGGTATAACAACACAGACACTATGAAATTATGATAAAATAATTGTTTTAATCCATGTCACTACTTCTCAGCCTTGATTATTTTACAATAACATATTTTTTTGCTAAAGCTACAAAAGTTATTCGGTCAAGGTCAGTGAGTGATTTTCTTTTGTTCTTTGATTAACATTAATGACAGACAGCAACAGGTACACTATATTGTCAAAAGTATTGGGACACCCCTCCAAATCATTGAATTCAGGTGTTTCAATCACTTCCATGGCCACAGATGTATAAAATCAAGCACCTAGGCATGCAGACTGCTTCTACAAACATTTGTGAAAGAATGGGTCGCTCTTAGGAGCTCAGTGAATTCAAGCGTGGTACCGCCAACTTTCTGCAGAGTCAATAGCTACAGACCTCCAAACTTTGTGTGGCCTCCCTATTAGCTCAAGAACAGTGCATAGAGAGCTTCATGGAATGGGTTTCCATGGCGGAGCAGCTGCATCCAAGCCTTACATCACCAAGTGTAATGCAAAGCGTTGGATGCAGTGGTGTAAAGCACACCGCCACTGGACTCTAGAGGAGTGGAGACGTGTTCTCACATCTGTAAGACCTTCGTTCATCTTCAGAACACAAATTAAGATATTTTTGATGAAATCCAAGAGGTTTGTTTTATTTGTATTCTCGTTGCTTCATAACATTAAGGTTGAACCACTGTAGTCACATGGACTATTTTAACAATGTCTTTACTACTTTTCTGGACTGTGAATGACTGTAATTACGTTGCTTTCTATGGGGCAGGGGTTCCCAACCACATTCCCGGAGGCCTCCCAACACTGCATGTTTTCCATGTCTCCTTAATCAAACGCATCTGATTCAGATCATCAGCTCATTATTAGAGACTCCAAGACATGAAATGGGTGTGTCAGACAAAGGAGAGATGCAAAATATGCAGTGTTGGGGGGCCTCCACGAACGTGGTTGGGAACCACTGCTATGGGGGATTTAAAAAAAAAAAAAAAAACTCGGATCTCATCAAAAATATCTTAATTTGTGTTCTGAAGATGAACAAAGGTCTTACAGGTTTGGAATGACATGAGGGTGAATAAATAATGACAGAAGTTTCTTTTTTGGGTGAGCAGCGCCTTATTCCCCTTTTTAGGGAACCTAAGATGTTATCCTTCGAAGCTGAACTTCGACGCTGCGCAGGAATGCAATACCCACTGTGCCATACTGAACAAATGCCTGCTCACTGTGCTGTGAAATAAACCAGTGAACTAGGCTGTAGCCTATGTCTCTTTCATTGGTCTCACATAATTTTAGTCTTGCAGTCTCTACTAATGTACTAATGAGTTGAATCAGATGTTCAAAAAGTACAGTGGTTGGAGTCCTCAGGACAGGTTTGAGAAGCACTGCTATAAAACAACCTGTCCTTCTCGTCAGCCTTGTTCACTTGCTGCGGTTGCCATTGATCTTATTTACGTTTGTTAGTATTTTGTTTTAGTCATTTTGAGTGATTTGAGAGAGTGTTTTGTGTGATTGCTTGTTTGAAAGATAGTTTGCCTGATTGAATAGTTTGGATATTTGTGATTTACAACTACTGTCTGTTTACTGACCTTGATTTTAGTATTGTCTTTGTAAATATTCCATTTGTAGGCTACATAAGATTTAGGAAGTAGGGAGTCTGACACCATTTTTGTTTTGACTTTATTTATTGTTTATGCTTGGGGAGTTAAGGAAATTGTATTTTCTTTTCTTTGTGAAGTTTGGATAAAGGGAAATGCTGTTTAGCTTTTCGGTTTGTTTTTAGCCTTGTCTGCTCCTCAAGTCAAAACCCCAATTTCGATGACTTTCTCAATATAATTATAACATTCATTATTATTTTAAACATTTACAGTTTTATTATTGTCAGAGGTCAGAAAGGCTCCATCACCACCCAGTCACAGAGATCACTGTCACCAGAGTACTAATCACCCGCACCTGATCATCTTCTCATCTCCTCATCACCACAGCAGCATATAAGCACACACTTCACCCTGGCACTTTGTCTGGTCTCGTTTTGAGTAGGACTCACCTGTTTTCACTTACCTGTGGACTGTGTATGCCATATCCCACCATCGTCTCTCCTGTTCCTCCCTGTCTCCAGCGTCTTCTCCTCTGGACTCTGACAATTCTCCAGCCTTGCCAAAGTGTGCGCTTCAGCTTCTCTTATCCACAACCTCCTCAACCATCTTACAAAGAAATGAACTGTCAGTATTCCTGTCATTATTGCATTCACTGCTGGAATTACCATACTCACCTGCTTGTGTCCGTTACCTGCTTCTACAAAATAAACTCTCTTTTTCATTACAACTTTGTTGTGAGTCTGTGTTCTGTAACAATTATCAAGTTCTTTTCCCTTTTTTTTTTTTCCCTGTTGCGTCCTTTACCCCTAGATGGGGTGTAACCCTTATTAAAAACAAGGTTCATCTTCTGTTGTGGTGAACAATCAGGTCCCTCATTCAATCTGGTCTCCGTCTATCACAGTGAACTCTGAACTGAAAGATATGTGCTGACCAGGTGTAGGAAGTGCCACACCCTCAAAACATTTTTTTTTTTCTCGAAGCATGAACTTTGTCATTCCTGCTTCACCCATGAGAACGGGAAGAGCAAACATACTGTGTAGCTGTCTTTGAATGTCTATAGTGTACGAACATAGAAACAAAAATGTCAGGATCCATCAAAGTCCTCAGTCTTCATTACAACAAGATTAATGAAAGCAATACTTTTACTAGTGGGGATATTGTGGAGGGGCAAGTTGTTTTGGAACTGACCAAAGAAATAGATGTGGACAGTTTTTTTGTGAAGCTGAAGGGAGATGCAAACGTGCACTGGACTGAAAAATCAGGTGATAACGAAAGAACCTACAGCGACCATGAGAGATACTTCAAACTAAAGCAATACTTAATTCAAGAGAGCTCAAAGAAAGGTGAAGTTGCGCATATATACATGTATGTGTGTGTGTGTGTGTGTGTGTATATATATATTGAAATATTATTACAATTTAAAATAACTGTTTTCTGTTTGAATATATTTTATAAAGTAATTTATTCCTGTGATCAAAGCTGAATTTTCAGCATCATTACTCCAGTCTTCAGTGTCACATGATCCTTCAGAAATCATTCTAATATGCTGATCTGCTGCTCAAGAAACATTTATTGTGTGCAATTGTACAAAATATTTGTGTACAATATTTATAACATTATAAATGTCTTTACTGTCACTTTTGATCAATTTAATGCATCCTTGCTGAATAAAAGTATTAATTTCTTTAATTTCTTTTCAAAAAAATAAAAATAAAAATTCTTACTGACCCCAAACTTTTGAACGGTAGTGTATAATGTTACAAAAGCTTTGTATTTCAGATAAATGCTGTTCTTTTGAACTTTCTATTCATCAAGGAATCCTGAAAAAAAGTACATAACTGTTTTCAACATTGATAATAATCATAAATGTTTCTTGAGCACCAAATCATCATATTAGAATGATTTCTAAAAAAATCTTACAGATTTCTAAAAATCTTACAGATTCCAAACTTTTGACTGGTAGTATGTATGTGTGTGTGTGTGTGTGTGTGTGTGTATTAAGAGCGTTTAGTGACCGTAGACTAGCTTGTTGAAATATTAACAGTATCACAACTGTCTTTTAACCCATACTAACAAACCTTATGTTTCTCCAGATGGACCAGTGATTAGACCAGGATATCATGTTTTTCCATTCAGATTTCAGCTGCCTCAAAAGTGAGAATTGCTGTCTTTCAAAATGCATCTTCAATGGTCGTTTTCCTTTATTGTGTAAATATATTCAGTGTGAATATGCTCGGCAAGTGTGAATCACGTCACCAGTGTTGGGCACGTTACTTTAAAAAAGTAATTAGTTATAGTTACTAGTTACTTCTAACAAATAGTAACGGAGTTAGTAACGGAGTTACATCATTATAAAAGTAACTAATTACCAGGGAAAGTAACTATTGCGTTACTTTAAAAAAAATAAAATAAAATAAATAGCCAATGTCAAATAACTTGGATGCCCCCAATATTAAATATAAGTCTAAAAATAAATGATGCTTGATCCGACTCGTGACTCATGATCCGCTCTTCCTCACGACATGAAATTTCTCTGTACTGTACTACGTGTTGGTAGCCATTAAAGAAAACGTACTTTCATATTTATGTTTAAATAGGCCTATGCTATGTTTTAAATTCATCTATTTGATTATGAAAAGTGAACAGCATGAGTAAGATAGAATACATCATAAGATGCGCAATATATCGGGAGACATGGCGTGGGTCAGACATGATTTTGACCACTTCGTTAAGTTTTGTTTTGTAGAAAGCCTTTCTTTAAAGTGAATTTCGTTTTGTAAAAATTGTATCTTAATTTTAATCAATGTTTCATCAACCAATTGCCTGTATTTAATAAATAAGAACAAATATAGCAGACAATATAATCATGACATGGAGGCGCGGGCGCGATCACCTGAACTGGAGCGCCTCTTATAGGCTAAATGAACCGAAACTCAGCGTATATAGGCTGCTTGCCTCACAGACATGAGAAATACATCTATAGAAAGATTGAAATGACTACTTTTAAACAAAATAATTCCACTATGAGGAGATGATGAGAGTCAGCAATGTCAATTCCATTTTCCCAGCTGACACTGATTCAGAAAACATTAGTTTGTTAATAAACAATTAAAATGTCTCCTTGCTGTTTTTGTCACATTCATAATCATTACTTTTGCCGGTTCTTTATGGCAAGCTTTATGCGTGCGCTTGAGTGATAGCCTATATTACGTAAACGCTCATTATTATGGGCTATTCTCTCCAGTATTTAAGAAATTAAAACAATATAAATGATTAGTCAACTAATGGCTTAAATGAACAACTACTAGTCGACTAGAAAAAAAAAAATATTTCACATATTTTCGATCCAGCATGTCACAAATGGTATTCTGGTTTGAGCTCGCGCTCCGCTCGCATGCTCTGACACACACACACACACACACACACACACAAACACGGAGCATCGAACATTATAATCAGTTTAAAATTGTATTTGTGTATGACTAAGCTGTACTATTTCTTTACAACAGAACGCTTTGCAGGTCTATCATCTCTAGTCACACACCAGTCATCATCAGTCAGCATGTATCCCACGCCAACACACATACACACCAGAGAAAAACTTTATAAGTCCTATGGCTGAGAGAGAGAGCTACTCGGATGAAAACCGCTTCAGTGAGCTCAATTATAGTAACGCCGCATTTTTTTGTCAGTAACGGTAACGGCGTTGTAACGGAGGAAAAAGTAATTCGTTTGATTACACGTTACTGAAAAAAGTAACGCCGTTTATTTATAACGCCGTTATTCCCATCACTGCACGTCACATAAACAAAATGTACAGAATACATTCCCTATTAGTAAGTTTTGATATTAAATGACCCCCAAATCAATAAGAACCCCCAAACAGCAGATGCCAGTCATATTGATTGCATATCTTTAGACAATATTTGCTTTAATAAAATTATATTATTTGCATATTATTCTAGAATGTTTGCTTTAATAATATTGTACATGTGCTAATAGTAAAATATGAACAATATACAACTGTTATTCTTATTAGATTAAAAACTGTGCCATCGCACAAGTGACAATGGTTTTATTTACTTGCTAATGCATACGAATTGCATGCATGACCATAATGCTTGTCAGTCATTTATGAGTAACTAAAGATTTTTATTTTACCTTAATTTCAGAAATATGCCTCCATCTTTCAAAGAATTTCATGCTTGGGTTAGATACGTCATGACAGTAAAGCTGAAGAGGCCTTTGAAGCCAACATCTACAGCATGTACAGAATTAACCTTTGTGCCCAGGAATGATGATCATTTACTGGTATGAATTATAATAGCATGTTTGACACTTTGGCACTCATCTATTGATAAATAGAGAGATTATGTAACTGCTTATGCTGTCATCAGAAGTCAAGTAATGTAATTTAAATCATTTGCTAGCTTAGAAGAAATCAATTTTTAGTTTAATCATTTAAAAAAATAAATCTTTTTTTTTTTCTTTCTTCATGCAGCATCCACAATGTGGCACACAAGACAAGAAAATGAAACTTTTTGGCTCAGGAAAAATGTCAATGACAGTAACAACAGATAAAACTGGCTATATGCAAGGTGATCACCTGTGTAGCTCTCAAGTGTATCAGTCAAAGCTGCCTAAACTGAAGAGTCTATAATGCCAATCTCAGTTTGTTTATTTATTTATTTATTTATTTATTTTTTAAACTAATAAATGTTCTCTCTATATCCTTATTATTATTTCTGCAGGTGAAACAATCAAATTTTTTGTTGATATTGACAACTTTTCATCTCGTGACGGCAAGTTAAAGTACAGCCTCATGCAGCAACAGACTTTCATTGTTGGCATGAGAACTAAAAGAAGATTAAGATACATAGTCCAAGAGACTAAAGATTGCATCCCATCTGGAGAAAAGCAAGAATTCATAGTAAACCTGAAGCTTCCACGTGACCTGACTGTCACCATTGAAAACAGCAGAATTATAAATGTGCAGTACCAACTCAAGGTGCTATTTCGTCTTCTTTTGTATTGCCATATTTAAAGGGATAATTCATCCAAAAATTGAAAATTCTGGCATCATTTACTCATCCTCATGTCTTTCTAAACCTGTATGGCTTTCTTTCTTTCTTATGTGGAAGACAAATAGTATCCTGAAAAATGTCTTATGTGTCTTAAGTGTTATTTTGTACATAAGTCAGCTGGGTCCATTCATGTTGTTTTGGATTGAATTAATCATTCAATAATTCTTCAAAATCTTTTGTGTTAGACGAAAGAACATTTTAAGAAAACAACAGGCTAAGTAAATGATGACAGAATTTTGAGAGAACTAATGTTCGCAAATTTCTTAAATGTTTGTTACTTCATGTTGTAAAAGTCAATATTGATTTTAGAGCTTAAAACGATGACTTCCTAAAAGAGTAAAGCAAAAATAAATAATTTGATCTGTTTTCTCTCTTTTGTTACTTGTAAATGGCTTCCAGTGTTGGCTTCCAGTTCACTTGACTTCTGTCCCCGATTGTCTTTCAGGTGTCTCTGGATGTGTCTTTCGCCTCAGATCCAGCAGTCAGATTCCCTGTGGTTATTCTTCCAGCTGACCAACAATGTCCTCCCTGTCAAGGCCCACCTGCAGGATTCCAGCCATATCCGCCACCTCAGCCTAACCTTGTGCCCTATACTGGTGAACAACCACCTTCGTATGCAGAACTTTACCCCAATCTGTATGACCCTACAGCTCTACCCCATCCAGGAGCTGCTGCAGGGCTTTATCCAGATCCAAATGCAATGCTGCCTGGTTTCCATCCGACTCCATCTGCACCAGTTTATGATCCAAATCAAAACACTAAAGAATCCTTTCCTAATTTGCTTTATTAGTCTCCTTCACCTTACAAACTTCTGACTACCACTTATGATGTGTCAATTATAACTTCATGGTTTTAGCTGCATGATTTAAGCTCAGCGTCTATCATTGTGCTTTATAAACTAGGACTTTTCTTCTTCAAGCTGCAGTTCTTGGGATGTAAAAAAAAAAAAAAAAAAAAAAAAACTTTATCTCTGACCACTCCAACTAAAACTTATTTAGCTGAATCTAATAGTATTGCATGCTATTCCTTTTACAACATATTGCAGCTTTTTTTTTCTTTTTTTGTTCTAAATTTTCACTTTTGACCTCTATTTTTGATGATCTATGAACTGTAATTGCTAAAAACTTTTACATATTTGCACAAGTTTCTTTAGTTATTGTCACGTGTATAGTGCATGTGTTTTGGTTCTGTTTTCCCTGTTCCTGTCTACCTGAGTTTGCCTGTGTTCCCTAGTTAGTTTCCATGGTTTTTAATTCTCACATATCTGTTCTGATTTATTATTATTAGACTCTCAACATACACACAAATATCTAGGCATCAAATACTTTAATCCCCTACGTCAACCATAAATTCTTTATCTCATATAAAGTCTAAATATTAAACTAAATCTCTGCACTTGAAACTTTCAAGCATCTTAACAAGAAGATTAAAAAAAAAAAAAAAAAAAAAACATTGGAATGTTTTTCATCAAAAAAGGCAGGTACTAAACTCTGCATAAACTGAAAACATCTTACATTTTAGTTCTATGTTGTGATTATGCATCTATATCACCATGCATAGGTAAATCCAAATGAGATTTTGATCATACATCCTCATCCCCCAACACACTTGCACACAAAGTAAAGTTCCTTGATATCAACAGTCTCTGACAGATCAGCCCAACCCATGTTTACTTTTCTCTACTGACCATTTCAACAATGTCTTCAAGTTTATTGAATTCATTTCTGAAAACCGTGCTGTGTTTTTCAACCATATTGCAACCATGCACACACCAGGTAAACCTTTTCAGAGTCTAAAGCACTTTTAGTCTACTTTAACATTAATGTTAGTTGTTAAACTTGTTGCTAGTTGTTTAACGTGAAAATGTTTAAAGTTAACATTTTAGCAATTTACTTTTCACAGGGACCGGTATACTTGTCATATGCTATGTGACTTCATTGTATAAGTTACACAAACTCACACTGAAACAAAACCATCTTCTTAGAAAAAATAAGTTAATGTAAACAATATAATTCAGCTCCAACCAGGAAAATTATAATTGTAAATTAGAAAATTATAATTGATAATTAGAATTGGTTTCGGGGAATTGGGGGAATTACTGTTCTCAAACAAACCACTAAGACACAGAAGAAGCAAGAGTTTCTGCAGCTGCAGGGTGGAGCATCAGTTTTCACAGCTTGAACCAACATGTACTGTTGGTCTACACAGCAGATAAATCTGCAAGTGAAATTATGAAAATCAGCATCTAATACTGATGTCAGTATTATTTATGCTTTTTCTCCTTATGCCATCTTTACAAAGTTGATACTGAAGCTGGTATACCATGGAAATGAGTAGTTACACAAAGTTTAACACAAGTGGTTTTAAACAGGACTAACTGTTTTAATTAAATTAATATTTTAAATATGAAGTTAAGAATATAGAAATATGAAATTGAAATGTGGGGGAAGGATAGGCATTCCTGTGTGAGTTGGCCCAATATCTGGAAATAAATATTGAAAACGCAAACTCACTTCAGTTGACATTGGGGGACAACGCTCTCCAATATTTTGAATTTGGACTGCAGTACCCATTTCAACCACTAGCTTTCAATGATTGTTAGGAAACAGTTCCCTTTCAAGGGAACTCGTGTTGCATCGAGAATGACGCTGTGGGAACGCTCTACATGATTGCGTCGTGACTGGGTGCGCTTTATAGCTTCCTGGTCATGACGTCATCCACCTTCCGTCACGCCATTGGACTGATTTCACGGGTGCTTCACGACACAATCGTGCAGAGCGTTCCCACAGTGTCATTCTCAACGCAACATCTCTTTCCCTCTTCAGGGAACTAAGGTAACCGAGACATTTTTCCTCCTTCGTTAAAAAAAAAAAAAAAAACCACATGAAAACTCAAAAACATGCTATGAAGCGCTGTCAAGAGCATTGCCAAACCAACAGGTGGCGATATAACCCTAACCGTAAAGCCATGTTGGCCAATCAGAAGCCTGGAAAAAAGGTTATTACCAGAGATTGTATATTATAGGGAGATGAGAGGGTCTGTATCTCTTACCATTGGAGAAAGCGTAACGGCTAACTTAATCACATGCAGCACCTCTCAGCGTATCGTGTAATGGCAGTGACATCAGTGCCCGCCATTCAAAACTCCTTCCCTGCGTACCGCCTATGCGTACGGCCAAATAACTCCAATATCATACACTACAGTTGTGTGGGGCAGGGGTAAATTAAGTGCAATCTTCTGTGACGTCACAATCATGTTGCATTGTGGTCTATTGATCTACCTGAAGTGTAGGCCTGAGGGACTGTATAAATAAACTTCCTTCGCCCACTTGACAAAGTTGAACGCAATTCAGATTGGTTAGGGAAGTTTGCGAGTGTATGTCTAAAAAAGCGGAGTTCAAATGCAGCCTATAACCAAACTATACTTCACTTTTTACGCGTACGCGAGGGTCAGAGACAGCGTGCTATGTGCATTATTTCGTCATCAGAAGAGTACGCGCACCACTGGATTTTTGTAACCGCAGCATGGGATTTTTGTAACCGCGCATACTTTGTACAAGCAGGTCGCACATGTGTATTTAATTTTTTTTGCAGTAATTAGTTTATCCGCAACCCTGCCCTGGGGCCATCGATTCACAAGGTAGTTGAAGAAAAACTGCATAAACAGAACAGACCATAACCAGAGATTGTATTATTACTGGGAGATGAGAGGGTCTGTATCTCTTACCATTGGAGAAAGCAATACGGCTAACCTGGATCACGTGCGGCAACTCTCAGCTTATCGTGTAATGGCAGTGACGTCAGTGCCCGCCATTCAAAGTTTTATGACAGTCAGTTACAGTTTACGTTAGTCAGTTTTTTTGTGATTAGCATGTTATCTCTATTAGCTGCAAAGTTCACTGCAGGGCGCATTAATAGCCCACCGGCAACTATAGTTGCCGCAGTGTATAGTTGTCATTTTCCTTTTGTAAGTATTTTTCTAGATGTTATCGATGTTTTATGTCTCAATGACATGCAAGAAAACAACCAAATAAAGCATTTCAAGAACAAAAAAAAGCTATTCACCTCCTTCCTGTCACATGAGGCTGTCAACTTCTTACCTCTACTTCCAGGAAGCATAGCGAAGGCAAACCCTCCCAAAGAAACGTAATTTTCATGTTACTAATAAATATTTTTTGTTGACATATATATATCTACATAATCATGAAGGTCTCTAGAATCATCCAAACAAGACAAATCTTACAAGAGATCTATAGTTTTTGGCATACTTAGTCAAAAGTCCAAGCGGCAACTATAGTTGCCGGTGGGCAAATGACTTGTAAGTACATATATCATGGGGAAATGGGGTATACTGTGGATAGGTTAATAATTCAAGGTTATTGGTCTTGTTTAGTGCTTTTTGCTTTCAAAATTTCCCACCTAAAACATACACTCTAAAAAATAATGGGTTAAAAACAACCCAACTTGGGTTGAAAATGGACAAACCCAGCGGTTGGGTTAAATGTTTGCCCAACGTGCTGGGCAGTTTTATTTAAACTATTGTTTAAAAATTACTATATGGCTGGCTTAAAATGAACCCAAAATAGGTTGGAAATTAAAAATCAGACATAATTACTAGAGGCAACAATAATAATCAAAAGGTGAACATTTATTAATAAGCAATTAAATAAATGTCTGTGGTTTAATTATTATTCATTTAACTTATTAATAAATACTCATTTATTAAACCTTAAATAAAGGTTAATTTCCAACATACTTTGGGTTAATTTTAATCAAGCAATACAGTAATTTTTAAACAATAGTTTAGTTAAATAAAACTGTTAAATAAAACTGCCCAGCAGGTTGGGCAAACATTTAACCCAACCACTGGGTTTGTCCATTTTCAACCCAACTTTTTGGGTTGTTTTTAACCCAGCATTTTTTAGAGTGTAAATTCACCCTTTAACTGACATCTCTATGAATAGAATAAAATGAATAAATCTGTCAAAAGGAGGAGATGAGAGAGCAATCTTTCCACAGCTCTACTGTCCCACCCCCATGTCCCGTGTAAATTTTTCCTCATTCTATTTTTTTTTTTTTTTTAAATTTTCATTTAACTTTTTGATACACACTACCCTGCTGGGGTAACTTAATGGCTGCACTTTGTTCTGCACTATGTTCCACCACTTTAAGACGAATGGATTTGTTGTTTTTTCATATTCAAGAGATTATAAGCTAAATGCAGCCTTTTGGGGTTCACATTGAATGTTCTTCGACTTTTATACATAATAAATCTGTTTATGAAAACATAAATTTTACATTGAAGAGGTGCATACAACATATTTGCCCACCAGCGAATATAGTTGCCGCACATTCAAATGTGATTTTCAAGAAAAAACTGGGGAAAATAAATGCAGAAGGAGTTCACATAGGACATTATTAACATGACTATATGCATGAAATCATTCAGAAAAATTTGGGCACAAATGGGTTAAACCACATTTAGGGGAGTACACTAAAAACTTTATTGTAATTTAATACATATTTAATTCATTATATGTATTGTTTTACACAGCAGAGTCATAAATCATTACAACACACAACTAACCTGGCAGCGATAAAAATAATACTTAATATCTTCTACTTTCTTTATACAATAGGCTATACAATATCACTCAATATTACTCTTAAATATTATGGTAATGCCATAAATGAGCCCTACCTGTCACGACATTCCCTATTCTGCCTTTTCTTATAAAATAACCTTTTTATAGTAAAATCTAGGCTATTTATCGTACGGAGCCCCGCACATGACATGCATGAAAAAAAAAAAAAATTTGTTCCCTTGATTTACTAATTTGTTCCCTTGATTTACTAAATTGCGCATGATTTATAAATCGAGGAAACGAAATAGTAAATCGTGCGCACGTTTTAGTAAATCGAGGGAATGAAATGGTAAGTCTTGCACACGTTTTAGTAAACTGAGGGAATGAATTAGTAAATCGTGCGCACGATTTAGCCTACTATTTTTTTTCCTGCATGTTATGTCCAGGGCTCTGTATTATCGTTCCCAACAAATGTATTGTTTAGCTATGTTGAAGATTAGCAGACAGGCAGTCGATTCATTATAAGCTGTTTCCTCACAAAAGCGGTTTATTTAGTGTAGTGAAGCCTCTTCTCCATTGACATCCATTCAAAAAAAAAAAAAAACAGCCTCTGGTCTCCTTTCCAGCGTACTAGCAACCGCAGCGTTAGCATTAGCCATTACACTTTTTTGGCTAATGGTTGCAGGCTTGCCATCTAGTGGCTTTGCAGTAACGCATGCAAGCTACAGCGGTAATGGAGGCCTACATAGACGAGAGATTGTGCAAAGAGGTTAGAAAGGACCCTCATTTTAATTTCTCTAGCATGAAAGAATACAAAGAGGTTTACATGGGTTGTAACTCACAAGAGATTGCTCAAAACTGCGCATGCGTCTAACGCCTGTGTATGCATACAAGTCAAATGAATTATACTTTCTAAGGCTGTGCGATCGACTAGCGTACGCGTAAAAAAAAAAAAAAAAGTATACCCGGGGCTTGAGTCTCCTTCATTGGACTCACCCAATCTTGCAGTCTCTATTAATGAACTATTCAGTTGAATCAGGTGTGTTAGATGAGGGAGACATTCAAAAAGTACAGTCTTTGTAAATATTCCATTTGTAGTCTACATAAGATTTAGGAAGTAGGGCACCATTTTTGTTTTGACTTTATTTATTGTTTATGCTTAGAGAGTTAAGGAAATTGTATTTTCTTTTCTTTTGTGAAGTTTGGTTAGAGGGAAATACTCATTAGCCCCATTCAATCTGGTCTCCATCTATCACAGTGAACTCTGAACTGAAAGATCTGTGCTGACCAGGTGTAGGAAGTGCCACATCCTCAGTTTTTTTTTTTTCGAAGCATGAACTTTGTCATTCCCGCTTCACCCATGAGAACGAGAAGAGCAAACATACTGTGTAGCTGTCTTTGAATGTCTATAGTGTATGAACAAAGAAACAAAAATGCCAGGATCTATCAAAGTGCTCAGTCTCCATTACAACAAGATTAATGAAAGCAATACTTTTACTAGTGGTGACATTGTGAAGGGGCAAGTTGTTTTGGAAGTGACCAAAGAAATAGACGTGGACAGTTTTTTTGTGAAGCTCACGGGAGACGCGGATGTGCACTGGAATGAAGTATCATCAGATGATAACCTAAGAACCTACCGTGACCATGAGAGATACTTCAAATTAAAGCAATACTTCATTCAAGAGAGCTCAAAGAAAGGTGAAGTTGCACAATATAAAATAAATAAACATTAACAATAACTATAATGCATATACAGTACCTGTAAAAAGTTTGGAAAAGTATATGCTCACCAAGGCTGTGTTTATTTAATGAAAAATACAGTAAAAACAGTACTATTGTGAAATAATATTACAATTTGAAAATAGTTTTTTCTATTTTAATCAATTTAAAAATGTAATTTATTCCTGTGATTAAGCTGAATTTTCATTACTCCAGTCTTCAGTGTCACATGATCCTTCAGAAATCATTCTAATATGATGATTTGCTGCTCAAGAAACATTATCAATTATATTTATATATTTCACAATACATTTCTTCTCATGAACACAACAACATACAAAAAAATGTCATAAGTCACGTGAAAATGGAAAAGTGTATAGTGACAGCAGACTAATTATGCTTGTTGAAAAAGTCACAATATCACAATCCTCTTTTAACCCATACTAACAAGCCTTATGTTTCTCAGGTGGACCATTGATTAGACGAGGAAGACATGTTTTTCCATTCAGATTTCAGTTGCCTCAAAAGTGAGTGACAAAATACAATCTTCAATGGTACTTCAATGGTTGTTGTTATTTATTGTGTAAATATGTGCACAGTGAAATAAAAACAATATTTGCCAGGTGTGATTCACAGCTCATAAACACAATGTACAGAAAACAATCCCTATCAGTATGTTATGATAGTAAAAGCAAAACTAACCCCAAATCATCATCCTCTGAAAAAGCAGATGCTAGTCATATTGACCGCAGAGTATTAGACAACATTTGCTTTGATAAAATCATATTATTTGCTTATTATGAATGTTTGCTTTAATAATGTGCTAATAGTAAAATATGAACAACTGTTATTCTAATTCAAAACCTATTATTATACAAGTGACAATGGTTTTATTTACTTGCTAATGCATATGCATGACCATATTATGCACTATGATGCTTGTCAGTCATTTGTGAGAAACTAAAGATTTTTATTTTGCCTTAATTTCAGATATATGCCTCCATCTTTCAAAGAAAGTCATGCTTGGGTTAGTTACATCTTGATAGTAAAGCTGAAGAGGCCTTTGAAGCCAACGTCTACTAGAGGAAGGGAATTAACCTTTGTGCCCAGGAATGATGGGACCAATTATCATTTACTGGTATGAATTATAATACCATATTTGACTCTTTGGCACTCATGTATTGATAAATAGAGAGATTATGTAACTGCGTATACTGTCATTAGCACTCAAGTAACGTGATTTATATATTGCCAAAAGTATTGGGACGCCCCTCCAAATCAATGAATTCAGGTGTTTCAATCACTTCCATGGCCACAGGTGTATAAAATCAAGCACCTAGGCATGTAGACTGCTTCTACAAACATTTGTGAAAGAATGGGTCGCTCTCAGGAGCTCAGTGAATTGAAGCGTGGCACCGTGATAGGTTGCCACCTGTGCAATAAGTCCATTCGTGAAATTTCCACACTACTAAATATTGCACGGTCAACTGTTAGTGGTATCATAACAAAGTGGAAGAAATTGGGAACAACAGCAACCGAAGTGGTAGGCCTAATAAAATCACAGAGAGGGGTCAGCGCATGCTGAGGCGCACAGTGCGGAGAAGTCGCCGACTTTCTGCGGAGTCAATAGTTACAGACCTCCAAACTAGAGGTCTTCACGGGTATAAAAATTCATACCCGAACCCGAAGAGACCCGTAAATGTACTACCCGGAACCAACGCGGACCCGTCTATTATTTGAAAGCAGGACCCGAACCCGGCCGGGAAGACACAGACCCGACTGGAACCGATCGGCACATAGGTCTATTCCACAGCAAATTGCTATTAATAAGTCAATAAACAAGTTGCGAAAATAAAACGTTTTGTCTTACCTAATGTTAGTAGCTTTCTCCCTTGTACCTGACTGTGATGCACTTGCCAAGAAAGTTCATCCGTTATTCCTCTCTTGCCGATTGAAATGCTTAATCCACTCATTATTCCAGCTTTAAAAGTCCACTTGCTGTCATGATGATAAATGCGACTTTGCAGTTTTGCATTTTGTTGTATCTCGAGTCAACTCATATAATAAAATAACTTTGACTGTTTGCCCTTTTGAATAATAACGATTGCTTGTTCAGTGGCATGGCTGCTGACGTTAGCATTACTTATTTGCGATCATTTCTTTGCTTTCTAAGCTGAGTCTGACCAAAACTTTAGATATAACAAGACGGTTCATTCATAATATTATTATAAAAATAGAAGAAAGAAAGTGCGCTCGCATGAGACATGCGAGTTAGCTGGAGCAACCTGAAACTTAAGCTTTTAAACGCATTTTGAGCGTCATAAAAACATTCATGTGATAGTTCATCTCAGATTTTGTTAATGATTTGAAATATGTTATTTAAATGCGAGAGTGCAAGGCTACTAGCAGTTTTTGAGATTTTAAGTTTGTTTGCATTACTGTTGCACACAATAGGAATAGGAAAACTCGATGATCACCGTTCGCTTGCTTTAACTGCGTCCGCTCCGCTTCTGATGGCTGGGGTCGCTCATGTTTTTTTCACCTTATTTTCTGACTCATACTTTGCAAGTTACAAAACACACGCACAGCGCTGACTGACTCCCAACACGGCCAGGTGATCTCCGAATCAGATCAGCTCGGGTATACACACAATGTTAAACAGACCCGGGAACCGAAGTAATAGATTGGGACCCGACCCGGACCCGTCTGACCATTTAAAATATAGACCCGAACCTGTACGGGTCTCGGGTCCTCTTAGCAGACCTCTACTCCAAACTTCATGTGGCCTTCAGATTAACTCAAGAACAGTGCATAGAGAGCTTCATGGAATGGGTTTCCATGGCCGAGCAGCTGCATCCAAGTGCAATGCAAAGCACCAGATGCAGTGGTGTAAAGCATGCCGCCACTGGACTCTAGAGCAGTGGAGACGTGTTCTCTGGAGTGACAAATCACACTTCTCTGTCTCGCAATCCGATGGACGAGTCTGGGTTTGGCGGTTGCCAGGAGAACGGTACTTGCCTGACTGCAATGTGCCAAGTGTAAAGTTTGGTGGAGGGGGGATTATGGTGTGGAGTTGTTTTTCAGGGGTTGGGCTTGGCCCCTTAGTTCCAGTGAAAGGAACTCTTAGTGCTCCAGCATACCAAGACATTTTGGACAATTTCATGCTCCCAACTTTGTGGGAACAGTTTGGGGATGGCCCCTTCCTGTTCCAACATGACTGCGCACCAGTGCACAAAGCAAGGTCCATAAAGACATGGATGAGCGAGTTTGGTGTGGAGGAACTTGACTGGCCTGCACAGAGTCCTGACCTCAACCCGATAGAACACCTTTGGGATGAATAAGAGCGGAGACTGTGAGCCAGGCCTTCTCGCCAACATCACTGCCTGACCTCACAAATGCGCTTCTAGAAGAATGGTCAAAAATTCCCATAAACACACTCCTAAACCTTGTGGAAAGCCTTCCCAGAAGAGTTGAGGCTGTTATAGCTGCAAAGGGTGGGCCAATTCCATATTAAACCCCACAGATTAAGAATGGGATGTCATTAAAGTTCATGTGCATGTAAAGGCAGGTGTCCGAAAACTTTTGGCAATATATACAGTGCACAGCATAAATGAGCACACCCCCACTGACACTTCTGCAATTATTCAATTACTTAGAAGCCATGTTAGGATTCTTTAGAGATATAATGTTCCAGCAAGTCTGCTTAATCAATTACCAAAGAAGCGTTTCAAAATTATTCAGGAAAATAAGATTTTCTTATCAAGGTGATAAAATGTTGTGTAGCAAAAATGAGTACACCCTTCTAAAAGTTACTAAAATAAACTAAATAAAATTTTTCTGGTGTAAGTTTAAGGCAATGTTTGATCAACTGGTAAGTATGTTGAAACAAAACATTTAAAGTAATTTCTTGACAATTAAAAGTGTTACATAGTCCACTGAATCATTCTCAGACTTAATGCTGACAACAATGGAATCACTTGGGAGAGAACTGTCAGGAGACTTATTTCGTAGCACAAAAGAGGACAGTGGTACAAGAGGATTACCAAATCATTGTTTTAAGTGTGAAAATATAGCAAAAGTAACACAGAAATTCAAAAAACAAAGTACTTGTGACAAGGCCCCTGAAGGCCTTTATTTTGCTTTCATTTAGTGATGAGGGATTTTTTTGCTAGACAAAGAGCAGGAGAAATATCAAGTGAGTGTCTCAGAGCCAGTAAAAGGTATGAAAAGAGTGACTGTTTATCTCACAGAGTAAGATGCAGCCTACAGAAATGACATGCATGGTTGTTGTTCTCACTGGAACTACCTACTCTAGCCAAAGCACAATAAAGTCAGTTAGCCATTTCCAAAGCCCATATTTACAAAATATAGATTCTGGAAATCAATACTCTGGTCTCATGAGACCAAATCAGTCATTTTGGATCTAACAGCATCCAAAATGTTATGGTGTTGCTAGAGGAGGAGTACAGTGAGAAGTGCCTGGTTCCCACAGTAAAGTTCAGTGGTAGTAAAGCTCTTATATAGGGATGTATGAGTGCTGAAGGTGTGAGGGAGTTGTGCTTTATCAATGCTGTCATGAATTCCCACACCACTGTGTAATTTAAAGCTGCAGTCCAGAACTTTTTTTGATTAAAAATTATCCAAAATCAATTTTTGAGCAAGTACATATCCAGCCAGTGTTCAAATCTATCTCATTATCTTAGCTCGATTCACAACGGTAAGCTTGTAATAATGTTTTATAATAAGAGCGACCTGGTGGATTTCCGCGGGAAATTCGAGCATGCAGCAGTTCGTCTTTGCGTCATTACGTCACGTCTGTAAACAGAAAGAAGGAGTCCAGGCTAGTCGGCTTTATCATGTGAGGATGCTTGTTGTAGCGGATCATTTATAGCCTGTTCTCATAGCAGCTGAAATAATTAAACGTATCATTCTGATGGCGGATTGTAATCCAGGAAGATCCAAATGACAAACATAAGTGACAACTGGAAATTCACCCAAAAGCAAAAGGCTTCAGACTGTGGAGTGGCTACAGAAATTGAAATCTACAGGTAACGATAATATACACTAAATACACATAGTCACGCAATGCTGATGTTGTTAACATTAACATTTTAAGAACAAAGTATAACAGTAATAATAATTTGCACGGTTTGGCGTGATCCGAGCTAAGCGATCGTTAAATTTAATCATCATTGGCAGCACGATTTATTGTAGGCTAATGCTTTTTTCCTCAGTTGGTCAGAACAAAAGCGGCAGAAATGTTACTTACTTGTTCAGATGATATTTTCCAGTGAAAATTCTTATATTGGTCATACTTTCAAGATTTAGAATCTGTGATTCTGAAGTACAGCATCCACACCGGTGTAGTGATTGACAGCAAACATCAGATTCATCCGCTGAGAAGTCGTGCCGAAGCACAACGCACGTAACAATAACAATTACGCATATGACTGCAATTGCAGGTTTCAAACAGAGATGGCAACAAAGAGGAAAAATGCCGGACTGCAACTTTAATACACAAACTTGAAACAGAAGACGTTACCCTTTCCTCATTTCCCTCATTGTTGGGTATTTTTTGACATATCCAACATGACAATGAGGATATGCATTCTCCCAAGGTGAAAAACCTTCTGTGGGACATGTATTGAACTCAATCTTAACACTCTTGAGCACCTGTGGGGGATTCTGTAGAGACGAGTTGAGCAACACTCCCCATTAAAGATCAGGGCCGTATTCACAAAACATTTTATCTTACCACTAAGAGTTTTCCTAAATGGCAGTAAAAGTTCTTAGTTAAGAGTTTTCTCTTAAAACCTATTCACAAAGCTGCTGAGACAAACTTTTACTATTTACAAACTTTTTTTATTTTAATAAAAATGTTCCCATATTTAAAGAAAGGTTTTAAAATGTAGGCTAAGTGTCACTAATAAAACTATGTTCAGCTAATTGTCCGCCTTTTAGCCTACATGTCTGCGTCTCGAGAGAATGCAGAATTCAAGCGACAAATTATGTTTTTATAAACAAAGTTTGGGAGGAGCACATTCAAACGACCTATTTAATCAGCTCAAGAGGAGGTATAAATACACAGACAAGAACCGACTCACCTATAGTTACCTCGACAGTTTTCTGGATCCCTCTGCCACCCCGCTCCTCACTCGCAGCTGGGGTCCTAGGGATATGGGGGAGAACTCTGGATTTGGGCTAAATTCCATGCTAGGAGCCCTCGATCCACTTGGACAGCACGCAAAATATGCTTATTATATATTTTTTTCAATCATTTGTAAGTGTGAAATAGTGAAAACAACTGCCACAGGTAATCTGACATTATTTATTTATTTATTAACGATTTATTTTTGGCGTTTTATCTTAGATTCAAATCTATAAATCAAAATATGTATTGAATTAATGAAGAAAAGGTTCAGTACCCAAGGTTCTATCACTATTGCCTCAATAGTGTACAATGTCTTTGGTCGGATCGCTGAGGCGGATTGGCAGCAATTGGCCTTTAGGATTGTTTGTGATTTGGTCTTAGTGACTTAGGAGTCCTCTTGACTACTCCTAACGTTTCACAGATTTAGGAGCTAGTTTTAGCGCTAAAATGCTTTGTCAAATACTCTTAGAGCAAAAATTAGGACTGACACGCCCATTATTTTTAAGAGTTTCTCCTAAATCGGCAAGTTAGGAGCTACTTTTAGCCTTAAGATGTTTTGTGAATACAGCCCCAGGGCATTTAAGGAGCTCATCATCCAGGAGTTAAACAGGACAGAAAATTTGTCATGAACTTGTACACTCTGTGCCAAGAAGGGTCAGAGCAGTATATTCAAAATTATGGAGGGCATACTAAGTGTTAGAATATTGAATTAAATCTAGGGTGTACTCATTTCTGCAATCCTTAATTTAAACAAAATTGGCTAATTTACTTATTTTATGGCCATTAATGATATTTCTCAGTTTTTATTATGTATATGTTTAATACATTTTAGTTTTGCCAGCTTTTACATGAATTGTATTAGTGATCATAAAGAAAATGCATCTTGATTTGTTTTGTTTTTTTGTTCATGCAGCAACCACAATCCAGCACACAAGACAAAAACATTAAACTATTCGGCTCAGGAAAAATATCGTTGACTGCAACAACAGACAAAACTGGCTATATACAAGGTCTGTGTACCTGTGTAGCTCTCAAGTGCCTCAGTCAAAGCTGCATAAACTGAGTCTATAATGCCAATCTCAGTTTGTCTGTTTTTATTTATTTATTTATTTATTTGTTTATTTTTTTTACTGATGTTGTCTCTAATTCCTTATTATTGCTGCAGGTGAAACAATCAAAGTTTTTGTTGATGTTGACAACTTTTCATCTCGTGACGGCAAGTTAAAGTACAGCCTCATGCAGCAACAGACATTCATTGCTGGCAGGAAAACTAAAAGAAAATTCAGATACATAATCCAAGAGACTAAAGATCGCATCCCATCTGGAGAAAAGCAAAATTTCATAGTGAACCTGAAGCTTCCACGTGACCTGACTGTCACCATTGAAAACTGCAGAATTATAAAAGTGCAGTACCAACTCAAGGTGCTACTTTGTCTTTCTTTGTATTGCCATATTTAAAGGGATAATTCATCCAAAAAAAGAAAATTCTGGCATAATTTTCTCACCTGTATGTCTTTCTAAACGTGTATGGCTCTTTCTTTGTTTCTTTGTTTTTTCTTTCTTTCGGTCTTTCATGGTAGACAAGAAGTATTCTGAAAAATGTCTGTGTTATTTTGTCGATATAAGTCAGCTGGGTCCATTCATGTTGTTTTGGATTGAATTATTCATTCAATCATTTTTCAAAATCGTTTGTGTTAGAAGAAAGAACATTTTGAAACAATACCAGGGTGAGTAAATGATGACAGAATTTTCAGTTTTGAGAGAACTAATGTTCACAAATTTCTCAAATGTTTGTTTCTGCAGTAAAAAGTCAACAATGATTTCAGAGCTTAAAAATAAAAAGGCTTCCTATAAAAGAGTAAAGCAAAAATAAATAATTTGATCTGTTTTCTCTCTTTTGTTACTTGCACTTGTAGTAGATGTAGTAGGCTTCCAGTTCACTTGACTTCTGTCCCCGATTGTCTTTCAGGTGTCTCTGGATGTGTCTTTCGCCTCAGATCCAGCAGTCAGATTCCCTGTGGTTATTCTTCCAGCTGACCAACAATGTCCTCCCTGTCAAGGCCCACCTGCAGGATTCCAGTCATATCCGCCACCTCAGCCTAACCTTGTGCCCTATCCTGGTGAACAACCACCTTCATATGCAGAACTTTACCCCAATCTGTATGACCCTAGAGCTCTACCCCATCCAGGAGCTGCTGCAGGGGTTTATCCAGATCCAAATACCATGCTGCCTGGTTTCAATCCGACTCCATCTGCACCAGTTTATGATCCAAATCAAAGTACTAAAGAATCCTCTCCTAATTTGTCTAGTCTCCTTCACCAGACAAACTTCTGACTACCACTTATGATGTGTCAATTATAACTTCATGGTTTTATCTGCATGATTTAAGCCCAGTGTCTATCAATGTGCTTTATAAACTAAGACTTTTCTTCATTTTACAGGGAATGTAGCTGCAGTTTGTTAAAAAAAAAAAAAAAAAACTTTATCCCTGATCACTTCAACTTCTTTAACTGAGTCTGATAGTACTGCATGCTGTTCTTTTTAGAACATATTGCAGCTTTTTTAGTTCTAAATTTTCACTTTGACCTCCGGTTCATGATAATATGATCTATGAACTGTAATTGCTAAAAACTTTTACATATTTGCACGAGTTTCTTTACAAAATTGTCACGTATATAGTGTGTTTTGGTTCTGTTTTCCCTGTTCTCATCTACCTGAGTTTGCCTGTGTTCCCTAGTTAGTTTTTGTATCTGTATTTAAGCCCCCAGTTTAATCAGTTCATTGTCTGGTATTGTCTGTGTTTGATTTGGTTGTTATCTCCTGAGTTTATTATTGGATTTATTATTATTAGACTCTCGACATACAAATATCTAGGCATCAAATACTTTAACCCCCTACTTCAAAACAACAACAACAAATCTGTCTCAAATATAAAGTCTATATATTTAAAAAAAAAAAAAAAAAAAAAAAAAAACTTGCACTTGGAGCTTTCAAGCATCTTAAAATGAATATATATATAAAAAAAAAAATAGATTGTTTTTCATCAAAAAAGGCAGATATTAAACTCTGAATAAACTCAAAATGTCTTACATTTTAGTTTGTGATATGCATATATTTCACCATGCATAGGTAAATTCAAATGAAATTTTGATCATACATCCTCATCCCCCAACACACTTGCACACAAAGTAAAGTTCCTTGAGTAAAGAACAGTCTCTGACAGATCAGCCCAACCCATGTTTACTTTTCTCTACTGACCATTTCAACAATGTCTTCTAGTTTACTATAGTTCATTTTTGAAAATCGTGTTGTGTTACCCAACACCAGGCAAACATTTTCGGAGTCTAAAGACACTTTTAGTCTACTTATCATGAACATTAATGTTAGTTGCTAAAGTTTCTAAAATGTTTAACGTTAACATTTTAGCAACTTACTTTTCTCAGGAACCTGTATTTGTTATATGTGACTTCATTATACAAGTCACACTGAAACGAAAAACAAATAAGTTAATGTAAACAATATATTTCAGCTCCAACCAGGAAAATTATAACTATAGGCTATTATTTATAACTTGTTGGGGAAAATTGGTTTCGAATTATTGTTCTCCAACAAACCACTAGAGGGCAGCAGAACCCATCGTAATTCGTTCACACACAAGCGATTAAAGCAAGACACAGAAGAAAGCAAGAGTTTCTGCAGCCGCAGGGTGGAGCATCAGTTTTCACAGCTTGAACCAACTACTTTTGGTCTACACAGCAGATAAATATTCAAGTGAAATTATGAAAATCAACCTCATATAATACTGATGTCAGTATTACTTTTACTCCTTATGCCATCTTTACAAAGGCGATACTGAAGCTTGTATACCATTGAAATGAGTAGTGGCACAAAGTTTACACAAGTGCTTTTAAGAATACAGAAATATAAAAAAAAAAATGTGGGGGAAGGATAGGCATTCCTGTGTGGCTTGGCCCAATATCTGGAAATAAATAGTAAAAACGCAAACTCAGTTGACATATATTATTGTTTAAAGCTGGTACCAACTGGCATCAGTTCACTTTCTTTATCTAAAAGAATCATGGCAGCATGGTGTGAAAATGCCACTGACCTCCAGGTAAATGATATCAATATCTGATTTTAATTCATTCAGAGTCAAGCGGTAAAATTTTAAGTAAAATCAATATTTTGGATAAAACAATTGCATTAAGTCATACCATGTTGGAAAATAACAAATTGCCTAAGGTATTTTATGTTAAGCATTCCCATTGAGTAAACAGAGCTAAATTCACTTATCAGACTATGTTACTCTATAACCAAACTGTTCAAATATTAATGTGGAGCTCTACCTAAACGTGTGAAAAACGTTTAGACTTCCACGTATTCTTTTAATACACTGCTCAGCTGTTCGCTGTTATTTGTCTCCTGAGTCCCGGTCAAAGAACTGCACAAAAAGCGGAAGAAGGGGGACGGATAAGAACCACGCGCATGCGCACTAACTTGTTTTTCACAAGAGCAGCGCTTAAAGTGAGCCGGTGGCGAAATTTCGCTGTCTTTCATTGCAGACCATCAAGCCTTCACCGAGACGCGATAACAGCATCTTTTGCTGTTATTCAGCTCTCGCATCTCAATGACACTATCCAGTGTTAACTCTCGCTTTTTTTCATAAGAGATTATTTTCATAGACTTTGCCGTGATTTTTTTGTCTACAAAACTTTGTACATTTTATTTTCTTGCCACCATGGTGCTAGGAAAGGTAAAGAGCTTCATTGTAAGCTACGACTGTCTAAATGACAGCAATGTCCCTGTTTTCTCAAGTGGGGACTCCGTCTCAGGAAGAGTTATTATTGAAGTCACCGGGGAGATTCGTGTAAAGTCACTTAAAATACATGCAAAAGGATTCGCAAAAGTTCGTTGGACAGAATCACGAAATGCTGGATCCAACACTGCCTACACTCAAAATTATACAGAAGAAGTGGAATATCTGAATCATAGAGACATCCTTATTGGCCATGAAAGAGGTAAGAATGCAGATCAAACATGCTCTCAGTGTAGATTTGTTCAGAAAAGAGCAGTTGAATGTACTGGTGGGATGCTCAGTGGTCCAGGATGACATGACATACTTCGGATGCTGCACAGTACTTGTTGACCGGTGGATCTGTAGACAGTATACTGTGCATGCATATATCTTTCTTTTCTTTATCGATTGTTTTATGTATTCATTTGTTGGATAATTAATGGAAAAATAATGCACCATATACAGTACATGGGACATCAGCCATTTAAAAAAATAATGATTCGGCAAAACACATGGGAACACACTATCCCATTTAGAGCGCCTAAATACGTGATGTTCAGCACATTTATTTTTTATTCTGGACTACACTTCAGCATTCTTTCAGGTGTCAGTGACAGCTTGAATGAATGAATGGTGGCCACACAGTTTGCTCATCTCATGCTACAGCCTTGTGAAAAACGAGATTCGTCTTCGGTGCTCTACCACTATACATTCTTTTGGAAAAAAACAACGACCATAAATTTTATATAATATCAGCGTAATGACAGATCTTTCGGCATAATGTCTTAAGTTTCCACCCATTGTTAGAAGCGGTTCAATCCTGTTTTGATGCAGTGTCTAGCCGTTCTTGTCTCTGATTGGTGGAGGCGCCAACGTGTCTTCTATGACATCATGCTTTTGCGGAAAGTGAGAAAAACAGCAACTTTGCACCAGTGGCTGTAGTATGCAACCTTGCACATATACAGTAGAATATATTTAAATGCATTCAGTGGTCCATTATTCCATAAAATGTCAATGCTGACTGACAACCTCTCTGCATAATGTTATTGCATGAACTATTGGACTTTTCATACTTGAAATTGGCCAGAGTAATCATATTCCTGGGTAATCTGGTTTCACACTGTATATTTATAAACCCTCATTTGCATATTTATGAGGTCGAAAACTTTAATTTGACGAATGCAGCTCACGACCTGCTAGTTTGTCCGCTCTGGCTGTTTAAGCCACCTAAAACTTTTGCTTTTTAATTCCAGTTAACGCCGTTAGCTGTTCGACATTTTCAGTTTTCTCTCAGCACGTTCCACAGTTTCTGCAACTGTTCAGAATATTTAATGAGGTAAGCACCGAGGCAGTTCATTGGTCGTCTGTTGCCAAACAACTTGATGTAACGTTCTACCGCTGCATTGTTCCATACTGTACATTTGGCACTAAGCAGAACTTCAAAACACAGGTTACTAAATTTCAAGTGTGAAACGTTGCTTTACCCAGGGGGAAATGTGACCTCAAGAATACACCAAAATTGTATTATAACTCTTTCCATATTCAGTCGCTGTAAAGTTTTTGTTAACCTGAGCTGCTTCTGGTACAGAACGTGCTAGTCAATGTTTGAATGTTAAAACCCTTTGTATATAAATCAAGTAGTGCATGTTATGGCTTTGTTAATTGCATGCGTATTGTAATTTCAAAGAAATTCATTCTTCTGTAAAGTTCTAATCTAAATAACGTGTTTAATTGTTCTAATTTGCTGTTTCTGTATGATTGATTGGTTACAATAAAGGTCGATTTATTATGGAAACTGGTCGGTTTTCTGTCGTTTGTGATTGCTGGTGTTCTTTAATTCATTTTTTTTTTTTTTTTTTTTTTTTTTTTTTTGGGTCATATTTCTCGCACGTGTTTTGCTGAATGGGAGAACACTCCTGAGGTCCACGCCGCAGCACACGCGTAGTCTGGGCACTGTGTGTACGCGCGCGCGAGCCCGCCGCCGCACACTGAATACGTAATGAGCGCTCCTGCACAGTGAAGCAGTTGGCTCCGGTTTAGGCCGGTCTTCTCTTGCTGGAGTCTGGGCTTGATTGACAGCTCCGTGCTTGTTTACCATAGCTCCGCTAAGCTGAATGGAGTGCTGAGCTGGCAAAACGAAAGCCACCGGTGCTTTTTGGTGTGTTACACAAACATTATTTAACATTGGAATTTTGTTTCATATTTACCTTATGTTTCATGTGAACTGCAGTGGATCTTACGAGTATTTATCCCATTCAGAATAAATACTGAAGCTGAATACACCTGTGTTTCAAGTGCAATGATTATACATGTGATTAAACACTCAATCTGTAAAATTTAATAGTGATGCATATGATTTGCTGGGGTTTATGAAGTGTGCTTATGTTTACATTTAAGCATTTAGCAGAAGTATGCTTATGTGTTTGAATAAATTAGATCATGTAACAAACAAGAAGATGATCAATGCTTTGGCAGGTAAGGTATATTTGGAATATTATTCTCTTCTGTTTCAGATGATGATAACTCTGAGGAGGGACTCACCACTATTCATTCAGGAAGACATGAGTATGCATTCAGCTTTGAGCTTCCACAAACGTGAGTTTTGGTCAGATGTGGCACCGAACCTTATAATATTCATCTGTACTGTATGTTATAATTCTTATTTTCTTTGTGTCATGCACATGCAGACCTCTGGCTACCTCGTTCGAAGGGAAGCATGGCAGTGTGCGCTACTGGGTGAAGGCTGAGCTGCACAGGCCATGGCTTCTGCCCATGAAGACCAAGAAAGAGTTCACTGTTTTTGAACACATCGACATCAACACTCCTCTCCTGCTGGTGAGTGTTTGCATTATTTGTATCCCTCTATTCGTTCCTGATTCATCCATGCAATGGTGAAGAATAACCATTAAAGGTTCTTGCATTCTAAAGTTTTGTTATTCTACTTTGCACAGTCTCCCCAGGCAGGAACTAAAGAAAAGACGCTATGCTGCTGGTTTTGCACCTCAGGTCCAATCTCCTTAAGTGCCAAAATTGAACGGAAGGGTTATACTCCAGGTAAATTGTCTGACAGTTAATATTTTCACTAGACATTTGGACCCCACTGTATTTTTACATGATAATAGGGCTGCAACTAATTATTATTTTCAATTATTCTGTCAATTATTTTTTTTGATTAAACCAAAAAAAAAAAAACTCTAAACAATGACTAATCTGAAGACAATAAAAACAAATAGGCCTATAGTGAATGTATCTATGTAGACTATGTGCAGTTAAACAATGTGCAAAAAAGGGGGTTAAAATATAAACGTATTGCTTACCATTTAAAAGCCGAACTTAAAATCACTAAATTAAAAATGATAATAAAGAAAAACAAAAAAGGTTACCTGGCATGAGGTAGGAAGAACGCATTCACTCATCTGAACATATTTTATCAAATAATTGTAGCAGCCCTACATGATGCCCCTTGATACTTTTTGGTACCATTAACAATACATAATTTCTTCACACAGGAGAGTCCATTCAGATCTTTGCAGAAATTGAAAACTGCTCCTCGCGTATGGTTGTGCCAAAGGCCGCCATTTACCAAACGCAGACCTTCTTTGCCAAAGGGAAGATGAAGGAGATCAAGCAATTGGTGGCCAACATCCGAGGGGAGTCGCTTTCTTCTGGCAAGACGGAGACATGGAATGGAAAAATGTTGAAAATCCCTCCTGTATCACCCTCCATCCTCGACTGCAGTATCATTAGAGTGGAGTACTCACTCATGGTATGTCAAGTGCTTTTTTAGTTTGTATTGATTTTAGATTTTATGTGATTAGCGATCATCTCTACAAGTGCTGGCATTTTCTATAGCTTAAAATGTAAATAAGTAATTTCAGAGCTTTTAATGTCAATTTCAAGCAGCTAAAGGATCAGTTCCTTGAAAGCCCATCTTGCTCTTCCACACATGAATGATAAGAAGATTATGCCAAGTACTCCCAGCACATAGTGATAAGAAGATCAGCCTAAAATATCTGATGAAATTCAGGCCACTGAGTGTTAATGGCCTATTAACCCTATAAACTTATCTGTCATTGCTCATATCTGAATAGTAGAGTTTACTATTTTAGTTCATCACTCAGCTCTGATGATACATTGTTGATAGGCTGTGAATACATAAATAATGCTGTTATATTTTTTGCCTCTTTCAAATTCTTTAGTTTATTGTCTTTTGCCAGAAGCTTTTGATCTAAAGTGATTGAAAATGATTGGGTCATCCCTACTTTTTTAAAGCAGGATCCTTGTTAAATCATGACTCATCAAATATCATTTCAGTGTCCAAGTCTCTAGCCTAGCACTCTAAAACCTAGCGGTTTACATTACAGTCTCTGAGCTCACAGTGTCCTGGACACCAGTACTTTATCAATTCAAAAAAGATAAATCACTGTCTGGCAACAGAAACTTTGGTATGGAGATAAAGGTTAGGATCATGATTTTTTTTTTTATTGGTAGTACTGCACATCATGAGTGTATATAAGCACCATTTGTTTGCTTTTTGGATACAAAGAAGCATTTGGACCTGGAAATGGTGACGCATGACGTCAGACTTAACAACCGGATGGTCATATTTACAAATCAAGGTGCACTATTTGTGAAATGTTTAACCTAAAATCCCAATATTATTATCTGCAGGTGTATGTAGATATCCCAGGAGCAATGAACCTGTCTTTAAACCTGCCCCTGGTGATTGGCACCATCCCCCTCCATCCCTTTGGTAGCCGTACGTCTTCTGTGAGCAGTCAGTGCAGCATGACCATGAGCTGGTTAGGCATGGCCCTCCCTGAGAGGCCTGAGGGTAAGGAACTTTTCTGTTTTGAGGCATGTTTGCAATATAATAAGAGTCAAGATTTGGCATATATGGAATTCATGTGATTTGAATCTGACTTTTCTCAGATTACAGAGAAAGAACTTGTTGCTTAGTGTTCCTTTAAATAAGACACCAAAAGAGGAAGTGGAGATAACATTATGCACACAGAAGAAACAGATATCATGGTTGGCATAGTGACAGTATTAACATTTACTTTTTCTCTATGCAGCTCCTCCAGCCTATGCAGAGGTGGTCACAGAATACCAGAGGCAGAGCTGTCTGGAAGTGTCGTCAGGGCGGGAGAACTTTGAAGCCCCATTATTGGCCTACATCCAGGAGTTCCGCTTCCGACCCCCTCCACCCTACTCTGAGGTAAGCTTTTAGTGTTTTTGATGGGTAAAATGTTGATATTTCTCTCAGAAGGCAGCTTTCAGCCATGTTTACATGCTTTCGACTCACGGCAGCTGTTTTTCTGTTCCCGTCTCCATCAGATTGATCCACATCCAGATCAAGCCACATCGACCGTGGAGCAGAGACTCGACACCTGCCCATCACGTTGAGAAATGCATGGAATGAGTCCAAAGCAGTTGGGCTTTAGGAGCTTTCACTTTTGTTTATCTCCCGATGACAGCGATTGTTCGCTTTGCTGTCACCACCAAGAGAAAACAAACCTCCATGGAGAAATCCATACGTAAGGGTGCAGAAAGTCACTGGCAAATTACCCAAACCAGAGATTCGCCCCCTCCCCCTGTGGATGGGACATGCCCCACCGGACTAAGCCTGCAGAGCTTTGTCAAAATAGTCACTTTTCTCATGCTTTTCAAGAAAATGTTGACAAAGAACATGCAGACCTTGTCCAAGATCTGAAGAGAAATGCAAGAAAACACTACGACCGCAGCCATTCGCAGTACATCTGAGAGAAATGCGTCATTCTCTTGCCTCAGTTTTTGATTTCTGTTTGCACATGTTTGTTTTCCTCACTTGAGTTTTAAAATCACTGATTGTTTTATTTCAGTTTTCAGCCTCTTGGACTAAGAGATTATAGGCTTATAACAGTTTTGCTTGAGCCGCACAAATTACAAACAACACAAAGAACAGATTCTGAGGAATAACTGACTGAATGGACTGACATAATGCACTGATCTTGTTTAAGCTCTTTTGAGGTCTGTAGTTTTCATTGATTGTGTTTCCTCAGTCGATAATCTGCTCTTGGTAACATGCTGTCTGAAAGCTTTTGCAATGTTGCCTCACCAACTCATAACCCAAGTGTGGCTTTTGCTTTATTTTTTCCTGTTCAAATGGACTTTTATTTTTGGTTCTAAATGTAGAATGCCTTTAAGCCAAACGTGGTTTGCTTGGTGTTAAATTTGCTGCACGTGTTGTTTGGTAGAGGAGCAAAAGTCCGGGACTTGGTGTTCATGTGTGTGATCAGAGCAGAGAGATAAAACAGGGTGGGGTCTGGGCAGGATGCCTGAAAAGTTAGTTGCCTTTCTGTTTATAGTGTGTAGCGGTGCAGGCTTTGAGATTGCACTGCCTGAAAAAAAAGCACTCAGTCTCAGGTGATCTCACTTGCCAAATGATGAAAACAAAAATGGTGTAGATTATGTTTCAGTTGCACTGTTTCAGTTCAAGGAAGGAGACTAGAAGGAAATTCAGATTCAATATTGAAAAACTGATTCAATAAAGAGAGGAGATATGCACAAAGATGCAAGGCAGCTTTCAAAGACTTACAACATTCCCTTTTTGTCCTTCTGCACCGGCAGACTTACATTTGATGTAATGTTTCTTCAGACTGGTGAAGCCAGATATGACCCAAAGAATGGCACAAATGCTTAAAAAGCCAAGTTGTAAAGTAAACGAGGACTCTGGATCCTCTCCAGAGATATCCGAATCCAGTTGAAATGAGTTGTACATTTGTTTTTTAAAACTCATTCGACTACAAAAGTAGTTTAGAATCATGCTTGGCCTACATTTAAGCACTTTTTTACTGAATTGAAACCATAAATCTGCTCATGTCTGGTTGAGGTCTGGAGGAATTTTGTCATTCAACTATTTAGCAACATAAATAGTTGAAGTAGTGTATGGATTTATAGAATTAGTCAGAATTTGTGTGCATACACAGTGTGAGTTATAGGTTATGGGGGTGGGGGTTGGGGTGGGGGACTTGTGAATCAGCAGTTTTTGGAGCAAAGTAAAGTGGTCTTAACATAGTGGCCTTGATGAAGAACTGATCTTAACATGCTTAACATCATATTTGTTATCCTTTTATTCCTACAGATTGTGGTTTAGTTTAAAAGGACAAAAAGGGAAAACCAGGAAGTCCTTCAAAGCGAGCATTGATCATGCCACTTTTGATTTAAATGGGTTTCGGTTTTTCAGTTATGGGTTCTGTTGAATACTGTTGGGCATTCAGTGTTTGTTTTTCAGACAAACGATCTTATACAGATCCTCTCGTCTCAGTTATTATGGGAACAATAGCTGTAGCACACCTTAGAGAAATGGGTCATCTAAAAACTGAAGAGATGATTATAAGAAGAAAATGATCCGCTTCTCTGTTGTGTTTTATAGTTTAAAATCGAACCAAAATTGGCAACTAATGAAAGAATAAGCTTAAACACAAAAAGAATAGTGCTTCTTTTTGTGGTCGGTCAATACTATAGTCTAACGCTTGGCCTTCCGTGTAGTCCAGTGTTAAAGCTAAACTCTTGACTCTGTCAGGAATAACCCTGGTATGTTTTAGAAATTAAGTGCAATATTTCTTGAGTTTATTTTGTCTCAGTGGTATATTTTGTCTTATTTCATTGTGATTTCATTTCAGAGACCATTATGAACATTAGATAATGACTGAAATGTATGTTCGTAATGGTTTTAACCTTTGTCTTAGTTCTTCCTTGGAAATAAATAAACCTAAAATTCCATAACTTCTGTTGTACTTCTGCTTTATTTAAAAATGATTTCATTTTCACTATCTACTATGCTGAAATTAGTGCATCAAAACAAACAGGCTGCAGCTCAGAAACTAAAACATCAGCAAGACCACTTGTATGAAATATGGACACTTTGCATTTTTTTTTTTTTTTTAATCAAACCTTGCAGCCGATTCTAAAGATTTTATTGGTCATGTCAATCACAGTGCTGATCGCCTACACCAAACACTAATCCCTAACCCTAGGGAAGAGCTTCTGCTGAACTGGTTTGGGGGGAAAAAAATACACATCCGGACACATTTAAAACAATTTCAGTGCTGTACCTTCATTAGCAACAGCGCCCCCACAGACCAGTCGTAATCACAGATCATTAATAATCAAATTTTTTAAAAAAACACATGGTTTAACTCAAACTAATTTTTAAAATGGCCTGGTTTCACAGGCAGGGCTTAAACTAAGCCAATTAAGCCTTAGTTCAGTTAGGACATTTAAGTAACTTTTATAAACATGCTTTAGAGAAAAAAACATTACTGGTGTGCATCTTGAGACAAAACAATAAACATTTTAAGATATGCCGGTGCAAGTTGCTTTCAGTTAAAATAGCTCAAATGTGCATTTTAGTCTGGAAATTGGTTTAAGCCTTGTCTGTGAAACGGGGGGAATATTTTGTAATAACTATTCATCTAATTTAATGCACCATAAGAATCCTTTTCTTTTTTACATTTAGTCCTTTGCATTGCTGTTGCTTTAAGATGCAGATCATTTCAAGATACGGTTGAAACTCCTTTAAGGTGTTGGACACCAAGACGCCAGCTTGGTTTATAGGGTTAACCTTCTGACCTCAGCTTATCAGGTGGCACTAGGGTCAAGAAGTGACTTTGGCGTCAAGTGAGGTCACAAAGTTTGGCCAGCAGGGTTGGTTGTAAATACTAACACATAAACTAAGGCTTATCTTAGAACTGGCCAAAACATAGGAAATTGTTACACCCAATTCTAAGCCTTGCTACAATAAGGAAACTATGGCTGTCATTTTTAATTTTAGTCACATAATGAATTCTGTTCTTTACCACATTTTCTTCCCATGGATTTGATTTTTCATAATCATTAAATGCCTTTTTACCCACTTATCACTCAGAAGGTTTATTTAACATTAAATGGCCTGGTATCACAGACAGGGCTTAGAATAAGCCAGGAGTAGGTCTTAGTTAAATTAGGACATTTAAGTCGCTTTTTATAAATGTGCCTTAGAAAACCCCATTACAGGTGTGTATCTTTAGACAAAATGATGGCACTGACATATTTTAAGATATGTCAGTGGAAGTTGCTTTCAGTTAAGCTCACAGCTCAAACATGCATATAAGTGTTACAGTTCACGTCTACCCTGGACTCCATCTCCCATGATCCTCCCGGTTCCTCACCTGCACTCACTTCTTCGTCATCTCCCCATCATCACGGATTACTTGCACCTGGTCTCATTCATCAGCACTCCCTTTATAATGGACTCACTCCCTGCACTCCTTGTCTGTTCTATTGTTTGCATATGGTTTGGTTGTTCCGTTTCCTTGTCTAATAAACCCGTTTCTGCTGAAGTCCGATTCTGACTCATCTCTGCTGCAACCGAAACTGTAACAATAAGTCTGGGACTAGGCTTTGAAACTGGGCAAATGTGTGTTAAATTTTGATCTGTGCTTATTTTAAAATGGGTATTTGCATTGCTTGAGGTGAAGTGTGAGGTTACGTATTCATTTTGACCACAAGCTGATTATTGATTTGCTACTCAGTTGTGACATATTTAGAAAATCCATTGTAGTTGTGTCATTCATGAGTTGTTTATTGATTGGGTTTTAGGATGTAGATTCGCACGCACAGGATGGAGCATAAGGAGTCAGGAATATAAAGACAGAAACATTCTCTCTTCTCCTCTCTCTGGGTGTCTCTTTAACTGCATACCGATTTCATCAGGCTCTGAAATTTCTTCAAAAACAACACCAAGGATGAATGACCTTCTCAGCTGCCATAGTTAGACAAATGAGTTTTTATTATTCATTTTGTTTTCTCCATATTAGAATGATTTCTGAAGGATCATGTGATACTGAAGACTGGAGTAAGGATGCTGATAATTCAGCTTTGCCATTACAGGAATAAATTACATTTTAAAATATTTATTTTTAATTGTAATAATATTTTACAATATTACTGTTTTCAAATAAATGCAGCCTTGGTGATCATACGAGATTTCTTTCAAAAACATAAAAAAAAAACAAAAAAAAAAACTTACTGACCCCAATCTTTTGAACGGTAGTATATCATGCTGAACAATATGTATATCATGCTGAAAGATGAACAAATTTATTTTTCAACCTAGTAGATGCTGTTTTGCCAACTGAAAATGAGGACAAGATAGCATGAGGCAATGAAATGTGAAATGACTTGGTACATCCTCACACAGCTAAGCGGGTTGCAGCTAGCGGGTGTGTTACATAAGTCTACAACAGTATTGTCTTCTCTACAGGCAGTTGAGTGCTGCTTCTAGGATCTCTGATGAGTCAGCTTTGACCCAGCACTTTATTCTGTCCTGCTAGGCCTCTGCTCTACTGACTCTTGCAGGTCAGGCCCTTTGTACAGTGCTGACCCCGGGCCCCAACAAAAAGAGAGGAGGGATTACTAGCAATGGTAGCTGCTGATTTAGTCCATGCTGATGCTACACAGGTCTGAGCTTTTTCCAATAACTACTAAATCCTACTGCTGTACCTCCTCCACAGGAGCCTCACGCTCAAAGGGGAATGTCCAGATGAAGCTTCTAGAAGGATATGGCAATGTGCCCATAACTTTACTATCTTGTTTTAGAGTGCTTAATATCTTGTAATTATATATACACAGTATAACAATAAAAAAAAATGATAATGCACTGTGTGATGTAAGAGATTTGGTCTGTTATTTTAACTGTTATGACACCAGTTTGTGAGAAATTGTGAAAAAAGCTCCTGACGCAATTTCCTTGTATCTACTGTTTATCGTTCATTGCATCTAGTTTCAGTCTCTGTCAGCTCTTTTTCCATTATGTTTTGCTTCGCCCGTGGCATCCCTAATGTTCTGTACCTTTTAAAAGAGCAGGTTTTTCAGAATGATCAGCGCTAGAGAGATGATTGAACATCTTCACAATGTTCCCATCAAAAGCAGAAGAGGAGGACATTGACCTGGAGCATACCTGGGAAGCAAGCTTGACAGAGCTTTGCTACTCTTTGTCTATCAAAATATTATTGTACATTTGTATATTGCAAGTGGAAAGTGCAGTACACGATGCAGGTATTACTGGGATATTTCAGCAGTAGGCCTATAGCAAGAGATTATTCAAGGGTTTTTAGCAATTCTACGTTTAGAGCACCATTTCACCTTTTGATGCCTTTGAAGTGGAACATGCTGTTTACAATTTTTCTGTTTTTAATACTACAACATATAATAGTCGATCTACATGAAACTGCTCAGTTTTCAATCCAAACATGTCTCACTGTAAAATAAAGGCTACCATAAAAACCCAAACATTCACACCCATCTGTGATCATGGCAACAAAGCAAACACAACTAGTGAAGGGAACAGCTGCGAGAGCTCTCAGAGCTATTGACATGCAGAAGTCATTTGCTTCAGCTTGTTTTGCAGCATGGCTGTGGATAAGGAGGAGGGAACTTGATAGTATGAGATTTCTCAAGCTAGTTGAGGTCCCTGAGTTTATGGGTCTCAGGATAGACTGCATAACTTTGGGCCTGTCCACACTACAGGGGCAAAGGTTCAAGTTCCTGACGGTTAAGTGCAGTGTCATTACTTGAATTAGTGTCAGGATAGTAAGCAGCATTACTTTCTGTATAACAGCAGTAAAAGCACACATATACAAATGGATTTTTCTTTTTACAGATTCTGCCTTATGTAGGTAATTTTGATAAAGATTATTTATTTATGTTTGTTTGTTTTTGTTTGTTTGTTTGTTATATACAGACAGCTTTGGGACTGTAAAATAGTTTTTACCACTTTAAATCATCCACCAGTTTTCCTTCCTTCTTTCTCCATCTGTGATGCTTTGAAGAATGCTTTGAGCTCTTGTAGAGTATCAGTATTGAGAACTCAGGGGTGGTGTCATGCATTATTCATGATTAGGAGACTGTGGCTGTGCTGTACTAAGGGTTGACAATTCACACTGTGGCACATATACAGCTGTTATGTCAGTGGATGATTAATAGGACCCTAAATGGAGTATGTGACTGCAGAGGTTTGTGGATGGGGTAAAGGAAGAAGAACGCATTGCAGCTTTAGAGGCGAGGAACATCTATAGGTCTGAACAGCTTACCTTATATGCTAAAATATATGCTAAAAATGCTAATATATATATATATATATATATATACACGGTAAGATTTTTAATGCTTCTAAAAGAAGTTTCATCTGCTCACCAAGGCTTCATTTATTTAATTAAAAATACAGTAAAAACAGTAATATTGTGAAATATTATTACAATTTAAAATAACTGTTTTCTGTTTAAAAGCCCAAAATGGCTAAACACTAAGCTTTTATTTGTCTTAACCACAAATCATTGGTCAGGAATTTAGCAAAATTTAAGCATATCCACTACTTAAAAAGCTATTGCTGTCTCAGAAAAACATCAAAGACAAAATTAAGTTTTTGGCAGAATATGGGAAGTTGTGTGCGGAGTGATGAATCACAATGAAACACGAGTTGCACGGTGATGCTCAAGAGTGGTGTCTTTGAAAATCTGCTGAGAAATGTAATAATTGCATCTCTACCACAGTGACGCATGGAGGAAGAGGTGTCATTGTGTGGGGAGTCTTTTTAGCTGCTGGTATTGGTGAGCTACTTCACTCTGAAAAGTCATTTACTGCTTTGGAGCACAGGAGAATATTGCAGAATGGCTTACTTCCCAGAAATGAAAAGTTGAAAAGACAACCAAGAAGTGAGAACACGTCCATCAGGCTCATGTTTTGGCCTTGGTCAGAGTCTAGATTTAAACCCTATAATGAATATTTGATCTCAAATGAAACTCAAATGAACTGGGAGACATTTTTCAACTATGACCTATTTGAAGCCATTAACATTGAGTGGCTCTTCTTCCTTTAAAAAGCTGTCTGCCAGTTGGGGAAGGCTATACCGTGCTAAGTTACTTTATCTACAGTATTTGTGCAATTCTTGCTAATTTTCTAACCAGTAATTTGTGATTAAAATGGTTAAGACCATTAAAAGACCACTAAATATTTTGCCATTTTTGGCTTGGCCCATTAGTGTACATCACACCAAATAGGGCCTGCTCTTTCATTAGGGGAAGTGAGTTCTCTCTCTCTCTGCAGGTGGAGTGAGCGATATTTTTCACCCTTCTCCTTCCAGCACCAGCCAGTTTCCTTTTTTAGGCAGCAGGCTGACTCACATACCCTCTGTTTCTCTTCTGTTCCTGAGTCATGATGAGCCTTGACCCCTCCTGTGCCTCTGAGCTGCAGAACAGCAGGTGGAGCAGGAGCCGACAGCTCGGAGAATTCCCCCCTCTACCATCTGAAAACATGCATGCACAAACACTCACATTTTAGTGCCTCAGGCTCCACATGTCCATTTAACTGCTTTTTCAAACCAGAGATAAAAGTTAAAATGTGCAATATGTTGTATTCTGAATGCATGTGCTAAAAAATGCAGAGAAAGGCAAGCAAGAGGTCAGTGCTGCCAGGGTGAAATGACTCACGTGAACCACTAACCCAGATCCTTTTGTTCACCCTGCTGGATATTCCTGGCCTAGTGAAAGGTATTCCATGCCATCATTCACTGATGTACTTAGCATTTGATATTTGAAACAGCAAGTGCTGTTCGTGTGAAAGCACATTGCGTGTTGCTGCAGTTACGCTGCTTTTGCATGGAGCGTGAAATTTGTTGTTTTTGCAGTTTCATTTGGTGTTGATAGTGGCACAGACATTACACACCACACCTTTAATAATTCCCTTGTGTTCCTTTCATTTTTACACCCAGGCACTTGTGGAAATGGGCCAGCTTGGGCAATCGATGGGAATGAGATGTTTTGTTAAAGATAGCGTGCAGTCGATAAGCTTTACTTTAGGAATCCCAACTGAATTCACTTTTTAATCTTGAGCCCTGTGCCAAATACTGGCTTAAGCCCTTGTAATGTGTCCTCCACACATTGTTCATGGGAAAAACAAAGACTGGGGAGATTCATATAATCTTAGTATCATGTAATGTAAATGTTGCATCAGAGGAGAAGCACTAAAGTTGAAGTGACTCATTTTTTATCATCCCCAGGCTTTGTTGTGTTGATTTGTTCTTTGTTCTAAATATTCTCACATTCTAACGTCAAATAGCTGTCCAACATATTTCATGTTCTTTTTATTGTCAAGTACTAGATCTTGTAAATCCCATTGCTTAAGTTCCCTACAGCACTGGATGATTTGGACCAAACCTTGTCAACTGCTAACATTGACTGTTTGTTCATGATCTGTTGGGGCAAAGCATTTTGCCAACTGCATGGTACAGCAGAAATCCCTTAATGCTACACCCTGACATCTGAAAATATATTAATTTTTTTTTTTAAATTACTTTTGTATTATTTCTATACTATTATTGAATATTTAATATTTTGAAAATTATTATTTCAGATATTTGCCAAGGCAACATTACTAATATTAGTTTTCTTTTCTTCAAGCTTTATTTCAATTACTGAAACGATTCTAATAGGCTACACTACACTGATGTTCTAAGAAAAGAAAGGATAAAATCCAAGAAAGTGCAAGATAAGAATCATGAATAGGACTAAAAAACGAAAATGCCCATCAATTCACATTTATTTCAGTGCATGCAAACAAATTGTTATTTTTGTTTTTGAACTTCATGACATCTACTGTATACACACATGCCCAAGTATGAATTTCCTGTTTTGATGAAAAAATTAATACATTTTGGCTTGATTAATTTTCCACAACGTCTGTTACCCTGAGTAAGCATCTACTTAGTCATGAGTCCAACAAACATCTCTGCCCAGCAACCTCAAATAGCTCCTGATATGATATGAGACAATTAATATGAGATGTGAGAAAATTAACGCATACTCTATTGGTGGATATTAGCTGATAAGCTGTTTGAGTTTAGCTTGCAAGCGTGTTACCGCATCATGCTAAATGCTGATGAAGACATACTTGAGTAATGGTACTGTAAAAAATAATTGTTGGTTTAACTTAAAAAAAAGTTTGGTTGCCTTAAAATTGCCTTAAAATTTTGAGTTCATTGAAATTAAAAATTTTAGTTAATACAATAAAGGTGATTGATTTAATCCACAAAAACTCAAAATATTATGTTATCTGAACTACATAAATTAAGTTGATTTGACAAAAGAAAAAAATGTTATGATAAATCATGAAAACAATTTTTTACAGTGTAGGATCTAGGGAGATTCCTATCATAACAATTGGTGGTTATGTGATGGAGGAGCCGTTTGCACTACAGAACTACATTCATCTACCTCCACCTCCCTCAGCTGAGCTATAGTGGACAGCTCAATAAGTCCATCACCTTAACTTCCCAGAAATGTAGAGGCTCTATATTCGGATCTATTTGTGCCCCAGAGAGGACCACCAGCGGAGTTGTGTGTGTTTGAGGTGATTTGAGAGAGAGAGAGCATTTTCTAATCCCTGAAAATGTGACTTTATTTTAATTTAAATTTATTTTTAAATGAAATAGGCCATTTCGTACATTTATCATAATTTTAAATCTACATTTTAGTAACAATAATTATAATTATTATTATTTATTATTATTGATTTCTAATATTATATTTACTATGTTTATGATTATAATATTAACAATTATTATTCTATTTAATTTAAACCTTCATTTTATTATTATTATCAGTAATAATTCATTTTTTTAAAGACGATTTCCACTTTTTCTCTGACCGATAAAATTAAACTTTTTTTTTTTTTTTGCCATTGTAAACGATCTCATTTTCATCTGTTTACATCATACAGTTAGTTTTAATAAACTTTTTTTAATTCAGAGAGTTACAATGGTAACACTTTAATATGAGGAACAATTCTCACTTTTGCTTATTAGCATATTAGTTGTTTATTAGTACTTATAAATCACATATTAATGCTTTATTCTGCATGGCCATATTCTACATCCCTAAATCCTACCCCATACCTAAACCTAAATGCTACAACTACCTTACTAACTAATAATATGCAGTAAATTAAGAGTTTATTGAGGCAAAAGTTGTTAATAGTGAATATGTGTTCCCCATACCAAAGTGTTACAGTATCTTTATATTGTACAAGGACCTCTTATCTCAAAAGATCGAGGAAAATGTGATTCCTCATCATCTGACCCCCTTAAATCATTAGTTAAATGTGTGAATTTAGTACTTGCTACGCTGCCAACACCCCCCACCCACAATCCTCCAGGGCTCTAAGGATATAACAGCTGTACAGCTGCCAGATAGTAACAGCACAATCAATATCCACATTGTGAATGCTGAAATGAAGCTCTGCAAGTGTGGAAATGGTGGAATGTCTCTGCGTAACATCCCTGCATTGCATACATAATGTCCTGGTACACATTTACACCTATCCTAAACATGTGCTCTGAAAATACAGTAAAGCATTGTTTTGACTCTATTTTTGATTTTGATTGACACAAAGAGAGATGCAGCGAATGAGAGAGATACCAGGAGAACTTTTAAGTTAATTAAATCTAGTTAAGTGGGGGTATATAGCTTCTAAACATGCATGATGAACAAGCAGGGAGCTCTGAGTGTTAAAACAATGTAACTGTACTCCAGCTCCAAATGATCTGTCCCGCTCATCCCCCACCCTTTTCCTTCCAGCTCCTTCTCCTTCTTCATTTTCTCTCCCCCGGCTGTAACATGATTCAGCACTGAATCCAGGAGTCATTGCTATGCAATAATACTATGCCCCCCGATCCGACCAATGAGTAGCCGGATCAGTAGACACACCTACATGATCCAACCCTCCATCCCTAGCTGGTCTCCCTTCTAGTCTCTGAGAAAACAAGCATTTCCTGTCCATCTCAACCCAATAAATCCATCACTGATGTATCACTAAAGCATATCTGTTCATCATCCCTCATAGTTGTCATCAGTTTTCAAATAGTTTTAACCAGGGTTATTATCATTAACTAAGACTAAAACCATAAAAGAATATCTGGTAACACTTTACAATAAGGTCTCATTTTTTAACATTAGTCAATGTATTAACTAACATGAATTAACAATAAGCAATACATTTGTTACAGTATTTATTAATCTTTATTAATGTTAGTTAATAAAAGTACAGCTGTTCATTGTTTGTTCATGTTAGTTCAGTGCATTACTAATACTATTACAAATACAATTTTTTATTTTAATAATGTTGAAATTAACATTAATTAAAGGGTTAGTTCACCCAAAAATGAAAATTCTGTCATTAATTACTCACCCTCATGTCGTTCCACACCCGCAAGACCTTTGTTCATCTTTGGCTGTTTGATACACGCTCCGAACCACTGATTCGAAACAAAAGATTCGTAAAGCTTCGAAGCTGAAGCAGTGTTTTGAAATCGTCCATCACTAGACATTGTTGAATAAAGTCGTTTTTTTTTTTGGTGCACAAAAAGTATTCTCGTCACTTCATAACATTAAGGTTGAACCACTGTACTCACATGAACTGTTTTAAATATGTCTTTAGTAGCTTTCTGAACATTGAAAAGTGTTAATTATTTTGCTGGCAATGCAGGCCTCACTGAGCCATTCGAACACATTCATTGTGTTCTGAAGATGAACGAAGGTCTTACGGGTGTAGAACGACATGAGAGTGAGTAATTAATGACAGAATTTTCATTTTTGGGTGAACTTTAGGACTGATAAATGCTGTTTTATTAGCATTTATTAGTCTTAAACCCTTAAAGACTAATAAATGCTGTAGAAGCATTGTTTATTCTTAAGTCATGTTAACTAAAGTGGTTGACTAATGTTAACTAATAAAACCTTATTGTAAAAGGTTACCGAATATCTTCATTACTTGGAAAAAAAAATGGAAATAAAATATTAATAAAATAAAATAAAATAAAAACCTTTATTTAATTTCAGCTTGTTTCTCAAGGGAACATTTCTGAAGTTAAAGTTCTAAAATAATAAAAACTAAAACTTAATAAAAACTATAAAGACATATTAAAGGATTAGTTCACTTTAAAATGAAAATTACCCCAAGATTTACTCACCCTCAAGCCATCCTAGGTGTATGACTTTATTCTTTCTGATGAACACAATCGGAGTTATGTTAATAAATATCCTGATGCGTCCAAGCTTTGTAATGTCAGTGAATGGGACCAACAAGTATGAAGCTGAAGAAAGTGCATCCATCCATCATAAATGTACTCCACACGGCTCCAGGGGGTTAATAAAGGCCTTCTGAAGTGAAGCGATGCGTTTGTGTAAGAAAAATATCTATATTTAACATATATTAAAATATCTAGTTTCCTCCAGACCGCCTTCCGTATTCAACTTATGAAAAAAAGTAAACTGACGTCGTGTCAGTTAAACTTTTTTCCTAAGTTGAATACAGAAGGCGGTCTAGCGGAAGCTAGATATTTTACTTTATAACTTGTTAAATATGGATATTTTTCTTACCCAAACGCATCGCTTCGCTTCAGAAGGCCTTTATTAACCCCCTGGAGCCTTGTGGAGTACGTTTATGATGGATGGATGCACTTTCTTCAGCTTCATACTTGTTACCCATGTTCATTGCCATTATAAAGCTTGGACGCATCAGGATATTTATTAATATAACTCCAATTGTGTTCATCAGAAAGAAGAAAGTCATACACCTAGGATGGCTTGAGGGTAAGTAAATATTGGGGTAATTTTCATTTTAAAGTGAATTAATCCTTTAAAAACTATGAAAAATGACACAAAACACAAAATTACTAAAACTTTAACAAAAAATATAAAAAATGAAATATAATTCAATATATGAACAAAAACTATATTAAAGGGATAGTTCACCCAAAAATGAAAATTCTGTCATCATTTACTCACCCTCAGGTTGTTCCAAACCTGTATAAATTTCTTTCTTCTGTTGAACACAAAGGAAGATATTTTGAAGAATGTGGGAAACTGAACAGTTCTGGGGCACCATTGACTGCCATAGTATTTTTTTTTATTTTTTTATTTTTTCCTACTATGGAAGTCAATGGTGCCCCAAAGCAGCCTGGTTACAAACTTTCTTCAAAATATCTTCCTTTGTGTTCAACAGAACAAAAAAATGTATACAGATTTGGAACAACTTGAGGGTGAGTAAATGATGACAGAATTTTCATTTTTGGTGAACTATCCCTTTAATGATGGGTTTAAGACTATAATTCTTCTTATTAAACCATAACTTATTTATCATAACTTATTTTTCTTTCAGTGATTGTATTGTTCCTCCCTTCAGCTTCAGTTATTTCTTACTCTTTCGGACATCATTCAGGGTCATTCAGCAGTGAGAGTGGTGATTCATTGACTAATTTCTTTAAAATCCTCTGTACATGCTGCCAAATGAAAACAGGTTCGCCATTCGCAGTGTGAAGCTCAGTCTCTCACATCCTGCGAGTCAGAGAGTGATTGAGACAGGTTGAGTCAGCACAGAGAGTTGTGTGAAAGGAATGTATTACACACATGGCTGTTACTCTCAGTTATGGACTTCCCCAAACTGTATGCCAGCACACTAAACTTCTCATCCTTTCCAATTTGAAATTACAGAGCTGTTTCTTTAGTACACAATTCTCCATGTTCTAGGTACTATTCATATTCTAGGTTTTGAATAAAATATTTAAGAACTGGTCAGATTTGCCTAAACCTTTTAACCCACAATGGATATATGGCAAAAAAGGCACATTTTAAAAGAGGGTGTCCAAACATACAGTTTCCTGTTCTTAGTTGAGGAGTGGTACCCGGTGTGGTCTTCTGCCGCTGTAGCCCATCTGCTTCAAGGTTTGACATGTTGTGCGTTCAGAGGTGCTCCTCTGCAGACCTCGGTTGAAACGAGTAGTTATTCAAGTTACTGTTGCCTTTCTATCAGCTCAAACCAGTCTGGCCATTCTCCTCTGACTTTTGACATCAACAAGGCATTTTCTCCCACAGAACTGCTGCTCACTGGATATTTTCTCTTTTTCGGACCATTCTCTGTAAACCCTAGAGATGGATGAATGCTTGAAAATCCCAGCAGTTTCTGAAAAAAGCAGTTTCAAACCAGCCCATCTGGCACCAACAACCATGCCACGTTCAAAGTCACTTAAATAATCTTTCTTCCCTATTCTGATGCTCAGTTTGAACTTCAGCAGATCGTCTTGACCATGTCTACATGCCTAAATGCATTGAGCTGCTGCCATGATCACAGGAAAAAGCATGCATTGATATTAACACATATTAAAACATTAATATTTAGTTGGTTTTCTCTTGTTTTTGCATGTGTTCATAATTTCTTTGTATGACAGCCTGGTCAAAAATTATGTCCGCACAATTTTTCATTGCGCTATCAAAAATAAAACAATTGACTCCAAGCACAACTATATGATTACAAAACCTTTAGCAATTTTTAAATCTCATGGACATCACTTTTGGCCACTACTTTTCATATGCATGCATTCTTGCTGCAGAGTCTTACATAGAAAAAAATAAATCAGTTTTCATATATGTGCGCATGGTTTAGTGTCTATACACTGCTCACTCTCTGTTGTGCTGTACGATGAGACAACAGGTGCATGCACTATTACAAATGGTCTGACCCAGCTGGTATGAGGTGTATTAAAAGATGCCACTGGGTAAAGCAGAAAGTGACAAACAATTCCAGGCACAGTCTTTAGTGGAAGTCTTTCTGTATTCCTTTAACACTTAAAACAGACTCGACAAATGTTTAGTTTAGCACTACACTGTAAAGCATTAATTGGTAAATTATTATTGGAAATATGCAATATAATTTCGGATGTTGAAATAATGACCAGTCATGCAAGGAAAAGAACTAACATTTGGTCATGATATGACTTAATCATTCACCTTCAAGTGCTTGTTGTTTTTTTGAAAATAGTCTGCAAAGTATTATATAAAACTACAATATGTAATGAATTTTTCAGAGGGTCAAGCTCATTCTACCATCATTGCAAACAGGGTCTCCTCCGCAGCATACCACTTAACACCTGCAGCAGCAGTCAATACAGGACCAACATACTCTACCAGTGTCTTACTCGCTTAAAGATCTGACCCACTTTACTACTGGTAGAAGATAAGAGAGCAAAGGGCAGCTCCTTCAAACTGTGTAATCACACATTAGCCAACACTCTTGGCTTGACTGATAACTTATGCTATGTGTATGAGGAACTTTGCCAAAGATTTCATTTGAAGTCAGGCTTCCCTGATCTCCATACCTCTCCTTAACTGCAGTGTTTATCATGTAATGACCATCTTGAGAGTGAATTTCATCACCCTAGCCTGCAAAGCAGCAATTCATAAAAAACCCAGATGACATTTCATGGTGGGGCCAATGTAGGTGAGATATGGTCTTGAGGTATGGGTCCTACATGGGTTTTTTGTTCATGGGATCCATGTCGGCCCCTCTCTGAATTAAGGGCTAATTCAGATAGGGCTGACAAGGAACCCATGGACAAACCCATGTAGATCATATCACGCCAACTGATCAGGAATTCTTTATTGAATTAACTCACAAAGGGCTGTTTACATGACACTGTTTTCAACTAAACATGTTAAACTTTTTATGCGTTTTGGCTGTTCATTTATTTATCCGTGTTTTGTGGGCCTGAAAATGCAACTTTTGAAAAAAAAAAAAAAAGAAAAAAAAAAAGATACCGTTGTTGTCTCTGCATGTAAACTACAAAAAAAAAAACAACGAATTTTTTAAAACAGTGACGTCATGCGCATGCATAATACATGTTTAGTCTATAGCAGGGGTGGCAAACAATGGTCCTGGAGAGCCACAGTCCTGCAGAGTTTTGCTTCAACCCTTATCAAACACACCTGAACAAGCTAATCAAGGTCTGAAGGGTTACTAGAAAACTACAGGCAGTTGAGTTTTTATTAGGGTTGGAGCTGAACTCTGCAGGACTGTGGCTCTCCAGGACCAGAGTTTGCCACCCCTGGTCTATAGGCACGTAGTTTTTCTTTACAAAGTGACATCACAAACTACTGGCCTGGCAATGCATATTAGTGTTACAGCTATGGTTGTAAGTATACGCACGACAAGGAAGATGAAGGAATAACAGTCTTTAATAAATCCACAGGCAAGGAAATCCACAAACAGGAAACAACCATACATAGAACAATACCAGACAATACTCAACTGAGAACACAAGACTTAAATACACAGACAAACGAGGTGGGTAATTGAACACAGCTGAATGTGATGATGAAGGTGATCAGTTACTATGGTGACAGACTAGTGGTGGGAAATGGTGCAACACAGAAGTCCAAACAGGGTGAACATGTGACAATTAGAGCATTTTTAATCATTTTTGTGTATCCGTGTGAGCGAGGATCATTTTGACAATGTTGTCGTCTGTACGCAAAAAAACGCAAAGGAAAAACATTTCCGTTTTTAGTACATCATTGCAAAGAAATTTATAAAGTCATACTCAATAAAATACACAAAAAAATCCCCCCAATCTGCTTGCAATTACATCATTCTCTATAGGGCACAGCTGATTGGTTCCTGCCTGTTTTGGTAGCCAATGAACTTGCTGCTCTACATTCAAATTCTTGCCTATTGTTTGCTGTAGCAGTTTGCAGCACACTTCCAGAAATCCAGTTCCACCTGTATAGATATGCTACATAGCAGCATGTCATGTTTATTGACAGTGGCAAGTTACATACTTGCTCTGTAGCAGCTATAATCAACAACAGCAGCAATAAAATCAGCAGCAGCAGCAGCAGTAGTAGTAGCATACTGTAACAGATCTATTCCGCCAAGATCAAACACATTAACATTGTCACTCATTACCATGCCAAATTCTCCGAGATCTGTCATGATGACAGAAATACCTATGTTGGTTCTAGCATGAAAAAGTTTGTGGACCAATGCTTCACAGCACACTATGGAGTGAATCTAGCAAGAATGGGCCATTTCACGAAAGAATGCGTATTTGGCATGCTGTCCGAGGAGATGTCTCCGAGCTCAGTATTTGGCCTGAACCCAGAGTACTCCCCCCCCATATCTTTGGTTAGGATAGTAACCAGGTGAGTGTGAGGAGACGGGGTGGTGGAGGGATGCAGAAAAAAACAGTTGAGGAACATTAGTGAGTCAGCTACATATCTATAGGCCTCCTCTTATGTTGATTGGGTAGATCATTTGAATGGTGCTCCTCCTGAACTTTGTTAATAAAACATCTTTTATGGTGACCTGATGTGACCAGTCATATAACCATTTAGGTCTCTTTTATATTGGACAAGGCCTTTTTAATACTGAGTTGAATTGTTGACTTCACATGAGTCACGCACGATCTACAGAGGACAGAAAATGATAAAGCAACCTGTTTTGGAGTGACTTGGGCATAGGAAGGCAGATTGAGAGGGAAAGAAATATCAAATGATGAAAAGAAAATATAGGCAAGGGGATGATATATCTCAGTCTATGATGCAGGATTGACTGTTGGCTTCATACCAAAACTAGAGCTCAAATGCCTTATCAGAGCTGTTGCTTTTCATCTTCTGCCATCACATAGAAAGCTACTTAAAGGCAAAGACTGGAATAGCTAAGATATTAGCAAGCTTTGAAGGTTAGGCCAAATTCACTGGATTTAATTAAAGCCACTTAATACAAGCAGAAAATATAACTTTAATAATGTTACATGATCATATTTACAATGACATACCTAACAGCTTTTGCAGCCTGTTGTTGCACTGCAGATTTAGCAATATTGATGTGCCAACTGTGCAAAAAGTTGTCTGAGATTTATAGTGTGTTGTACAGGCTACGCTAAAACATAAGCTAAATATAGAGGAGATTCCAGAGAGTGCTGAACAGAACGCCAGAGCAGTTTCAGTCTCAATGATTGACTTTCACTAATTGAGGTCAATATCAGGAACAAAACAGTAAGACTGACTCCAAACCCTAGATCTATTTATTCTTTGAAGAGGTGCTAAATATATGAACAGAACACCAATGTTCTTGACCTCAGCATGCAACACATCAGCTATCCAGACTATCTGACATAGCAGCAGTTCTGTGCAGCATTAACATGATTTCTACATGGCCAGCCCACCGAAGATCCATTCCAAGACACCTCAAGGCTAAGATCTATTCACTATAATGAACTGAAATAGAGAGAATTCTGAATTTATTTCCAATTTATACAGCGGTTAAGAAGTTCATGGCGTCATGGGATGCTGTTATGGAATTCTTGGGAATTCCCTATAATGAAGAGGATATACAATACCGGCCTGCGGTTTAGGTAAATGTTTTAGTGCACTGGATGTAGAGTTTTCAGACCAGACCAAGGCCACGTTTCTCAGACTACATGTTCACCCACCACCATGACGTATGTTATTGTTGGAAACTGTCATACCTTGGTCTAAGTGCCCAAGGTCTGGAAATCCAGAGCAGAGAAAGTGTCTGGACATCTTGGCAAGCACCACTTGGAAACAGTGTCAGTATCCTTCTTTGATATCAAACGACCACCAGAACTGAAAGGTTGAGGTTCTTGACTCATGATTACATAGTAGAAGACACTATTACCATTTTAATTTCTCACTCTTTAATTTCTTACACTTGAGGTCTGTTTCATAACAGTCTCCTGTCACACACACATTTTACTTTAAGACTTCTTGTTTTCCCAAATCTGGAAGAAAGAATAAATATAGAATGTACTTGGTGTTCACTTATAGTTATGATCAGAGCACTTGTTAGCGCACATAGGAATCCACACAACAAGCCTCCGGAGACAGTTTATTTAGACAGCCCATCTGCTTTCGAATGCCATAAGCCCAATGAGAATATCAAATATGGTTGCAGTTGTACTGAGAACATCCTACACAAACACACTGTAAAAGTAATCACACATGTGGAGCACAGAAAAATGAATGTTTGGTTTTGTCCAGACAATGAAAGTAATGTTGTTTTCATTATATGTACAAAAACATTCTTTAAAATATCTTCTATGTTTCACAGAGGAGAGAAAGTCATTCAGGGTTAGAACAACATAAGGGTGAGTAAAAGATTATAACTTTTAGGTGAACTATAATTTCCTGTAATCCCTATAAATAAAATTGGTACCAAGACCAATTAGGATTATGAACATATATTTTAGTAAGAAGAGTTATAAAGCTTGAAAACAACATCTAAAGTCTCAGATGCTACTTTTGGCCCACGGCTCCCTCAAGCGCTCTGCATTCCAGCAGTGCTGCGCAGGTTAACGCTTATGCCGAGCTACTCATACTGTGTCACAGCAGATGTAAATCAGATGGTAAGACAGGCCATATGGTGAAGTTTATTCGTCTCCCCGCTGACTGGAGTACACTCATCTGGAACTGATCCGACTCCGACTACGCATAATCTTAGAGGTTAAAGCCCTCTGACCTCAAAGATGATCTGTTTGTTTTGGGGGTGTTGCATCGGCCCTGGGAATGTGTTTTCTTTAGCTGGAGGAGATGGATGAACGATACGGGTCCATAAAGGGGTTGCGTGATTTACAGAGAACAACTTCTTTAAGAGGAAGAAACAGGAAAAGGCTACTTAATCGCTCTGTTCCAAAACCTATAGTGTGCTTCCTACGTAGGCCGCATTTTTAAAGCATCATAGACAAGCTCCTATGCAAATGTGGGTTCAGACGGAAAGCAGCATAATTACTCTCCGTTCTAAGATCTATTCTTTTGGCCAAATTATAAGGCAGCAACGCATGTATTTTTTGTGGAGAAAGCAATCCCAGAATGGCACCGTGACAAGCTCAGAGAAAGAAGAAAAAAAAATGACGGAGGATGAGGCAAGAGGAACATTAATTATACTAAAAATATACTTTTCTCTTCAGTACAACAAAATCATTGTTAAAATAGTTTTCAGTCCAATTAAATTTATTTTTCCCCATAAAACGATTTTTAAAGAAAATCTTTGTAGTTTGAGAGCATAGGGAGACTGACTTGCAGTGCTTCATGGGAGTGGGCGGGTGCTAAAAAGTGATCTCTTGGTGCAGTTTGAGAAAATGAAAGGGATTTTTATTTCTGGAACCCAACTGTTGCACTCTATTCTGTTAGTTTAGGCCCCGTTTACACTAGTGCGTTTTGATTTTACGGTTACGGTTACGTCTGTCGTTTACACTACGCCGGCATTTTCGAACCTCGAAAACGGAGACCTTCGAAAACGCTGCAGACCCCGTTTCTGTGTAAACGGACCAAAACGGAGACTTTTAAAAACGATGGCATGGCTGCCCACGTTCGCTCTGCGTATCCTTGACAACTGTGTAACAATAACATGGAGACTGAACTGCAATCTTTACTTGCTTTGTTGTCATTTTAGCAGCCATTGTGCAGTTAAACTCTGCATTTTTTTAAATACTGCAGCTACCTACAAGCGCAAGAGGCAAGTGTTTACACTTGTATGCGCATGCCCAGTGTGCATGAACGGTCATGTGACATGCATTTTTGGTCGTGATAGAGATCGTTTATGAAACACCAGTGTAGACGAGGATCTAGTGTAAACGGGGCCTTAGCGACATGCTAACAGCAAACGATAGCTGTGTCCCAGTTCAGATGCTGCATCCTTCAAGGACAAGGACTTCAAAGGCAACTCCTCCGCAGAGGTCAAAATGAGCGTTGTTATATTGGGCAGTCTTTTCACCTAGCAACTGTGACAGCTGCTGTTGAAGAGTGGTAGTAATGTTTGTACTGGAGTTTTTAGAAAGTTATATTCAAATGTCTGGAAGCAAAACAGGCTTCACAACCTGCCTAAATATGTTCACCTTGCTCCATTTATGTACATAATGAAGAGTATAAACAATCTATAAAATCGCAGCTTAGTAAGATATAGATGTCAACATTTCTTTTTTTTTACATTTGTATCGTTAGATATTCAAGTAAGATAAAACCTATTACTTACATTTAAAAGTGTAATCTGGCATTTTCTCTCCCAAAAAATCCAGTTGTCACTGGTACATAATTAATCTTGAGATTAATTATGAGGCTAGGCTGCGGAGGATACAATCATTCAATCATTCACAGTCCAGGAAATGAAGGATGCATTTTTAGACCTCATTTGAAGGTGCATTTAGAATGGGACAGCCTTCTTCGCACCACTGTGATGCATTTGGCCTTGCCATAGCTTGTATTGAAATCCATTGTGAGTAAAGTCTCCCATCCAACTTTTTTTGTGGTCTGCACAGTTACAAAATACTTCTAAAAATACAGACTTGCCTTGAGGTGTATCAGCTACTAATGATTGTTTCAGATGGAGAGGAAATAATAGCAATAATAGTCAAAATGTACATTTAGCTACTCTGATTAAGAGCAAAGTACAAACAATTTGTGTAGTCACCCTTTAGAGAGAGTGAAGGAGGGCAAAATAAATTGAGCAGAGCAGATAAAGAAAGAAAGAGAAATTTTCACAAAAACACATCAAGTTCATCAGACAGCATCTAATGGATAGACAAAAGCCTTAAGACATGTTCAGATCATTAGTTGAGCTTCACTGACCCATAAGGTCATGTCTAAATGAGCAGAGTTGCTAGGGCTCATCTTATCATTAACTTACAGTCCATTTCATTTCAAATATTAGCATAATTGACTGAGTGGAGCTACTGTAACTGTTACCTTTGGACTTAATGTTTTTCTTTGTTGTTGTTGTCGTTTTTCTGCAGAGGTCACCTTCACCTCAGTTTGGTATAGCTGAACATAACCTTAACTAATCTTAAAGTATTTCTCTCCATTCATATGGTGTGTTATGTCTGTTTCTGATGATGGAAGAATTGTAAAATTATTTTCCTAAAAATACTGTTTAGATATTTTAGTTCTGACAGAGCCGTGGGTCCATGTAGCTGACGGCAGCACTTTATTCTTGGGTGTGCCACCCTTGTATCATCCAAGAAGGTCAGACCACAAACCTCTCCAGTCCACATTGGTTTCCTTCACTGCCCATTTCAGTCCAACACATACTCACACACACACAATTTAAAGTTTTCGACATGTCTGAACTCTCTCCAGAAACATAAGAGCAATATATTCAGTAGGTCATCAATTCAGTTTTTCCTCTTGTCCCCTCAGGCCAGTGTGCAACTTGGTGAAGGAAACAAAACTTTTCGCAGTTGTCACATTGTGAATATAAAACATTTGCTGGTCTGTTCACATGTGCTGCTGATGTGCTTCTATTCAAGGTCTAAACAGATTGTTTCCCACACAAACTACTTATGTACCTGTAGAACTGGTTTGTTAATGTCGATACTGAAGTGGTATGTGCACACACACACGCACATGTTTGTTTTTTTGAATTGTGGGGACATTCCATAGGCGTAATGGTTTTTATACTGTACAAACCGTATTTTCTATCGCCCTACACTACCCCTACACCTAAACCTACCCATCACAGAAAACTGTGCACATTTTTACTTTCTCTAAAAACCTCATTATGTATGATTAAAAAGCCTTTTGAAAAATGGGGACATGGGGTAATGTCCTCATAAGTCACTCTCTCCTTGTAATACCTGTCATACCCATGTCATTATACAAATATGTGTCCTGATATGTCACAAAAACACGCACGTACACACACACACACACACACTGTTATCTTTAGGTTTATACCTTAATCAGTTCTGAAAGTGTACTATTATTTTACTGCGAGTAGATCTGTTGGATAAAGATCCATTTGAGGGAAACGCAGACTGAATGGTGGTTGAATCATTTATTATTGGTGTTACACAAATCAAGCAGCAGAATTATGGGGCGCACTGGCCAGACCTCCAATCAATCTATATGATTTTTCCAGTCAAACCAATACTAAACCTTCACAAATTAATTTAGTGATAATTATATTCACAAATGTATATACTTAAAAAAAACAATTTCAATTTCCACATATAAAAAAGACAACTTAAAAACTAACTATATTTAGTGCAAAGGCAGAGACAGTAAAAAAACAAAAACTATTGTTTTTATTTTACAATTTTCAGTACAAAAAAAAAAAAAAAATAGTGAGGTTAGAGATGTGTGTCTGCGATTGGAATCCGCCGCAGCTCTACGATCTGAGAGTTAGCCACACTACCTCCATCATGACTGCCGTGGATTGACTCGTTGTCACTCACGTTAAGGCCAGAACCTGTGTGCAGGTAACAATTATTCCCAAATTTTGGACACATTCACTAATATTCACCAAAGGAAGTTCACGGGAACTATTATAATCACTAAAGATCTGTAAGGACTTTTTTTATTTTTCAGAGAAAAGGACTTACCAGTTTTTAAGGCAAATATGAGGTCATCAAACTCCTGTGACTCTTCGTCCTGCACCAGATTAGTGTTGATGAACCCTCCTTCTGTGATGTAGGTCTCGTCCTGAGGACTCTGTTTGAAAACACTGCTGGGTTGACTGCTGGGCCTCAATGAAGCTCTCTCCCAGTCTGCAGAGATCTGCAAAACACAACAAAAAGGGTCTTTAGATGTCAGAAAAAGCAAACAACTACCATTTTTTCAAAACTTCACCAAATTAAAATGACTTTTTTAGTTCTTCTAGTTTGTGTACCCAGTATGAGCTTAAATGACCCGCGCAAATCAGCCATGAATTCACCGGAGTGTCTGGTAAAGGGGTCATTCAGAGGTTACGAAGGCTTGGATGTCTATAGAGTTTTACTATAGGATGGGTTTGAGGGGTGAGTCAGAGTTCACAAACATTCAGATGTTTTGTAACTAATTCTGGTATAGCTAAGGATGAGATTTTTATATGTGAGGGAAATTTATAATGTTATATAATTATAACGAAATTTAAGACTGTTGATGTTTGTCTCGAGAAGGCAGTGATCCATCACACTACCCTTCTGACTTCATCTTGTGACATAAATCTACTCTTTCACTCATTTTAATCATCAAAAGAAAAGAACAATTAGCCTCATTAAACACAACATTGTGAAACAGTACATCTGGCCTGCACTCCCTTTAATGTCCTTCTTAATGGCAATGGCTTCATTTCCTTTGGCTGGGTACTTTTCCCAGGAGGATGGAGGGAGAGGCCACTCCAGTCCCTCATGTCCCAGGCACTTCATTCTGGTACAATAGCACATCAACAGTCCAGTAATCAGAACAGAATGTACGCTGGGTGAACTGTGCACCACCAGGCACCTACTCATTTCTGTTTGAAGAGCCTGAGGAGACGGCCACCCCTCCAGTGTGCCGTTTCCTTTCCTCTCTCCACCGGTCACCTCCTCCCCACCCAAAATTCTCTTGTCTCGAGGCCACATGTGACACTACGAGCCGTTTTAAGCCAGAAGTCAGTGCTCTCATGAACAAAACAGGATTACTTCAGTCTGCACAAGAAGTCAAAAACTATAGTCTTGCTGAATTGTCAAATCAAAATTCAGTATGGATGGTAAACTATAGCATCAATGGATTCAACTAAGCAGACAAGGTTTTGGGAATACACTGGCTTCAGTTGAATAAATAAAATATAATTACAATTTCAAGCCTTTTTGCATTCGATTTCTCTTTTTGATATAAGCTTTATCTAATTTCCTGAGAATGAACTTACAGTTTTTCTCAATTTCTGAAACCTGACACTCAAACAGCAGAATCTGCAAAACCATACACTAATTCTTGGCATTTGACTAATTTTTCAATTTCATAAAACACTTTTTGCAAAACACAACACACAATTCTCTATGTAACACAAAAATCTAACAGAAAGTATCTTGATTTCCTTTTTCAAACACAACCAATCAAAATGCCACACTAATTCATCAGTGCCTCACACTTACTCCGTCACATGTGGAAACACTCATTGCTTTACTTAACACCATCCAATCATGTCTTTAGAATAGGCCTATAAAATAGGCCAAAGGTCAAGTTATAGGTTTTGAACAACTTTTCTGTTGCCTACTTGCTTCCATATTCATAATTTCTAAACCCTATTAAGGATTTTTTCTCCACATGGTGCTGGAAAGTGCATGATCGTCATCCCTATGTCAACAAAACACTTCTCCAGGCAATGGAGGAGGGATGTGGAGACACTGACGCTGCCTCCATCCAAGGTTGGATACACAAGAGAGAACATAGCATGTGACGTGGATGAAGTATTGTGGCCGGACCCAGTCAGGAGGAGAGATGGAGCCTAGATACACCCAACCATCTCGCCCACCAACAAAAACACACACACAACAAACACATGTTGGGTTTCCATGTTTTATGGGGACTCTCCATAGGCGTAATGGTTTTTATACTGTACAAACCGTATATTCTATCTACCTACACTAACCCTACCACTAGACCTACCCATGACAGAAAACATTCTGCTATTTTAGATTTTCAGAAAACATCATTCTGTATGATTTACGTATAAGTTTGTTTCCTCATAGGGACTTACTGTAAAAAATGTCCCCACAAAGTCAAAATGCACTGGTATTACTATACTTGTGGGGACATTTGGTCCCCTACCAGGACACACATAGACACCATTCCTTTGGAATATTCACCCATTTCAAAATTATGCTAGTTTTTTTTTTTTTTGGTTGCTTTTTTTTTTTTTTTTTTTTTTTTTCTCGTACTGTGTAATACTGTATTCACAACCACACATGCTTACGGTAAAAAAAAAATAAATAAAATAGTTTGGTTTCAATCTTGCTCTCATGCTTACCATGAATTTTTCAACATCTCTCTGCCAATTACTTTCAGTCTTATACAGAAATGTACACAGGAGCTCATGAAAGAAGAGCTTTAGGTTTTGAATAACTGTGTGTATATGATATATCCAAAAATAGAATATTATGGCAAATGTGTTTGCAAAGTAAGACAAATGTTTGCTTTTGAGATGTGTTTGTGATATTTTGAATGCAGTGCTTCATTTTGCAAGAGATGTGAGGCATTTTGCATTTTTATGTGTGTAATTCTTGGATTTGTGTGTAAAGTTTTGGAAAAAAGAGACAAAGTTTTAAAAATGTGTATAAGCAGTTGAAAAAAACTCAGACTTAGAGTTGTCAAAAGTACCAACTTGAAATTTAAAAAATGTGACGCTTTGAGTGCTGTTGAGTGGATTCGTAAACACCTCTGATTGGCCATTGTGTTCACGGCTTATCACATACGTCTGTGATTGGCTACAATGATCAACCCTTCAAAAACATGTTGTAAATAGTCATCAGTGACACTCTCCACCGAGCGCTTACTCAGATACACACGGGAGCGTTTGAAAACAGGCGTCTATCTCGGACCAGTCCTCTGATAGACTCCTGCTTTCAAAACACTTTCAAATTCAAACACTTCCGTGTGCTTTCAAACACTGCTGTGCGATGATCATTGTAGCCAATCACAGACATGTCTGATGAGCCTTGAACATGATGGCCAATCAGAGGTGTTTACGAATCCGCTCAACAGCAATTTCACTACCGATTGGTACCGAAGTCGGTACTTTTGACAACTCTACCCAGACCTCTTCATTTGCACCCACACACTGAAAAGGCAAACCCTACACTGTAAAAAAGAATTGTTGGTTTAACTTAAAAAAGTAAGTTACCCGGTTGCCTTAAAATTTTGAGTTCATTGAAATTAAAAAATTGATTTAATACAATGAAGGCGATTGTTTTCTACAGAAACTCAAAATGTTATGTATCTGAACCACAGTAATTATAGAAGTTGATGTGACAAAAGAAAAAATTTGATTTGACCAACGAAAAGTATCAGAAGTAGGGTGAACTATGTAAAAGTTGAATGGAGCTCCGATAAAAGCTTTTTACTCTTAGCCTTTGAGTTTTATGATGATGCCACAACTCTCATAAATGTAAATGTAACAAACTAATAATTAATATAATGATAATTACAGACCTTTCAACACAGTTAGGCCCTATTTTTCCATTTTGAACCTTTTTTTTATGCTTATTTTATTTTTTTTCAGATAAAGCGGGACAGTGGTATTTATTCATACAAATATGTTTGCTGTAATTAAACAAAAAAACTAAGAAAAAGTTATTTTCTTAATTCTTTAAGGTTGGGAAACTATGTTTCAATACATATCATATCTCCTTAAAAGCTAATTTACACTGCAAAGAGATTGCGGCAAATGCCAACAATTACTAGATTACACTATTTCACTTCTCAGACATTCCACGGCCTAGAAAAACAAGCGCCAACCAACGCAGACAGAGGTAACACACTGACCCGACAAAACCCGATGAACGCGTCTGTTGTCATTGGTTGGCCTATGCCAGTGCAGTGTGAATTAGCCTTGAATTGGTTTTTTTGGACCATGGTACAGTAGATAATTTATTACTGGTTCAAGGTGGTCAGTCTGCTCATTCTCATCACCATCAACTGGTAGTCATGATGATCCATCATCTAAATAAGCCTGGACTGGCTTATAACCATAAATGACCTATAATAACCATAAACTGCTCAAGCTAGAAACCATGGGAAGGGTAACACATGTATGTATCATGTGAGCATTATGGCATAGCTTCTATTAGGCTATTAGAAAATATTCATGCTCTAACTATTGTATGAAATGTTTTGTGAACCTCATGACAGTATGATGACTAATAATCATAATACATTAGAAAAGGTTTTAATGAGATTGTTTGCTCAATCTCATTTCAATCTCACTAATAAACGTGTAGAGTCATGAGAACAGCTCAGACTGCAGGAAACTGTGATATTTTCTTTATAAATATCTGCTCTAAAAGACTTTCTTGATCTCTGCCGATCTTTCCCATGCAGCTTGTGCTCTCTCCAAAGTCCCGTTTCTCTCCTTCTAACCTCCTGTACAGCCTCTTTCCCGGATCTGTGAAAAGTTTACATTGAGGGCTCAGAGGAATGTGAGCTTTTACACCAGGCCTCTTTATTACATAACACTTTCATAGTCTGTGTGTGCGTGAGCAGACTTGATGAACAAACACAGGTCTGATGAATCCTCTGCCTCTGCCTGAGGATAATAAATAGGTGGTTACGCAAACACACATAAATCTAAACGCTAGCGATATAATGTTACAAGTACATGTGTGGTATGAAATGCTGTCAGATGCCACTACCAAATAAAGCTTGTGCAACAAAAGATTATGAGAAACATTTATCAAAACCCTTAGACGCACCTCTTCCATGGCACTGATGAGGTTCTGTGTGGACTTGCTGATTTCTCCTCCACCGACGGTTGCGGCACCAGTGCTCTGATACATGGAGTCTGGGCTGCCGTGACCATTCATCTCCACGGTGTAGGTTGCCTTAGCTGGCCAGAAGAGCTGACTATGCATGATGAAGTACACGGAAAACACATACAGACCCTGGAAAAAGATGAATTACAAGTTAGAAGAGCTCAGCACACTGTCACATCAGATGAATTTAGTTATTTCCTCTATTCTGAAGAGTGAAGTAATGCAGGATCATCATAGTTAACATGATCTTTTTGGAACTGTACTTTGTATCAGCATTTAGGACCACAATTATTCTATAATATTCAAAACAGATTCAGAAAAGACTATCACATCTAAAGTGTCCATTTGTTTGACATTCCAAATGTGTTTGTGCAGCTAAAAGGAACAAACATTACCAATTAATCATTTGGTCTCAAATTCCAGATGACATTTTGTAACAGCATGACATCATTTCCCTCCCTCTGACATCACTGTCAATGAGGGTCTGGCCAACCGTGAATGATAATGGTCAGCAGCACCCAACTGAATATTGCTGTACACACACTCTTGCCAAATATCTCATGAACACTAGAAATGTTGTAACAAATGTGGCATATGGGTGACAGACTGCAGGTGAAACTAAAATGAGTGTGGAAAAGTGCTGAGCTCTTGGTAAAATAGAAGATGGAAATATAGAGAAAGTTTCTGAGAATAATGGGATGGTGGTGAATAATGGGATATGAGATTTTGCATTCAATTAATGATTTGAATAATATGGGAAATATAATTTGTGAGAAAAGAGAATAATTTTTTAATCATGTTTTAAAACATTGTCCACGGTCATCTAACTTTGAAAACAATTTTGTTTCAATTAAATAACAGGGAGTGATTTTGACATGATGTGTGAAAATTGAAGAAGTAACAATAAATATTAATATTATTAAAATATTGTTTAAAATATTGTTTTGATATGTTTAGATTTCATGTGTGTATACAGCATATATTTCTTTGAATCTAAACAAAACTTTCTTTGAAACTGAATTGCATCCAAATGAAAGGTAAACATAATGTAGACCTCACTGAAACCACTGAAGCTCAGCACCAATGGCAGGTAAAGTAAATAGTGGATATAAGCACGCACACACACATACCCCTCTCAAAAATAGAGTATTGATTTCAGGGCTCATTTATAGACTGTAAGTGGGCAGCCTGTGCTCCACTGAACAGCTTTATCACTGCTACCTGAAAGGCACATAAATGTCCAGAGGCCAGAGCAGCATGCTCAATTACTTCTGCAAGTTACATAACTGTTCTCAGTTCAGAACAGACAGGTGTGGTTTTTACTACCTCAGATATAAAGGAAATGAGCTGACATGATGCACCTTGTGAGAAATAGTGTGGAAAAAACAGACCGAGACAAGTTAAAAGAATAACCTTTACAGGAATTGTCCACCTAAATGTACTCGTCCACATATTGAAAACTATAAAATATATACTCTCTCTCTCTCTCTCTCTCTCTCTATATATATATATATATATATACAGCTTCAATTATTGCAAATGCAATTAAGTTTGTTCTCGTTCGACCAGCAAAGAAATTCATACAATGTCACGTCTTTAATAGCAGAACATGAGGACGTGATTCCATCAAAGATCTCTACAACCGGTGAAGGTACAACTCTCCAGTATACCAGAGTATGTCTATTTACCCTTATTAGCTGATAATTCTGATTATGGACAAATTTAGCTCTCCTCTCTGAGAAAACCTCAGACTGAAATCTACATTGATCTATTAATGTTTTCAGACTGTGGAAAAACTAACTGATGTTTTCAAATCTGAAATCAGCAGTGTTGGGAATAATGCATTACAAGTAACATGCATTACGTAATCAGATTACTTTTTGGCGTAAATGCTAAATACATTTATTTACAGCCCCCCAAAAATACTGCAAATTAAGTATTTTCAAGAATGCATGTTGTTCAATTCAGTGGACATATGATTAATATGTCCACTAAATTGGACAACTGGATGTAGAAATTCCTACCAATCTAAAATCAATAATTGGAAAATTTAACAATGATATGGCTCCTTAGATCTTACTTGATGTTACAACCTTTTTTTTTAACTGCAAGAGTCTCACAGGATAGAAGGAATGGATGGATATTTATTCTGGAGCTACTTGGCATTTCTGACTGCCCGTCCATCTTGGTTTAGAGAAAACAAAAATTCCACATAAAGAGGCTTGCCACTTGGTGGCAGTGTAAAGGATCTTGCACTAGTGTCCACTGTAGTGGTTGATGTGCAACAATGCAATCAAAACCCATGCATACACAATAAAATTGCTTTTAATTAGCTGTCAACTGTAGTGACCTCTATGCGTGAAAGGGTTAATGTTTTTGAAAGAAGTCTCTTTATGCTAAAGAATTCTGCATTTATTTGATAAAAATACAGTAAAACAGTACTACTGTGAAATATGATTTTTTGTAACAATGTAAGTCTTTATTTTTTAACCAATTTAATGCATCCTTACTGAATAAAAGTATACATTTCTTTTAAAAAATATATTACCGACCACATTTTTGAAAGGAAGTGTAGCAAGATTAATACTCTTGCTGACTGAAGAATGCCTTGATATCTTTTTCACTTTCTCTATTATACATCCTCACATCCGGAAATCAGCTGAGGTTAATATGAAGCTTCCCAATCAGGCAAGACTAGCACCATTAAAATGACATTACTGCAGTTTAATTACATTTACAGCAACAACCACTGAGAATATAAGAGGATGATGGAAAATTAGCATCATAGAAAAAAACAGCACCCATGAAAACAGATGCTCAGGGCTTGATTATAGAAAACAGACTGAAACGTTTGCAGGAAATAAGGGGAATGTGCAGTGAACAGTAAAAGCCGTAAAATATACATACAGTGTTAGTGATTGCTAAAGAATCCCTGTGAGAATGAAAAACAAATTGTATCAACACAGCCACAAATGTCTGTACGGGCCTCCCACATGTTTGTGAATATTTTCCAGAGGAGGAGGTCATGTTTTGTTGTAGGCACCGTTGACATCTATGTAGGCATTTAGAGTTCGACTCAAAGGGAGTCAAAACAAAATTTTGGTGCTATTTATGCTCTTTCTAGGTGAAGGGCATCATGTTCAACCCAGTCATGTTTTGGCTGTGTCAGAAACAACAACATCTTCTCTGACCTGCTATTAGTCAGTCTGTAATGTAGGACAAGCAACACAGAAGCAGAACAAATATTCTCAACTGTGTGTATATTTGTTGTTTACTCTAACTGTAACAGTGAGGAAATACTGAGTACAAGAAGCCCTGCTATGGATGGTTTTTATCTTTTCTGCTGTTGGTAAGGGATTTTGGTCTTTTCTGTTAAAAAGTTACTTGTTACTTGAACTTTGTGTGGGGCAACAGCCACAAGAGGCCATCTGAACAACACGCCCATGTCAAACTCAGCGGCAACAAGTCATGTTTTGCTTGCTATGCTGTATTTGACTATATCAATCAGTTCACTGCACCTCTATATGATAAATATGCACTTCTATATGATGCTGTTCCCATTCAGTCAGTCATGTTCGACGTTATGCCGATACTGACGTATTGGGGTTTCACTTGGGAGCCCCAATCACCTCTGAGTGGTAAAAAAAATGGGCCAATAAATATTGGCGAGTAAGGGTTTGCATGCCGAGCTACTCATACCCGGACATATGGGTATATAAAGCCGGCTAGCACTCACTCATTAAGATTTTTGCTTCGCCTCACAAGAGCATTGTTCCTGATCAAAAGAGCATTCTTCCTGATCTAAAAGAGCTTGCCTAAGAGAGGAGGTCTCTCTTGCCAGTGAAAGGGCACATTCAGCTGTGTTTCACCATTCATAAAAGAGCTTTTGCACAGTTACATGCAGCGATTGTCCCCTCGGCACTTTGGCGCAAAAGAGCAGATTTCCCTAAAAGAGCAAGAATAGGCAGAGAGCATCTTTTTAACGATGCCTCTCCGTTCATGTATTCCTGGATGCGGTCGATTCTTGTCTTCATTTGACAGAAACGATCTCTGTCTCACTTGTCTATGCCATAAGCATGCTGAGATGCGATTCGTGGATGGTTCATGTTCTCATTGTGAGAACGTGACCATGTCGACACTGAATGATAGCGTGGGTCCCTATCACACTGACCCAGTGCGTCATTTGGTGCTCTGGATGAGGATCAGATGTCAATACCTGCATCGGAGAGAGGGCTATTGTCCTTTGGAGAGGAAGGTGATGTGGAGCTTCCCTCTTCAGGGGTGTTTGCACATGCCGAATCGGATTCAGGGTTGACAGCCATGCTTGCCGGGTCGCCGTGTGCATCGGACTCGAACACTCGCAGCTGGATAATTGGATTCTGGGCTCGGACCGTGACACGAAGACCGCCTCGCCCAGTCCCAGTGCCTTTCTTCCCAGAAGTGCATGAAGAGCCTAGGCAGTATAGAGAGGTAGTAGCTCCCTACCACAGAGACTTTTCCATAGGTAGCACTGCCCCACAGGTCAGTCCATATGTGTATTCCACGTGTTCCCTCCCTACGGGTAGGATGTGGCCTCCAGAGCGCCCCTTCTCAATTGAACTTCACCAGCATTAACAACACTGGTTATGGCTGAAAAAAAAGGGAATTGAGAACCGAAGCCCTCTTCTCGTGGTAACAACTGGGTAGGTTATGACTGTGTGAGAGCAGTTGCCAAAAGGGTACGCTACAGCTTGCCAGCATCTGCGTCTCTGACAGTCCTAACACAGTTCAGTGGCTGTGGCGCTTTTCATAGGGACCCCAATATATCAGTATTGTATTTCAGTAATGTGACTGACTGAATGGGAATGCCTCGGTTACTGATGTAACCCTCATTCCCGAAGGATAGAACCGAGATGTTACATTCGTCCTGCCACAACCCTGAACCACCGCTGAATGGCCGGGATCCCTGTCTAGGCTGAATGAGTAAGTGCTAGCTGGCCTTTTATACCCATATGTCTGGGTAGGAGTGGCTAGACATGCAAATCTCACTCGCCAATATTCATTGGCCCGTTTATTACTATACTCATGAGGTGATTGGGGCTTCCAAGTGAGACCCCAATACGTCATTATTGATGTAACATCTCCATTCCCTCTTTAAGGGATTTCGCTTGCGTTTAAGTTGTTCACACAAATTCAACACATTGACCAACGGAAAGCTGCTTGGTATGAAAAAGACTTGTTTTTGACCGCACCTTAATAGTTATGTAACATTTTAACTGATATTGAGCGAAAAGTTATGATGATAAAAGAGTTATTAAGAGAAACCATCCTTTGCAGTTGGTCAAGTGTTAACTCCTTCCAGCTCTGCTCTATTGACTGCAGTGGTTGTAAGTCAACAGATAAACAAACTCTCTTCATCATATAATGACTCTGAACACCCCCTCTGAAGAGTCTGGCCAGTATCTTTAAGATGTTATGCAATAGATGCAGAGCCTTTAGAAATCAATAGGCTGTAAAACTGCAGTATCTATTTTTTCTATCTATCTAGAGTGGGTAGAAACTATACGACAGATTAGAAGACTGGGCAGTTGTGTAGTGATAGCAAAGTGATTGTGAGAGTAATACATCAATATTCAGAGACACAAAAAACCATTGGGCTCTCAAATGCGAGAATTACCTATGTCGATCTATTTTCAGGATTAGGACTTATCTAGTGCATTCAAGCTGTGGACCATTAAGTCTAACTGAATGTGATTCTGTGGGTCAGAACTTTATCACTTTCACAGTTCAAAGACAAAATACTTCAGAGATAAGATTAGATTACACATACAGATGATTTAACAGCAGTCACAACTTGCTCTGTTTTGAGAAATTCTATAACCACATCCCCGTACAAAAAAAAAATAATAATAATAATAATAATAATCTGACAGAACCCGGAAGTGCTGCACTATGTTTACAAAATAAAAAAAGCATCAGAGACTGACACATAAAAGAAGAAAATATTGAATAAAGTTATTTATTTACTTATTTTTTGTGCACAAAAGTATTTTCGTTGCTTCAGAAAATTAAGGTTAAACCACTGTAGTCACATGGACTATTTTAACGATGTCTCTACTACCTTTTTGGGCCTTGAAAGGGGTAATTGCGTTGTTTTCTATGGGGCCACAGAAAGCTCTCGGATTTCATCAAAAATATCTTAAAGGATTAGTTCACTTTCAAATGAAAATTAGCCCAAGGTTTACTCACCTTCAAGCCATTCTAGGTGTATATGACTTTCTTCTTTATGATGAACATAATCGCAGAAATATTAATAAATATCGTGACGCATCTAAGCTTTATAATGGCAGTGATAGGGTTCAATGAGTATGAGCTGAAGAAAGTCCTTCTATCCACATCCACCCATCATAAGTATGTGCTCCACACAGCTCCGGAGGGTTAATAAAGGCCTTCTGAAGCGAAACGATGCGTTTGTGTAAAAAAAAATGCATATATAACAAGTTATAAAGTAAAATATCTTGCTTCTGCACGAGCCGCCTTCCGTATTGAAGTTACGAAGAAAGTGTAAACTGGCGTCATGTCAGTTACACCTTTTCCGTATGTTGAATAGGGAAGGCGCATGATGTAGCGTGAGCTTTGTGAACTGCAAGAGTTTTACACTTTCTACGTACGTTGAATACGGAAGGCTGCTCACGCGGAAGCGAGATATTTTACTTCATAACTTTTTATATATGGATATTTTTTTTACACAAACGCATCGTTTCGCTTCAGAAGGCCTTTATTAACCCTCCGGAGCTGTGTGGAGCACATACTTATGATGGATGGATGTGGATGGAAGCACTATCTTCAGCTCATACTCATTGAACCCTACAATGCCATTATAAAGCTCGGATGCGTCTGGATATTTATTAATATTTCTGCGATTATGTTCATCAGAAAGAAGAAAGTCATTTATATAGGATGGCTTGAGGGTGAGAGTAAAGCTTAAGCTAATTTTCATTTCACAGTGAACTAATCCTTTAATTTGTGTTCCGAAGATGAACGAAGGTCTTAACGAGATGAACAAAGGTCATGCAATGACATGAAGGTGAGTAATTAATGACAGAATTTTAATTTTTGGGTGAACTAACCCTTTAATGTATTTTAAAATTTCATTTATTCCTGTATGGCAGAGCTGAATTTTCAGCTTCATTACTCCAGTTTTCAGTGTCACATGATCCTTCAGAAATCATTCAATCTACCAAAAATATATGCATGAATGAGCTTTAAAAAGGAAAAGAGCTTTTAAATAAAAGCAAGAGTTACATCATATCATGTGTGTATGTTCTTACCAGAAAGATATTGAAGATAACAAGGAGGATCAGCATCCACAGGTATCTGTAGGCCATGTGCAATCCAGCCCAAAGACAGACCAGAGTCACCAGAGCAAACAGATACAACATCATGGGCACCTCTGAAGAACAAACAGCAAGAAATTGAGTTAACCTTCAATTGAGTTTGCATGATCAAATAGGTTCATTTGAAAAAAGACATTTTCTAAAATGCAAGATGGCAGCATTTGAAGTTAATATATTTCTAGAAAAATCACAAGAGCTTTTACTCATCAGTTTTCAGATGCATGGATGCTGAGCGTGCTATTTTGTCTCTGCTGCATGCACCGATGCCAGCAGCCAGGGTACTGTTTTCAGTTATAGAGTGAGCTGGCCAGGCATGCATCAGTTTTTCCATAGTTCAGACAAGCTTTTCACATGCAGCTAGAGCCCTTTGAACAGCTTTTGCTCTGGTATAAGAGCCATGTGGGCACGTTTATTGACCCGGGGCAGGTGTCCAAGATGGCTGCCAGCGAAAACAAACAAAACCAAAACAACAAAAGAGGGGGAATAAATATCACTAAGCATGTCACAGAGACTGTTCTGGGGGTGAATGAGGACAGCCATGGGCGCAAAGTGCTTGGCCCAAGAGTGTTCTTCATGTGGGTAAACAATGCATCCCAGTGCCAAGAGTCACTCAAGCATACTGGCACAAGGACTTTAACCAGGCTGAGTGTTTTACTTTAACAACAGTTATAGGTTTAATTGCTCAAACATTCACTCATCTTGAGAAGGTGGGAAGAAAAATGTATGTTGCAAACACTCTGTAGTTCAAAACCTGACATTCTGGCAGCAACATAAAGTAACCACTTACTCAATGTCATGGTATCATGAACATAAGCACTAAGGGTTTGCATTTTGATCATTTATGCAAATGATCAAAACCCCACAGTGCATGATTTCAGCCCAGATTCACTCGCCAACAGTTTTGTAGAAATCCTCGACAAATGCCCAAAATCAGCGGCAAATCAGTGTTCATTCAGTGGCAATCACGTAGCAACAGAACATCAGCAAGCATGGCTTCTACAAGAAACCATTATCTCCTTCATATTCTTCTTCTTTTTTTTTCTTTTTCACGCAAATCGGTGCACAGACAACTTGGCATCATTTTAACAAGAAGTGCCACAGAAGCTACCGAGCCTATTAGCCTAAATTAATTTATTTTAGCTTTATTTCTAAGCTTTACTAAAGTTTGTATACAGCGCGCAAGGTTTATGCGCATGCTCCAAGTCTTATTCTCCGTTTTTAGTGTATCTCTGTGGCAGAATTACAGCACCACATTCTGATCTGGCATGTATACTACATCATTTTAAGTCGGTTTCAGTGGTTTCGTGTGTATGCAGATATTTCTTGAGACGAGGAAAAAAAAAAGATCGGATAGGGAAAGCTCTGGCTTCGTGTGGATGTGGCCTTACTTTATTTCCTGTATCAATTCTCGCGTGTGTTTGAGAAATGTAGGCTGCATCCGAAAGCTTAAAAATGCTGCCTTCAGAGGATGCATTCCAAGGTAGGAAGACATCAAGGCATTTCCAAATCCAAGCTTTACTTCCTGTCTCCTGAAATACCTTCAACTAATCGATTTTTAAAGGCAGCAGAGATGTATCCTTCGCTGCCTTTGATATCCCACAATCCGGTGCTTTCCATTCTGTGACAGTTGAGCTAAAAAATAAAGATGGCATCGGAAAATTGCGGTTCGTTTTTGACCAACATTTTCCACTTCTAATGTCATTTCTGATGATAAATTACTATTGTAGTAATTAAATATTTGCTTAGTTATCACCAAAGCTCGCTCTATTTTGCTGTAGATCATTAAGCCGCTACGCTGCCTCAGAAGTCTGTCCAAAATCAGTTTCATGAGGTACCTTCATGAGGTACCTTCCTAAGTTTTCGGAAGCAGCCATAGTTTGGGGGCAGTTGTGGACTAATGGTTGCGGGTTCGAGTCTCATGTAGGTGTAGGTGGGAGGAGTGAATGAACAGCTCTCTCTTACACTCTCATTAGCAACAACTGAGGTGCCCTTGAGCAAGGCACCTAACCCCCAATCACTCCCTGAGCGCCACAGGAAAAAATGGCTGCCCACTGCTGCACTCGGTGTGTGTGTGCACCAGATAGAGTTGTCGGTGATTATTCCTATTGTAATGTGTGACCCCTGTCGCTGATCCATCGTGTAATGTGCACACAAATGGTACCCCAGTCCTTGTGTAGTGTGAGAAGAACAGCGATCCAACAACTTTGAAAATCGTGCAGTGTGTACCTGGAATTAATCAGTTTAAAAAGCCTGATAACAAACAAACAAATAAATAAATAAATGCAATTTTGTGTTTATGACCATTAATTACTGTCACCCACCCTCTAATAAATCATTACACTTCTCGTATATTACTTAATACGACTTCCTTTGGCTATGCCAACACCTCTCACCCACTGGCAGTGCATTTGTGATGACTATGTTGGCCAAAGTACACATCCAGGCAAAGCTGTGGCTGATAATTAGCAAGAGGGAGAGACATTCTGTGTCATTGTTTCTTTCAGCAGGCCTTATTTGCATCCACTCACCTCCTCGACCTCCTGAGAACCCTGTTTTTTAATTCGTACATTTAATGAGGGAACAAACAAGTACGGCTCCAGAATGGAGAACAGGCTGACTCATCCATCATACTCTCCTTTCATTACATAAACATGGATGTGAGCTCGGCCGGGCACTCTGGGTGCTCCAAACAATAGCAGAAGACCTGTATTCTTTTTTTTATGAAGCGCTTTCAGTGTCTATTTGATTTAGATTCACTTCACATATGAAGCGACCTGGAAATTGAGTGAACAAGCTGGATATTAGAATATTAGCCTCTTTCTTTGATGCCTGCAATTGTTCGGACAATTATAGGCTGAAATTAAACAACATATTAGCTCAGTTTGTTCTAGCACATGATTGAAGGTCATTAGATGCAGCAGCAGATGTGCAGAACCCACATCTAGGGAAAAAGAATATTCATCGGTTTAACCTCCACAACATGACGCTTCCCTGGGCACGCTTACCGCATCCCTGATGATGGAAAACAATCACAAATGCACCTGCAGCCTTGTTTCTGCATGCCGGCGTCTAATCAAATTAAGCCAAACAAACACAGAGCAAGTTCAAGAGAGATTTCAAATAATCCTCAAATTCTCCAAGCGCCATTGCTGATATGCATGCATGCATGCACGACAAAAAACAGCAAATGAGATTATAATTGGCTTTCATTAGACTGAATGAGGGTGAAGAGAATCAGTCCAACCAAATATCCGACTTCCTTTAGGGACATGACTTGCTGTTTGAGAACACTGCGTCCCTGTGCCTTCAATGTCTGTGCCGTCCCAGTGCGTTTCACCAGCAGAACTAATGCACAAGAATTAACATCTGTTCTGCTGGTGCTTTGATGTTAATATGGCTCTGATGACACCATGAGTGAAAAGACAAACAGAGTCATAGGCCATGCATGACTGACACGTCTCTGGGGTGAGCCAGTGGAAGACCTGCCAGCAGAAGCAGGCAAACATTATGAAAGACTTGGCAATGAAAAGTAGGCCACACATTCTTTACCTGATAGACAACACATGGCACAGGGCCGAAGTTTAACACCAGGTTAGCACAAAAAAAAAAAAAAAAAAAAAAAAACATGGTCATCCCTTCCACCTGTCTTACTTTACTTACTGTTTGCGTATGTCTTGACAGTCTTACATTTACTTTCATGATGTTCTGGTTGCTATTTACTTTTACTGATGCTGCTGCCGTAGATACTTTGGTAACATTTTACAGTGTTCATGTTACAGTGTAACCACAGTGTAACTGTTGTAACCTCCTAAGACATAAGAGAAGGACACCTCCAAATATTTCAAATGAACAACATGTACTTTATATTTAATATTTCAATTATATAAAATGTATATGAATGTATAAGGGGGCTTTCACACAAGGCATGTTTGCTGGGGTCCCTCGCAGCGTTGGTCTTGTTTCACACTAAACTTGATTCTATCAAACTGTCAAAATATTGTGTTTTTATTATTATTTTAGTGCCATTATGAGCAGCAGAGTGAACAACACTTGGGTTTACTGTATGTGCGTCACATGAAGGAAGATGTCTGCTGCTTGCAGGAGAAAGAGACAGCAGGTTGTGAGCCATTCATTTGCCACTCTGATTGCATTAACTAAGCGCAATTACACTGCACGCTCATTTACGCATATTCAAGGTAAATCATCGTCACTGTCATCCCTTACATGTGTTTTGTTACTAATGACATCATCATCAGCTAAAATACATGCACGGGTTACGTTACTTCCTGAACAACTGAGCACCTGAGTCCGTGTTGCTTTCACATTCTTGCGAATCGCGCCACAGTTCCAGTGCAACTGAACTCAGACCACCTCCTACAAGTAGTTTTAAGTTCGGAACCAAATCCGCATGACAGCTTTCACATTATCAATTTTTCATGCGAACCTTGCCTAGTTTCAAACTAAACTGCCAGTGTGAAAGCACCCTAAGGGCATTTTCAGACCTGTAGATCATTTGCTTTGTTCTGAAAAAGGGACTTAATTTGTTACAATGTTGCATTTTCTTCTTGGTTCGGTTTGCTTTCACAAGGGAACGTTTCAAAGCATACCAAAATGTGTTGATGCAAGTCACATGCGAGTGAAACTGTCTTCTTATTGGTCAGAGTTTCCTCTGTGCAGGATGATTGACAAGTTCGCTCCATAAGCATATTGTGGCTTATTTGTAACTGTTGACATGCACGCAAACACTATATGAATGTAGCCGTCATTCCCACAGTATTATATAGCCTTTATAATGCATTCTTGTGCTCTTTGGTTTTCAACTGTGATAACTAATGTGCTCACTCACAGAATCAGACATTGCTGCTTATTATATAACACATTTGCCATTATGAATTATGATACCTCTTGGTTTGTTGGTCCATTGGGTCGGACTGCTTTCTCACCGCGCCAGAGTTTGTTTGCAATCGGGCCGAGACCACCTCGTTCAGGTGATCTCTAAGCGATTTTTTATGCAGATCCGAGCGCCGTGTTCATATAAGCTTAAACGAACTGAACTAAGCGAGAAAACGCACCAGGTTCCGAAACAAACACTCCAAACAAGCCAGGTTTGAAAGCAAACTAAAGGCTTTTTTTTTACATCAATGGAACAGGGACTAAATTTGTCACAATGTTGCATTTTCTTCTTGGTTCGTTTCGCTTTCACAAAGCAAAGTGTACCAAAATGTGTTGCAAGTCACATTCGAGTACAACTGTCCTCTTCTTGGTCAGAGTTTTCTCAGTGTCATACATCAAAATGATTGACAAGTTAGCTCCATGAGCTTATTGTGGCTTTATTTGTAACTATCGTGACACAAGCAAACACTATACGAAAATAGCTGTCATTCCCGCTGTTAAATTATATACTACATTCGTATTAATACTGCGGTAAATTCAAACAAGCTTTCTCTGGATCTCCCAGTGCTGTCTAGTAGGCCATCTATGTCAAGACACATGCAAATACTATATGAATGTTATAATGCAGGAAGAGCCGGAATCAAGGCTTCGTCTGGACAGTATTCTTGAACGGAGAAGCGCAATTACACAACATTTTAAGATGAAGAGGCGCTCTTTTGTTTTCAACTACGGTCGGTAACTGATGTGCTCGCTTACAGAATCAAACACTATATAACACATTTCCCGTTATGATTTATGACATAATTTGCTCGTTGGTCCATTCGGTCAGATTCCTTTCACATCTCAAGCGAACCACTCCAGAGTTTGTTTGCAATCAGGCCAAGATCACCTCGTTTAGGCGTTTCGGAGCATTTGTTTTGGTGCGGATCTGAGTGCGATTGCTGTGTTCACATTTGCCTAAATAAACCAAGGGAGAAAGGGTGCCAGGTTCCGAAACAAATGCTCAGGTGTGAAAGCACCCAAGAGAAGGTGTAGATCCTGTAACTTTTATCATTTCTTTAATTCACCTTTTTGTCTTCACTAGTTTATTTAAATAATGACAAATTAAAAAGTATATTATATTTCTAACAGTACACATATTTAAAAGCACTAATATTACATAATCTTTCAATTAATAGGGCTATTAAAGCAATTATATGCATGCATAATTATAAAAAAATAGCAAAATGCTATTACTGCTATAATTAATTGTATTTATTTACATGTACACTTTAATTTTGATAAACGTTTCCTTTGCTTTTTCCTCATATGCAAGTTCTTCCACAAATCAATAACATCCAATGTCTTTATATTTCTCTGTTCTTCCCTCTTCTCCCCGTTTATTGTTCTGCATATCAGTCTCATCTTTGAACATGTTGTTCTCTCTCCATGTCCTTCCCTCCCTCCTCTCCCTGACTGCCTTTGCGTTCCATCTCTGTAAGCACATTCCAGGCTGTGGTCTGTGTGCCTCTGAAGCAGCAGGTTCCCAAACTCTGAGGAACCATCTCTCTGCTGGAATGGAACTGGCTAGAGCACTTCCTCTCTCAATAAAAAACAGGCTCTCATGAGGCCATGCCTTAAACATAAAGTGCTGAACAATACCTAATAACATCTAATGTTTCCACTCATATTTCACAACTGAAGTGACTCCCATGCAGCCACTTTTAGATAAAACATGGTGAAGTCAAAGTGGAGTCATAAATATTTGACTAAATCATACTCACTACATCAGGTTACACCAACAAAAGTAGGTTATACATTATTTTACAGTGCTGTAGTTACATTGTAATTACTCAAATAAATACTGAGTACTATTAATTAACTTCTTGTACTTACCATAGAGTTACAGTTAGGGTTAGGTTTAGGGTTAGTTACTTGTAATTATGCACAATTTACTGTTATTACTAATAGTAGGTACATGTAGTAACGTGTAACTACGGCATTGTAAAATAAAGTGTTACCCAAAAGCAATTTCTAAGGGTTTATAAACATAATATATGTTTTTGAATAGTTTTTTTTTGTGTTTTTTATTTGACTTTACACACTATATACTATTCAAAAACACAGTAAAAACAGTAATATTGTGTTATTACATTTTCTATTTTAACATATTTTACAATTTAATTTATTCCTGTGATAGCAGAGCTGAATTTTCAGCATTCGTTACTTCAGAAATCATTTGAATATGCTGTTTCAGTGCTTAACAAACATTTCTTATTATTATCAATGTTGAAAACATTGAATACAAAAAGTTAATACATTTTTTCAGGGTTCTTTGATGAATAGAAAGTTCAAAATAAATTAATTTATTTGAAATAGATTTTTTTTTTTTTTACGTTATAAATGTCTCTGTCACTTTTGATCAATTCAATGCATCCATGCTAAATAAAAGTAATAATTTCTTTAAATTGTATCTTAATATATCTAAGAATTATATCTTAAATTAATCTACAATATGATGAGAATGTGGCAACGTGATATAAAACGGTAATGCACTAAACAATCAGGAAACTGCTTCCTTTCTAGTTGTGCAAGTACAAAAAAATAAAAAAATAAAAAAAAAATAAAAAAAATAAATATAATATATAAAATATAAATAAATCCTCTGGAACATATCAACCAATCAGAATCTAGATTAAATCTCTGTTAAATATGCTGATAGTGGTCCGAGAGAAAAATAACACAGGGCATTTAGGGTGAAGTCATGAAAATAATTTTAGTGGTGCTGAGATCTTCGATTACAATGGACAAACAGACTGTATAATGAACACAGACAACTATGTAGTTATTCCAGAGTTTTAAAAAGTTCTCCTTGTTTCTTAGGAGGAGAAGACCCTCAGCATGAGAAGGCAAGCACTGAGGACCACTGAGGGAAGACAGCAGGGCCCAAATGTGAGACAGAACTCTGGCTCCTGTTTAAGATGCCAAAGCAGCTGTCACAACACTCAGCTGTGGTTCGGCTCAGAGGATGAAAGAGCTTTCTTTGTCTCCCTCTCGAGTGAGCTAACATCTGCCTGGCCAACAGCTTCAATGATAAGAGAAAAAAAAAAATCACAAAGCGTTTCAACTGGAAAAGACATGGGTAGTTGAAGAAGAGGATCTTGGTAAAAAGATGAAAGAAAAAGAAAAATAAAGTGGGAAGAGCTGAAATCTTCCAGTAAATCTGCTGGAACAGAAGAGGTGTCCAACAATTTTGAGAGAAGTAAACAAAGGCTTAAGATGGAAGTGCATACAAGATCAACACGCTCTCTGGAACCAAACAGTTGATATCCCTGTGTGTGTGTGTGTGTGTGTGTGTGTGTGTGTGTGTGTGTGTGTACGTGTGCTTGTGGGTGACATTTGGACATCCTGCTCCTTCTTCTGAACTGTGGGTGTGGGGAGCGTGTCTGGCCGCACGCCAACGTTCTAACCAGACGTTCCATACAGCATGTTCTCAGAGAACTGAGACCTGTCTAGGGAAAACTAATAGTGTTTGGCATAAACAAAGAGGATGAATAGACTCTACAGCATTGTTCCAATGTGACCATTAAAACCGAGGTGAGATCACAAATAAATATATATAAATAATAAAATATAAAATAAAAATCAGATTTGCCTGTATTTAAGAAAATTCTATAAACAAAATAATTTGAATATATATATATATATAAACAATACATTAAATAAAACAATAAAATGAAAAATGAAAAGTATGTATACTGCCTAATGCTGGTCATTTTTAACAGGTTAGATATCTCAGCTCAGTTTCCAAACAAAATGTATGTATTTAGACTTAATAGGGTAATTTATGATGATTGTTTTCATCAAAACACATGCATCCAGACACTAGACTTTGGGTTAAACCCTGAGAATGTTATGTAACAGGACTATAATGTTGGTGATATAAGCAGTTAAGCAAGGTCATAAAGATATGAGATGCAGAAGGGTGAAATGGACATCATTTAGAAGCAGCTGAAATATGATAGTGATAATCAGTGATTTAGACTCTACTGCCTCTATGACTCTATGGGATGTAAACGTATTATGCAATCATGAAATTGTGGGGAATATTATGCATGACCCAGGGATCAAGTGCCTGTACTGCAAGTCATTACTAAGCAAATACAGAGAAAATATAGAGAGTCTGAACACTGAAAGCATATGGATACTCTTTCAGATTAAAAACAAAACAAAACAAAACAAAAAACATTATTAAATAGGACTGCAAGACCTAGATTAAATCTGGTTCACAGTACAACTACATGAAAAAAAAAAAAAAAAAAAAAAAACCTTGGCTCTGTCCCTTTGATTACTTTCAAAACTTGGTCCCTTTATCAGTACAGTATCTCACAAAACTGAGTACACCCCTCACATTTCAGTAACTATTTTAGTATATCTTCTCAAGGGACAATAATGAAACTTAGAGTTTTAGAGTAGTCAATGTGCTGCTTGTATAGCAGTATAGATTTACTGTCCTCTGAAAATAACTTAACATACAGCCATTATTGTCTAAATAGCTGGCAACAAAAGTGAGTACACCTTAAGTGATAATAGCTCTACGTCTTTTAACCATACAAAGCCACATGTCCTATTCATCATGTTCATGTTTTTGTCTGCTTGATAGGACAATACAAATGTGTGGATCTTGTATTAGAGCAGTTAAAATGTGGTGCTTTGAGTACAATTCTCTCATACTGACCACTGAATGTTCAACATGGCACCTCATGGCAAAGAACTCTCTGAGGATTTGATAATTAGAATTGTTGCTCTCCACAAAGTTGGCCTAGGCTATAAGAAGATCGGTAAAACCCTGAAACTGAGTTACAGTACAGTGGCCAGGGTCATACAGAGGTTTTCCAAGACGGGTTCCACTTGGAACAGGCCTCGCAAGGGTCGATCACAGTAGTTGAGTCCTCGTGCTGTGCATCAGAAGCTGGCTTCAAAAAACAGACGCATGAGTGCTGCCAGCATTGCTTTAGAGGTTGCAGAAGCGGAAGGTCAGCTTGTCAGTGCTCAGACCATATGCCGCACACTGCAACAAGTCGGTTTGCATGGAAGCCTCTTCTGAAGCTGGCTCACAAGAAAGCCCACAAACAGTTTGCTGAAGACAACCTGTCCAAGATCATGAATTACTGGAACCATGTCCTGTGGTCTGATGAGACTAAGATAAACTTGTTTGATGGTGTCCAGCATGTGTGGCGATGTCCTGGTAAGGAGTACCAAGAAAATTGTGTCTTGCCTACAATCAAGCATGGTGGTGGTAGCATTATAGTCTGAGGCTGCATGAGTGCTGCTGGGACTGGGGAACTGCACTTCATTGAGGGAAACATGGATTCCAACATGTACTGTGACATTCTGAAGTGGAGCATGATGCCATCCCTTCAGAAACTGGGCCGAATGGCAGTTTTCCAACATGATAACGACCCCAAATACACCGCCAAGATGACAACTGCCTTGCTGAGGAAGCTGAAGGTGAAGGAGTGGCCAAGTATGTCTCCAGACCTGAACCCTATTGACATCCAGCAGCTCCATGATGTCATTATGGAGGAGTGGAAGAGGATCCCAGCAAAAACCTGTGCAGCTCTGGTGAATTTCATGCCCAGGAGGATTAAGGCAGTGCTAGATAACAGTGATGCTCACACAAAATATTGACACTTTGGACACAGTTTTGAAATGTTCACTTAGGGTGTACTCACTTTTGTTGCCAGTTATTTAGACAATAATGGCTGTATGTTGAGTTCTTTTTAGAGGACAGTAAATCTAAACTGCTATACAAGCTGCACATTGACTACTCTAAAGTATATACAATTTTCATTTCTATAGTATTGTTGCTTTAGAAGATATACTAAAATGGTTGCTGAAATGTGAGGGGTGTACTAAATTTTGTGAGATACTGTACATCTAGTATGGCAATCAGTCACAACAGTAGATTCTAAGAAGCAATTAATTTGACTTAGGACATTGTATCGTTCTCAAAAAAAATTTCTTCAAACAGCCTTAAACCTAATTGGATGTAAATAGGCTGGGCTATAGCTAAACAGCAAATACAGCTTTTCAAATGTTCAGTAAAGTGAACATATTTCAGACCAGGGGCCAGTTGCATAAACTTAGCCACTAGGTTAAGACTGTCTCTTAAGAACTAGTTTGACACAATTGCGGTTAACCAAGGGGTAATCATTCTTACTTTATCAGTGATTATATTGATCTACCTTTTTAGGCAACTGAAGTTATGAGCTGTCTTGAAGTAGATGACTAACGTTTAAGACTAGACTTTTAAGACTAGCAGTTTACGCAGCTGGCCACAGGAATGGCATTAGCACTGAAAAAGCAGCAACATTTCATAATAAAGTCCTGTTAGTTAAGTTAATGCATTAACAATGAACAAAGCATTTGTTTTAGTATTTATTCATCTTCGTTAACATTAGTTAAAAAAACAACAACTATACTTTGTTATAGTTCATGTTAGCTCAGGTCAATTAAATGTTGAAAAACACAAAGTAAGCTTAATAAATGCTTTAGAAGTATTTTTCAGTTTTGGTTCATATGTATTCATTTTGTATTCCTCAAAACTCCCACAGCGTACAATCAGTGAGCTGTTGCAGTCATACTCCACCACATAAACACGCCTCATTAAAAGAGCTGAAGGATTAAGCCTGAGCCAATAAGGCTTTTCTGCAAATTACTGCATTGTGAAAAAGCACTACTTCTCTAAAGATCATATTGAACAACTGCAAAAGCCAAATTAAATCTTTAAATAGGGTTGTGGTAATTATCTCCCAACAGGCTTCGGAAAGAACACCTCTGCCTAGTGGCTAAAGGTTGACTCTTTAATATCTTGGCTCTAATGTGGTTCTTCTGAGGCTGAAAAACCCTTCAGACATTTTAAAAAGCACCTCAGAGTATCTCAAAGGCAAGTCACAGTCAGATTTACCTACCAGTTTAGAGATGCAAGTGGTCATTTTACATAGTATATTGATTTTCACAGTTTGATATGTCTAAAAATATAAGTATACATGCAATGCAATCACAGAACTCATGTTAAAGGATTAGTTCACTTCAGAATTGAAATTTCCTGATAATATACTCACCCCCATATCATCCAAGATGTTCATGTCTTTCTTTCTTCAGTCGAAAATAAATTAAGATTTTTGAAGAAAACATTACAGGGATTTTCTCCATACAGTGGAATTCAACAGCTACCAACGGGTTGAAGCTCCAAATTGCAGTTTAAATGCAGCTTTGAAGAGCTCTACATGATCCCAGCCGAGGAATAAGGGTCTTATCTAGCAAAACAATCGGTCATTTTCTGAAAAATAAATAAAAATTATATACTTTTTAACCACAAACGCTTGTCTTGCATTAGCCCTGCAATGCGCCACGCATTACATAATCATGTTGGAAAGGTCATGCAAAATGTAGGTGGAAGTACCTGGCAAGTGTTTACAAAGTGAACGTACAAAGACCAAGTCAAATGGCCTTAAAAAAAAAAAAGTGTAAAACGACGATATCGGATAATTTTAAAGTTGGAGGAGAAACGTTTTTTGCCCTACCGCGGTACTTCCGCCTACGTGACCTTTCCAATGTGATTATGTAATGCGTGGCGCATCGCAGAGCAGTGCAAGACAAGCATTTGTGGTTAAAAACTATATAACTTTTTATTTTTCTTTAGAAAATGACAGATCATTTCGCTAGATAAGACCCTTATTCCTCGTGTAGAGCCTTTTGAAGCTGCATTGAAACTGCAATGTGGATCTTCAACTCTTTGGTAGCTACTGACATCCACTATATGTAGAACAATTCTGGAATGTTTTTCTCAAAAACCATAATTTCTTTTCTACTGAAGAAAGAAAGACATAAACATCTTGGATGAGATGGGGGTGGGTAAATTATCAGGACATTTTAATTCTGAAGTGAACTAATCCTTTAAAACCACGCATAATTGAATTATATTTTAAATAAACTAGAAATGAAAGACACATTTAAGCATTTATTTTGTCATTTAGATGTTAATTCCTTGATTTAGACGATTAAGTTGACCTGGACAGAACTGAACTTGCATCCTTCTTCTGGCAGGCATTTTTGAGAACAGACAGAAGCTGAAATGGGATGTGGTGGCTGTGGCATTAGGCAATGAGCTGGTGTCAGAACTTTTTTTCTCTTTAAAATCCTTCTATATTTACTATAAATAATTTAAAATCTTTACTATATATTAATATTTTATATTTACTACATATAATCTAAGTTTAGTTTCCAAAAAGTCGTCCGGCCCAACGGGAAAAGTTCTTTTGTTCGTTGTGGCCAATTCATCCCTGTCCCGAGATGAATGTTTGATTTGATGTGTAATCAAGCAGTAACACACCCTGGCAGAATTAACATCTAAGAGCTGCTGAGTGTTAACAGGAAAGAGCGAGTTTACTAGACCCATATTTATCAGACTGTGCTTCTTAGAGAGTTGTTAAACACATCCGGCATGAATGAGCAAATTTGCAGCATAATGTATTTGCTTATGTCTATGTGTCCTGCAATATGAAAAAGCATTAGTTGGAGTTCTACAGGGAGGTCATTGTGTTTGCGAGCAAAGGGTGGGCTGACGGTGCAGCCCACTGTAATAAAGCTGAGTGGTTTAGGATTAGCCCGCTGTGCTGTGAGCATGCTTGCGCACAAAGAGGAAAGCTAACATTGCACATGGCAACCCTTGCTGACCACCCACACGCACACTGTACAATACCACCATTTAAAGCCCAGAACAGCAGTTACGAGTAAACAATGAAACCATCACGGTGGATTAACAAGTGAAAAGCAAGTGTTTAACATGCTAATTGTACAAACATTAGTTGGAAGGTGCTGATATTACACTTTTAAACAGTAGTAATTTTGAGACTAAACATGAAGGTGGAGGTTGTGAACACTAAATAGATAATCATCCAGTTGAGATTGTAATTGAGTTTAAAATCAAGACTGACAACATACATATTTACTCAGCAGTGGAGAAGTGAGTTACACTAGATTTAATCCATTGACCTACAACCTACTCAAAACTGCTGAGGGCACTTTTAAAAGAAAGGAAAGACTAACAAACCACAATAGAAGTAAAACATTATTTGGAAGGTGTGTCATTATTTGAAAGGCAGTGCAATATAAGCACAACCCAGAGTAATCTGATGATTGCTTTACAAAGCAATCCAAAGGAAAGCACCTTGTCTTAGTTTACTTTCAGTTTCTCTGATTATTATCAGTTCTTTCCTTTCAAAGCACCGGTTTCTTGTAATATGTTCATTGCGGTGACAGATTCTTGGCCTGCTGAAATGGTGGGATAACTTGAGGCTATTTATTACCCAACTTGTAAAATTTTGTGTAAAAAGAAAACAAGCTTACACACCTGAGCTGTTTGTTCGGCCTCGGTAGATGTCATCATAAGCTTTCCACTGCTGAGTGACCTGATACGCATGGATGAAGATCACCAGCACCCCCACCAAACAAATGAGAGGAACCAGAGCAGCCGTACAGAGAGCAGCATATACATTTGGGATGAAGCATCTACAAAGATGACAAGAAAGACAAAACTTTTGATTGGTACGTATATATATATATTGTCGAGGTTATGGTTGTTTGTTTAGTTTTCCATGAAAGAAAGACAGTAAGTAAAATGGGTTTGAAACAACATGATGGGCGTCCTTATGAAGTTTTGTGAATGTCTACATTCACTTCTGGACCACAAATACACAAACTAAAAGATGTGAATCTTCTGAGATTCTCTCTTTTTGACTTTCTCTGACTCCTTTTCTTCTATCTAAGGAATTTCTTCCAGTCTGCATTTGTTTTTGTCCTGTATGCAGTTATGAAGTCTCTGGCTGGTATTTGGAATGGGAAAGCTTTGGGAAACTCAATCCAGAGTAATCTTGTTATGACGTGATATGTATCAAAATAAGCAGCAGTTGCATTCTGTTCACAGGCCTGGCATCTCCCTGTCCAGACAGAATGGACAAACACAGTCCGTACTCATTTCATACAGCAGAAATGGCACAATGTAGCCATAATAGAATTCAAAGCATTTGAAATGCCTGTAGGAAAATAAACTGGCCATTTTTCACTAGACTTTATCTGATTAGAATTTTGAAATAATGGCCTGGTTTAGTGTAATATGCCCGTATGTTCACATACATGCCACACAGAAAACAACACACATTTTTGAAATAAGAAATAAACATGTAGTTAAGATTACATGCAAAATAAATAATAACTTTTGTAGTTGTGATAGCTATTTTTATTTAGTTAGTTAGCTAGCTAGCTAACAACACAGTTGCAGTGGAATGAAAAAACCCTGGAAGATCTACATATTTAGGCCCCGTTTACACTAGTGCGTTTTCATTTTAAAACGCATAACTTTTGCTACGGTTATGCCTGTTGTTTACACTACTCCAGCGTTTTCGACCCTCAAAAACAGACTTTTGAAAATGCTGCAGAGCCCGTTTTAGTTTGAAAATGCCAGGGTTTCAGTGTAAACAGACCAAAACGGAGACTTTTGAAAACGATGGCATGGCTGTGGCTGCACACGTTCGCTCTGCGTATCCTTGACGACTGTGTAAACAATAACATGGAGAATGACCTGCGATCTTTGCTGGCTTTGTTGTCATTTTTAGTAGTCATTGTGCAGTTAAACTCAGAATTTTTTTAATACTGCAGCTACCTACATGCGCAAAAGGCAACTGTTTACACTTCTACACGTATGCCCAGTGTGCATGAATGGTCATGTGACATGCGTTTTCGGTCTTGTAGTGTAGAAGGAGATCGTTTCTGAAATGCCATGGAAACGCCAGTGTAGACGAAGATCATTTTCATTTTAAAACGAAAACGCACCAACGGGGGGCCTTAGAACGTATCATGCACAAGACACTGTAAAAGACAAGAGATGCAAGAACAACAGTCAAACACTTCTGTCTAGTGCATGTTTACTTACAATAACAGGGGAAAATCAGAGCAGTGAAATGCAAAAAAGTGTTCTGTGTAAACAGTCACTTACAAATGTCTTAGCATAGCCTCATTATCATTTAAATTATACACATTTTAAATGGTTAGTAAAGGTTTCTTGCACAGAAAAACACTCAAAATGTAGTTTATTACCGTTTTGCTCCTTCTTTCCCTCCAGTGCTGTTAGCATTTACTAAAACTAAAACTATTAAAAGTCTTTTTAAATTGAAATAAAGCTTAAATAAAATAAAAAATATAAATATTAGATAAAAAACCTAAACAAACAAACAAACAAACAAACAAATACAAATAAATTATGGCAAAAGCACATAACAAAAATACTAACATTTAAATTAAAATTATAATTGAAACTGTAAAAATAAAAGCTAATTCAAAATGTTAATAAATACTATTATAGTATATAAATAATACTAAAATAACACTCCTCCTTAAGAAACCTTGTAATGCTAAATGGTGCCAATAGTGATGTGACCAATTTATATTTATACATATGGAGAGGTTTAATGTGCATTTAAATCTGACCTTTGAACTAATGTGCTCCTATTACTACAAGCATTTGACTCCTCCTGGGCCGCTGAAGCCCTATGGTACGGGAAAAGGCGAGAACTGCGGTGGCCTGTGGGGTGAGGTGACATCATTTGTTTGTTCTTGGAAAGAGAGATGTTTGGCTTTTGTGAGTCATCTGGGAGTTTACTTGCTAAGAGCTTCTTTGAGACAGGGTGGAGAGGAGTGTCCTTAGTCCACTGTTATCACTACAGGCTGAGCTGGGGTGAAACCGAACATATGTATAGTCACAGCTTGTGATCTCATAAACACAGAAGGGCTAAAAATAGCAGCTCTTCCCGACTTACCAATAACAGACCCCGACCACGCACAATCAATTCATGTAAACTGGGCAAAGAAGAGTGTGTGTGTGTGACAGAAAATTGCTTACAATACATTAACACAGGAAATGAGTAACTATGAGTCCGAAGTGACCAAGCATTCACGTTTGTGGACGAATGAAGTGCTTACGTAAAAAATCAAACCTTGTTAGTAAGAGAACTTATACATATAATAACCAGTGAATATGTACTAGTGAGTATGATGACAAATTTGTTACCTGAATATGCCCTTTAGTGTCATTTAGGGATGTCCTAATTTGGTGCCAGTTTATTTGACATCCCTACTCTACAGTATTTATAATTATAAATAAATGTACTGCTGTATAGTATGTCCTTATTTTGTTATGTAAATGTGTGTATATGTGTGTGAGAGAGAAAAAGAGAGAGCAGATATTCACAAACTCACAGATCTCCTTGCACCAGGCCATACACACTATGGATGCTCCATCCAAAACCTCCCAGCAGGACCACAACCAGAATGATGATGACCAGAGCAGGAAGCCCCCAGCTGAGCAGGAAGTACAGAAGATAGCGTCTCTCTGTGTGCTCATCATTCATCACCAATATCTGCCAGAAGTTTATGGCCTGGAAAAGACAACAGAAATGTCACAAAATGAATAAATGGAAACATGGGTTACAAACAAGCCTGATTCATAAAAAAGGATGGTTGATTAACGTTCTGATAAGACTAGGCACCAAGAACTAATTACAAAAAGCACATCTGTTGGTGATATGATATGGTACTTCATTTCAGTAACTACTCAGACTGCTCGTTCAGTTAGCCTACTTCCTTTTAGGCATTGAGGTACCTCAGCAAAGCGTTCAAAAACAACACTAAAATGAAGTCCTGAGGTGGCACCTTCATCCATAAGTATTAGCTCCATAAATGGATAGGAACTGCGGCAGCTCTGTTTTGCTGTGCTGGGAACTTGGATAAGAGATGAAGAGAAAAGAGAAGCTGGCAGGACGTTGTAGCTTTTGGGTGTCCTAACACACTGCAATCCCTCTCCAGCCTCTTTGTAATTATGGAAGAGGTTGGCACGACGCCATTGAGATTGGCCTGTCTCGCAACTTCCATTGATCCAGCGCTTCAACCGTGGCAGTACATGGAACCTCTGGGATCTACTAGATGACTATTTAGCACAGACTGAGTCCCTGTGCATAGAAAGAAACTCTTAGATCAATAGTTTTCATTGATAAAGTGTATGTTTTTTAGTGCCCTTTTAAAGTAGGCGTGGAATAACTGCACTTTCCATTGAAGGCTGAAATACACTACATGACTTTCGAACCAGATTTGTAGTCTGGAGGAGTCAATGCCAGTTTGCCAAAAGTGAGAACCAGTCTGCAGATTCTGGGCAGTCGGAGTTGACAAATCATGTAGTGTATGATGGAAATGGATTGTTTTATCTTCAGACTATGATTCTATATGGTCTGAAGATATCAAGCATGTCTGATACTGAGCCAATTTTAGAACTAATATTGTTTTCATCTGTCAAGTATAGCAACGAGGTGTGCGTTTCTGACTTGAAAGTCTGGTAGTGTGTGATCCTCAGTCATTTAGTGTATGATTCCTAGTTTTTATCTGTAACCATTTACAAAGTCAGCAAGTGTAGGACACCTAGCATTCTAGCATTCCTACAAATCTGTTCGGATTTTAAAAGTTGTGAAGTGTATAGTGTCTAGTATTGCCTTGAGCAAACAAAGACAAAACTTGTTTTATACCCAGATTCTCTCACTGGATTTGGCAAAACAGGTACCAGCACACCCACAAATTTTGTGCCGAATGCAATTTGTATGGAGCAATTCCCCATCTTGCAGGTCGGTTCTGAATGCTAGGTTGTAGAGGATGCAGCAGACTACCATAATCTACCATAATCTGGCATACTTGCATTAAGCATTTCAAGCGTGAGTTTAAAATATTCTAGCTGACCCCCAGAGTGAGTTTTTTTAGAACGTTTGCCCTTATTGTTTCCATGGCGACGCATCATGCTTGTCACGTAACACACCACAGCCACAATAACACTGTATGACAGATGTATCTTTATTATTTTATTTTTCCTTTTTTATTTAAAATATTCACAAATTTGCTTACCATGTCATCAACTATCTGATATTCCGATTCTCAAATATGTGCAAGTGAGTTTGTTTTGTTGTTTAAAAACCTTTATAAATGATCTTTATCTTGATCTATAACGTGAGATGGGCGCCACCATCTTAGTTTCATCATTCGCAGAGTCCTGTCAGTCAGATTTACAGCAAACGAATTCATCAGTTTCTCCCGAAACACGTGCAAGTAAGTGGCTGGTGAATAATAGAGTAATCTTTATAGTTACTTAGGCCCACTATGTGTGTCTGATATGAATAAATGTCCGCAAATTATATGTGAATGGATTGTTATTGCTGATGTCTGACATCAGTGTGTATTTTACAAACTCTAAATGTATTGTTTTACTGGTGCTTATGCATATTTAAATGTCTGAAACCTTAAAAAACAAACATTATGTGGCTGAAAACACTGATACATATGACAAGCGCTGAGCGTGTCAGTCTCACAGCCAAAGCGCGAAAGCACAGTTTGAATCTGGCAGTTATGTGACGTCGCTGAACATTCTAATTCCAGTATGTGGGGCCGGCCCTGTTTAACGTTACACTAGTGCGCTTTCGTTTTATAACGGCGTTTTAAAATGAAAACGATCCTCGTCTACACTGGCGTTTCCACAGCGTTTCAGAAACAATCTCCATCTACACTACACAGCCGAAAACACATGTCACATGACTGTTCATGCACACTGGGCATGCGCGTACAAGTGTAAACAGTTGCCTCTTGCGCATGTAGGCAGCTGCAGTATTAACAATGGCTGCTAAAAATGACAACAAAGCCAGCAAAGATCACAGGTCAGTCTCCATGTTATTGTTTACACGGTCGTCAAGGATACGCACAGCAAACAGTGGCAGCCATGTCATTGTTTTTAAAAGTCTCCGTTTTGGTGCATTTACACTAAAACGCAACCCCGGCGTTTTCAAACTAAAACAGGGTCTGCGGCGTTTTCAAAAGTCTCCGTTTTTGTGCATTTTAAAACGAAAACGCACTAGTGTAAACGGGGCCTCAGGGGCACAGAAACAAAAATCCCATATGTGGGACCGTATCACTCAAAAGTTTAAACTGGATTGTGGGAGGTTACTGAATAAGATGCAGTTTTTTAATGCTGAAATATTGATCAGATAAATTTAAGAATAATGAGAAAAGTGCAAAATAAACAACAATTATTTAATGTCTAATTAGGACACATCTCATAAAGTGAAGTTGTATTACAAGCTGTTGTGCCAGCTGTTTTGAGACCATTTTGAGATAAAGACAAGCACATGTTCAAATCATTCTCTCCAGGATGCAAATACTTTCCAGTCTGAATCATGATTTACCTTTCCCACCAAAGACAACTTGTGTGTGATTTATTCCATGTGTGTTTTCATAAACTCATGCCCACTTCGGCACATCAACACACTTACATAAACATAGTGTCATACACACTGGCCTTTACACTTTTGGCCCTTCTACAATTTGTGGTCCCATCCACCTAAAACCTTGTAACTAGCCAGTTAGTTTATTTCATGTTCTCCTGCATAATCTTTCAACACCAGTTCATCAAGTGCCAATAGAGATTACATGCTCTATGTAAACTGCTAAGCCCCTGGTGTTTTTCAGCGTCATTGAAGAAAACAAGATAATCCCACTATGTGAGCAAAACAGCCTTTGATTTCAACAAGTTCAATTTAGGTGAGAGGTTCCTCCAGGGTCAGTGCTCGGTCCTATGTCTTTTCAACCTCAATTGCCACATGAGCCCAGATGTTTGTGTTCTGTGTGGGTCTTTGGGGGATTAAAAGCCATGTTCTTTTTTCATTTCACTAAGCATATTCAGGCCAAATCCTGTTTTTGCTTCTGGAGAACAAGACGACCTTCACAGCTATGAGTGAATTGACTTCCAGAGACAGGTTTCTGTGCTTAGAAGGGATTACCGCACAAAGGAAAAGAAGCAGAGAGTAGGCAAAAGGGTAAAAGGTCCAGCAAGAGTTATACGATGGATTTTCGAAAGGTCTCTGAACGGCTATTGCAGGCGTGCTGGAACACCTGCCTGCAAGATCTCCACCAGACGAAAAACACGTAGCTGGAACATGTCATGCAGCACGTAAAGTAAATCATGTGTTTCCTAACAGATTGAACTATGCGTAGTAATTAGGCCCATTCCTGAGCTGACAATGGAAAGTTATGATGATCAAACATTAAAGTAAAGAATTTTAACAGCAGAAATTTGTTATTTTGCAGAGGCCAAGAAGTGTTGTTCTTCATACACACAGAGACATATAAAAAAGATGCTTGCCTTAGTAATTTGCCTTTTGATTCAAGTTTCCTAGTCATATTTTTCTTTCTTGAGGGTAAAACTTTTTTTTAGGGAGTCTGTTGTCTGAGGGCAAGTTATATCAAACTCTACCAAACAATGGCAATGAGTGTGTGTGTGTGTGTGTGTGTGTGTTTAATGAAATGACGCAACTTACAATTGTGAAATGTATTTTTTTCTTTCCGTAAGTAAGCTCATTGTTTAAAAGAAAGTTTGTGCCACACCTTCAAATGACATGTAGTAAAAACCTAACTCTGAAAACTTCCTGATAACACCTACAGTTAAGTAAAAGGATAGCTTTAGGAGTCTGTCAACATTTATTCACCCATATGTCATTCTAAACCGGTATGACTTTCTTTCTTCAGTTTAACACATTATAATATATTTTTAAGAATGTCATACTGATTTGAAACAACATGAGGGTGAGTACATTTTGACACAATTTTCATTTTTGATTTTGGTGTGGTCAATGCCAAAACTTGCTCCACTGACCACACAAGTAGATGATAAAAGTAAAGTTTTACCTGTATGAGCATCCAGCTGAACTGGCTGAGGTGGAAGTAATGGAAGAAGAGGCCAAGAGTAGCACAACTTTCCTCTGAGAACATGCGTCCCCGGAACGCGGACACCAGGAAACAAATCTGAGAAACACAGAGTGACAGATACATCAGCAGAGGCCCTGGGGTCCTCATACACCCTGTACACACTCAGCAGAATACACACATTCAAAATGAATGAGTCTACTCCTGAGACCCAAGAGCATCTCAAAAGTCCAAGACTGTTCCTAAATCATTTATACTTATAATATTTTTGATGCATATTTGAAGAAATAACACTGTCATCTTGACCAGATGTCAGGAGGACTGTTACACCACACTGCCGAATCGACAGCCAGAATTTATTTTTCTAAAAAATATTTGGAAAAGAAAACATTTGGACACAACATATATTCTATGTATATATTCTATATTCTGACAGCTTTACTTTTGAATCTAGTTTTCTTATTTACAGTTAACCAACTAGGGCTTTTTTGATATTACAAATTCCAAGGAACAGTGCAAAACCTTATCAAACAAAAACAACTGCGTAGTTTCACCTTGTCTGCGACCTCATTTGCAGACACATAAAAAAATTGGCAGCCATCTCTCATGTGGACAGCACTAGGTCCATAAACAGTGTAACCCTTTCAATGCAAACAACACACTGTTTTTCAACTAAACTGAGAGTCCCTGTTGGGAAACCCAAATTAAGGGGAAACTGTGTCTGTGGAAAACCTATCCTGGCTGCTGAGTGAAGGGAAATGTGGAGTCATTATAGCTGGTATGGCATTAAATAAGGTACTGTTGGGGAAAAAGTCAGGAGGGCAGTGAGTGGTGTGAAAGGGATGTGTCAGTGCAGGAAGGAAAAGAGAGCTGGGATGTCCATAGTGTGCAATGTCCATCGGGTGCATGCTGGGAAGCGTGATTCTGAGTAGTCATGAGCTGGCGTGGAAATGCAGTAATACTGCCAAAAAAGCTGTGTATGTGTGTTAGTTAGAAAGGTCATGGAACAATCTCATAAACAAATGAGCTCAAATAAAACCTCGTTCATTCTGACATTCGTATTCATTCACCGTCTGTCATCATTTAGTTTTGTAACCTACATTTGGTTTGTATAAAAACCAGTGACAAAGATTGTTGACGTACATGAGAATTTGCAGAACACAAATATTAAAGGTTATTTTTTAGGTTAATGCAAACACTTTTTGGGTTTGTGTGATTTTGCACTTGTTATTGAACAGAACTTAAACAAAATAAGATTTTTATATTTTCTGAAGAAAATGAGCCTGTGCAAATCTCAACACTACCATTCAAACCTTTGGAGTGAGTAAGATTTCTTTCTTTCTTTCTTTCTTTGAAACAAAACATATTTATACTTAATACTCAGATAGATTAACTTTCTATTCATTTAAAGTATTAGTTCACTTCTGAAAGAAAATTTCCTGATAATTTCCTTAAAGATGTTCATGTCTTTCTTTCTTCAGTCGAAAATAAATTTAGGTTTTTGAGGAAAACATTCCAGGATTTTTCTCCATATAGTGGACTTTACTGGGGTTCAACGTGTTGAAGGTTCAAATTGCAGTTTCAGTGCAGCTTCAAAGGGCTCTGAAAAATGCTCAAAAATGCTCGTCTTGCACTGCTCTGCGATGCACCACTCATGACGTAATCACATTACAAAGGTGTTGTAGGCGGAAGTACAGATCCAGTGTCTACAAAGCGAACGTGCAAACATTAAGCCAAATGCCCTTTACGAAAAAAAAAAAGTAAAACAACAATATCGGACAAATTTGAATTTGGAGGAGAAAATTAGTTTTTTGCCCTAGCGTGGTACTTACGCCTACCTGATCTTTCTAACGTAATGCGTGGCGGATCGCAGAGTAGTGCAAGACATGCATTTGTGGTTAAAAAGTATATACATTTTTATTTTTTGTAGAAAATGACCGATTGTTTTGCTAGATAAGACCTTTATTCCTCAGCTGGGATCGTGAAGAGCCCTTTGAAGCTGCAATGAAACTGCAATTTGGACCTTCAACCCACTGAACCCCAGTGAAGTCCACTATATGGAGAAAAATCCTGGAATGTTTTCCTCAAAAACCTTAATTTCTTTTTGATTGAAGAAAGAAAGACATGAACATCTTGGATGACATGGGGGTGAGTCAATTATCAGGAAATTTTAATCCTGAAGTGAACTAATCCTTTAAGAATACTGAACACAATGGATCACTGTTTTCAAAAAATATTAAGCAGCACAACTGTTTTCAACATTGATAATGAAAAGAAATGTTGTCTTGAAATGTTGTCAACAAATCAGCATATTAGAATGATTCTGAAGAATCATGTGACACCGATCCTTATATACATTACTGTGAGGGAACAGAACTGTTCCTAACTTAACTGTTATATAACTCATTCAATATGGTACCTGTGAATGTCACTATATGTTACCTGACAACGATATCATATAAATTTGACCTGACTGTGTTAAAAACTGTCACACATATTCTTCATAGCCTTACATTACCAAAAAAGAATACAGTAAGAAAAAGAAAAAGCTTGAGAAATTTGTTTATGGCTACAGTTGCTAGGATTGGTGGCCGACTTAGCGAAGGGTCAATTGTTCACAGGTCTTACGTCACAGTACAAACGCCCAATCACATTCAAACCAGAAACTAATTTCAGACTCTACACTGCCACCTTCATTAATGAACGCTGAGGCAAAGCCCATGTTTTTGTTCCTGTAGTCGTCCCTAGGGCACACACCCGGGTGAGTAAACAGGGAGGAGATCTGATCAGGTTTCCATTCAATATGATCTGCTCACACACACCCACTCACACGATCACATCAGTAACACTAGATGCTGATGGCAGAGGACCATCCCCCCCCCCTCCCCTAATAACCTTTCTGGATGGTTCTCTGGCCCACGATTGATCCCGTTGCCTTATGTAACAAAATACACATTCAGAAAGACTTCTGAACATAAGCTAAAAGTAGCAGCTGTAGGTCAGTTCATCACAAACAATCATACATCGGTCTACATCGGGCTTATCACTGGCTGCTAGCCAATCATTTATCCTGCAGTAATGTGTATAAACACAGGTAACATGGCTCCGACTTAACAGTTCCTGAATAATAAGACATCAAGCACCCCCATCATGTGAAACGCATAGCCTCCGATGACATAACTAAAACTGGATGGGGGATCGTGGTTCATTCAGTGGCTTGAGATTGGAGAAGGGTGATAGAGAGCCACAGTGGAGATTAGAGGGCCCTGTGTCTGGGACCTGTCTGGCTAGGAGTCAGTCCTCAGGACCTGATACTCTTGATAATGTGGACCTACTTATCCTGTCAGTACAGTCATTTAAGCCCAAAACAGGGAGTGGCTGGAAATAGACCATTCAATCTGATATGTGTTGTTTTAATAGGATGGATGTACTGTACCCCGCTGTACCATAAACAATATGGGTGTAAACAGTACATGTATGCAGAACAGCTAATATCATCATGAGTTAAAAATGAAACCCCCACCTGTACAAAACCTTTTTAGCAAGTTTTATATTTAACAAATGAGAAAAAAAAAAAAAAAAAAAAAAAAAAATCTTCCAGTGTAAACACAAAAATACATTTTCATTAATAGGGCAAAATTTCTAGAACAGGTCTACTAGAACAGGTCTTCATGCTTGAATGTTCATAAAACATTACTTTTCACATATTTTACATTGTTGCAGCACCTCTTTTCCCAGTCTGTCAGTAACATTTTGTTTAGTTCTTGTTTCTATGAAGCCACTCCTTCCAAAAAACATAATGTGCTCTGATTGGTTGGCTGGACCAGTGTGTTGTGATTGGTCAAGAGCTTCAAGTGTGTTTTGGAAATGTCAAGCACCTTACCATAACCATGATTTTCAACACTAATAACACAACTCAACCAGGCCTCACCCCCTTTTTATGCGTATGATTTTTGCCGGAATTATTTAAATCAGGGAAACTTCTGACATGTATGGAAAAAAAAAACTTAAGATTACAGTCAAGGCATTTCAGGGAGTTCAGAAACAGTGCTTACTGATATACAGAATAAGTCCCGTTGGAGTGGACTTTGTGCTTTGTACTGTAACTTTGCTCAAACAGCAACATTACACAATAAAGAAAGTTGAAAATTTAAAACAGCATAATATGTCCTCTTTAAATACATAATTGGTTATAAATAGATAATACAATAAGTGAGGCTTTCAAAAAGTGTTTATAGGTTTTTAGTTACTTAAACAAAAACTCATGAATTTGCAGTGCATCTTTTGCAATGGCACAGTAAAATGCTTCAGGAATATTTAATGCCATAAAGAAAGCAGAATACAATATTCAGCATTAAAAACAGCACTATATAACAGCAGGTCAAAAGGAAAGACTACATGAAAAAATGTCAAAATGTTCTCTAAGGTCAATTGGTTCCTGATGAGACAGAGAAACATCGTCTCAGAGAGGCCTGTCATTATGGAGACTGAGAGATGAGTCACTCGCACTATTATCAGCTTTCTAATGATAGTGCTGGATTAGTGCCAGAGAGTCCTATATCCCATTGTCTTATCTGACCAAATGCCCAAGCAGACAGAAATTAGCTATTGTGATTTGTTTAGTTCTTAATTTGGTTGCATGATGGCTGTGATGTGAAATAAATGAGGGGGAAAAAAAATCAATTCTCATAGTCTAAATGTCATTTGCATCAAATTATATAGCCATTTACCCTCACTAGATCTATAGACCAGGACAAATATCTTACTCTTTTCAAATATATCATGCTACCCATTCAAATAATTGACACAAAATATTCAACCTTTTTTTGTGAGTTGCTATGGTAAGAAAGCAGCTGGAAATGTAAATGTACTTTTTTTTTTTTGAGCCAATTCACAGCTGACTTGCAGTCTCTACGGATATGCCCTATCCGGAGGAAGATACTGAGCTTAAAATAGCCATAAACCATGCATTAAAAACATTATGTCTTGACTGACAGGCAGATGACTGGGGAGCAGGCATATTAAGTGAGAATGGCAGCCCAGCCAGAAGCAGGAGAGTAAAAGCTATACATCAACAGTTGCTTAGGTTAAAAAGCATCAACTAGAGGACAAATCAATATAAAACAACACTAGTGGTTCTGTGACCTATGCATTTGCTTTATGTTATGTCATTGACCTTGGCACATCTTCTACATAAGCCCAAAGTTTTGTTTCATCATGATCACAACTTAATATTCGGTAACACTTTAGTATAGGGAACACTTATAAACTATTAACTACAACTTTTCCCTCAATAAACTCCTAATTTACTGCTTATTAATAATTAGTAAGGTAGTTGTTAAGTTTAGGTATTGGGTAGGATTAAGAATGTAGAATAAGGCCATGCAGAATAAGGCATTAACATGTGCTTAATAAGTATTAATAAATAGCCAATATTCTATTACTATGCATGCTAATAAGCAACTAGTTAAAAGACCCTAAAATAAAGTGTTTACCTAATATTCTTGTGATCTCAACATAACAAAAGTAGTTTTTTTCTTACAAGAAAGAAAAAAAGAAAAAAAAGTATGGTACGCCACTCATAACCTCTCTGTTCAGCTGCAAAGCATTTAATGGTATCCGTCAACCATGCAGACATCCCGTCACATAAGTTGGCAGGGAATGGAATTGACCACATGTCACTAGAGTGTGTATGACGATAAACTTGTTGCCTCCTTCTCAAGTGGCTGATGCTGATTTGTAAGAGGTCTGTCAGTGAAAGACACAGAGCTATATTAGCTGGAGAGAGTCCCTGATCAAAGTAAAAACTAATTTGCTCAGCCATCTTTCAGCAGTATATATTAACCTTAGAAATGGCTTTTGTTACCTTTTGTTTTGTTGAGATCATGCAGGATGATGTGAAGGGAAATAATAATAATAATAATAATAAATTATTATTATAATAATATTATTATTGGATGGACCTCTGTAATCTTTTAAAACATAACATCTTCTGTAAAATATTTAATGTGCAGTGGGTTTACAAGTTATTTTTACTCCATATTCCCAATGAGCACAAACAACCTTTTTTTTTTTAAGTCTGCTGTACTTAGAACCACACCAGTCCTGTATTCCATCTGTGTGCCTTTGAGTGCTACTATATATAGATACCGTGTTAGTCACAGATGCACCTCCCCCCTTTTCCAGAGCGGACTATAAAGGAGTCAAGCAGTCTGTGGCCTCAAGCTAATTTCCACACACATCAGTCAGACAGGTAAACCTCAGCACCAGCCCCTTGTGCATACATACTGTGTGAAACAAAAACACATGTGAAAATAATCTAGAGTAGACCAATGATATGTGCAAGTCACTAAAACAACTATAATCACTAGCTGATGGAAATTTGTACATGCAGGGTGAAGTCAAGGGAAAGAATTGCAGGGTAATAATATAGCAAAGATCAGTCTTCCTTCCCCCTCAGAAGGGAGAGTCGGCTAGGCTGTTTCCTGCCTGGAGGATGCATATGTGTTTGTCATCAAGCAACAAGTTAGATATATATTTGGGTCAAGGTGTGGTATTAGTCACTGTCTTGAGGAATAAATCAATCTCTGCTCCACTGATGACAAGTGTGGTTTTGGCATCTTCTCTGAAGAGGACTAAGTTTCCATATACTTAAATTGTTAAATTGTTATGTAATTGTAAATAGTTAAATTGTTATGTCTGCACAAAAAGTATCAAGTTATTACCATGTTTTTTAAGACATAGTAAGCACAATAATGCCATGGCTATATTTCCATGATTCATTCATATTTTTTCCAACAAGCAGAACAACAAAACACTGAATTTCTGTCTTAAAGTCAAAGCAAAGCAAGACAAGACAAGACAAGACAAAAAACAAAACAAAACAAAACAAAACAAAACAAAACAAAACAAAACAAAACAAAACAAAACAAAACAACATAAAACAAAACAACACAAAAAACAAAACAAAACCAAACACCAAAACAAAACCGTTTCAAATTAGCTACCCAACACTGGTCCAACAAAACAGCATAGTATAACAGCATTTTTTGTGAAGGTTTTATTATTATTATTATTATTACTACCCTTGATCACTACCCTTATATATATATATATATTTAATGAAAACCCTTACAGAAAATTACTCTGGGGATATCTGCGTTTTGTTGTTGTTTTTTATTACAATCACAACTGCCAAAGAACAAGCACACTATTCCCCCCAGACTCTAGATCTCCAGAAAGAAAAGCTCAATTTGAATGATCATTAAGGAACATCTCAGGGGTCAATATGCTCCTCTCAGTGATCTGCTGCTGATGTTGACTTGGCACAGGGCGCTAATAATAGCACTGGCCGAAAAGATTACATCACCGACAGAGCGTGAGAGATGAGTCACGTCAACCAGACGGTCCGAATATTCAATGTGTCATTCATAACACCATCCTTGTTCTCAATTGCCCCTTTTCTTTCATTCTCTGCTCCCCACTTCCTTTCCCACCCCCATCCACTAACAGCTACCGGTCTAAACTAGCTGGTTCCAGACTCGGCAGCATTGTGGGTGTTTCCTCAGCTGCTTTTGTTCAGTGGAAGCCAAAGGCACGAACACCTCACAAACATCCATCTTCATTTCACCTTCATTTTCATCTGGAAAAGATCCCTCATTGCTTATGACTGGGCTTTCCCCAAACTGTCAGGTCTGATGGGAATTTTTTTGCATAGACTTTCATCAGCCAAAGCGGTCACGGGTGTGCACCTCGGGCATACGCTACATGAATGTACACCGTCTCATGATGGGACTTCTCAAGAAAAGGTGCCATGAGCTAATAGGTGTGAGACGTGGTTAGTGGGTTAGAGTGGGAAGGCTGCACCTGATGTGTGACTCACATGCATGCTCAGCCATGAAGAAATCCTTCTAAAAGGATTTTCGAAGGAAATTTGTCAAGACTTTGAACATAAAAAAGTTGTTTATGTGAGATGATGAAAAAGTCCTTTTATAAATCTTTAATTATTATTTCAGCAATTTTAGGTCTCAGATCCTCGCTGAACAAAAAGGAAGTTTTATGACTGATAAAACATTAAATAATCTCAGTGTAATTAAGTCATTCTAATTAGGACAGTTAAGCTAATTAGGCATTTATGTTAATTGAAAAAGAAAAGTAATGTAAAAATGAGCTTTAACATTCACAACGTTGTTAATGCAATTAACAATTGGTCCAAATAATCCAATGCAATGATATTTTGTTATGAAACACATAACTCCCACTAGATGTTTGACTTACAAACACTCTATATCAGCGCTCAGACTGACAAACACACATATACACACAGACCACTGACGTTCAGTGGGGCATTATTGCACCCTTGGCACTAGTCCGTTTGACCTGTCCCCTTTTTTCTTTTGTTCATGAATACATTTCATCCTTTATCCAAGCTTGCTTTCAGCAGGGACAGTGAAATCTATTGTTTTTGATGACATCTGCAGTCAAGTTGTGAACTTTTTTCTCATAGTAAATCGAAGAAAGGCATAACACACAACACTGGATTTGCACAACTATGACAAATAGAAGACTCCAGGAGAGTCACACTGTTGATACCTGTATATAAGAATACAGTGTCAACAAATGTACAAGTTCAAAAGTTTTGGGTCGCTAAGATTTTTGTAATATTTTGAACAAAGTCTCATCAAGACTGCATTTATTTAATCAAAAATACAGTAGAAAATGTAAATATGTTGTGAAATATTATAATTTAACAATTATTTTGTATTTTAATATATTTTAAAATGTATTCCTGTGATGGAGAACTGATTATTTCTCATGATTCTTTGATGAATAGAAAGTAATGCATCCTTGCTGAATAAAAGTATTAATTTAATTTAATTAATGAAAAAAAAAAGTTGCATATTTTGATACTTTAGGGCACACTTTGTATAAATGCCATTGCATTATTTGTTATAATATAACAAAATATCAACTCAAGTGGCATTTAAAGACAGCACAAGCACACTTTTCAAGCACTGCATTGAAAAAAATAAATACATTTTTAATGTTTAATGTTCATTAAGACAAAACAAAATGGTTACTAAAGACGACATGTTGAAATGAATTTGGAAAGTGGTGACAGGAACTTCAGTCATTCTCTTCCAGCCAGCAGGATCTGAATAACACAGCAGCAGTGACTACAAAGTCTGCTTTATCTTTCTTAGAAAACCTCCTTGAAGTGCCTGAGCTTTGGTCCTTCATGTCTAAACTCACAGACTCAGTGTGTTGCTGTTGTCACAAATCTCCTAGCTACCTGATACCACTACCGCTCTCTCCTCTTCAAAACAACACATGCTATCATTTGTCTCATGCCAGACTCTGGTGAACAGAAGAACTGGCCTCAATGCTGGCTATCGCACTGACATGCTTCAGGTCAACGCGGACATCGCCATCCAGCCAAAATAAAAGTGACCATGAGACGCAGTCATTAAACAAACATTCAGAACAACAATGATGGCTGAATAAATAAATAAATATATAATTTTAAAGTAGTTCATTCAGTATTGTGTTTATGAGACAAATCCTTTAAAAGAACTATTATTAAACAATGATGATTGACACATCATTTAATAAATTAATATTGCTTGAAAGAGACACAGTAAAAGTTGGAAAGTAGATACATCCAAAACAGCAGGATATTAATTAATGAGCTCATAATGCTCGCTTTAATCTCCAAACGGGAGATTCATTGAGAAGCACTTGAGTTTTTAATGGCTTTGTAGCTCACCTTGAGACAAACAGTGACTTGACAAGTAGAGAGACACAGTACACATCACGCATATATTAATGACTCAAATTATGAGAATCTCACTTTGAGATGCCCTTCCTGAGGTTTACTAGGTACTATCATGCCTAGATCCACATTATATTATCATTTATGTATGTATGCTTTGAATAAAATGGTTTAAATGGTGCCAGCCTGTGGAGTCACACTTTCTCAGATCATTCCAAGGTTTCTTCTTTCTTTCTGAAACATCTTGAGGAGGTTTTTTTTTTCCCCCATTGCCATTGAGCTTACATGGGGTCGTAATGCAATACTTCATGTTGAAACTGCTTTAGAGCAATAGGTATATGAAATATACACTACCATTCAAATGTTTGGGGATTTGTTTTTTTTTTTAACAAAATTAATACTTTACTTTTTTTACCACTTAGTTTTAAGTGACAGTAGAGATTTATGTTAAAAACTATTTCTGCTGTTCTTTTGAACTTTACATTCAAAGAAGCCTGAAAAAAGAACAATAAATGTTTCTTGAGCACAAAATTGGCATATTAGAATGATTTAAAATGATTAGAATGAAAACAGATCTTTTAAATTGTAATAATATTTCATAATGTTACTGTTTTACCACATTTTTTATCAAATAAATGCATAAGAGCCTTCTTTAAAAAACATTTACAAAAATCTTACTGACCCATCACAATATCATCTGGTGCTCAACAATTTAACAGTTTGACATTGTTTTGTGTACTAGGTTGTTTTTCCACCTTTTGCTTGCTCATATTCTAATAAATATGATTATATGAAAAGTGGAGCACACAATACATATTTACATACATTTACATTAGGTTAAACATATTATAAATGACCCCAGGGTTAAGTAGGTAGAAAATATTACCAGTTTTGATGTTTTCCTATACTGTAGAAACTGTTGTTTTGGTTTGAGAATGGAGCTACAGTGCCCCCTACAGCCATACAACAATACAACTTCTATGAAGACCAGTACTTTACAGTCCTGCATTGATAAATATGAGTAAACATGAATGTTTAGACAGTTTATCATAAGGATAAAGACTGTTGACAGTTTGTTTTGGCCACATCACCATGCAGACTGCACAAAGTCACGCACTAACAAAAGACCTAAAATAGGCCCAAAGTTTAATTAAATGGCTGTTGATGATTTCCTTCCTCGCTTATCTAACGGCACATCCTGAAGCTTCTTGGAAATCTGACAGAAGCCTGGTCCCTCTATCTATTCTGGAACATGCACAAAGGCCTTTGGCTGTTTCTTGCAGTGCTCTGGGTTCTGTCCTTGTAATGTGTACACACATTTAACTGTGTGGAAATGATAAACTAGACCACGGCCAACATTCAGTTTGGATGTTGCACATCATACGTGTTGATCCCTCAAGGTTGACACCCAAGTCATTCTCAAAATAAGCTTCAAAACTAATACCTGCTCATGCGACAAAGCAATACAATACAATTTAGCAAGAGACTAGCGACTAGCTGTGCCAGTGCTGACCCTCATTCTTTCCAAAGTCAATAAACAAACAAAGAGGCAGCTCATCAGGCAAAGCATTGCCCTGTCTCACCCTCCAAAGTTCAGACCAAATGAACTATTCATGCTTCCCAGGTGTCCAAAAATAGAGCATTCATGCACTCAAAGTCCAGAGGTTATCCAGGAAACATGCTGACAGACCCGCACTGATAGGACTGTACTGGTCGGACGCCAAACCTGAACCATATTAAGTGCTGATTTCACGGACAGGGTTTAAACACTAATGATGAAGCGGAGTCTATGGACGATATTTAAAGCTGGTAGGAGAGAAAATGCTAATTAGCCACCGTAATATAGGTTTTTGCAGGGTTTTTTTTTTTTTTTTTTTTTTTCCAACTGTAGTTAGATGTAAACATGCTGGATGAAGCAGAGCTACAGTCACATTATCTAATTCTGTTAGTCCAATGGACCCTTGACAAACCAGTCAGACTAAAGCATTTATATGACATTTTTAAAAGTCAAACTTTTAAATTGCATTTTAAACGAACAGTGTGGTATGCAAAAAGCAGCCACAATAATAATAAAGTAATAATATACTGCGCTCACATATGAATGTGATACTTTTATGATCATGCAATAAATATTGATTTATGTAGGAGTTTCTTACAGTACAATAATACAATAATAGTATCATGGCAATAACATGGTTCTTTGATATATACAGTACCATATTACTGAATGACTAATATGTACCATGGTTCCCTAAAAAAAACAACAAAAACACTATAATGTTTATATTGTCAGGATAATGTGTTTAGTTGTCTTTTTGTTCCCATGTGTTTGTTTCTGGTGGTTCAGTTTAGTCCTGATTAGTCCCTAAGTTTGTTCCCTTGGTTATTGATTATGTTCATCTGTCAATCATTATGTCTCTCTGTGTACTTAAGGCCTTAGTTTCCTCAGTTCATTGTCTGGTATCATCTTTATATTATGTGGTTGTGTGTTAGTTTTCACCTGTGATCCCCTGTGTGTATCTTTGTGGATTAATAAAGAAGTGTTTGTTTGGATTCTTCTTCACCGTGGAATTACAACAACCACCAGTATGTGACAGAATACCAGACTGGAAACAGAATGGACTTACCGGTCATCTAGCTGCTCTGCATGAAGCAGGTGTAGCAATCTCTCGAGGACCACTCCAGGAAATTTCTACAACTGGCATGCCTAACAAACTTTCCAGACCGCCCATTGTGGGTATGTTTTAGAACCAGCTTGAACAAGCACACACAGGCACGCCTACCTGGTGTTGGTCCTTGGAGAGATTTCGCTGAGTTTGTGGAGTGGGTGCTGGTGAACTGTGGGATCCCAAACTATCTGCCCCAATGAGGAGGACGTCACCAGCCCCACTCCAGAACCAGAGCCCAGCCAGTCACCGGCCACACACTGCATGGAGTTAAAGCCAGAGCCCACCGCAGACAAAGAGTCCAAACCTGCTGCGATGCCAGCACCAGAAACCAAGACTGAGCCAAAATTCTACTCAGAGCCTGAGCCAGAGGAAGGTGTGACCAGGTGCATGAGCCAAGCAACACTGTGTATCACTGTGGGACTGCTCGTGGAGTTTGAGGGCATGGAGGAAAGCCCTGCCCACACTCCAGTAGCTGAGAGTAAGCTGCAGCTGGCCTCTGCATTTTATTTTGAGAAAGTTGAAGAGGATATTACTTTGACTCTTCCATCCTTGCTGGTTCCGCCAAGTTCAAAGATTCCTGTGTCTCCACAGATCCAACCCAGTCTCCCTCTCCCACAGCTAACCAGTCCATCGGCCCCACCTATGCTGGTTCCCATCAGCTCCTCAGTTCATCCAATGTTTACTCCAATATGCTGCATGGATGCGCCTCAGATCTTCCGATCACAAGCTCCGCCTTGGAAAGAGAATCCCCTGGCACCGCCTCCAGCCACCGAACCCATCACTCCATCTCGGCTCGTTGACCTGTTGGCTCTGCTTTGGCTCCTCCCTCCCTCTCTTCATGGGACCATCGTCCTTACGGCTCCACTGGGCTCCCTAATCCCTCCAGCTCCACCTTGGCCAGTCGTCACTCTGCCTGCACCACAGACTTTCTGGCCTTCAGCTGCGCTTTGTCCCTACACCCCTTTGGCTCTGTCTGGCTCTGCCTGCCCTCTGACTCTGCCTTGGTCCTCAGTCACACTGGCTTCGCCTCAGTCCTCCGGTAACCTGGCTCCACCTCGGAGGCTTGTACCTAAGGCTCTGCCTAGGTCTTCAGAGCCATCGATGTCACTTGGACTTATCGGCTTTGCCTGGGTCTCCACCTCCATCGGATTCATCTCCATCAGTCATCCCCCTGGTTTCGTCAGTCAAGTCTCCACCATGGCTCCTCCCTCCCTCGTGGGCCATTGTCCTGGCTGCTCTCTGGGTCCCTGCATGGCTACTCCTGCACCTGGCTCCTCCCACTGTCATCACCACCCTAGTCTCTCCCTCTGTCATCTCACCTGGTTTTATGCAATTCACATGCTCTGCATCCTCCTCCAGAGCCCCCCGCCCTCCCTCCTCAGTTGGACTTTTATGGCACAAGGACGTGCCTTCCCAGGGGTGAGGGGTGGGGGGGTGAGGGGGTCAGGGTAGCGCAATATCAGGATTATGCTTAGTTTAGTTGTCTTTTTGTTTCCAGTTTAGTCCCGATTAGTCCCTACTTTGTTCCCTTGGTTACTGATTACGTTCACCTGTCAATCATTATGTCTCCCTGTGTATTTAAGCCCTTAGTTTCCTCAGTTCATTGTCTGGTATCATTGTCTGGTATCACGTTTACAAAATATTTCGTCATACAGAATATTTATATTTATTTTTTATATATATATATATATATGAATAACTATGAAAAAATATTATTAAATGTATTATATATGGTCTGGTGGGCCAAAATGCTACATTAGTGTGCAGTCTGCATAAATGCTTTTGAGAACTGTGCTAAAGGCCAAGCCAACTCTCTGCCTCGGTTTACAGTGCTTATTTTGGTAGGAAATAAGGTGTTCAAGGCCTGCTGTGGGTCATTTGGGGTTCATCACTGAGTAGCTAAACCCAGTGCTAGGGAAAAAAAGTGCCATTGGCCGGAGTTTCCAGGAGGACATAGTCTAAGCACACACACTAATCAAACTACACAACAGATGATGACATCTCAAAACATGCAGTATTTGCTCTAAAAACAAAATGCTCTCGGGAAAAACAATATGAAAAGCAGTCACAAGTTCCATAAGAGCAAATCTGTGTCAGCATTAAGATCACCAATAAAACTAAATTACAGCTCAAATATGCATAATCAATAGTCAGAAATAACTAGGTTTGTATGTCCTGAAGGAAGCAGCAGTGCTGGCAAGGCAGCAAAATAATAGTGTTAAAGTTTTAGGTAAACTTTGTTTTTCAGACTTTGCTTCTGCATAAATACAATACCAATGAAATTAAGTTAAATTATCAACAGAGTCTGGGCAGACTAGAGCAGTACTGCAGAAATTTGTGGAAAAGCTTATTTTTGCTTAGTTTAAGTTGAAATGACAGAATAGTGCTTTTTTTTACTTGTTTTATTGTTTCCAGGCAAATATTGTGAGTCTGATCGTGTAGAAAAGCAATAGTACACTCCTAAACAAGTTGGACTATTTGAGGTATCATTGATATACTAAAGTTTAATAGAAATTACCCAGCAGTCATGTAACTCTGCAGAAAGAGTACTGCACGCATCCAATTTAACTTGTTCTCCACGGGCCCATGTACAGACCTCAGTCCAGTTTGAGCCAGACTTTCTGAAAGAGGTGCACTGTTGATCTGAATAAGCATGTCCCTCCTTGTCATTGGAGTAAATTAATAGACATGGGCAAAATTTAATTAGAGAGGGAGAACTCTGGCCTCTCAAACACACCGTTCTGCCATCTTTCGTAATCGCATTTCATCGTGGGACCATCAGACTGTTTAGATTCACTAAGCAGTGTGAGTGTGTGTGTGTTTATAATTCTGTGTGTATTTCAGTGCTTGGAAGAAGTACCACACACACACACACACACACACACACACACACACACACACACACACACACACCTAAATCGCTACAGGAAGAGGGCAAAGGGGAGGTTTGAGAGGTCCAGAGATTTGCTTCCTTTCGGTTGACTTTCTCACAGGCATTGTTGTGCTCTCCCAGACTTTTTGACGTCAGACAAACCATGAGCGTCACTTTCCCGCTTACGATGAATGGACATTCCCTGTCTCAAATTCAGCTCCCATGACCAGCTGAAAGAAAAACTCTTGAAGTCTTAAAACATTCATCACAGTTACATTAACAATGTAAGGATGCATTTAATTGTGTCAGAATAGTGACTGTAAAGACATTTATAATGTTACAAATGGTTTCTGTTTCAAATAACTGCTGTTTTTTTTTTTTTTTTTTTTTTTTAGCTTTTTATTCATAAAAAGAATCTTGAAAAAAAGTATCAGGGTTGCCACAAAAAATATTAAGCAGCACAACTGTTTCAAACATTGATATTTATAAGAAATGTTTCTTAAGCTCCAAATCAGCATTTTAGAATGATTTCTGAAGGATCATTTGGCACTGAAGACTGGAGTAATGATGCTGAAAATTCAGCTTTGCCATCACAGGAATAAATTACATTTAAAGAAAACAAGTTATTTTGTGATAATACTTACATTATATATATGTAACAAAATATTTAAAAATATATATAAAAAGTATATATATGAATAAAAAGTATATATAGACTACCAGTCAAAAGTTTGGACACGGTAAGATTTTTAATGTTTTTAATAGAAGTTTCATCTGCTCACCAAGGCTGCATTTATTTAATTAAAAATACAGTAAAAACAGTAATATTGTGAAACATTATTACAATTTAAAATAACTATTTTCTCTTTGAATATATTTTATAAAGTAATTTATTCCTGTGATCAAAGCTGAATTTTCAGCATCATTACTCCAGTCTTCAGTGTCACATGATCATTCAGAAATCATTCTAATATGCTGAACTGCTGCTCAATAAACATTTATTGTGTACAATTGTACAAAATATTTGTGTACAATATTTTTTTTTTTTCAGAATTCTTTGATGAATAGAAAGTTCAGAAGAACAGCATTTATTTGAAATATAATCTTTTGTAACATTATAAATGTCTTTACTGTCACTTTTGATCGATTTAATGCATCCCTATGAATAAAAGTATTAATTTCTTTAATTTCTTTTCAAAAAAAAAAAAAATTCTTACTGACCCCAAACTTTTGAACGGTAGTGTATAATGTTACAAAAGCTTTGTATTTCAGATAAATGCTGGTCTTTTGAACTTTCTATTCATCAAGGAATCCTGAAAGAAAGTACACAACTGTTTTCAACATTGATAATAGGGGTGACCCTGAATAGTCGATGATTAGAATCTTCGATAGGAGGAGCCTGATTCGACTACCAATCTCACAGTAGAATCTTCGCAGAGATGTTATGAGAAGAGATATCGGGGTGCTCAATATCTGATTTTACATAGATGTACCGGTTTTCTCCCAATAGGTTAATATACAGCCTATTATGATAATGTTGTAAAGAAAAATGTGAAAAGAAAGAAGCTTTTAATAAATATTTTTAATGTGCGTGAATAAATCCAACCACCCCTGTGACAGATTTAAGTTTCACTTCCATGATCCGTGACCGACAGAGGAGCATCTTGGCGGCAGGGATTAAATCTTTACCAATGTCTGGGATAAGAAAATCTAAAGTGTAGAATTGTAAAAGATGATCCAAAAAAGATGCAAGTTGTGCCAACAGCTCATGTCCTACCGCTCAACAACGACAAACACTGCGGCGCGCTTCTGCCGGCCAACGTTAACGAGCTGATTATAGCGCGCTATTTGAAAAGACTCAAACGGACACAGGCAGATCGCGTGAAAGGCTGGATTTTTCTCTCTCAATCAGGTAGGGTACAAGTGATTTCAAAACATTTCAGCCGGTTCTAATTTGATTTTTCGATGCTGTGAATGTTTAGCTAAAAAGACTGTTTAGCGTTTATTGTCTCTGCAGTTAAAAAGACCAAGTTGACAATTCTGGCTATACTTTCATTATTTTAATTATTTCTTTAACTTTAAATTTATTTATTGATCACTCTGGTTTATCTAATTTTACTCTTTGTGGCTTAATGTGTTGAATTATGTTCCCCTGCACTTCAGGCATTTTGCACTTGTGACTTGATTATGACTTTAATTTTTTTAATTATTTTTATTTATTAGAGCGGTATATTCTGTTCTAATTAAATTCTGTAAATTAATTTTTGATTGTTTTTCGGTGCATCAATGTTGCGCTGTAGATTAGTTAAAGCTTGCTCGCACAGGCAATTTAACCGATTTAATTTGATTTGCCGACATGTGAAATGCATATTTATCTGCAGTGTGGCCTTTCTGCAGTTATTTATATATATATATATATATATTTTTAGGTTTATTAATCCAAAATGTTTTTATTCATTTTCTTCTATATCTTTGTGTGTTGTTCTGTACATCATGGCTGTGAATGTTTATCCACATTGCCTTTCATTTCAGTTTAAAAAAGATAAAAAGTCATTGTCAGTTTCGTTTATCACTTGGCAGGCAGTTTGGTCTCTTTATTAGAAAGTTGTTTCTCTGTGTTGTGGGGGAGAGAAAAAAAAAAGTTGTCTTAAGGCCCGGGTAGAGGCCTTACTTCATTTTCCGCATCCCGCTCCATCTCGTGCACAGTTGAGCGCGCGAGCCTCTCAAAGTGACCGTGGAAAGAGTTTGTGCGCACTAGTGGACAGCTATTTTTCAAACACCCCCCAGCACCCCCCGCTCACACATATATGATTCGACTATCAGTCGAATATAGGCAATCTGATTTGATTATGTAAATCCGTAGTCGGGGACACCCCTAATTGATAATAATCATAAATGTTTCTTGAGCAACAAATCAGCATATTAGAATGATTTCTGAAGGATCATGTGACACTGAAGACTGGAGTAATGATGCTGAAAATTCAGCTTTGATCACAGGAATAAATTACTTTATAAAATATATTCAAACAGAAAACAGTTATTTTAAATTGTAATAATATTTCACAATATTACTGTTTTTACTGTATTTTTAATTAAATAAATGCAGCCTTGGTGAGCAGACGAAACTTCTATTAAAAACATTAAAAATCTTACCGTGTCCAAACTTTTGACTGGTAGTGTATATTTGATTGGTATTGTGTGCTTTGAAGCAGAACCTGATTTTACCAAGTGCAACATGTTCCTGGATCAACATCTTTGTTGATCCTGGAACAACATTCTAATCAACCAATCAGATTTGAGGGACAAGTTTAAAGGTTATGTCAAGTTTAGGCTTACAACCAGGGTTAGCTGCTTTTACATCAGTGTTTTTCACAAATTATTTCCCTCTGATTTTAGGGATAACTTATGGGTAGGGTTAGGTTTTGGGGTAGGGATAGGGTTAGGATTAACAGGAATGTTGTTCCAGGATCAACAAAATATGTTGACCCAGGAACACGTCTAACTCATGATTTGCGTTTGAGTGTTTGTCTGTTAGCTTTTTAAACGAAATCTTTCAAAAATACAGTAAATATAACAATTATAATCACAGCATAAGGTGAACCGAAAGCATACACACCAAATTTTCCTCATTTCTTAATTCAACTGATAAGGTGGATGCTGTGGATTGAACTACACGTCAGCCATCAATAAAATACTATACGTCAGAGTCAATAAAATAGTACTGCCAAAAAAACAATACGCCATGAGTCATGAATCATTTTGTCCACCTGGATTCACGTAACAAACCAAATTGCTCTGAAAAGGCTTCCCAGGAATTTCACAGCATTATCTCATCATTACCCTGCTATTATGTAGCCATTAATGCATCTCCAACAATTATTGCTAATGCCTCTTAACTTACGTAATTCATGACACACTCAACTCGCTTCAGTCTTTTACCATGTATCTCTGAACAAATGTGATCAGAACAAAATGTCAAAAGAAAAATCTGTTCCTTTCGTGTAAAAAAAAACAAAAAAAAAAACATCGGGCATATCACAGGAACATTTTATTTTGAGCTATATACATTATTATGGGTCTCTGATTAGAAGATATTTGTATTCCACTAGCAAAGGATGTGTTTACCTGGAAGTTTAAAAGGTACGGTAGCAAAACAGCTTGTTTATTTCTAAGGGTCAGAGAGAGGGTGGAAAACAAAATTTACAATGGCTATATACACTGATGTGCCAAAACATTATGACCACCTGCCTAATATTCTGTTGGTCATCCTTGTGCCACCAAACATCTCTGACCCACCAAGGCATGGACTCTACAAGACCCCTGAGGGTGTCCTCTGGTATCTGGCACCAAGACGTTAGCAGCAGGTCCTTTAAGTCCTGTTGGTTACGAAGTGGAGCTGCCATGGATCGAACTTGTTGGTCCAGCACATTCCAAAGATGCTCAATAAGATTGATATCTGAGGAATTTGTAGGCCAGGGCAACACTTATCATCATGTTTTTCAAACCATTCCTGAATAAAGTATGCAGTGTGGGAGGGTGCATTATCCTGCTGAAAGAGCTCACTGGCATCAGGGAATACCATGCCATTAAGGGGTGTTCCTGGTTTACAACAATGTTTAGGTAGGTGGCATGTGTCAAACTGACGTCCACATGAATGGCCGGACCCAGAAATTCCAAGCAAAACATTGCATAGTGCATCACACTCGCTCTGCTAGGGTGTCACCCCACAGTGCATCCTGATGCCATCACTTCTCCGGGTAAATGGTGCACATGTACAGTACATGGCCATCCACATGATGTAAAGTAAAACAGGACTCATTGGACCAGATGACCTCCAAGGTCCAGTTCTGATGCTTGCGTTCCCATTGTAGGAGCTTTCGAAAGTGGACAGGGGTCATCATGGCCTGGTCTGCGGCTACTTAGACCCATACATATGCATGTTGTGACACATTCCTCCCTCAACCATCATTAAAATTTCATGTGACTTGTGCTACAGTAGACCTTCTATCAGTTTAGACCAGACGGGATAGCCTTTGTTGCCCTTTTGCATCAGTGAGCCTTAGACGCCCAACCTCTGTCACAGATTTGAGGTTTATCTCTCCTCGGACGACTGTCGGTAGGTTCTCACCACTGCTGCCCTTTCAGAGATGCTCTTACCTAGTCACCTGGCCATAACAATTTGGCCCTTGCCAATGTCTCTGCCCACTTCTGCTGCATCCAACACATTGACTACAAGAACTGATTTTTCACTAATCATCTAACCTTCTCAGAACTCGACATGTGACCTTGTTAATAAATGTTTATATATATAAACCACATGAAATTACTTGAATGTCAACTATCTTTGCAGCATTGACTTTTAAGACTCGGTTGTATCAATCAGTACTTTAATGCTAAAGCAATCCCAATCACACAAAAACGACACAGTGTTTTGCAAGAAAGGGCTTTAGAAAGTCACTGCACGCTGCACATGACATGGGGTACGTTAAATGAACCTAATATTCTAACCTTCAGATAAATAAGATTCTGGTGGATCTTAATTCTCAGAGCTGAGCCCGAATGAGCGTAACTGATTTTTGGACATCCTGACCTATATCACTTCATTCTGGGACATTCAATTCAGCACATAATTAAGGGGGTTTCATTTGATATGGAAAAAATGTATCTTCTAAATTGTCTTTTTGTGACAATATTTCTACTGCAATGGTGGCCATGTGTGTTAGTGTCTCCATATGTGTTTGTGTACATCTCACACATGAGCTGCATGCATGTGAATCTAAAGGTCGCCATCCCGAAAAGCCTTTTATTGCTGCGGCTCGCTAGCTGATTACCCTTACTAATGTGTGTTATTGCAGCTCATAAGAACAGCCCTATCTGCACTGACATATTGGGCCAGTCGAGCTAGCCTGGGTAAATTTCCACTAACTACAGTCCTGAGTTGTCGTCCTATCTTACCTACGTGCTGTCACACACTTAGGTAGTCAAGAAGAGGCAGGCTATTTGAAGAGAAATATTGTTTGTTCTCTATGGCTGAGGGTGTGAAATGTTTTAAGATGGGATCACAATACATTTTCTTATTCTGTATTTTTTGCATCGTAGATTAAAACTTCTATACAGCAGGTGAATTCTGAAGTCAGATCAGTGATTACAAATAAGAAGTTAAATCTATAGAAACAGTGTTGACTGAAATGTCTAGGAAATACAGCATTTTTCATTTTCACAAATTACATTAAATATATACATTAAATTCAGCTAATACAATTACAATTCAACTTTTTACTCAAATTGTTATGCTGGCAATATAATTAATGCAATTAATCTAATTATATTATATTATTTAATAATTATATTAAATTAGAAACATGCAAAACAGAAGCATTTTTACCAGACTTTTGGACCCCACTGTGTCACCAAAATATTGATTTAAAGGAATAGTCCACCCAAAAAACTGAATTCTGTCATCCACATGTTGTTCCAAAACTGTATAAACATAAAAGAAGATATTTTGAAGAACACTGGGAGCCAAAACAGCATTTGGAACCATTGACTTTTATTGTATGGAGAGAAAAAAAGAAAATATAGTTAGATAGTTTCATAATATCTTCTTTAAAAATCATAAAGTTTTGGAACGAGGGTGAGTAACCCCTTAACATGAGCATTTTCATCTAGGAGAAGTCATTTTTAAAGTGTTTACTAATCTGCAAAATGTTGCAAAATCCGGATGTTGAAATGACATATGGATGTTTTTGTGACATTTCAGATTTAGATTCATGTGTGTAAATACACTCTTTACAAAGATGTTTATTAAATGTTTGTAAACAAATACCACTTTAAAAAGAACGCTTTGATTTCCAGATGCACTCTTCACAGACATCTCAGGTGACACACATGTGCTTACTGGGAAGTCCGGAATCGACTTAGATCAACTCCTTTTCCAAGTCTAGAGGATATTTATCTTTTAACCTTTTAACATCCTTTGACAAAACATGAGCCCAGCTGTTGCCAGTACCGAACCTGCATGACGCATGACTTCTTGGGATGGCCAGACTGGAAATTTCCATTCAACACCATTGAGGTAAAGAAAAGCAAAACAATTAACGGATGACAGAATGCGACCGGGTTTTTCAAAGCCCCGTTAAGTAGAGCCATGTTTGTTTTCTTCTTTTTCTATAAGTGAGCAGGACCAGTGGAAAATTCCCACTCCGATCCACAGGTATCAGACCACTGACTAAATGACCTCCCTCTTCTTTGTAGAAGGATGGGTGCACAGGGATAGTTCGGTTGTCAGGGCTTAACACACTAGCCCATTTGGATGTGTTCGTCCAAGCTGCAATGACACATTTCTTAGAAAATGTTATCTGTCCCCCCCTCACCAAATCTACAAGCTGTGTGCATTTGAATCTAAAGGCTTGCTAAAGTTCTTGGGTTTCCCAACGTGATTGATCTGAAAGAGATACATGCAAAAAGACACCTTCAGCACCTGTCCATTCACGCAAAACTAACCTGAACCAGACTTATCTACTTTAAATCACTGTTTTCAATAGACGTGACTTGTGCAATGCTTTTTGATACCGTCTTTGTGTATTTAGGTTACAGTACAATGTCACTGACGCACAGGCAGAGGAAAGCCCTTTAATGCTCATGCATTTGCACGACCACCTCGAAATGTTATTCAAAGCACAAACAAAGCATCCACTTTGAGCTTTTACTAAGTTTAACACAACTATTGGGACTCTGCAACATTATACTGTACCTTAAACTGGCTCAAAGACAACTTAACATCCTCACGGTAAACTAGGCCACATTACGCAGCAAAAAGCGTCATGTTGACGTCATAGCTGTATCACATTTCTTTGGAGCAGCGTCCTAGATCCTGATACTGATTCCCAAGCACAAATTATAAGTGGAGTTCAGCCTCACCATCACATTATCAGTTACTGTACTGTTTTGACGCAACACACACCGGACCAGTTTGTTTATATAATACAGGAACAACATGGAGTTACAGTGGACAATTAAACCATCTTATACCAGCAAGCATTTATATTCAGGTTTGGTTTTGGTCTAGCTGATTGACTAGAATAGGCATTCTGTTTACCATTGAAACTTAGCAGGTAAATCTGGCTGCCCAAATTACTGGATAAGTTAGGTCTTACCTGAGTCCCTAAGCAGGCCATCATCATGTGTGTGAGGAGTTTGGCAGCGAACATGAGGAATCTAGAGCACAGCACATGAGACACAACAGCCAAGGCAAACCCTGTGGGTGAAAGACAGACAAATACTGTACACAGCCTTCAGGACACAAGCAATGCATGATTTCTTGTCACATTACGGTGGGTTTTGTATCCCCTCAAGTATGTAGACAGGACTATAGTGGGTTACCTGAGATACAAATGAAGCCAGCAGCATAGAAGGCCTCGTTGAATGAAGCAAAACTTCCTGTCTCTGCATATGCTGTGTAGACGGACAGATGCGTACAGGCACACTCGACAAAATTCTGACTGTCGTCCACCACACGACAGAACTGACCATCAGACAGCCAGCTGGACAGGAGAAATCATACCAAAATGATCATGACATTTTTTGAGTTTTGTTTTGTTTTGTTTAAAGGTGAAAAATGTCATTTTTATGCCACTAGTGACACTAAATGATATTGTAAAAAATCATAATAATTGTTCTCTAATAATCATCAAGTAACTGATATGGGACCGATATATTGCGCATCTCTAATTCTTAATTGTTTCTAGTACAAAGGGAAATGCTCTGTTGTTTCAGGCTGTGAAATGAGAATTTCATGATATTTTAAGATTAAGTTCAGTGCAACAGATTTTTTTTTTTTTCCTTCTGTGAGGAAACACAGAAAGCTGTTAAATTGGACTTGGCTGTCTGTTCATCTAAATTAAACTTATGCAACACACCAACTTATCATTCCAAACAAACTCTCAACAAACCGCCAGCTATTAAGCTGTCACTAAGATAAGTTAGCTGAAGGAATCGATTAGTCACTCTAGGGTGTCATTTACATCACAAGGAATCACAATTGCATAATAATTGGTTATGAAGTTGAGAAAAGGTCCCAAAGTTAACAGAATACATAATATTTGGAACATCTGTTATCTAAAACATAATTGTGAGAGCAATCTGTTTTACATCAACCCAAACCTGGAGAGAATACAGGGACAAATTGTGCAGCTAATAGTCTTGCCTAAAAGCTGTGAAATGTCTTCTCTAATGGCTTCCTGGCGAAGAACACACCCTGTAGAATGCACAGAACTTTCTCGGTCACACACACACACACGTCCTAAAGAATGAGTAAGACAGGCCTTAAAAGACTTTGTCAAGGTAGATCACAAACCCTGACCCTTAAAAACTCCACTGTATACGCTGTCTGTCTCGCCGATGAGTGTGAAATACATGGACAAGGTCAGAGCTTTACTGCCAGATGGTCTGTCAAGTTCATTTGGATGAGGAATTTCTTAGTAAATAGGCATGTAATCTCATATGTGTTTTCAAGTATGAATGAAGAGGTGGTTTATGTATCATTGCAGTATGTGATGTGTGTCGCACGTTTGTAAATACTAAAAGGGCTCTTAACTTTTTAAAAATATTAAGTTGTGTCATGCAGCACTTAATTATAACAATATGCATGTGTTTATGTTTCATAATTACCTCTCGGCAGCCTGATTCCAAAGCAGGCACAGAGATTGGCGAGGTTTTCCACGTCGATCTGGAGTGTGTATGCGGTAAACAACCTCTTGACCATCAGCGAGAGGTTTAGAGCCTCTGCCATGAAGACTGACTGAGAAAACCTGCAACAAACATACATATAGATTATTCAAAATGGATTACCTATAAAAAAAAACTGAGAGCTGTATTCAGTTTTCCAATTCCAAGTGCAAATAAAATCTCTATAATCACTATAAATGTCATATCTATGAGGAAACCACATAGATGATTTGTAAAGGTACACAAACCGTCTAAAATCATAAAGACACATTAAAAAAAAGAAAGGGAGACAACTTAATTTCCAACTCAACAGTGTCATCTGCTGGACACTTGCTTGAGCCTACTTGTCAAAAGCTACATTCACTTTTGTTTAATCAAACAAATACAAAAATAACACAGTGTTGATGTATTCAGGGATACAGTGAAACACTCTTTCACCTTGTCATTTAATGCGCTGACTTTTGTGTTGGTGAGGAACCAGTGCTCAGTACTGTATTCTGTGAAGTGCACTTTACGGCAAGCAGATGGGGCCATGCTGTCGGCAGGAAGGGCTGGCACCTCCAGCAGAGTCTCAGGCAGAGTGAACGTGTCTGTGTTTTTGCCTGTAAATGTGTGGCCGTTGATCTGAGTGGGGTACCAGTGGTGAGCAGCTATGGTGAAATACGGGCAAGTATCCAGTATGGTTGTGCCTCTGAATGGAGTATAGAGGAAATTAATGCATACAACAATGAGCTCAGGTAAAAACAAACAGAAAAAAGCCTATTAAATGGCAATAAATCGATCTCACCTCTTTTCCTTTGTCCCACACTCAATGTCAGTGAGCAGGCTGAAGGCAAAACGCTCTGCCACTTCAGCAAGCTGGCTCAGTCCTCGAGTGTCCGCTCTGCTGGGGTTTGCCATGGCACACAGGAGGTCATAGGTCAAGCTGCGGCTGCTTTCTTTTAGAGGAGTCTGCTCAGCGTCATTTAGAATCTGTGAAGTGAGGTTAGGATAATTAAAAAGTTTGAAAACTTTAAGATAATTTATATACTTTACATTAACTTTGCAAACAATAAAATGCAACATAATTTTTAGAAATCACAGTTATAAAATGTGCATGGCGCTGCCATAATGCTTGGGTATTATCGGTGGTTGCCAGTGCATTGCTAAGTGGTTGCTAGGGTATTCTGGGAGGTTGTTAGGGTATTCTTGTCGATTACTTAATTAAAAATGGGATTTTGTTGCTTATTTTATCATTAGCTAAACAAAATACTTCTAATTTTAGTTATCCACCACAACATTTAATGTGAATGGAGAACTTCAAGCAAACCAACTGCTTAAATGTTCCAATGTTTAAATCTCCAAAACCCTGATTGTTGTACTAATAATATGAAGCAATCTGGGTGTTATTTTTATTTTATTTTTTTTCAGTAATAAAATAATACAGATTAACTGAAAGACAAAGCCTTGTTGCCAAGAACAGAGATTGTTTTACACAGTGGAGCCATGTGGCTGCACATACAAGCATTGTACTCCCAAGATTTCTATGAACTATGAACTTCAGGAACAAAAAGCATTGTGAAAGCTGTCTTAATTGATCTCTGGGGGTCAATATGTGGCCCCTCATTGTTCTTTAGACTGAAAGCAGACCAGCTGGATTTCCTGAACTGCCGTATTAAAAAAAAAAAAAAAATCTCAAGATCCGGCTGACTTGATAAGATGTTAATTCTCACATCTCTAAATCCAGATAAACATGTTTATAATTCATTGTATACATATATACTGTTCAAAAGTTTGTGGTCTGTAAGATTGTATGTTTTTGAGAGAAGTTTCTCATGCTCACCAAGGCTGCATTTATTTGAATAAAATACAGTTAAAACAGTAAAATTCTGAAATATTACTGAAATGTAGAATAACTGTTTTCTAATTTAATATATTTGTAATGTATTGTAATGTATAATGTATGCCTTATATACTTTTGGAGACTTTTTTTTCTGAAATTTTGACCCTTAATGTTTATGTCAAACACACACACTTCCCTCATATGCTTACCTTGCTTAATGCATCTAACACTGCTGTTAGCTGCTCTGGAGTGATGTCCTTACTAACTTTATTGATAAGTCCCTGCAGAACCCGGTTGATGATGGTTTCATCCAGGGGCTGATGTAACTGGTCCAACAGGGCCCATATTGCCTGAGCCTCTGAGTCCGAAACCAGGGTGACATTAGCCAGCCCGAATGCTGGGTGAACCCTTGCGCCACCGGTGGCATCGGACAGAACCACGCGAAACCGCTTGGGTGTTGGGTTGGAGGAACCGGTGCTTGCCGTGAGGGCCACGTCCAGACCGGCACTTCTTTGTCCAATCTCAAAAGTCAGGGTGCCCTCCGCCATGACGAAGTCCTGTCCTGCCACGGCAGGCCAAATCAGATTGGGTCCAATAGATTCTGCTTTCTGAAGCTCCTGTGAGAGTAGATGACACACATTACACAATTAATACATTAATAGTCACTTTTCTGAGAAAAGTAGCTGGACACATGGGCAGAGGTTGACAGAGGTGGCGATTGAAATTTTTTAAATTTTAAATCTGCAGAGATATGATTACATGTTGTTTTTTCCTTTGAAGTATGTAACATACTGGAAATTAAAAGTATTTCCTAGTGCCTAAAAGTGAAACAGTAGGCAATAAAAACTGAAAAATGGAGGAAAGGAAAGGGTGTGCCAGATGGACAAAAAAGAAAAAAAGCTGGCATGAGAAAGCATTCCCACAGACTAATGTATTTTGGGCGTTAAACTATATTCGACATGTCAAATCCTACTTTTCCAGATCCACTATGCAACCATATATATTGCCTTTGAAGTATCTTCTGGGAACTCAGTGGCCTAATTGCTCAGAGCTCTTATCTTCTCTACATTCATCATCTTAGCTCATGAATTTGACATCATCTCAGGCCTCTCATCACTAATGAGGTCACATTATGTAATAGGGTCAGAGAGGGGCATATGGGCTGGGTAGCTGGACATGTAGCTGCTCTTTGATTACAGCCAATGAGCAATTAATAAGAGTAACTGAATTTTCAGCAAGAAACAAGTGTAACAAGTAACACAGCATACGAGTTTGTAATATAATATTTTGGTAGAACACACAAAATCGAGGAAGTACTGTATATGCATTCTCTATGCCTCTAGATCCTGCATGTTATTGTGCTTATTGCATATTTATTGGTATTTTAAGAGAAGCTGCCATTTTAAAATGAATCTCACCTGCATGCGGTACTTCACAGAGATAGCTGATGCTGTACTGGCATCCCTGTAGACCTGAAGACTGACGCTTGTGGCTTTGAGGGTGACCACAGGTAGTCTGGAGCCCTGGGCAAAGTACACCAGCCCCCGTGGGTCATCACTCTCTAGCATGGTGACGTTGGCAAAACGGGCAGTTTGGTTAATGGTGGCACCCTCACCCACTTTATAAACCTCCACCAGAAACCACACCTCATACTCTGGGTCCTGCAGTACACAGACCAAACGACAAGGAGCAAGATGATCAGAGAAGCTGTTAAAGTGGATTCCTCTGAAACACTACATAAAAACAAGCATAATCAAAATTGACAGGAAGTTCTGAATGAGACTTAGAAAAAAGAAAAAAAACAGAAAAAATAAATAAACCACAACCAAAAACAAAACAAATGATAAAAACAAAGACCAAAGGAAATCAAAACAAAACAAAACAAACAAAAAAAAACCCTGAAAAATGTCATGCCAAGGTCTGGTAAGAGACACTTCAAAAAATGTGCAGCAGTAAAATATGATTGAAATATACCTTGTCTGGCCGGACTTCCAGCTTGAGGGCACACAGTATTTCTCCTTTCCTGCAGACAGATGTGCCCGAGGTCTGCTCCAGCTCTCTGGTCAGATTCACTCCATGACTGACCACTGAGTGAACTGTAGTGCTGAACGTGACCCGCCAAAACACCAACACATCTTCAAATGCTCTGGAAACATGGGAATGTTTATTTATTTATTTTATGGCATGCATATCTACTGATTAACACTGATTTTCAGTATTGAAAACACAACACAATCTTAAACATCGCTGATACCTGTTCTCCTGTCTTTGCAGAAAGAGTGTTGCTGTCCTGTTCCCTGAGTCCTCATCCAGGATCTGACCCGACAGAGAGCTCAAACTGAAGCCAACTATACCATTCTGAAGGTCACTCCCTGTAACAGAGAAGCATTAGTAGCTGAGCTGAAATATACACCGTTTAAAAGTTTTTTGTTTTTTTTTAAAGAAAATAATACTGTTTTTCTGCAAGGATGCATTAAATTGATTAAAAGTGACAGTACAAACATTTACAATGTAACAAAAGATTTGTATTTCAAATAAATGCTGTTCTTATGAATTTTCTATTCATCAAAGAATCTTGAAAAAAAAAAAAAAAAAAAAAGATCATGATTCCCACAAAAATATCAAGCAGCACAACTGTTTTCAACATTGATAATAAGAAGTGTTTCTAGAGCACAAAATCAGCATATTAGAATGATTTCTGAAGGATCATGTGACACTGAAGACTAGAGTAATGATGCTGAAAGGCCAGCTGACTGAGGTGTCACTTGCTCTATCGGGCCAGTGCTGCATATTATGTTTATCTATAACGTTCTTTATCATGCATTTCCTTTCAAATATATGCAGTTTCTAATGATGTACTAAACAATGCTATTGTGTATTTGGCTGATTTAAATATGTCACACCAAAGTAACATTACCTAGCCTGCTAAAATAGACGAGTAAAATCTGTAAGAATGACTTGTCTCAAAAGCATCATTTAGAACAAACTTAAAATTATCCATTTTGCAATATATATATATATATATATATATATTTTTTTTTTTTTTTTTTTTTTTCCACATATACACAGAAATTCTAAAAAATTAAGTTTATACGTTTGGTGGTAGAGTCAGTGAAACTTTTGGCAGAAAAAGTAAATAACACTAAGGCAGAAAAAAAAATCCTGTAATGACAGTAAGGTTCTCACCCAGAATAATGATTTTGGCAAAGGAAGTGAACCCCAGTTCATCTGGCACACTGACAATCTGTGCTCCACCTTCTGCCTCGCTGAGGTAAATAAAGAAGGCCTCCTGCCCCTCAGGCTCCTGATCATTCAGTATGAGGACAGTGACCTCCACCTCGTTCTGTCCCTCCAACAACGTGACAGTTTGGGTCTCCAAGGCAAAGTCCTCCCCCTCCAAGGCCCATGTGCCATTATGCTCCTGATGAAACTGGGCTGCATCCCCCTCCGGGGTTCTGAGTCCTGAATAAGCCCTAATTTTGGCACTCACCACTCCTGTAAGCCCTACCGACCTACGTACTCTTAAGGCAAGCTTCTGTTGGGGCGCACCTTCCTGACTGTCTTCAGAAATGCGTATTATCGCTGGTCCTATGCTCAGAAATCCACTAACAACATCGTTAGCACGAATGGTAACTGTAGCAACACTATGCTGAGACACAATGTGAGGCTGAGCTGCAATTGAAGGCAAACTGGCGCTGAGAACACGCACGCTGGTTAAGTTCACATAAAAATTCTCATCTGGTTCAGTTAGGGAATCATCTAGAATGGACAGCCGAATGGCAGCTGATGTTTGGCGGGAATCAAACAGAAGCTGCCCGTCTGCTACCGGTGAAAAGTCCTTATCGGGTTGGGCAGTGCCAGGCCATGTCTTGTAGGAGATGCTGGAGCGGTTGCTGCGAAAGCCGTAGAGGCGCTGGATGTAGAGGGTGATGGTCTGCACGTCCTCCTCAATTACCAGCTGCCGAGAATCAGGATGAAACTGATACAATCCTAATGGCTCCACCTCAGCTACTGTGTAACCAATCCTAAACGCACAACATATACATCAAACAATCCAGATACCAATGAGAATTAAGAGAAAGAGGATTTTGTTTTTGTTTACCTGAGACGGGCTCCACCAGGTGACTCCGACTCTACAGATGTCAGGTAAATGGCATGTGCTGAGACAACTGACATGTTATTAACAGCACTAAGAGAGATCACTTCACTCCTCTGACCATGGGCAAGCATTACCATGCCTTCAGATAAAGAGAAAAAGAAGAACATCAGATTCAGACTAATATTGTGTTAGTTCATAATTTCTGGATTTATATATATTAAGTCATTTCTCTCTCTAAGGCAAACCTGATCTTGGTGAAATGTCTCCTGGCTGGTAGCCAGGAGGAGTTTGGCCAGGAGGAAACCCAGAGCTCCATCGGACGGTTATGTTCCCATATAAGCCTGTTCGTGTCACCAGTGCCTCACACTGGCCACTCTCTATATCTGAGACACGAAGTGCCAAAGAGGCAAATCCAACCTACAGCACAGGAAGAGAAACAGCAAAAAGATTGAGTTTCAGTACAAAGCATTAGAGACAAACACTGATAAATAATTTATATTAGATTATGTCTACTATAATGATGCATTAAAAGATTTTTTTTTTTTTTTTTTTTGCATTGTGGCATTATTTTCATAATCAATCCACAATTTTTGTCATTATAATGTGAAAAAGTAGGGTAGTATTAATTGTACTGGTTTTAATGTATGCTTATTTTCTTAGTTTAATATATACTAATTTCTTCAGTATTTTTTCTGTAAAACACTGTAAAAAACTTTAACATGACCATAACGTTTTTTTTTTTTATTATTTTAAGTGGTATCATTGTAGACACCAAAACAGTATATAGCCACAACCACAACTGATGTAATATCTGGATAATACAATATTGGCAAACCACCAAACCAGCTTATTAAAGGCACACTATGTAGTATTTCTCCGCTAGAGGTCGCCTATTTAAAACAAAGGTGTAGCTTGACGACACCGAGATTGAGCGCGGATTCTTAGGAGATGTCGTCTTCACCTCACAGCTGGTGGAAAAGAATCGGGACAGGACTCGGGCAGAAATCATGTTCATGGATGAGATTATTAATGTTACTGTAGTATGAAGCAGAGCAGGGCCGTTCGCTCGACAGCTACTCTGAGACACTTGTTGCACACTGCAGTAAGATCGATATTAGTCATGGTAAAACATGGTACTCGCAGTAAATCAAGAAAACGAGATTTAAATGATAACGTTTGATAAAAAATATTAGTTTTCTGTCTATAAATGTATCCAAACAGTTGTTCCTTTATCTAATAAAACATATAATATATTAAAGCATCTCTGGTGTTTCCATGGTTTCAATAGAATAAAACAGGAAATTGAGGGTAATGCAGGTATGATGTCATTGATAGGCGATGCACAGACATGGTCCGTGTCCTATGTAAAAATGACTTTTTTCTCTGGATTTAAACATTCTTGGAAACATCTGAGATAATGTAAGTACACAAGTCAACAAAACATATATAACCCTGTTCTAGTGGTTTTTGGATTTTTGAATCCAAAAATCCTACATATTGTGCCTTTAATTAGTTGTGCACCATTTAAAATTTATGTAATATTAGAATGGTGTTTTATGCAATATTCAACCTCAGCATTAGCTGCCACTTCAGGAACAGAAACGACAGCCAGCTTTGATTCCAGTTGAATTCTGGGAGGTGAACTGAGCAGGGGACCAATTAGAGTCACATCTGTCAGCTCAACGCTGAAGTTAAAGCCTGTCACAAAGAACACCTGTAGTGGACACATTCAAAACATCAATACAGACCTTATTAAGGTTGACAAGCTTCTTAAAGTCATTTAAAATCTTATACCTAATTCAAAGACAATAAATCACACACCTGGCTACTAAATGGCACTCTAACGCTGGCCTCTCGTTCTCTGTCCTTCACCAGTATGTTCCCAGTGAGTGTGTCCTCTGTAAAACTCTGCCCAGGCGTGGTAAAACTGATTCTGTATCCCACACTGGCATTGCCAAATGCCCCTGCCAGCCTGTTAACACTGATAATGAGTTGTCTACTTCGGTCCGCCACGTTAACAACCACTGACTGGTTTTGAGAATAAAGGACAAACACCCCGTGGGGTTCGTCATTGGCGCGGACTTTTAAAAGGGTACTGCTGCGGTTTTTATCCAACTCTGCGCCGCCCTCCACAGAGATTAGACGGAGGACGTACGTTTCCTCCAACTCAGGCACAGAGTCGGGGAGCAGGGTGAGGACTATCTCTGCCACACGCTGTCCTGCCAGGATAGTGACAGAACCCTGCAGGGCAGCAAAGTCTCCTGATGTGTCTGCATCACTGAGGATTTCCCAGAAAACCTGGGGGAACAAACAATTATGGGGCTTGAAAACGTTTATATAGAATAATACATAAACAATTACAATACTACTACACTTCTGTTCAAAAGTTTGGGGTTGGAGAGATTTTTAAAATGTTTTTGAAAGAAGTCTCTTATGCTCACTAAAGCTGCATTTATTTGTTTGAAAATTCAGAAAAACTGTAATATTGTGAAATATTAACACAATTTAAAGTAACTGTTTCCTATTTTAATATATTTTATGTAATTTATTCCTGTGATGGTGTTACATATTCCCTGGCTTTGTGTTTCGTCTGTTTTGTTAATTGGACTTTTATTTTACCCTGTTTCTGTTCCTGTTTTCTGTCCTTTGTGCCATTTTTGTCCTTTGTAGTTTTTCTAGCTGATTAGTTCTGTGATCATTCTCAGGTCTGTCTTGTTTGCCTATTACCCCTCTAGTATTTAAAACCCAGTGTTTCTTGTGTTCCTTGTCGAGTATTGTCCTACACAGATGTACGTTTGGTGCTGTTGTGGTTTTGCTATTATGTTTATTTTGTTATTAAATTCTTTTGCATATGGATCCAGCTCTACCTCATTTTTGAGTTAACCCAGTGTTACAGATGGTTAAAAAAAAAAAAAAAAAAATCTTACTGACCTGACCCCAAACTTTTAAACGGTAGTGTTTGTATATATTATGCTTATATATATATATATATATATATATATATTTTTTTTTTTTTTTTTTTTTTTTTTTTTTCTTTCTTACTGTGATGTTGCCCATAACACCCTCTCTACGTGTGATAAGGAGTGATATTTTGAGCGGCCCTTCGCTGTCAGAGGGCTCACTGTAAATGCGCTCCTTCAGGTCCTGTTCTGTGAACTGTACTATGCCATTGGGGTCTCCAAACTTCTCAATCTGGAAAATGAACACATTATACACAATTGCTAAAACATCACATTGCTGTTTTTACAGTTTTATCCTCTGTTTTTTATTTTTTTTTTCAGAGGTTATCACTCTTGGGTGCTGAGCAGGACGTACCGTGAGTGTGACAGATCCAGCTCTGGGGTCAATGCCCATCTCTCCAGAGAGGATACTAAGCAGGACAATAAATTTCTCTGTGACCTCCACCTCACCGTGAGGCAGGATCTTCAGCTCAATGCTGCGCACACCCCCTTCCCCATCTCTGAAACTGAATGTCCCATTCACTGGTTCACCAATGTCTGTGTTTACTAATGGTAAAACCTCATTTGAGTTTGGACCTAAAATCTGCCATAATACCTGAAGAATAGAAATGACACAAGCACATATCAGAGGAACACTTTGAATATGTGGTGATTCCTTTAAAACAGTACAGAAAGCATGTAAATATCATTAAAAACAATCTTGCCTCCTGTCATTTATAAATATTGTAAAATACTGTTTTGAGCCTTGTCACTTATTTTCATTAAATTTCATTAAATTGCACTGTTTAACTCTTAAAAAATCTTTTTTTTGTCTGTGAAGGTTTTACACATAAAAATCTACATTAAAGTAAACATTTTTAAAAAAAAACATGTTCTGAGTTTTGATTCACCAAAATATTTCACTATCCTCATTTACCACAATATTAATTACGTACAAATCAATAGAAACAACCAGTTCAGGGTCTGTCTATCCTCCAAGTGCTTCCCCACATATAAAAAAAAGATATGGATATGGCATCAGAAGTGTGAGGTCATAGTCTAGATGGGGCTCACCGTGGCGTTTCCCAGCAGCCCGTCTGCTCTCTCTACAAACAGGGTCAGTCTGAGGGTACTGTTGGGGTTTGGAATGGTGATGGCGCTTTGGTTGATGAATCGTACCACACCATTTGGTGAGTCACTTTTGGCAATTGTAACTCGTGCAATTAGTTGAGCTCCAAGTATGGCACCTCCTGTGGCACCAGTGAGTTGCATCTCAAATATCTCATTAAATTCACTGTGGGGAGAAAAAAAAAAACAAACAAAAAAAAAAACATAATTAAATGAAACGCGATACACACAAAACATACACTCATTGATAATACAATTTGTAACCAATCCAATGAAAGCACAAATACCAATGAAAGTTAATAACCCCATCCTTACCTCTCTGTGTCATCCACAATGGAGACATTGATATATCTGATGGTCTGGCCATGCTGAAAGGTGATGGAGCCATTGAGCAGAATGTAATCTGAATCAGGTTGAGCAGTCAAACCTTTGGAGATAAACTCTGCTGTGACCTGTCCATAGGATCCAATACGCCTCAGTACAGGGATGGACAGAATTCCTACATCTTCCTCAACTGTGACACAAAAACAATTGGAAAGACTGACAACAAATATTTGTATGTATCATACACATTTGCATACCAGTGTAATTTGATATTATTTATATACTATTACAGTATTTATTAATTCATTTTAATTTTGGCTAAAGTTTTTTGTTTTGTCATTAGGGGTTCAAACACGTAGCACTGAAACCTTACTGTGATGGTTAAAAATTCCAAGGATCAGCAGTCTCCCATAAAAGTGATCGGGCTGACCAAATCTTAAGTTGTAGAGACTTGAAACTTTGAGGGATGGTAGTACCCACCCCGTCTACAACGTCACCAAGGCTCGCCCCAATCAGCCTGATGGTGGCGCTACAGCGGTCAAAAGTATGTAATAGTTCATAACTCCTAAACCATTCGTCGATTCTTGCAGACTCAAGTGTCATATATCGTTGGAATCCTTGGGTCAAGACGAACAAGACACATGTCTCGGATTTGATTGTCACCCTGGTGAAATTTTGGGGTAATTTTTTGAGAAACCTACTTTTACGAACAAGTCCTATATTTTTCGCCCGATCGCAACCATACCAGTGCAGAAAGATTCTCTGGAGTCTGACTGTCAATAATTATCGAAATTTGAATTCGCAACCGCAACGGGATGCCGAAACGTTCAAAGTGGGCATGGCCACTTTTACTAAAATGGCTATCCATCTTGAACGGAATGAGATAATTCCGTACACCTGTACAGGCTCAGTCTGTGATTGCAAGAATAAGGACGCAGCGACTAGCCACTTAGTGATGCTATAAAATGAAAAAAACATGAAAACGGCTATAGCTACACAACAGTTAGTCCGATGGACTTAAAAACTGGCATGCGGTGTCTTTGTCCAAGTTGCCGCGATTGTATATGAGGACATTCACATATCTCAAAAAACACGGCCGCCGTCAACCAATAAATTTAGAGCGGCTGTCAGACAAGGTTAACAGAGGCCGATCAGAACAAAACTCGCTGGACCTGTTTGACTCATGGCCCTAGAGGTCTGTGAGAATTTCGAAACAAATAGGTAACTTTGCCTCTAGGACCGCCGCTGTCAACTGAATTGCTTGTTAAATATTGGAGATTATTTCAAAAACCTACTTTCACAAACTAATCCTAGGTTTTTGGCTCAATCGATAACTGTTAAAAAGCTTTAAAACATATTTCCATAGTAAATTGCCTGTTTTGGCTGTAAATGGTCTTTTCCATCTATGATCTAGGTGGTTACAGACTTGCTAAATAAAACATAATACCTTTTTACGTATGTGCTTAAAGGGCTTAAAGCGCTTGAACCTCATTAATTGCTGCTCACAGATTTTTTACTATTTTTTTTTTTTTTTTAATATTTCTATTTTGCTATTCTTGATTTGCTATTTATATTTATTTCAGTTTTAGCAATTTAGTATTACAAGTTTTTCATGTAATATTTGTAATTTCAGCTTTATTTCAATTATCGAAAATGATTTTTAATGATTTTAGTTTTAGATTAGTTAACAATAACAACACTATCACATACAAATCAATATGTATTGTAATTAAGATTATTTGAAGGTGTAGCGTAATTCTTTAGATGTTAAAATTATTTCTATTATCTTAATATGAAGAGACAACTTGAAGTAAACTATTTCTCAAAATAAAAATGTCTTTCATACTGTACACGATAGTGATGCCTAAATGCACTTGTAACATTAAAAACTATTCATTTTATTTCTTGTTAATTTTTTTTTTTATCAATGATTTAATATTGGCCATTTATCGTTAATGTCCATATCATGAAAATAATGGCCAGAAGTTTACCTGTAAATTTATAAGCACAGGAACTTTCTATTCAATAAAAAAGGTAATAAAATAAGCAGTAAATCACAAAACAGCTTAAAAAAAAAGAGCGAGGAATAAAAGTACCAGTGATGTTGACATATTTGGGGTCAAACTCCAGAATCCCCTCAGCGTTGTCATTTTTCTGGATAATCACCATGAGGGAGGACAGATTGCCAATAGCTGGAGGCTGGTCAATCTGTAGGCCATACTCTCTCACTGTAAAATCCATTAAACTGAAAATAAGAGGAAAAAAATAGATTTTCAGCATACATAAAAGTATATAGCTAGTACTATTCCAAGCTACTGCATGATTTGGGTTTCAGATAGCAGGCTGAACTCTACCTGGCATTTAGTAGCTCTACTAGGGTAATGTTGAGGAAAAACTCCTCTGGTCCTTCTGGAAGGTCATCATCAAGTATAGTCAGTGTGATGACCTTTGAACTCTCCCCAGGCCTGAATAGCAGCCGACCAGAGGACTGTCCAAAATCTTGTCCGCTGATTGCAGTTCTGCCTTCCGTGTGGTAACTAACCCACACACTGTCAAACAGACCCATTGAACGAACAATGGTCACATTTACCTGGTAAGAGACAAGACATTGTTGGAGAAACTGCCTTTGAGTATGGCTTCACAGATATCTTCATTCCCATCTCCTAAAATTTGTTACATTTTATTCTAGGAAAGTTGTAATGGTCAAACCTAACTTAGCATACACAGAACTTACAATGTGTGTCCATTTTTAAATTCAATATAGTCTTATTACCTCTGAACTGCTCAATTATACTCAATAAGCACTAAAAACACAAGTCTTTCATAAAGAAAACTTTCCAGTGTTTTTTGGATCAATGGTTGCTAGGCTATTGCTTTATGGAAGTTTAAAAACATTTTCAATGACTTTCCCAGTCAAGGGGAACAGGCAGGAGCACATAGTCCTCTGGTTGTGGTTTGTATCTCAGCAGTGGTAATGTCATGTAAGGGGTCTCACAGCTCTGTCCTCCTCAGTGGCACGCAAAGAGGCTTGAGAGAAGGAGAAGAGCCCATGGGGAAGGTCACTGGCAGCCATGGTGATGGTGGCAAGCCGTCTGTCAGGGTTAATTGCTGAGCCCGGGGTTAGAGAGCTCAGTCTTAGCTGATATACACATCTTTCTTCCGGGATCTCATCATCTAGCGCCTATAGAAACAGGAAATGGGAATCAATTTTACTTTGAGTGTCAAGATGATTTACATTTTTACAGTTTACAGGGGAAATGTTATGCTGGCTTAAGACAGAAATCAATGGGATATGCTGCACTTAAATTATACATTTTAAAATTAATATGTAATTGTATTCTGACATGTCTGGAGGTTATTTAAATATCGAGACTGAACAAAGTGGCCCCAGTAGTGTATCTATACTACTGTTCAAAGGTATGGGTCAGTGAGATTTTTTTTTTCATTTTTAAAGAAATTAGAACTTTTATTCAGCAAGGATGCATTAAATAGATCAAACATGCCAGTAAAGATGTTTGTAATGTTACAAAAGATTTATATTTCATAAAAATGCTGTTTTTTTTAAACGTTCTATTCAAAGAATCCTGTTTTCAACATTGATAATAATAACACATGTTTCTTGAGCACCAAATAAGCATATTAGAATGATTTCTGAAGTGACAGTGAAGACTAATGAAGCTGAAAATTCAGCTTGGCTTAAATTAAGGTTATTTTAAAATGTATTAACATAGAAAACAGTTATTTTAAATTATAATAATATTTCACAATATTACTGTTTCCATTGTATTTTTGTTCAAATAAATACAGCATTGATAAGCATAAGAGACTTCTTTCAAAAACATTAAAAAATCTTACTGGCCACAAACTTTTAAATGGTAGTGTGTATTACTCAGCAGTTTTACCTTCAGCTGAATTGTAGCAGCAGATTGGCGGTCTTTCATAATAACTTTGCCAGAGGTCTCCTCAAACTCTGTATCTGCAGCTGCGCTGATGTTCCAGAAGATCTCAATCTCACCAAAGATGCCTGGACCTCTTACAAGACTGCAATTGATAGGGCACAATCTGTCTTCAGATGGAGTGTTTGGAAAATCTGTTTTGCTATTTTTATTTGCCTTTTCTGTTTAGTATACTAATGTTTAGTATACTTCTGTTTAGTGTACTAATAGTGCAGAAATTAAATATCTAGTAATCTCTTTTGGTTGGAGAAGAATTTTACCTGACCAGAGCTGTTCCATTGTAAATGTCTCTTGGTTCACCAATCAGTATGTTCCTGCTGGAATCAGCTATTCCTACAGTTCCCAGGGCACCCACATCAGCTTGAATAACAACTGTAGCAACACCTGATGGAAAGAAAAGCAAGTAAATTATGACTTTGAACACTACCTGTCAAAAATGTAGACACATGAGATATACTTGATAATGGTAATATGTTATCAAACCTCTAATTGGATCAATTACTGGCTCGTTCTTTGGAGAAAGAAGCTGGATGGTGAATCTCTCTTCTCCCTCCAGGACAGCATCAGCCAAAGCCTGAATCACCAGAGTCTTCTTTGACTCAGTCTAGGAACGATAAAACCATTTAACAACTGTGAGTATCTCACTGTGGCACAAGTAAAAGTGCTGTTTAATTAAATAAAGGCAATACTCATATTCGTATTTACCAGCCATACCTACCCCATTAAAAGTGAAAGTTCCATTGTAAGGGCTTAGGTCATTCCTGCCCTCTTCCTGCAGAAGCCAGATCAAATGCACCACTCCCTCGCCTCCTGAGCTACGCACTACAGTCAGTGTAGCTATGGAAGCAGGGTCATTTAGGAACTGAGGCTCAGACACAGAGACCTGAGAAAAGATAAAAATCTTTTCAGTCAAGATGATTATGACTTTGATAAAGTAAGAACAAAAGGTATCCAAGCAAATTATTATTCTGTCAATAGTGACACTAGAGAAGTTAAACTAAGTACAAGGTTACATCTTATCAAACAAAGAATAACCTACTTTATATACATAAAAATTATTATATACATATAATATATAAATACATATATTATATAGTATACAAGTTACTTTACAGTTATTACAGAAATACCCCAGAGATTCAGAGAGCATTTCAGGAAAAATATATTTATAATATGTAAGGTCATGCAAATATCATGACGAAGACAAAAAATGCTAATGTTGGACTAATATTCATAGATATTATCAGTAAATTTACCATTAGCTCCTCAAACCCAAACCGACCAAAAGGTGAATCATTGGCCGGGATGCTGACTACCACAGACGTCTCATCCCCCAGCCTGGCACCTCCAATGACTCGAACCAGTTTGACCATAAATGTCTCTGTGGACTCCACAACTGTGTCATCAATAATGGTGATCTCAATATAAGCCACTGCCTGGAAAATAAATAAATAAATAAAGGTTCACATTATAATGACAATCATTCTTATTCTATATTTCATATCCACAGTCTTTTTAGAGTTTTACAGTTTTTGCTTCACATTTCTAGCAAAATCCCCATAATTTGCTGAAACTGCTAATTCAAATTATCTAGTTACTTAAAAGTAAAATTGTAACAGTTTTACTGTCACATTAGTTCCAGTAGCCTTTCCTGGTATATTAAACCCTATTGTTAGGGGGCGCTCTATAGTCATAAGCCACTAGTCAGCCCTAAAGGGGAAGAGAGGAAGCATAAGGTAGGAAGTGACACGCTCTCTACAGGGGGTGCTTCTTATTTATTGTTTGTGCATCCTCACTTCCTAACTCCATCCCCTTTAGGAAAGCTTATTTGTACTTTGGAATATTCTTGATCACTCAGGCATCACTTCAAAACGTCATCAGCTGCACTCAAGGGATCTGCTCTTATGTTCATAATAAATATTAATAAAGCAAGATGCCCTGTTGACATATTTAAGATGTATGGTTTATTCACACCACAAAGGTAAAACATGAATTAAAAAATATTGTTATATGTAAAGGGGGATGAGAATTTGTACGTGTCAGGTTTTTTGACAAGAAAGACTTCCGCATGGGATACACCTGTGCATCCTCATTCAAAGCTCCTGTGGAAGCTTCCTCACACCTCATTCCTTACCTCCTTGCAGTGTAATTGGATTTGAGATGTCCTTTGAGATGGCTAACTTTGAACAGGGTCACAGGCTGTAGAACAGAGGTACGAGGAACTGAGGAAGCATCCATTTGAGAACTGAGAAGCACCCATGGAGGAACTTTTTCCCTATTGCTTCTTCTCTTCCCCTCTTTAGTCAGTAAAAATTCACTTATGTTAATCTTTACCTGTCCCTCTTGAAATGTGAGGTTTCCAGAGGATGGACTAAAGTCCTGAGTGCTGGCTGTGACTGCTTGTGCCTCCCAGTATAGCACCAGTCTACCAGATCTACCGGCCATTCGCATGACGGCCAGGCGAAAGACATTTCCAGGTGGTGGTACCTCAAATGCTAGCACTGCCCCAGAGACATCCTAAAGGACAAGGGATTGTAGAAGTATCTTTGTTCTTCATTATTAATAAAGACTAAATAAATAATAAACAAATAATAAATCGCAATACAGTAAATGTTGTATAAAAAGTCAATAAAATTGGTATAAAAATATAATAGTAGAAAAAATAATAGAACAAATAATTGTAAACCAACTTTTGAGACATTGAAACTGAGAACTCCTCTTGGGTCATCGTTCTCTTGGATGGTGACCTCGGCTATCTCCAAACCAGGTCTTTTCACACTGGGCTGACCTGCTCCTGTGTCTCCACCCAAGAGTTCAACTCTGGTGATGTTTACAAGGAATGTCTCAGCCAGTTCAGGAATATCATCCTAAGAGCAAATACACATATACCATCCAGGAATTAATAAAGTCCTTTTCTATCCTATACTATCTACATGTCTACATGCAAGTCACATACTTCATTAGTTAAAGACATCCCATGCATGCCAACATAAGGGATAATTTCTCAAGAAGATTCTAAACAGCTTCTGTACAATTAATTTCTAACAACATGCTGATTTATGTCAGTAGTATTTCAGCCCAAACAAATCCAACATGTGGTTTTTGAGGCTGAACAACCGCAAAAATATCTAACGACCACTGCAATTTGCAGAGCATGAGCTATTCCAGGAGCAAACTGAAAAAAATGTGGGGTTTTTGTGGTGATGATAGTAACTGGCTGTTGGCTTGTGCTCTAGGCAGTAGGAGGTCAGTCTGTCTCCTTGTCAGCTTCAGCACAGTGTGTCCTCAGGCTGAGTGACCTGAGACTAACTGTGTGTTCATGTTTTTGAAAGAAGTCTCTTATGCTCACCAAGGCTGCAATTATTTAATCATAAATACAGCAAAAACAGTAATATGGTGTAATATTAATACGATTTAAAATAACATTTTTAAATAATTATTTTAACTGTTTTCTATTTTAATATATTTTGAAATGTAATTTATTTGTGTAATGGGAAAGCTAAATATTCAACAGCCATAACTTCAAGAATTATTATAATATGCTGATTTGTTCCCTTCTCAGGGAACTGGGTTACATACGTAAACCTTAAGACGTTCCCTTCCGAGGGAACTCAACGCATTATAGTGTTGACGCTGTGGGAATGTTAATACTCACTAGGCTATACTGAAAAATGCCACTCAAGCTGTGATTAGAAACCTCCAGCGAACCAAACATGCAACACAACCCAGGGATCTAAGTCCAGGGTTGACTTTTCAGTTTGCCTAGGTGCTTACTAAGAGACCATTTGTTAGAGCTTTCAGTATCAAGAGGTGTGAACACTCACCTCAGCTCAATGCCCCTGTCCCTGATAGAGCTTCTACAGTCCTTGGGAGCAGAGCTAGCAAGGAAAGGCTTACATCTTCCAACTGGAAGAGAGAAATAGACCTAAGAGTGGGACACCTGTGGCTGAGGATGAGTTGACTTTATCTGAAATAATCTTACTGCCAATTCACAGGGAAAGCACATTGCCTCGCTTCTACTTCTGTTTACATAAACTGGAGGAAACCGCAGAGAGAGTGGGTCACATAATAAACCTAGTCCACTTACCCCCTGTAAAGCTCTTAGCCCTAGGCTGATGGTTGCTACTTGCTACTTATTTTCCTCCAGAGAGCTCTCGAGGAAAAAGGCTGGAGGGGACAACAGATAAAAAAGTTGAACACTAATAGTGATACAGTCCACTTTGTACTCGGCCCCTTCCTTTCAGACCTTTAGGGAAGCAGGTTGATATACCTCTTGTCTCCATATGATAACGAACTTGAGTGGGTGACAGAGAAGTGGGATGCAAATGACAATTCAATCCATCTTCTGCTCTGTCAATGCTGCCCAGCATCAGGGAAGAGTGTTCACATCGTCTCCAAATGAATTATGGAGGGGTTCCAATGTACCCATTCCCCAGACTTAAGCCCCTGGCTTAGCAGGATGTATTTAACAAATGGCATTTCCCAAGAGAATTGAACAGACATTGTTTATGTCTATTTCTTAGTCTCCACGCCTTCTCAAGCTGAAGAGGGTGTTTAACTCACAGGTCACAACAATGCGACACCGACCCATTCGTTAATCTGCCGCTTGACTTCTTCATAGGAAAGTGCATGCTCAAACTGATCTCATGGGAGGCCAAAACCAACTCCAGCTCTCGTGCTGTAGAGGGGGCTTCGGGCAAGGGAGCGTTCCGCTCTATCTCTGCTCAACTAGCCACTTTTTTGGCTCTTCATGCATCTCCAGGAGTCTATGTCCTTGTCCAACACTCACTACCCCTCTGGGATGCACCATGTGCCTCTGAACACTAGGTAAAACAGGCAAGACAGTGGATCACAATCAGCAATTTTTGACCACCTCAATTATCTCAAAGCCTTGTTTACCCCTTCTCTCTTTCTCCTTTTTTTCCTCAGGCTTGCTCGCTCCCCTACCAGAGGAGAACTAATGCAGGACCTTACAGTTTCGGGTCCTCAGACCTGAAAGCCGAAACGACCTCCCTAAGTCCCTGTTTAGGCCTCGCCTGTGCATGCTGCCTCGATCCCCGACTCATTGGAGGGGGAGCGAAGGCTGCCACACTTGCTTTCTGACCCTCCTGCCAGGAACTAGTCCCTGACAGTGGGTCAGAGGGACAATTCCAGGACATTCCCTCACCCTGATCCAGGTCCTTAAGATAGTCCTGGTAAGTCTGCAACACCGCCATGGTGTGCAGGGCTGCACTGGCCTAACCCGCTGCATAGACCATGCCCACCAGACGCGAGGTGGTTTGACATGGCTTGGATGGCAAGACCAGAGCCTTCAGTGAAGAGGTAGCTTGCAAGTGCCTCTTCTACATGGGGTATCTTCATATATCTATGCTCATGCAGACCCCGGACATTTGAATAATTTGATGAAGAACCAGTGACTACACAAACCAAATACAGGCTTCTTGATCCAGTCTGAGAGCCTCTGAGCTAGAGGTTGAAATCAGAGAAAGGGATGCACCTGTATCAAATGCCTCCACTGCTGCAAGGCACAGCATTGAGTGCCCTTGAAAGGAAACTGTGAAAACTGTTTTCAGGATTATTTGATGAAAGTTTAAAAGAACAGCATTCATTTGAAATGGAAATCTAGAAATTAGTCTTTGTTAATTAAAGTATTAATTTATTTAAAAAAAAAAAAAAATACAGAAATCAAATTCAAAAATGTTAAATATTCACAGCATTCATGAGTAGTAAATTATTTATTCGGTTTTTATGTTTGGCTTCTAACAGCAGAATAAATATGTAGCCACAAATGTAAATAGTCAGTAAATTAAGTAATTAAGGGTTAAAGGTGCTCTATGTAAGTTTTTGACTGTACTAAAGCATAAAAATACCATAATATGTTTGCAGATATTTATTAAACATGCTGAGTTCACATACTCGTTTCTCTGAAAAACATTGCTACAGCCAGTTATTTTACTTTGAAATTTGTATTCCGTGTCGGAATTTCTGTTTTTGTTTTGGTCTGTGCAAGACCGCACATTGCCAATTTACCCAATAGTATTTCGTCACCCTGGGTTACCAGTCGGCGGAAAACACATGCAGCAAATTGCAGCAATCTGAAGTCAGCAAACAAACTAGGTCAGAGATCGCAGATTCTACCCGACCTAAAAAGCCTCAGCATCCATCTAAAAATCTCTATGAACAGGAGCATATTAAAACGCGATGTCAACTCATCATAAATCAATAAATCAACTAATTATCTTACAGTGTGTAAGTCTCCTCGCCTTCCAATGTCAATTTAGCTCGCTCCTGTTGCGTGTCTTCAAACTGGCAACCCGTGAGCGTTGAGTGAGGAGGAGGGGGCGGGGCAAACAATATTTTGAATTTGGACTGCAGTACCCATTTCAACCACTAGCTGTCATTCTTACATAAAGCACCTTTAAACCTACAACTTTTAAATTATCAGACCAGATTTCCAACCACTACGCCACAGCATCCCTATGCCTGTTGGAGTTTGGGTTCCTTGCCGCTGTCGCCTTTGGCTTGCTTAGTTGGGGACACTTGACATTTGATATTGAACAGTGCTTTGATCTGCCGACATTGACACTATTCTTTAAGAGCTGCTGTGCAGCCAAAATTATATACCAGTTATCAATGTAAAGCTGCTTTGACACAATCTGCACTGTAAAAAGCGCTATATAAGTAAAGGTGACTTAGGAATAATTTTATCATTCTGAGGGTCTTTTTTATTATATGGCTTCCCAGTGAAGTTGTGGTACTTACCGGCAGGATGGTAATGGACACCAAAACAACAGTAGCATTCTCCATCATGACGACTGTGGCTTCTTTGGCTACATAGTCAGTCCCCTCACTAGCCTGATTGACAGGTGGCAGGTGAAGGGCTGCTTTGGTGGTGTAATAGACTAATACATCCCTTGATGCTCCTTGATCTCTCACAATACTTAGTGTAATATTGCTTGGGCTCTCTGAAGTGAAAGGAAAAAAAAAAGGAAAAAAAATACATCAGTGTCTTTCAAGAGCAAATATTTTATATTTTCATATTGTAATGAATGGGGCAATTATTTATGAAAACACTGACAAATGAATTCCTCTCCTGAATTCCTCTTAACTATTCCAAAACTAGAAAATATGTACATATTTCTTCTCTGTAATTTGGATTACAGGAAATGTTGACTTAAACTTTTTAGTGGTAAACCACAGCAATGTTAATTGGCTATCTTAGCCATTCATACACAGTTCATTATATTATTGTGCAGAAGTTCAAATGAGAAAGTTGAACACAGATGAATTACTTTGAGGTTCTGGCATGATGAAGTACTGGGAATCCAGATGCCAGCCAATCACTCCATAGGGTGAACCATTGGCTTTAATGGTAAGGTTTGCTTGGGCTCGCTGATGGTCAATCATGGCTCCTCTGGATGGATCAGTTATCCCAATCGTTGTGACCTTGGTCAGGACAATGGTGACTTTTTCTGCTAACTCTGGAATGTCATCAGCTAATACATTCAGAGATATGGTAGCAACAGCCTGGCTCTCAGAAAATGTCACCTACATGGAGAACAGATGAAGAGGGTGTAAAGAGGTCTGTAATTCTTTGTGCTTTACTGTATGTTTATTTTTTGACATTTAACAAGCCGTAACTGACAAAAATAACTGTCATTTTTACCCTTCTGGTCAAATATTGCACTGCAAACATCAATAACAACTTTAACTTGTCAATGCTGGCAAATGGCCATGGTATAAGCGGGATAATCTACAGCAAGCTGTGCATTAAATGATTTGAATGCATTCCGTGGAGGTTCTTTGCCACCATGTTGTGCATTAAAATAGTTTAATGCACAGCTAGCCATGGATTATCCCTTGCATAAGAATGCAAAATTGGTTCTTTAAATAGTAAATTGTTTTCAAAAATGGTTGCTTGCATATTTCAGTCACAAGTATAACTGCTAACAATGGCAGCTCATAGTTAGAGCTGTGATTTTGGACTAGAATGATAGTCTGCAGTTCACAATATACTATTTAAAATATGCAATTCAGTCAAATAGCATTACTAAAACCACTGAAAACACAAAATACATGGTATGCAAGCAGCTCTCACCACTCCTGAAGTGGGGAAAATGTCATCCAGACTACCATAGGTGCTCCAGTGTACTGTTAGTCTGCCAAACCTGCCTCTCCTCCTCTCGATGCTCAGAGAAACAGGGTTATTGTCCTCCAGCTCATCCACCTCCCTCATTAAAGAGTTCTATATACAAATATATGTTTATAAAATATATTATCAACTCTGTGCACAAATAGCTTCAGTAAATAAAATGTTTAGTCTTTGAAAAATAACAGCTCTGTAAAATGAACACTACTTTACATTTAAAGTATTAAGAAAAGACACTTCAGGCAAAAACATTGTTTTTTCATGCACTGGTAAATTTTGGGCTATTTGGCTTTTCATGTTGTTGTTTCAGAGTAGCAGAAAGAAAACATCCAAAATACACATTTGAATGTTTATTTTATTGCACTTTAACTATTTGTGTCTGTAGATTACAAGTGCAATATAAATATTTACAGGCAGATTTCTCAAAATGAGGTTTTTTTTTCTCCTGCACTGAGCCAAAAATCTCCAGTCCAGTTCAAAAATGTCTTCAGTTGCACTTACATACACCAAACTTCACCATTTTATTCCTATAAATTCCATTGTTTGGATTTCTGTTTTTTAAAAAAATGTATGCAAATGAATGCATATTTAATTAGATAATGCCTCATTTGCATTTTTAAACATACCATTTCAGAAAACTTGCAATATAAAAAATGTTTGCAATTCTTAATGTAATTAATCAGCTGGGAAGTATGGTGATATCTATTAGTTACTTTTCACCTGGGGCGTCTTGCCTTGGCTATATTATTGAGGAGCACTTTGGGAGTTACATTTTCAGATAACAGCATCGGTAATATACTTTAATCCTGATACCTGTGCAAAGCCTACAATCCCATAAGCATCATCGTTTGCCGGAATGAACAAGGTCACTTGACCACGAAAGCCAATTTCTGCCCCTCCTTTGGGGTTCTTGAGGCTGACACGAAAATGTTCTTCTTCCTCAGGAACATCATCATCAATTATATTCACTGCTATGTCGAGCTCACGCACCCCAGGCTGAAAAAAAAGCTCTCCTGAACTGAGGATAAGAGATGGAAATATCAATGAACATCGGTATTAGACAGAGCTAGAAAAGATATACAGTATAACACAACAAAGAGGAATTTAAAACACAGAAATCAAACTATTTTTCTTTGCTCCTATGGTTTACTTAACAAAAGTCACATACTTGGGGATGAAGTCGGATTGATTGGACACTGAAGTTAGCTCATATATGACAGAGTTTGATTCTCCAGTGGCTATGATGAGACTCTTGGTAGAATTGAGAGATGGAACAGGAAGATACAGGAACTCTTGTGCAGACGGAGACTTGAGCACTTCAGCAAACTGCCTCAGATCTGACCTCCATGAGTGCAGGGCTGAACCATTTAGACCCGCAAGCAACAGGTGAGCTAAGAAACAAATAAGCTTGTCAGTCTAATTTCTCAATACTGATGGTTTTGCTGTGCATGATACTGTAAATGCCATGAAGCCTACTCACCAGATTTACTTGTAAGGCAAACAAATGGTTAAATATATTCAAACGAGACAACATAAATCAAATATGCATTGTGCAAATACATGTCCATTCAAAAGTTTGGGTAAATAAGATGTTTAATGTTTTAGAAAGAAGTCTCTTATGCTCACCAAGGCTGCATTTACTTTATCAAAATATTACTGTTTTTACTGTATTTGTGAAATATTATTACAATTTAAAATAACAGTTTTCTATTTTTATACTCTTTAAATATAATTTATTCCTGTGATGGCAGTGCTGAATTTTCAGCAGCCATTACTCCAGTCTTAAGTGTCACATGATCATTCAGAAATAATTTTTATATGCTGATTTGGTGCTCAAGAAACAAACAAAACCATTGTGCTGCATAATCTTTTGTGGAAATCATGATACTTTTGTTCAAGATTCAAAAGAAAATTCATAAGAACAGCATTTCTTTGTAATGGAAATCGTATCAATGTAAAAGTCAATTTTGATTAATCTGCATCCTTGAGAAATAAATATAATAATTTCTTTCAAAAAAAAAAAAAAAAATTGTACTGACCCTAAACTTATGAACCGTAATGTGGATACAAGAAAGAAGATGCAAATATAATGTTATAAATATTACGATTATATAATCATTTTGAATGCAACACATTTAATAATTGTAAGTCAATAAGTTTTAAACATTAATGTTTGAATAGAGCTTAAATGAAGTTTCAGTCTGATATAGTTGCAGAAGTTACATAGGGTTAAGTGTTTAGAACAAACTCCTAACCAAACCCCAAACATGTTTGAGGAATATCAATACAATTCTGCCTTGCAAGCACTTTTATTATTACATGTAAATTAAAATACCAATACACTAAGCCATATAATTTTGGTAAATCTGAAATATGGGTAAAAGTATGCTTAATGTTAGTGGAAACACACTAAATGTGTTATTATTTAAACAGACTGCACTATATTGTCTGGCAACTCACATATTCCCGAAGGAGGGGTGAAGGGGAGGACTGAAAAGAGGCCGGGAAATGGGATGGACTGTGTCTGCTGGAAGAAGCTTTGCTGAGAATCCCACATAAACACTTCACATCTTGGGCTTAAACCTTTTGGTGAATAATAAAGACAATGTGAACATTAGATACTGATACAGGGGAGCAAGAAAAAAAATGCTCATTTTCAAGATCACACAAACAGTGTCAAAACATCTTCAAATTGAGAGTGCTATTAAACTGCTATAGTACTACAGACTGCAAATGATTGTTACCTTCAGTAACGATGAGGAGAAACGTATCTCCTCCCATCTGAAATGATTCCACTTGCTTGACTCGAGTATTGACTGCTAAGGGTTGAGGGTTTTGGAAACGTCCATTATTCCACTGGTAGATGAGACATGCCGACGATGTTCTGTTCCTGCACACGGCCAGGTGCTGTAGGTTGCTGCTGCCTCGTCTGAAGGGTACGGCTGTGGTGATGTCTTGTAACTCCAGACTTTGATGGAGGGAGAATGAGCCTCCAGTCCACACAAAGATCTTAGGACATAGAGGAAATAATCTTAATATTGTATTACTTTCTATTACTATGTTATGTGTATTCCATGTAGTACTCAAAATTTCTATGTCAGTTTGAGTTTACCTCACTAGAAGCTATCAAATATTGCTGGAGCTCAGCAGAGAAGTGTTTAACACTGAAACTGCTCACAGTAAAAGTCTGCTCCTACAGAAGGGGACAACATTGAACAATGTAGAAAAGCACCATATTAGACAATACAAATCTGACCATAGTGAGATAAACCCGTTTACAATTATCGCATGATAAGCACAATCGCAGCTATTGTTGATAGCAACTAAGGAAAAGATCAAATCGGCAGCATACTCACTTGAGTAAGGTTGAGGTCAGCCTGAAGGCGAAATAAACTGATTGTGGCAGTTAATGACATGGTGCTGTTTGCATGGGAAATTGCCACATATCTGGAGCCATTTACTGTAAAACTCACACAAGAGCTGGGATTCTGGATGCTGACAAACTATGAGAAACAGAGTGAGAAAGAGAAAAGGAATAAAGAAGTGAAAGTGAAGTATAGAAATAAAAATAAATAAATAATAAGAAATACTTGTTAAGATAAAAATGAATACAATTATTATTATATAACTTATTATTAAATGAACATTATTTTATTAATTAAAATAAAGCACCGGATATACTTTGGCTGTCCGCGTTCGTGCACCGTCCACATGACGTAATTTTCGTTATGCGGAGGGCTCGCGGCCGGCCGCACACCCCATCTGCGTGCAGCCCAAATTTTGAGACTGCGCGGACGGTGCGCGTGCAACAGCGCATGCACAAGCGGGACAGAAGAGTGGCAATACGCACAGTACTGAGCACAATGTGCGGTCGTCGAAGAAGAGTGTGTAAAGAGCGATTCAAAAACAAGACGAGTAAACTCAGTTAGGTGCCTTGTCCATCGTTTTTTATTCGTGTTCTCTTGGTGTATCTTCATGTTGCAATGGTGGATGCACTATTTTTCTTCTCAGATCCTGCTCAGCGAATGTCCCGTTGATGACACGATGTCTGGTAAAGAGTATAGAAAATTGAAAAAAACTGTACTACGCATGTGTCGAACTCGGTCACCCACGCGCATCCGTGGTTTAGTATACTTTTAAAGATGCGCGGACGCGACTGCGCGAGAGACGCGTCCGGGTGCGGAAAGTGAAGTATACCCGGGGCGTAATATGTGTATACAATTTTGTTGTAAGCAATCATCTAAATGCATTGAATGCAGTTCCTTCTACCAAAACCAGTACTCAAGGTGGGCCGACAAACAACCCCCCCCCCCACCGAAGGGGAACACCACCCCCCAAGCACTGACCAAAACTACATGTATTGAGCTTTTAACTGAATTCAAAACATACCTCCACAGGCACTAACATGCCCTGCCACTTGTAGAGCACAGCCTGGTTCTGAGCTGGACCTCTGAGCAGCCTCAGAACCAGAGCAGAGTCTTCACTGGGCACTGCACACCAGACTGACGCCAAGCTGTCCCTGAAAGACTGATACACAGCCAGCAGTGGCTGCTCTCCCCCTACAAATACATTACACAATCTTTGGTTATACAGTTTGTGAGTCCACTGAATTAAACTTACTAGTGCAATTTCTTACTCATTCCAAATGCTGTTCCTGACCGCGTCTCCCATTCCACACTGACAGCTGACTCCAGCCCATTACTGCGAGATATAGTCAGGTACACCGTACCAGTACGCTCCTCCACTGTCATGGTGTCCAGAGTCCTGGAGAACACACACATACAGTTGATGCAGGAGTTGTGGGTCTGTGTATGGTAACAAAAGCTTGACATCTATTTAGAGCGGACTGTGAATGTACCTATTAAATGATGGTGATATTCTGAACAGCCCTAGAGGAGCCTGGTTCTGCAATACGGTGATATAAGTCTGCAGTGAATCTCCCAGCCGAGCACCTCCAGTTGGGTTGGACAGAGTCACTGTGAATGTCTCATTCATCTCTGGTTCGGCATCCAGAACAGCCCAGATCTCTAATGTCTAGAAAAAAAATTAATACTACTGAGAGCCTCCTCTTTGAAAAACCACTGGTTCCTTATGTATTTTCTCAACTTAAATAGACTTGTGCTGTAATATGTGTTATAATATACGCTTAGTTAACTATTACACAATTTAGGAGTTTAAAAATTTAAAAATCTAAAGCCCATTTTTTTTCATTTTTTTTTAAATGAAATAAAAAATAATTAAGTAAAAAAAGTCCCATAAAACGTTAATAGGAAACTTAAAATAAAAAAGAAAGCTAAATACTTCGGTCAACTGGTCAATAAGAGCTTCATATACCTTGAATCTGACTCCATCCTCAAGCACAACAAAGCCAGAGGAAGGTGTGAGATCATCAGTGTACAGGGATCCATTGGCATCAGTGATGGTGAACTGGACCGTTACTGTGCCAAATGTGCCCTGAGGGGGGTCTCGTATGATGTAGAGGGTGGCCACACTCTCCCCCAGACCTGACATAGAGGTCGGCTCCCTTAACAGGAAGTGCTCACTGTTATTGAAGGATATGATTCCATGACCATCGTCATTGGCCAGAATAGTCACGGTAGCTATTGAAACACATGAGATAGAGATTACACGGTACTGTAGAGTCATGGAAAGTCATGAATGCTTAGTGTCTCCCAGCATAACAGACCTGTAGTGTTCTCTCCCAGTTCCAGCCCTGCCGATGGGTTTGTTAGAATTAACTGGAATGTCTCATCGCCTTCAGGAATGGCATCATCTAAAATCTGGACTTCGATAAACTTGTGCCGTTCTCCATCCACAAAGTGGATCATCTGTGCAATTTACAATATGTGCTCAATAAATATAAACAACAAAGGCTGAATAGTTAATGCAATTCAGAAACAAGAAAGAATGTTTATGGCTTACTGATGGAGTGGTATTGAAATCCAGACCCAACTGAGCCTCTAGATTCTGGGCATAAAAGAACAGAGACACATTTCCATATGTCCCGGCATCACGGTAGGCCACCAGATTTAACACGCCAATCGTCTCATTTACCACGTAGCTGAAGAAAAAGAAATGCATACATTACTGAAACATTTTTTTACATTATTTTTTTTTTTTTTTAACATTAATGCCTCTCTAAGAGATACCATAGTTCACAATGGTTGAAAAAAAGGTTGAAGGGAAGTTCATACTCTATGTTTTGCCAGCCAATGATCCCTTGGATTCCATCATTAGCATTGATGCTGATCTCTGCTACAAGGCCTTCAGTATCTGGAAAGACAGGCATGAATGAATGAAAGAATGAATGAATGAATGAATGGTCTGACTTAAAGGGATAGGATTATGGGCAATGGCAGCATGCTTTGGGTTTCTCAAAATGCGCACATTCAGGAAAAGCACAAATCAAAAGGACATCTGTCACATTATTAATCATCCTCTATTACTACACCAATAGTCATCTACCAATACGTTGTAAAAAATAAATAAATCTAATAGTCATCTACCAAATACTCTACACAAATCACCGATTATAAGCGAGGAGAATGGGCTGTCTTTGGGAATGATAGAGCTCAGATTGCTGTGAGCTGTCAATTATGTTGTCAATTTATGCTGGATATATGTTGGTAGTTAAATATATAAAAATGCCACTGACAATAAGTTAAAAAAAAAAAAAACACTACAGCATATCAAGCACAGGTGTGGGTATCCATTACCTTTCAACGTATAGTAAATCTCTAGGAAAGGATGTGAGACAAGATTGAAGTTCAAGATGAAAATATAATTGAAAGAAGAACCTAAAACCTAATTAAATGTGGCACATTGAAAAAGCAAAGTGAATAATTACAGAATATAAAACATTATTTAATAGGTTCAATCTTCTTAATCATCTTACTTAGTTTAGGGGCAGTTGGAAGGGTGGTTATGAGGACAGCTGATGTTATATTGACTAAGAAAAACTCTTGCAGCTCAGGGATGTCATCCTGTTAAAGAAAAAGAAAAAATATGTTTCTTGATTAATAAAGCTAAAACATGTTTTGGACTGATTTAGCATCTAAAAATCATTCTTTATTTATTAACAATAAAATTGATACTGTTCAAATGTAGCCACTAGACCCTTTCACACATTAAACCCGGTAATTTATTGTAAAATTACTGTGAGATTGACTTTTACACAAATGTGCTGTTCACACAAGCAACAGTGTTCTGTTTTTTTTTTTTTGTTTGTTTGTTTTTTTACTGGTTAGATACCATTCACACATTGAACTGAACTGAATCAACATTGAACTGACTCAAAGTGAATAACAACACTATTGTCTTGAGCTGCTTATAGCTAAACTGAACTAATTTCATAACTGATTAACTTAACACAGTTATTGAACTGAACTGAATCAACACAACAGAATTAAATTCTGTTTGCATTGCACTGATTCTGTTTTAAAGCTGCTTTGAAAAAATCTGTATTGTATAAAGCACTATATAAATAAAGGTGACTTGACTTACAGGCACAATATGTAGGATTTTTGCAGTAAAATACCCAAATAACACTAGGCCAGTGTTATATATTTTGTGCAGTTAAAACTTACAATATCCCAAATGTTTCCAACTATTTGTAAATCGTGAGAAAATCGCGATTTCAACCAAGGATACGGGCTGTGTCCGGGAGTCGTCTGTCAATGGCGTCATATCTGTGTTACCCTCAGTTTCCAGTTTTAATTTTGAAGAAACCTTGGAAAATCTAAAGACACTTTAATATATATTACATGTTTTATTAGACAAGGGAACAACTGTTTGGTTACATTTATAGACAGAAAACGAATTATTGTTATATAGCTCAACACATTTAGTCTTATTGTTTAAATCTAGTTTTCTTGATTTTCCGAGAGTACCATGCTTTTACCATGCCTCAGAGAAAAACACTATTTTGTCAAGTAGCTAATACAGCATTTTCTCCATCATACAATATGTTTTAAAAATAATCGCATGCCATTTACCAACACAAGCCACACAGCATTTATTAATATGATATTCTAAAATCGATCTATCTTACTGCAGTGTGCAACAAGTGTCTCACAGAAGCCGCCGAGCGAACGCACAGAGTAATGTTATAACAACTGAGTGACAAGGGGATGATCGCACAGAATTTGTTTTTGCTCTTAACAACACGGAATATGTCACAGTTACTATAGTATTGCAGTTACTATATTGTGCAATATTAACTGCAAAGCCGCAGTGCTGATGAATGGAAAAGAACAGTCAGATGTCTTTCTAGTGCATGTTTACATAGAAAAAAAATAAAAGCAACAGAGCTTACTGTAAACAGCTCCGACAGAGCTTTATGTTTGGCCCAAAGCAAACTTTTTACATCAACACGTTCTGACCTCACACTTTCTCATATGGTAATCCTATTTGATGTTGATTTGATTTGTTCACGCATAGCAACATAATGTTACAACTTGTAATACCGAAAAATTGCTGAACTGATTTATTTATTATGTACTTATTAAATGGTCATGTTAACACATGATTTGTAAACGGTAATTTACCAGTAATTTACCAGTAAAACTGTATGTGTGAAAGGGACTACTGTTAAAACAGCAGCATCATACATCTATGATGGTGATGGGGATGGACACAGATGTCTGTCCATCCTGCATGATCACAGAGCTGGAGACGTATCTGAAGTCCTGGTCTGGTTGGGCTAGAGCTCCCTCAGTCTGTCTGAGGTCCTGCAAAGAGCCTCGCACGGTCTCATAGCTTATATTTACAGCACCTGTGGGGGAAAGCAGCAATATTTACATCCCCATACTTAAGGACAACACCGTTTGATTTTCTAGCGTAACTAACCTGATGCACCAAACTCTCTGTTTATGTAAATCCGGATGGTGGTGTCTTTCTCATCTGTGGTAATTTTTAAGGATGAGGGGGCGACGCTGAGCAAACCAAATGGCTCGTCACTAGCTTCCACGCTCACCACTGCTTCACGACCCTGAGCACTCAAAGCTGCCATCCCTGTCTTGGTAACCCCTGAGAGAATTATATATGATTATTATTTAAAAAAAAAAAAAAAAAAATAGAATAAAGAACAGAATAGAATAAGTACAACCTAAAGTGTTCATAATATGTTAAGCAGTTCAAGCTACGATCAAGCTAGAGACCCTGAAGTGTAGACAATCATTATTATAATGATAAAGTTTAAATTGTGATTAACAAGCAAGTTAACAAGATAATAAAACAACAGCTAATGCTAACACCGCAAAAAAAAAAAAAAAAAAAATCTAATCTAATTTTTCCCCCAAATCTTAGACTTGTTTTCCTTAAAACAAGATAATTTACCTGACAAGGAAAACGTAGTGAAATATTTAGAAAGAATTTAACATTTATAAACAACAGTAAATGTTAGCGGCCTTGCTAAACATGGTAACATGAGACTGAACTTGAATATACATTAAACTTTCAAGGAACTCCTTCCTATGTGCGTTTTTGAAAAATACCTTTGGTTTGTATATTTGACAGGATAACTTTGTACTCCTCTCTTTCCTCTGGTGTGGTATCCTCAAGTAGCTTTATCACTATAGTATTATTTAACATTCCCTGAAACAGAAAATGAGGCAGAACATTAATAGAACATTGTCAATTGATTTCTATAGTAAACTAATACATGGGCTTGATGATTTAAAATAAATGCTCAAATGATCTGGTCAAACAGCATGTTTTTTCTACATTACCTCAGAGAAAAAGAGAGTTCCCGAGGTGTCTGCAAAAGTCATTGAGACTCGAGGGCCTTCAATTCTCCATTCCACGGTAACATTTCCAATAGCAGGAGCTGTTCTCTCCACCAGCAGAGACAAACTATCACCTGTTGAATACAATTAACATCTAACCTTAGCTATTAACCATTTTCTTGGTGTAATAAGGTGTTGATATTGTTTTTATTAGGTTCAATATAGCCTCAATAGACTTCACTCTAATGTAATTTGAAGGCAATATGTGATGAGTGCACTGGTTTGCAAACTTTTTAGCCCTTAACTGATATTTTAGAAGCTCATATTAGCCTGAGATGTGTGAGTATAAGACTTCCTTTTCCTTGCTAACTAGATTACCTACTCTAGAGTTGCAAAGACAAATGTATATACGGGGATAGAATTCACGTGTCCTGTCATGCATGCATGATGACACCAAACCATTTCCCCCAATGTAGCAGCTGTTGCAGATCTCTCTTCACTCATCTCATCTCGGTACTATTACTAGTTACTATGGGGCACAAACTAATGCCTAATTATCCATTTACAACATGTTTCAAATGCCTCCACACCTGCACATACCACTAATAGAAGTTAAATAAATTATGTTACTCTTAAACCCACCTCTGTCTGAAGGGAAATTACATAAATAAATACATCATGATGACCTATGATCAAGTCTGATCTGCTTACCAACAGTGGATTAACAAGATTAAAGGGCTGTTCACACCAAAGATACTAACTATAAAGCTATAGTTTTAGTAATCATTCTAATTATACTACAGCTATAACGATATCATTGGAAATACTTTCAGAATTCAGCTGATGAATGATTAAAAAAAAAAAAAAAAACACTTTATCACTGGTGTGGATGCTAATATAGTTATAATTCTAATTCTTGGTCTTAAATATTGGAAGTTAAAGAAAACTGACCCTCTCTGACGATGACCGATCGTGAGGCTGTGTGGAAACCCACAACCCCTGCTGCATTGTCATTGGCCAGGATGAGGATGGTGACGGTGTCCGAACTGGGAAGGATACGGCTACCACCCTCAGTACTCACTAACCCAATCTGTAAAGTCTCATTGTCTTCAGGTTCCGTGTCATCCGTGATGAAAAACTCAAGGGTCTTCTTTGCATCACCTTAAAGGAACATACAGGAGGTCATTCATCTACTGAAAAATTGCTGAAATGAAGAATATACTTCAGTTAGGCTTTTCACACTTTTATTTATTTATATTTTATTTATTTATTTATTTGACTGATATTTATGTGTTTATTTGATTGATATTTTCATTCATTCATTCATTCAAATTTCCCCCCAAACTGTTGAGTGTAGTAATAGTGGCATATATATGCAGAATTTGCCATTCACAGCCACAAAAAAAAAAAAAAAAAGTATTATCAACTCTTTTAATCCTGCATTAAAAAGACCAAAGAAGCACAAGTATGACCACTGTGAAACAAAGTAAAAAATAAATAAATAAATAAATAAATAAAAATTACTAAACTTTCAAGTGTGAAAAGCCCATATGACAAAAGCACATATTGCTAAAGTAAGTAACTCTGTTGACTTGTAAACAAGACTAACCCTCTGCAAAGATCAGGGTCTCCCCCGTCCCATTGAAGTCAGCATTGGGTGCGGCACTGCCGCCGACATACTTCCACTCCACTGTAACCTGTCCCATACTGCCTCCTCTCCTCTCAATGACCAGCAGAACTGTAGTTCTGGGTTCCTCCCTCACTTCCAGATACAGCCCATCTTGTGTGGCATTGGGGTTAATGCTGTAGAGCAGAAATATTCCAAATGCATCTCCATTCATCCCTATAGTCACCAAAGCTACGTCTGGCTGCTGGATCATTGGCAAGTTCTTGGCAGTTGCGGTCATGTTGACCAAGCTGACCTTCAGGATTTTAATCATGAAACTCTCATCCACCTCTGGCAAAGAGTCAGTCAAAATGGGTACAGTGAGGTTAGCGACTCCCGATCTGTCCAGCATGGTTGCGGTCTGAGCCGTCATGGTTATGTAGTCGCTCCCAGCAACAGCCTGTGAGCTAAACAGCGAGGCGGCCGCTGTGGTGTTTTTTAAATAGGTGAAGGTTTGTGGGGAAGAACTCAATTGCCTGGCCCCAGATGTTACCCAGAAGCAACTCGCTCTGGGGGTGTTGATGTAGCTGAAAGCTTGGCAAGCTCGCTCTCTAAGGCAGAACGCTGCACAGAAATTCAAGATGTTTGTGTCTGTGGTGATGTTGATGGGTCTGCGGAGTGCATTAGATGGCGCTCCAGCCAATGAAGAATCATAGTAAACCAGGAAATCTCGGCCTTCCCTTTGAGCATTGCTTACAATATCAATCTCAGAGGTGCTGTAAACAATCTCCAGCATGCCAAAAGTTCCACCACTGCAGTGAAAACACAAAAAAAAACCAACATATTGTACAGTCCAAAACAAAATTAGTTTAAAAACATGTGAAACAAAGGTACATTACCTTCTTCGAACTGTAACGTTAGCAATAGAGAACCCTTCCAGTGGCTCCTGGACGCGATATACTGCTTGCTCAAAGTACACGGTTCCGTGAGGGTTGTCATTGGCAGGAACAATGATATCAACCTCTTTCTCAGGCCCAATGTTCCCACCATTGGTGGCACTTACAAGTTGAACCTTTATAACCTAAATTAAATAGATACATTTAAGTAATACAGAGTTTTCATACAACCTTATGAAGCTTAAAAAACAAGACTTACCTCTTCAATTTCAGGTACATCATCAGCCAAAACCTCCACTTTCAGTGTCTTTAATGTTTCTCCAGGATCAAACTTGACCTCACCAGACAAAGGTCGGAGATCACCAGTGGCAGGTCTCCCATTGACTGTGGCTCTCCACTGGACAACGACTTCTCCCATGGTTCCAGCGTTCCTCACTATGGGTAGGGGGACCTCAAATGCATTCACTGCTGGCTCCTCAACTGTGATGGGTGCAGCCTGAAAAACTAATAATCAAAAATGTATTACATCTCTTCAATTATGTGTCACCACATCAGCAATAAGTAGAACATTTTACTAAACATCCATTACAAGCATGCTATTCATAAGAAACTAACCAAAAGATCCAAATGGATCATCTGAGGGTAGGATGGTAATGATGGCCTGTGTGAGGTCCCCCAAGAGAGCGCCCCCAGTGGTCTGGTTGAGAAGCTCAATTCGGAAGGTCTCTTCCAGCTCAGGCACCACATCATTGATGATGAGGATGGGGACAGGCTTGCTACTCTCTCCCTCCAGCAAAACCACATCAGAAGAGGCCACACTGTAGTCCTCACCTATATATCACAATCAGAAACATATGATGTATAAATATTTATAAAACGGTTAGTTCCTGCACTTGATTCTGATTTGTCAATTGATTCTGTGTCCATTGGTTATCGAGAATAAAACACGGCTATGACCGCTTCACCCAATGGTTCTGTGTGTCACCACACAACACCCTTAGCAACCACTCTTAGCAACATAAATTGTATGTTCTCAATTGATATTGTTCACTGAAGCTTACTGTATTACGTAGAAGAGTATTGTGAGAAAGAGATTGAGTGAGCGAGTTTATTACCTGCATTCAGACTTAGCATTTCCTTCAGGTCAGTCCTATGTTCATAATAAAACATCTGTTTAAATGTCCGATGTATTATCTTGTCCTTTTAACAGTTAAGGGGTTTTCCTGTGACAGACAGCGCTAGTCAAAGCATTTGTCAGTTGCGTCTTGTTCCGTGTTCACAACAATTCAGTCTTTTCAATGTAACAGTCTTCGGTACTGACTGACACACTCATAAAGACAGCCTTTGCCGCCATCTAATGGCGTAATAATGTAACTTCTGTTGCTGTTCACGGTCAGGGACTATTTTTTTCAGGCGGAAGGAAGGCTTTTGGTGAAAGTTTAATTCATGAAAGTTGCATTGATACATATTTTTGGCTTTAATATTTGTTTTGTTTAGTAACCATTTTATAAAAGCAATAAGGTACTTCAGGCTAGTGCTGTATCGTGAATAAGTCACGGCTAAAGGGCGTTGTTAGGCACGACGCGAAGCGGGAGGCTGTGACTTATTCACGAGAAAGCACAGCCTTTCGTACCTTATTGCTTATATATATATGTATATATATATATATATATATATATATATATATATATATATATATATATATATATATATATATCATATTGCCACATTGGAATTATAAGTTTCTATCTGCATTTTGAGCAGTTTTGAGATATTGAGCTTCAAATTTTTTGCATTCCATTCTCCTTTGAGGACAGAACCTTTTTGTTTTCCAAAAAAAGTCCCAAAATGTACACAACTTATATAAAAAAAAAAAAAAAGCATCACATAATGTAAAGAAGTTGTCACAGAATAAGAATATTTGAATAACTCAATGTTGGCAAAAAAATAAATAAATAAATAAATAAATAAAAATGTCAGATAGAACCTTATAATTCCAAGGTGATGATACACACAAATCTTTACAATTTTTTTTACAAAAGTTTTACAAATTTTGAAATAAACATTCCATTAATTCCATAAGCATTCTATTATATTTAAAATGGAGAAACATGCAGTTCTGCATTTACTATATAAATACAGTAAAACAGTAACATTATAAAATATTATTAAAAAAAACTATTTTAACATTTTAAAATATAATTTATTAAGATGAATAAATATAATCTACTAAATATAATCTATTATAATCTATTAAACTAATAGGCTCTAATTAGCTGAAAAACGTTTTCATAAAAACTCACCCACTCTAGCGGTCATTGGCACTGCTCTAAACTTGACAGACACATCAGCAAAAATCCCTCCAACACGTGTTACGTTTATTATAGGTCCGGTGTAGTACTCGGGCACGCTCACTGCTGAGGAAGACAGTTGTAGCACCCCAAAAGCATCATCGCTGGCCTCTATAATGACCTGAGCAACTGTGGCATTCCGTGGGCCAAGTCGAGGGGAAAGTGCAACTGGAAAACCAACAGTTATTCTTAGTACACATCCTGACTTTTTTTTTTAAATGTAGTATTGCTTTGTGCATTTCAAGATAATAATTCAAGACTTATTTTTCCAAGTGACTTTTACCTGGTCTGAGTTGCAGCCCTTCAACCAAAGTGACATTGACAATTTCCAAAAACACAGACTCCGCCCTCTCTGGTTCCTCATCATCAAGTACCCTCAGGGTCACATTTACTTCACTTTGATTAGCTGAGAATATCATCGACTCCACAACAGCCACAAAGTCATTCCCTGCACTGGCCCGACCCACTCCTGGTGTGCTATACGGAGCTGCATCAGTGTCCCTCAATGTTCGGTATGTCACTCGCACTCTTCCCATTAACCCCTTTCTCCTCTGTATGGTCAGGGTGATGACAGCATTTGCTTCTGCCACACGGACTGGCCTGCTGTTGTCAGAGAATACAAAAAGTCCATAAGGGTCATCACTGGCCAATACAGTCAGCGTGGCAGTAGTTTCCTTCCCAAGTCGACCATGAGAAACATTAGTGAGGCGGACTCTGAAGCTTTTGTCGAGTTCTGGAATGTCATCTTGGGAAATCAGTAGGTAGATGCTTCTAACAGTCTGGCCCACCTCAAAGGTCACATTGCCAGATCTATAAACAAGTTCTCCCTCTGAATTAGCATCTGCCTCCCAGTACACAGTCACATTGGACAGAGCTCCAAAGGTACGAATCACCTGTGAAAACAGGAAACGTACTAATGTTAAACATTAACAATTTTCTCATCTGTACTAGTTTTTTTCATTATGATTTCATATGGATTTAATTTTTTTCATTTTTATTTAATGACTCTAAAAATGATTTATATTTCAAATAAATGCCGTTTTAAATGCTGAAATAAACTTTCTACTCACCAAAGAATCTTGAAAAAAATGCATCACTGTTTATGCTAAAATATTAAGCAGCACAACTATTTTCAACATGTTTCTTGAACACCAAATCAGCATATTAGAATGATTTCTGAAGGATCATGTGACACTGAATACTGGAGTAATTCAGCTTTGATCACAGGAATAAATTACATTTTAAAACATATTAAAATAGAAACAGTTATTTTACATTAATATTATGTCACAACATTACTGTTTTTACTGTATTTTTGATCAAATAAATGCAATTTTTTTTTGAAGAGACCCATTCAAAGTTTTTTTTTGAAAACTTTGAATGGTTTACAAATTCTTGTCTATAATATCATGTCTGCATGTCTGCAACACATACAAAAACTGGCTCATCACAAAAAGAGCATAATTATATAAAAAACATATATGTGCAGTTTTACACATTTCTGAATGTAGACACAATAGTTGATGAAATATTTTTAATAACGAGGACAGACCTGCAGCACTACAGTACTCCTGCCCTCCTCAGGCTCTGTGCCGTTCACAGTCAGAGAGTCAGCGCTAAACTGGAAGATGCCATGAGCCTCGTCAGAGGCAGCGATGGTCACGATGATACGAGCAGCAGCACCAAGGTTAGCTTCAGAGCAAAAAGGAATATTGTCATTATACAAGTCATGATATAAAATAAGAGAGAGAAAGAGGAAAAAAAAAAAATAAGACTCCACCTATTATAAGTGGACTCATACTTTTTACTACTACTTTTAAAAACTCCTAAACAACAGGATGTGTAACAGAGGTGAAAAACTTGACATTTTCAAAACATAATATACCCCTTTTGGCCTCCCTTAAACATGAAGGCTATTTGCTTTTCCCACGTCTCTAGTGGTATTGCTCACAGGCCTTAGAACTATGTAAACAGCTTGGCAGAAATCAGAGTCAACAATCCGGAGTCTGGGGATTTGACCGTTATGGCCAACTCTTAAACTTTACAACTTTTAATCTAGGACTTACAGAATGAAGCTTGTGTAAGGGGTGACCTCAATTACACAATAAATCAACAAAAGAAAGAAAAACAAAAAGCACAGTAAGCAGTGAATTAGCATTGGTTAAAAGAAGTTCTGTTGAAAAGCTCTGCCAAGGGCCAAATGACAGATAATGGAGCATGGAGTGCCTCTGAAATGCAAAAGCAGGAGCTATTCAAGTGGTTAGGAAATAATAAAACAAATAAAACTCTTTTTCCCAACCTAAAGGGAACTTTGACAATATTAAGAGGCACTTTAGATTTAAAGTCAAGCTGATATTTCTGATTTTCTCATAGGATCCAGTCTGGTATAACAGCGAATAATGGGAATGAGGGAAGAATAAACACTGAAACACAAAAATGCATGCAGGGTTAAGATTCTTACCATAATGATAGTGAAAGGATGGAAGGAAGAGGTCAGTGTCACTCTCGCCACTTCCACTGCCTTCGCTAGCAAAAAACGGATCCACTAAAGAAGCACACAGTAGCCAGACAGGAGCACACAGGATTCATACCAGAAATAACAGGAATCACACATAGTACATATTAAAATCAAACTGAATATTCCATAATCATGCCCAAACAGCATGAATGGAGCCCAAAGGAGACATTGCATGCGGAGACAGTGAAAGGAAAATCACGAAGGTAAAAGAGAGGACACAGAATCAATCTGTAAAGCAAGTTTTTAACTGACACAAGTTTTCTTACCTCCTCCATTTGGATTATACAGCTCCACTCTGAAGACTTTGTCCAACTCTGGCACCAAGTTGTCTATAATAGTCACATTGATGTACTTAAATCTTTCTCCAGACAAGAAGTCTAGAAATCCCTCTGTGTCCTGTCAGAAAATGGTAAGGAATTGTGCCATTTTAATATACAAAGGAATTTCAGTAGGCAGTCTTGGTAATGGAAAATGACTCTTTGTTGGACTGTTTAATAGAGCAAAGACTAACAATGTACACACTATTGTTCAAAAGTTAAAGGTGCAGTATGTAATATTTTCTGTCCGCTAGAGGTCGCTAGAGGCCTATTCAAAACAAAGGCGTAGCTTGATGATGCCAAGTTTGAGAGTGGAATCTTGGGACATGTGGTCTTCACCTCAACGGCCAGTGGAAAAGAATTGGGATAGGACTCGGGAAGAAATCAATGTTCAAAAAACAATGTTCATGGATGCGATTATTAGCGTTACTGTAGTATGAAGCAGAGCAGGACCGAGTATTGTGGGAGCTGAACGAGGCCGCTGGAGCGATTACGCAACACACGCCGCGAGCAGTGGAACTTTTATTATGCCGCAGTCGCCGGCGCTGCTTCCGCTTTTCCGGTCATGAGTATGAGGTAACGCAGCTCTGTTTATCATATTAGATACATTTGAGTGTGTTGAAAATGATGTTATAACGTCACTCTGTGCGTTCTGCTGTGAGACACTGTTGCACACTGCAGTAAGATAGATCAATTTTAGAATATCATATTAATAAATGCTGGATGGCTCGTGTTGATAAATGGCATGCAATTAATTTTAAAACGTATTGTAAGATGGAGAAAATTCTGTATTACTGTTACTAAAAATAAAGCTGCATCTGATTGTGCTATGTTAGCTACTTGACAAAATAGTGTTTTTCTCTGAGGCATGGTAAAGCATGGTACTCACAAAAAAAATCAAGAAAATTAGATTTAAACAATAAGACTAAACCTGTTAAGCTATATCAATAAATCGTTTTCTGTCTGTAAATATATCAAAACAGTTGTTCCCTTGCCTATTAAAACATGTAAATATAAAAGCATCTTTGGTGTTTCCATGGTTTCTACAAAATAAAACCGGAAACCGAGGGTAACGCGGGTATGACGCAAATGACAGGTGACTCCTCACACGTCCTGGAGCCTTGATTTCTAACGATTTACAAATAGTTGCAAACATTTGGGATATTGTAAGTACTCAAGTGAACAAAATATATAACACTGGCCTAGTGGTTTTTGGATATTTTACTGCAAAATTCTTACATATTGCACCTTTAAGATTCTTTATTGTCTTTAAGAAGTCTTTTAATCTCAACAAGGCTGCATTTATTTGATCAAAAATACAGTAAAAACTGTAATATTTTAAAATAGTATTACAAACTGTTTTTTTTATTTTAATACATTTTAAAGTGTAATTGTAATCCTGTGATTGTAAAGCTTAATTTTCAGCAGTCTGAATTTTCTTACACCGTCTTCAGTGTCACATGATCCTTCAGAAATCATTCTAATATGCTGATTTGGTGCTCAAGAAACATTTCTTATTATTATCAATGTTGAAAACACTTTTCTTGTGGAAACCATGATGCATTTTCATTTTCAAGATTCTCTGATGAATAGAAAGTTCAAAAGAGCAGCATTTATTTAAAATAGAATTATTTTTAAACATTATAAATGTCTTTACGGTCACTTTTGATTCTGAAGATAAGTATAAAGTATAAAAAAAAGTTGCTGATACCTCATAGTCCTCTGAACCAGCAGCTGTGAATGGAGATGTACGATAGCCCACCATCACCCTTCCCAGCAGTCCTTGTGCTCTGGCCACCAGCAGACTGACCACACCAGCCTCCTCTTGAACAGTTACATGCGCCTCCTCCAGTGAGGGTCTGATCATGCCCATGGGCACTGGGGTAGTTTGAAACTGCAGCAGGCCTTATTATAATAATAAGCAGTCATTTATGATATGCATAAATGGAAGAATATAGCTAAAATGCTACTATATACGATATATAGTTCAGTCATGAAACTCTAGATGGCGTAGGCTGATAGGTCCTTCATGCAAGCTGATGATAATTACAGCATTAACTACTTGGCATAAGCTGACTGGTCCATGTCAGTTCTGCAGCCAATGAGCTTGTTGCTCACACATTTAAATGGCTGGTTACATTCACTATAGCAGTTTGCAGCGCACTTCAGATTTCCTCTAAAACCCTCCACCTTCCCCAGCTCCACCTGTATAGATCTGCTATGGGTTACTGATAATATGCTATTTGTGCAGCAGCACTATATCTTACTCGCAGCAGTGTATCAGCATATGTATTGGCAGTAGCAAGTTCCTGTACTCAATAATCAGCAGCAATAATCTACAACAACAGCAATAATCTACAGCAGCAGGAATTCAGCAGCAGCATAGCAGATCTATTCTGCCAAGACCAAAAACATTAACATTGTCATATCCATTACCATGCTAAAAGTCTTCCGAGAGTTGTCATGATTGAAATATGTGTGTGTTTGTGTGTGTGTGTGTGTGTATACCAATGTACCATATGGATGATCGCTGGCTTTGACAGTAATATTATTGATGGCATTGTTTGGGTCAACGCTGGCTCCACTGGTGGGAGTGGAACCTGGTTTCCCATCACCTGATTCAGCCGACACCAGCTTAACCCGGAAGTGCTCATCGACTTCAGGCAGGTCATCATTTAGAACCAGCAGGTTTAAAACCTGTGAGACATCAAATATGAAGACAATTATGTGTGAGACTTTGCTGTCAATGCATTTACATTGTCAGTTAAACATAAGTGACTAAAACCACCACTAGATGGAGCCATATATTAACAATTTGGATCAACATTCACAAATATCTATTCTCAGATCTGTGGAAAGCTGGAGAGCTGCAGGTGTATCAGAATTTCCTAATGATATATCAACTGCATTGATTAACAAAAACATTTTTGCTTTCATTTTCTAATTTTGATGATGATGACGATATTTCTTTTTAATTGATACTACATAGTTACTGGTGGTTAATGTATATTTGTATTTTCAATATAATATTATACACAATTGTCATTTGAACAGATGTAGCCCAGGCATTACGCATCAATAATACAATTACAATGTTAATTAGTGATCCTGTGGTAATTACTGCTTGACAGGTCAATCCTGTTACCTCAGAGCGCTGGCCCGGCAGGAAATGGATGGAGCCTGTAGAATTGGCAAAGTCGGAGGTATTTGACAAGTCTGCGGGAGAATCAACCTGAGTAATGGTGTAGCTTACATAGACATGGTCCAGAGCACCACGTGTGCGCTCCACTACACAGGAGATCATAGAGCCCTCCTCAGATATCTGATAAAGAAAGGATAAAGGTCATTGTAAGCTAAGTACAGCAGAACAAAATGAACTCCAGGACCTTTTAACAGAATTATTTTAACCATTCAAAAAATGAATTAGTTGTTGTTAGGTTAAAATGATATAAACTCGGACTGAGAACTCAATTTTGACAGCATAAACTGGTAATTCAGCGTAACCTTGAGTTCATTAAACATTGTACAAGAATTTACATTTCACTTAAGTCGCTAAATGTTCGCATTCCTTGTTCAGCTTAGCCATGTTTCTATTTGTTGAGCGCATAAGAGAAAGCACATGCTACTATGTCTCTTCTGTCACTAATTGAGAGGTCTTCCTCTAAAGGAATTCACTGACCATCTGTCTTATTAATCGAACAAGCCATTGGAGATGCCATGCATCCAATCTCCTTAAAGAGAAGAATGCACGCGCCATCCATCCAGGCGTGAAGATAAATTAAATATACATGAAGACATGGTCTCACAACTAGGGGTCATGTTACGTGCTTTCGGAGGGGAGGTAAACCAAACACTGACAATGAAGCAACTTGGGTACTTAATCAAATAATACAGTTAGATGTTAACTCATTAGACCTTAATTGTGCTGGTCAGAAGCCTATCTGTTTAGCCACATTACAGATTTCTCATTGAATGTCACCGTTGGATGTCTATGTTTTTCAGAATTAGTTAGTGTGTTCATTATATTATATTATATTATATTATATTATGACCATAAATTAGCTGGATAATGATATGAAAGACTTATTTTTCACTTACATCTGGTATACAGGTACCGGTAAAGCCAAAAAGTCCATTGGCATTATCACTCTTCATGACTCTGAGAATGGCGGTAGGTCTGGGCATTGGCAGACGGGCTCCACCTTGAACAGCCACCAGCTGTAGGTAGAAAACCTCCTCACCCTCCTCTTCTTGATCGTCCCGTACTTCAACTAAAAACGACTTCAGTTTCTCCTCCTGTCTATATGTCAGGTACCCCGACACGTTGTGGAGGTCAGTCTTGGCTGGTTGGTTGTGTAGCTCGTGAATCTCAGAGCGGTTGAGCCAGCTGGAGTACAGCCGGAGGTCTTGTAGAAGACCAGTGAAGCGCTGTTCACCATCTGGGTTGGAACCGATCCTAATAGGTGCAGAATCTGAGAAACGGAGGAAGTTAAATGTAAGGAGTTAGTATGGGTGGTGTGGCTTTGTGGGTAAAGATCTAGGCTTGCAACCAGAATGGTTTGTTTAAACCCCAGAATATCTTGTGCTTGAATGTTACCAGGTTGCTTCAGGTGGGTGGATTCCTGAAGATGCTTGTCACAGACTATGATGCTAAAGGGCTGTTGGTGTTAATATGTGGTAGCTAAGGTGTTCTGAGTGCTAGGTAACTGCTTACAGGTCAAAGTCAAAAAAGTTTGGTCCCTAAATATGGCTCAGGGTTCTACTTTAAAGTAAGTCTGACTGACTTTTTCTTTTTTCATTTTAAAAGGCAAAAATCATAAGTTTGTTTACTCATTAGTACTTAGACACCTTTCCTCAATAAGAAATGTAATAAGTAAAAAAATAATAATAATAAAATAAGAACAATTACCACAGTGAAATTAAAATATAAAATTAAAGTACATTTTAGTCATCAATTGTGCTTCTCACTGACCATGATTCTAAGGTGCTGTTGGTGGTTGCCAGAGTGCTTATATGTAAGATATTCTGAGTGGTTTTAGGGTGTTTCTATGCAGCGGTGTGTTACTTAAACTACTTGCAGCGGTAGTTTAATACTTAAGAAGGTTAGGATGAGCAGTACACATCACTAATATGAATGCATGAACCAAACTAAATCATGCAGCATCATAAATGCACATAACCTATGTTGCAGGATTTAAAAAGAACATGCCAAGGAACAGCACTGTATTTAAAGCAGTGTATTCAAGCAAACACAGTCTCTGGCCCAGCTAACAATACATAGTGAAATGTGTCCCTTCCAATCACCATTGGCATAGCCGTCCTACTGGGCTGAGATAATTCATTATATAATCAGATGGTTAAGAGGAACACTTTCTATGATGTGACAGCGGTGAAATTGGAATAAAAAGGGTAGAGTTCATCCTTATTGGTTACACCAGCATCAAGCAGTAACCTCCTGACCACCAGAGAGACATTCAAAGGCACACAACTGTACAAATTGAGGAAATACGCTTCATGGAGCCCAAACAAGAACGTTGGACAAAGGCCGTAATCACCGGTTAAGCTAACAATCCGAGACGATCTCAGATTTCCTCGCAGTTTATGTGTACATTCACTTGACTGACGATGGCATAAGAGATGTCAAGAAAGTCTTAGTGGGGGCTCTTTTGTTTTCAGTTATGCCAGCTGCCTTTATGTGCTGTTAACAATGTCCAGAAGTGGCCCAGCGTTCAGTCAAGCATATCTTCCTGTGAAACACTAAACAATGGCAGAAGACTCTCACAACAGGCTCTTACCAGATATGGGCCACAAGAGTGGATGGATCTCATTGCTTGACCAACACAAGCATGAGGAATTTCTCTTTGAGAGGAACTCTGAATGAAGTAAATATGGCAGAGGTGGTTTCCTAATTTGTAATAAATAAATAAATAATTACAATTTTTACTCACCATTTATAATGGCTTCTCCTTTTAGACTCTTAATCCCCCCAGGGATTGGGCTCCCATCCAGATAAAACTCAATGATTCCATCTTCCACAGCAATGATGATATGAACCCAGGTGTTATCCTCTACAAATTTAGTTGAAGTAGCTCGTGCCACCTGTGTGCTGTTAGATCCTATGGTTGTGTAATGAAGCATAATGGTAACGTGGGACTCATTGGTCTGGACCTGAACTCCATAATATATAGTTCCATTCCCATTGCCTTTAGAAACAATAAACCCATCTGTATTGGGCCTGGGCATCAGCCAGACTGACAGAGTGAAGTTAGCCAGGTTCTGTGGAACCTGCAGATGGGTTTCTGGAGTGATGGACCCATAAGCTCCTGGAAGTCCAGAAAAGAAGAATGCATCGGTGCCTGCATGGCGTCTCCTGGCATGTGGCCGGAGCTCTACAGCCTGAGGAAATGAGGCCATCAATATCAGGTCTTCCATGGGCGGCAGACCATGTGGAAAAGATCCTGACAGGATTTCCCAGGCCACACGCACATCTCCGAAGGTGCCTTGCTGTCGAAGTATGGTGAAGGATGTGACATCCAACATGTCACTGACTGATAAGACATCCTCTGCTACCTCACGCTCCAGGCTCTCAGGGGCAATAGCGAAAACTCCAAATGGGTCGTCATTGAAGGGAATGAGAACAGATGCATTGAGGTCTTTCTTTGCCAGTTTTCCACCTTCACCAGGATAGCCACCTACAGACAACATTGTTTGATGTTGGTCACCAGCATTAGGTATACTCTGCATGCTGGGATGCTGGTTTTCTGGTTGAACCAGCTGCACTAGCTCAGTTTTCCTTAAAGGGTTAGTTCACCCAAAAATGAAAATTCTGTTTTCATGCACGTTGGAGATTAATATTTTGTAAATAAAGTGTTAAATTATGTTTTTTGAGCTAACAAAGCACTTGTGACGCTTCATAAAATTGAAGTTAAACCACTGGAGTCACATGGATTATTTTTATGATGTCTTTACTACCTTTCTGGGGCTTGAAAGTTGGTAGTTGCGTAGGCTGTCAATGGAGGGACAGAAAGCTCTCCGATTTCATTTTAAAAAGATAATCAATGACAGAATTTTTTGGGTGAACTAACCCTTTAAGAATAGCATAACTATGCTGGTCCACCAGCAAGACCAGTACTATACCAGCTCTAACCAGCATAAACCAGCCTGGACCAACATGGAATTCATGCTGGTTTATGCTGGAGTTTTCAGCAGGGATGTAACTGATGTAATATATTAGCACAAACTTAAAACTTAAAAACCTCATGCAGCAAGTGCATTAGGCAGGACTTTTCAAAAGGATCATCCCAACTTTTTAAAATAACTGACAGGTTTTTGTTATGTTAATTAGTTAGTTACGTCACAGTCTTGAACCACATTATGCTACTTAGTTTCCTGAGAGTCTGTGGTTTAAGACTTTCATGTAACTAAAACCAGTTATTTGTATTATTCGTATTATGAGGAGGGACATTCTCAATCTAGAGAGCATTTAATTGGACAAAAATATGTGTAGTGCAGGATAAGTCATCAATATTTTTGGTCCATTTGATTCTATAAGAGAAAGACTGTAGACTAGCATATAGATTGCTTTTTATGAGTGACATCAAGACAATGACTTTACCTGAGACATTCATAAGTCTGAGCTCATAAAACTCATTAAACTCTGGGAGCTTGTCAGAGATGGCTTCAAGAACAATAGGTTTTGTCTTCTCCCCTGTGCGAAATATTATAGAACCAGATGTGTTCAGAAACTCCTGGTGAGGTTCAAGGGGGGTGTCATTGGCAAACAGCTGCCAGTATATTGTGACATTGCCAAAGTGTCCTCTGTCTCGAAGAACACTGGAGACACAAAAATGGAAACATAAGTTCACAGAGAGTAGAGCATGATTGCTTCTATTCTAATACTAAAAGACAACATTGATTTACTTAAATCAAAATCAATCTGTGCTGTTAAATTTACATCTAGTTCAACTGTATATTAGAGGCTGTAGAGAACTGGAGACTCACTAAAAGTTATTGCTTCTTCCCTCCTCCACTGGTTTCTGAGTGGAATCCAGAGAGAATATTCCATTGGCATCATCATTAGCCTCAATCACCACTGTAGCAGTGTGACGACCATATACCACTGCATCACCTGGTAAGATCCATATACAAACACACATGAATATAGGATGCAAGTACACTATTACTCTTATACTTTCTTATATTTATAGGCAGCAAGGCAACTCTTTTTCCTTACGCATTAGCAGGGCAAGTCATTAAAAATGTATTTTTTTTTTTTTAAAGTAATTTATTATGATCAGTCTATATGAGACACTGTTGTAATTGGTACAAGCTAACCACATCAATCATATTAAACTCAAAACTCTTCATATCATAATAATGCCCAACATGCATCTGAACACGGTCCCTCAGGCAAGTGGTAAAACCTCCAGAGAGAAAGCTCTGGGTGAGTTTGTTTTGTGATGCGTGATGAGTTCTTTAATTAACTTTATACAGTCACCCAACCCTTTTCCTTCAATGTGCGTGTGTGTGTGTGTGTGTGTGCCACAATACAGGGATTAGAGAGGGCTTTTGAGAGTCAAGGCCAATCAACAGTGCTTTGTGTGAATCAAAACAAATGTTTAATGGGGTGTATTTATTAGCTCTGCAGAACAGTTGAAGAGTTGAGGATTTGTCTCTCAGAGTGGGAATTTAATGAAGCTAATTGGGTAATATAGACAGTGCACTTAAAACATGGAGATTTGTAGGACTGGCACCCAAAATAATGCATCACAAACCAAATGTCAACTCAAGTTGAAAGGGACCAAACGTTTGTAACATAGAATGCACTGGATATCTGTTTAATTAAAACTTAATGCAGAGGATGTGACAAACCCGTGGCGTTGAAGAGAACTATGTAGAATGGTTCATCTGTCTCTGGTAGGTCATCCTCTACCACAGCGACCGATATGTTCTTCATCCATTCTCCATAATCAAAGACCAACATTGAAACGTTACTCAGTGGAGTGAAGTCACCTGGTGATGTGTCACCGTACTCAAAACGATACTTCACTGTGGAGATAAAATTAGCCAGACCAGCTCGCAGAATGGTGAAATTGGCCATGCCCCCTTCTTGTACTCTCTGAACCACAGGCTCTAGAAAACACATTACAAACAAGAACAAAATGGCATTTTATATTGATACAGTGAGCAAATATAACATACCACATCAATGACCAGGATTGGGTCTATTATGGAAGACCGTTTCCACCTCGGAGTGTATATATATATATATATATATATATAAAAAATACAGTTTAAAAGTTTAAGCTCGGTAAGACTTTTTTTTTTTTTTTTTAGTTTTTGAAAGAAGTTTCTTATGCTCACCAAAGAGAGTAATATTGTGAAATAATATTATAATTTAACTGTTGGATAAATAACTTTTTTTAATGTATTTTAAAATGTAATTTGTAAATTAATTCTCCAGTCTTCAGTGTCACATTATCCTTTAGAAATCATTCTAATATGCTGATTTGGTGCTCAAAAAACATTTCTTACTATTATAAATGTTGAAACTTGTTGTGCTGTTTATTACTTTTTGTGGAAACTGTAATACATTTTTTCTTTGGTGAATACAAGAAAAAAAGTTTTGAATGGATAGTTCACCCAAAATGAAAATTATCCCATAATTTACTCACCTTCAAGCCGTCCTGTATACATCTTTTTTTCTTTCGGCCAAACACAATCAGAGTTATATTAAAAAATATCCTGGCTCTTCCAAGCTTTATAATGGGAGTGAAGGGTAAAATATTTTGAAGCTCAAAAAAAAAAAAAAATGCATCAATCCATCATAAAAGTAATCCATACAGCTCCAGGTGGTTAATAAAGGCCGTCTGAAGCAAAGCTATGTGTTTTTGTAGGAAAAATATCCATATTTATGACTTTATGAACTATAATAACTGGCTTCTGGTAACAGCTGTACATGAGTCTAGTTCCGGTCGAAGAGTGACCTCTAACCTGACACAAGACATACTGAAGAACATGGAAGCGCAGAAGATAAAGCAAAACAAAGCACCAGTCACAAATTAGAAGTTTAAAACAATAATTTTTTTAAGAGAAATTTTGAAGGAGCTTGAGTTTGTTGCCCAGCCTTATTTGTTTGAACCACGAGAGGAGTCTAGACTCACCTAAGCTTACAGTATGCTACTCCTACATCTTACATCATTCGCCAGAACTTGACTCTCTCATGAATGCGTGGACGGCCGTTACCGGAAGCTAGTGATTACAGTTTATAAAGTTATAATTATGGATATTTTTCTTACATCGCTTCACTTCAGAAGGCCATTAGTAACCCCCTGGAGCCGTATGGATTACTTTTATGATGTATGGATGCGCTTTTTTGGGCTTCAAAAAATGGCACCATTCACTCCTATTATAAAGCTTGGAAGATCCTGGATATTTTTGTAATATAACCCTGATTGTGTTTGGCTGAAAAAAAATAAAGTCATATACATCTAGGATGGCTTGAGGGTGAGTAAATTTTGGGATAATTTTCATTTTTGGGTGAACTACCCCTTTAATGCATCCTTGCTAAATAAAAGTATGCATTTGTTTATATACTGTATTTAAACGTCTCACAATTGTTGCTTTATTTCACACAATATGAATTTACATGCCACAATGTGACTTTATTACTTATTTTAAACTTTATCTCACATTTTTTATTTATTTATTTTTTTAACTCTGAGTGCCCTGCTGAAAAGTCCAGCATAAAACCAGCAGGAATTCCATGTTGGTCCAGGCAGGTTTATGATGGTTGAATCTGGTATAGTGTTGGTCTAGCTGGTGGACCAGCATAATCATTCTGTTCTCAAGCAAAACTGAGCTAGTGTCTCTGCTCTACTAGCACTCCCGCTTCCAGCGCTGGTGACCAGAAAACCAGCAACCAAAACATACCTTATGTGGTGAGCAGCAATGCTGTATTTTTCAGCAGGGGGCTCATGTGTAACCTTTTTGTCTTCAAATAAATATTTACATTATAATGAATCCCAAACATACCGGCAAAATATATTGGATCATCATTCTCACGAATGCTTAACTTTGCACTGAGATTGCTTCCTAGTCTTGCTCCACCCGTTGTATTCAGAAGGGTGATGGTGAAATTTTCAATTTTCTCTGGGATCTGCATTAAACAAATGATCAATTTGTAATATAAATATGGTTGTCCTCAGTAAACAGTATTATCGACAACTGCTGAAGCTTACCTCATCTGGCACAGAAAATAGAGTCAGGTTCTTCAGGTACTCCCCTTCAACAAAGATGATCTCACCCTGCACAGGGTTAATGTCTCCTGAATGTGTTGGCTCAAGAATCCACAAGACTGACACGTTCCCAAACCTACCCCTGCTTCTCCCAATGGGGTAGGATGCTATCAGAGATCATAATAAGATGTTATTTTAAAATGACAAAAAACTGAAACTAAAAGATAAGAAAGTAAAGTGACCCAAAGCTGTAGCTTAAAGATCTCTGTACCTGACTGAACATCCATGGCTTTACTCTCATTGATGGTGAAGTCTAGGCCAGGTTGAATGAACTCAATGACCCCAAATGGGTCATCACTTTTACGCACGGTAATGTTGACCTGCCTTCGGTTACCAAGGCGACTAGCTGGCGTGCTGTGGCTGCTAAGGACCACTGAGAATGTCTCATCTAGCTGAAGACAAAACAGACAAAAATATGTGAAGTGTTAAAGTATCTTAACATTAAGGGAAATGTAAGGAAGTTTGTAGATCATCTTACGTAACACAAGGTCAGTTATATTATTATGATAAACATTAGTCACCACTAATCATTAGTCCTGAAGACTTACCTCTGGTATCCCATCAGGCTTGGCTACTAGGGCCACCATCACTTCCCTCTCCCCTGGCTGGAACTCTAGGATCCCCGTGGCACCATAAAACTGAGCATTTCCAGAAGGAATCACCATATATCTTATGAGTTGGTTGAGTAACTGGCCCTGTTCTCTGATCACCCTCAGTTCAACTGTCTCCCCCTCCTGCACAGCCAACAAATCATCCGATCAAGTTACATTTGTGTGTAGTTTTCAAGTAATCACAAAAAAAAAAAAAAAAGGTAAATAAAAGTTAGGATCAAAATTATAGTTGAATAATACAATTAGTAGATATACAGGTACATGACAAGAAATATGCCTCTTTCGGAAACTGACATGCAATGTTACATGCTAAACTCCATCTGAAACTATTTTGAATTTTGCTATTATATAGTAAGTGTTGAGTGGCTGAGTGGGTGGTGAGTAGGTGGTTGGATGAGTGAGTGAGTATTTCAAATATAATCCCCTCCTATTTCAGTGCATTTACCATCAAAGCTCAGTCACCCTTGTCTGATCACAGCCAGATCAATGTTTCCATTAAGGGTGAAAACATCAAATCAACAGAAATACATAAAAAGCCAATTCATCTATATAAACTTAACACATCATATTGATGGACTCATAGCACTGCTGAAACATATATTAACGTGTTAAACTCAAATGAAATAGTAAATTCCATAACATTGTTTAGCAATTCAACATTTGATAATAATCGGAAGGGAATTGATTTAGCAATTAAACATATTAACGACATTTTTGACAATATGGCAAAAAACGCTCATTTAAATAAAATGACACCATGTAAACACAAAAAAAGCACTAAACAAAAACCTTCTGAACAATGGTTTGACCATGACTGTAAAACAATTAGACAAGAGCTACGATTAATTTCAAATTAAAAACACAAAGATCCAGTCAACACTAAGTTGTGCTTAAAACACTCAGAACTTCTGAAACAATACAAAAACACACTAAGACAGAAGAAACTGGATTATTATAACAACATGCTTCAAAAGATTGAAAACACAATTGATCAGGGCCAGTTCTGGAGCATGTGGAACAGTTTGAACACTACAAAGCCACAAGAACCAGCCATACAAGATGGTCAAATTTGGAAAGATTATTTTGAGAACCTCTATAGCCATCAAACTGACCCTTTAAATAATCTCAACCAATTAAAAGTCCTTGAAAAAACGCTCTTGAGTCATGCATCAAAAACAACCAAAATCCACTAGATTATCCAATAACCCAACAAGAACTTAGTGGAAAGCTGAAATCTCTCAAATCTAATAAATCATGTGGCCCTGACAAAATAAAAAATGAGATGCTAAAAAAACAGCTCTCCTGAACTTCAGAATGCATTGCTCAAACTCTTTAACTTGGTTCTGAGTTCAGGTGTTTTTCCAGAGGTCTGGAATACAGGGCTCATTTCTCCGATCTTTAAAAGTGGAGACAAAACAGACCCTAATAACTACAGAGGAATCTGCGTAACCAGTAATTTAGGAAAAGTATTTTGTTCTATAATTAACTCTCGGATTTCAGCAGCACAATGTCATCAGCAAAACTCAAATTGGCTTCCTCCCTAAACATCGAACCACTGATCATATTCACACACTACACACATTAATAAACAAACATGTACACCAAAAGAAAGACAGAAAAAATATTTGCATGCTTCGTAGATTTCAAGAAAGCTTTTGACTCCATTTGGCATAAAGGATTGTTTTATAAAATCATTCAAAGTGGTATTGGGGGTAAAATATACGACTTAATTAAAAACATGTATAACCAAAATAAATGTGCAGTAAAAATTGGTCAACAGAGAACAGAATATTTTTCCCAAGAGCGAGGGGTCAGACATGGCTGCTGCCTCAGCCCAACTTTATTTAACATTTATATTAATGAATTGGCAGATCTACTGGACCAATCAGAGAGTCCAGGACTACAACTATTTGACACAGAAGTCAAATATTTACTGTATGCAGACGACTTACTAATTCTATCTAAAATGGCGGAAGGTCTCCAGAACAACCTAGACATTTTAACTAAATACTGCCATGACTGGGCCTTAGAAGTCAACATCCAAAAAACTAAGATTATGACATTTCAGAAAAAAAACAGAAATCTGGAACATAAACATGCATTTACTGTAAACAACACCAGTCTTTACAATATAATTATCTTGGTTTGGTTTTAACACACACTGGAAATTTCAATTTGGCTATTAAAACATTACTTATAAAAGCCCGCAGAGCAATGCATGCTATACAAACTAAATTATTCAAAATAAACATTCCAATCAGAATTTGGACAAGCACTTTTGATAGTGTGATACTGCCTATTGCCTTATATGGAAGTGAGGTCTGGGGTCCAATGAGTAACTACAGCCATAAGGTTTGGGACAAACATCCTTTAGAAGGTAGAGTTCTGTAGAAGCATCCTTCATGTCCACAGAAACACATCTAATAATGCCTGTAGGGCGGAACTAGGCCGTCTTCCCCTAAATTTAATTATTAAAAAAAGTGCTTTAAAGTTCTGGATACACTTAAAATCTAGTCCTGAAGACACTCTTCATTTTAAAGCACTAAAAACACAAGAACTGAGTGCTCAGAAAAGTCATCTTTGTGCAATGGTGTCAGAACTGACAAACAAAACGTTCAAAATCACTGCCCCTGAAAACCCTGCAAGAATTAAAGAAATTATGAGTAAAGAGAAAGAGACATACATGCAGCATTGGAAAGAACAAACCAAAGAGCAAAGTCGTCTCCAGTCTTATCTTAGACTAAACAGAGAGTACAGTCTGGCTGAATATCTCACCTCAGTCAGGAATACAACACACAGGAATTTATTAACCAAGTACAGACTTAGTGACCACCAGCTGGCCATAGAAAGAGGGCGACAAAGGAAGACATGGTTACTTAAAGAAGAGCGAGTCTGTAATGAATGTAGATCAGGGGCAGTTGAGCCGGAGGCACACTTCCTCCTCCACTGTGTTAAATACACAACCCCAGAGAGTCACTGTACTGTCAAATACAGCATATTATCCCTGAGTTCCAGTCACTCCATGAAACTGACAAACTGAAAATATTACTTGGTGAAGGACCTTCTTCCTCTTTAGTAGCACACCATATTTATAATTGCCACAAACTAAGAGGTACTGAGTGAACACATCCATATTATAATACTATTAATATGTGTGTGTGTATATATATATATATATATATATATATATATATATATATATATATATATATATATATATTTATTTATTTATTTATATATATATGAGAATGCATTTTATATATGTTCTTGTTTGTATGTTTGTTTGTTTGTTTTTGTTTTGCAATGCTTTGGCAATATGTACCTAAATATGTCATGCCAAAAAAAGCAATATGAATTGAATTGAATTGAATTGAGTGAGTGAGTGAGTGAGTGAGTGAGTGAGGGTGTGGATGAGTGAGTGAGTAAGTGAGTGAGTGAGTGAGTGAGGGGTGGATGAGTGAGTGAGTGAGTGAGTGAATAAGGGGGTGGATGAGTGAGTGAGAGGGTGGATGAGTGAGTGAGTGAGTGAATGAGTGAGGGGTGGAGGAGTGAGGAGTGAGTGAGTGAGTGAGAGGGTGGATGAGTGAGTGAGTGAGTGAGTGAATGTGGGTGGGTGGATGAGTGAGTGAGTAAGTGAGTGAGTGTGGGTGGGTGGATGAGTGAGTGAGTGAGTGAGTGAGTGAGTGGGGGAGGGAGAGTGAATGGGGGTAAGTGAGGGGAGGCAGGGTGAGTGAGTGAACTCTAGGATCCCCATGGCACCATAAAACTGGAGCATTTCCAGAAGGAATCACTGTATATCTTATGAGTTGGTTGAGTAACTGGCCCTGTTCTCTGATCACCCTCAGTTGAGTGAGTAAGTGAGTGGGTGAGTGAGTGAGTGAATGAGTGGGTGGGTGAGTGAGTGAGTGGGTGAGTGGGTGAGTGAGTGAGTGAGTGAGTGAGTGGGTGAGTGAGTGAGTGAGTGAGTGAGTGAGTGAGTGGGTGGGTGGGTGAGTGAGTGAGTGGGTGGGTGGTTGAGTGAGTGAGTGAATGAGTGAGTGGGTGGGTGGGTGAGTGAGTGAGTGAATGAGTGGGTGGGAGGATGGATGTGTGAGTGAATGAGTGAGTGGGTGGGTGGGTGAGTGAGTGAGTGAATGAGTGGGTGGGAGGATGGATGTGTGAGTGAGTGAGTGAGTGAGTGAGTGAGTGAGTGAGTGAGTGGGTGAGTGGGTGAGTCGGTGAGTGAGTGGGTGAGTGGGTGAGTGGATGAATGAATCAAATAAATGAATTAATTAATTAATCGATGAATGAATCAATGAATGCCTTACATTGATCAACCAAGGTCCTTTAGAGACTTGTGAAAACTCGAATATTCCTCCAGGGTCATCGTTCTCCAAAATGACAATTTCTCGGCTGGTGAAACCTGGTTTCAGGATCTGATTGTCCACATTCGTCCTGTATAACAATATGGTGATAATCAGTGACACTGTAATGTAATATTATTATAAAGCTGAAAAAATGTACTGTAATATATTATGCATTTTATGTGTCTTATAAATATGCCCATACTGCTTAAAACAGAACATGATTGTGCATTATAATATACCATACTGTAACAAAATTTTTGCCAGACTTGTATTTTGGATATGTATGAGTGTGTTCACTGGAATTTGAATGTGTCTTAAATATACTTGACCTAAGGCCTCTTGGTTATGCTGATTTGACAAGTCATGTTTTAGAGTAACCCACTATCTTCCCTCCTCAGCGGGGGTCTGAGCTTGGCTTGGTCTGAGCACTGAAGGCTCCAGATAATTAGTAAAATGGCTGACAAAGAGCTTGCAGGAGAAGTGTTCCAAACAAACGCATTCAGAGGATGTGCTGCATGCATACAAACACCGATGTTTTTACAGGACAGAATAAAGGAACTTGGTAAATGAGGTGCTAAATGAGTACAAGCAGCGTTTGCCTGCATCCAAGTGCAGTAACCCCCAACATATACAAACACACTCTTGCTATTCATTTCACACACCCAAATAAAAGAGACATCCCCCATCGAAACATTAAGACAAAGCCCTGAAAGTTCAGAGTGGATACTTTTCCACATAAAGAGTTGATTCACAGCACACAATAAGGCACAGTCTGTCTAGTACACACTTACCCAAAGTACACTACAAAACGAGCGGTTTCTACCCTACGAAAGAAAAGTGGGGGTGGACAAAGACAGTACCGGCACAATGAGTACAAAATAAACAAACACTTTGATTAAATTAAAACTGCACATACTATATGTGTGTAGCCTATAGTGGATCCAAAAAGTATTTTGACATATAAATCACACCTTAAAATGTCTAGATGTCATTATGACAAGTAAAACAGACCTGTCTAATGTAAGAATGACGGTCTCATTGATCTCTGGGATGTTGTCAGCATTTACACTGATGTTAATCGCTGCTTCACTTTGTCCTGAGAGGAACATGACTGATCCAGTGAAAGGTGAAATGTCACCCTCAGTGACATCATCTCTGTTCTCGCCAGTGGGCCGCAGACTCCAGAAGACCACTGCCTGACCATCAGTCCCATCTCGCCTCAGCTGAAGAGTTATCTAAAATCAGAGAGAATACTTTTTTCCATATTTTCTCCATCCAAGTATACAGTAGGGTCAAAAAGTCTGAGACCACATCAAAAATCTGTGATTTTATTTCTGCATTAAAACAGAATTTTGAAAAATTGTAAAAAAATAAATAAATAAATGTTGTCCATGAGAGTCTTGTATACCAAGCTGGTGTTTGAAGCTTCTGGTTCCAGCGCCACCACTGTCTGATTACTGGTAAAGCCAATCTCTCCGTTAGCAATATCAGGTGTGATGATCAGGGAGATGTTCAAAGCTCCTCCAAAACGAGGACTCACAGATGGGATTGGTGGGGTGATGTTCTCCAACTGGACACTGTCCAACTAAGGAGAGACCAGAAACTTATTTTAGTAAATGTAATTAATTATTTTTTTTTAAATGAATTAAAAAATATATATAATAATAATTTGAATTTGAATTAATTTTTGCAACAAATGTCAATTGTAAATGTTTAATTCTCTTGGAGTGTCATACTGTATGAATAACCTGTCAAACAAGCACTTCACATGCTTGGTCATCCTCTTCTGAGATGCTATGAGAGCATTTTTTTCTCTCTTTCAAGGGCTCATGTATTGCTTCTCTGCATAATCAGCAAGTCAACACTAATTCCAAGGCAACAAGCCAGAAGCCACACTACTGTTAAAAAGTTTTGTCTGTAAGATTTTTTTTAAAGGTTTTTGAAAGAAGTCTCTTATGCTCACCAAGGCTGCATTTATTTGATCAAAAATACAGTAAAACATTCATATTTTGAGATTGCAATTTAACTTTTTAGTATTAAAAGTTATAGTATTAAAGTATTAAAATGTAACTGTTTTATATATTTTAAATGAAATATTATCCTGTGGTGGCAAGGCTGAAGTTGCAGCAGCCATTACTTCACTTCAGTGCCACATGATCCTTCAGCAATCAAATCAGTAGTGCACATCCTAACAATATTGCTAATTAATGAACAACATACAGTTGATGCTTTTAGGTACTGGGCTTAAATTATTAAGAAACACATGAAAGAAGCTTCACAGAGAAACTTTAATTTACTTTAAACAATTCAAATAAATAAATAAACAGCCTCATAATTAAAGTAATTTATATTTATACAGATGCTTTTAACCACAAAGAATTCAAGCTATACATTTTAACAGTATATGCATATGTTGACATTGTTAAAAGGTCTTTAAATGACATATCCTACCTGTATGAGAAAATGAGCCCCGTTCTGCAGAAAGGCATCATTTCGAATGGGCAAGATGAGTTGAGCTTGTGACTGACCGGAACTGAACAGCACACTGTTGACACTGGTACCATTCAGCACCCCATCCCTGGCTCGTGAGGGGTCCAATGGTCTGGCAGGTATGTAGAGGGCAGTTAGGGTAAGTTGTACCTCTCCCATGGTCCCCCCTTCTCGGAGGAAGCTAAGTGACAGGAAGCGTCCCTCTGGCTGACTCTGAATACTTTGATTCTTTCTTGGATGAAAGCCAAATTGACCATAGACATCATCACTATCTTGAATGAAGAATAGCATCTGTGAAAGAAGAACAATGGTTCAGTTTCCTTACAGGAATGTTCTGTCTTCCATAGTTAAGCTTAGTAATAGACAATTACTATAGACAATCATTTCAATCACTCAAACTTTAGTTTGTTCCAACAAGCAAAAATACAGTAATTCACTTAGTTTACGGGTCAAAAAAACATTACTCCAGAATAAACATTAACGCACATTGGATCTAAAAATGTGGGACACAAAAAATAAGTATTTTGAAGAATGCTGATAACCAAAAAGTTTTAATGACCATTGACTTCCATTGTATGACAAAAAAACAAAACAAAACAAAAAAACAAATTAAAAAAACCACTAGGCATTTCTCTAGGCAAGTCATACAGGCTTGGAAAGACATGAGGGTGAGTAAATGATGACATTACATTATATGTGAAATTACTTACTAATCTTGTCTTTGTCATGTTCTATTCAAAATATCAAATGTATATAAACCAAAAGGAGATATAGAGAAAAAAAAGACCTCACTGGATTTCCATTGGTAATGCACAACCAGAGGTTCATCCTAAAACAGCAGCCTCAAAGCCAAAAAACAAAAACAAAAAAACAACCACATAACACTGTGTCCTAACCAGACACGATTTTATAAGATTCCAGCAACAGGCAATTTTTCTGTTTATACCATGAATCACAACCATTCACAAGAGTCTGTGGCCATCTCTGTCTGAAAGTGCACTGCTGTCTCCCAATCAAAAAGAAATGGATAAGTACATAATCAATTTCATTAAAAAGGCATGACATACACAATTTGAATGTTCTTGTTTTCTTAATTTTCAAAATTTGAATCCATTTGTTGTTTTTAATCCATTTGAATCTATTATCCATTGTCACTTTCATTGTGGCTATTGAAGTAACGCAACAAATTATATTTAACTCAAATTAAATAAATACTGAAAAAAACAAAAAACAAAAAAAAAAACACACAAGATACTTAGAGCTGTCAGCCACAATGTTACAGAAACAAACACCACTTCAAAAATAGAATCCCCAGTTGCTTGTTATGCCATGGCGGCTAGTTAAGACAAAAACTTAACATGGTATTAACATGGTAGATATACATTTTTATCTCATGTGACGGCGTGTCTGATTATGTGTAATGCTCACATAATGCAATTGAAAATTTATATAAACAAACACTTTAACAAATATACAAGCACATTGTAAAAGTGCAAATTTTCTTGAAAAGTGCAATACATTTGCACTTTTCTGGTTTTAAGCCCTCCGATGTGTCTTGCCCCAAACATTTCCAAAGGAAACAAATTACTATAAACATGATTTCAGTTTTTTAACTCCAATCATAACTGAGGAAAGACTCAATATCATCTGTAGTAATTCACAATGTCAGAGACTGCAACTAAATCATTGTTTTAAAGTTGTTTCCTCTTGCTCTAACATAACCTGATATTTTCCTCTCTATATAAAAACCTATAACACACAGCAATAAACAAATGTCACCATTCATTACAGTGAATGTAACATCAGACTATCTGTAAAACTCACAGCGAACTAATCTTAGAAAGCTCTTCTCTTTCATTAAACATCATGAGAACATAAAAATAGCATTCATGAGCTAGTTTATTACTCTGTCATTTACCCAAGCCTCATCAGACCAAGGCACAAGACCTCTCTAAATATTTGTAGTACTGCAATTTGGGGATTTTTTTTTTCAGTTAATTTATGGACAGTTGACATGAATAGGCTCCTCACACTTAGTTTTCACATCCTGCAAAGCCAATTCGGCTATCAAACTCCTGCTTACACTTATGGGTAACTGATGGGTTTGTACATAAACACGGGTTGGATTTATCCACTCCTTTCACACATAATCAAAGTTGCAACAGACAAGTTATAAAGAGAACACACAGCCACCCACAGGCTCTGCTGTGGGCTATTTTGTGCTGGGACCACATGAAGGGAACACCCAAGTGACACTCAGTGTAACCAGCAGTCTGTGATGCTGCTGTGCCAGAGAGACACATGTGTCTCATTTTACACCACATCCGCTTAAACGGACTAAGTGCTGCCCAGATGGTAACTAAGAACCAGCTCTGATCCGGGAACTTCCTCTTTGACAAGGGGTCTGAGCCAGAGTAAGACAACAACCTTCCTGGATGTCTCACCACAAACCTCCCAGTGAGGTCCAAGAGGGATCTGCTACCATGGCTGTCTGAATTTAAGCATAAAGGTCTAGAATATCATCAAAGAGGGTGACATTTCAACATGTAAGACAACCAGTGCCCGGGCACACTATGAATAATAATATTTTCCTTCCAAAAACTAAAAAGAGTTCTTCAAGTTGTCATCAACGTCAACTCGCACTTTAGTTTCTCATAACTAAATCCACCTCAGAATTGAGCAACCACCGATCTATGATCTGCAATCCAAACGCATTAGCTAAAAACCAGACACATGCCAAGCACTCACTTCCATAGGCTCATCCACTTCAGCCCCTCCTTGTACAGATCCTGGGATCAATCTGAGGAGGAAGGGCTCTGCCTCTTCAGGAAGGTTGTCCTGAGTGATGTTTAAAGGGAGTACAGCATTCATCTGGCCCTCAGCAAACCTCAGGGTACCTGACACAGGGTTAAGGTCGGCAGAGACTGGAGTCCTATCTGTGGAGTTTCTCGTAATATTCCATTGAACTGAAACAGCTCCATGAGTTCCACCGTTCCGCACAATGATGATGCCTTCGTATCTGAGACAGAGAAACTTTATCAGTATATGATTTAGAATTATAATTTATGAAGTCATTATTTTTGTTTTGTTTTTGTGCACAATAAGTATTCTCGTCGCTTCATAACATTAAGGTTGAACCACTGTAGTCACGTCAACTATTTTATGTCTTTAGTACCTTTCTGGATCTTGAAAGTGCTGGTTAAATTGCTGTCTATGGAGGAGTCAGAAAGCTCTTGGATTTCATCAAAAATATCTTAATTTGTGTTCCGAAGATGAACGGGTCTTACAGGTTTGGAACGACATGAGGGTGAGTAATTAATGACAGAATTTTCATTTTTGGGTGAACTAACCCTTTAATGCAAGTATCTTTACACTGTAAACAATATTCTACTCACATCGGGTTTAGGTCTTCATTGATGATGTGTGGTTGTATTGGGGAAGGACTGATTGACAGGACTCCATAAGGCTTATCATTGGGCTCGATGGTCACAAGTGCCATACTTGGAGTCATCAGCACCGCGTCCCCCAATAGGGTCTCTTCGAGAAGAACAACCTGGAAAGACTCTGCAATCTCTGGAATGTTGTCATCTCTGATGCTGAAGCGGAGTTCTGTTTCATGGACCCCTGGAGGGAAAACAACCATCCTCTCTGTCTGTAGATCCACAAAGTCTGCCAACAGTGTAGCACTGGCCGCCCCACTGCCCATAACTACTGCATAGGCCACAGATACTGTTCTGTCATCAGAACCGATCAGAAGACCATCCTCAGTTCTACCACGTGTAACGGTAAGAGAAATGACACCGATATTCTCCGGCACAACCAGTGTGGGCTTGGAGAAGCGGATGGGAGCATCATTACGGGAGATCTTGATCTGCACACTGCTTCTGTTAGGATTGAGTAAAGCTCCGCCAGCTGCTTCTGTCAAACGCACTGTGAAGGTTTCATCATCTTCTGGAAGCTAAAGGAGTTTTGAGATCAAAATCAACACATATTATGATTAAGACTTACGCAGAACATCTAACTGTTGATGTGACGTTTTATTAAGGTCAAAAAGAAACAAAAAATTACACAATTGAGAGCTACAAAGTCCAATTCTGAGGGGGAAAAAAGACTTTTCTTGTAATTTCTCGCAATTCAGACTTTTTCTTGCATTTCTGACTTTTTTTCCTCACAATTGTGAGTTTATATCTCACAATTCCTACTTTTTTTTTCACAATTGTGAGTTTATATCTCACAATTCCTACTTTTTTCTCACAATTGTGAGTTTATATCTCGCAATTCTGACTTATTTTCTTAGAATTGTGAGATATAAACTCACAATTGCAAGTTATAAAGTCCAATTCTGACTAAAAAAGACTAGAAAAGAATTCTATTCTCAGAATTCTGACTTTACAACTCGCAAAAGTTTATATCACGCAATTCTGAGAAAAAAAGTCAGAATTGTGAGATTTTAAAAAATGGCAATTACCTTTTTTTTTTATTCAGTGGTGGAAACAAGCTTCCATAGCATACACGCAAATTGAGAAATATAATAAATATAGTCAAAATGCACATTCTTGGCCCCTCTTCTCCAACAGTCTGGAAATATAACCCACTTCTCAGAATTCAATCAATTGTGAATGGATGAAATCAAGTCTCAGCCTGCATGTTTTTCTCATTAAAAAGACAAATTCTCTCAGAAATGCGCACATTACAGAAAAAAAAAAAAAAAAAATGTTGCAAACAGGTTTCACATTAACTTTAAGCTGTCATTATTCATGTGATTTCTTTTGTTTATTAAAAAAAAACAGTACCTTGTCATCTTGTATCATGATGCTGAAAATTACAACAGCACGACCAGGAGGAATAGTTATGTTCCCCATGTCTGGACTGAGATCTTCACTGGCAGGGTTTGGACCTCCAAAAATCTGTGAATAAATAACAAAAATATAGATAGAGAATATGCAATATAATCAACAACCACAAGTTTTTTTTTTTTCCTCTGCAGAGTCACAAACTGTCTGGCAATGCTCACCTCAAAGTTGACGGTCACAGTTCCATAGGTTCCCTTCTCTCGGAGAAGAGTGAGAGGCACATACTGGCTTCTACCTCTTGGCTCCTCAACAGTAATGAGGGCGGTCTAAACAAAAAGCAAACTTCAGTCACTGGTTCATCTATGGACTGACAGAATTAGAAATTAGGGATATCAGGAAGTGCTTTAACAAATCAAGAGAAGAGGTCCTATGACACGGGTGTCCAGTCCTGGTCCTGGAGGGCCAAGTTCCTGCAGAATTTAGCTACAACACTAATTAAACACACCTGAACTACAGCTAATCTAAATCTTCAGGATTACTAGGCTGTGTCTGGCATGGCATACTCTCTGAGTAGGTACTTCTTTTGAATAATTACTGTACTACGCAAGTGTTTAAAAAATACGTTCTATATAGTGACTTACAGCGTCAGTTGCGTCATTTCAATGACATTCACAACTGCTCTCTTCAGAATCTCATATTATTATAAAATATGTTGTGAAACAATGGTCAAGTAGATTCAGAATTAGTGAAAATCTAGTTAAAACAATCAAGGCATACTGATTTTTAGTAAAAGAACGTAAAGAATCAATTATGTCAATGTGATGATATGAGCAGTCAGTTTCCATGACAACATTGAAATATACATTATTAACAAGCTAATTCATTCAGTAAATTGCTTGTCTTTTTTTCTTAAAATTCTTAGCCACTCAGTAGTCTCCCTGGACTCCCATCTCAACAACCTTTCCTCTCAGGCATCTGACCCACACCACTCCCTCACTCTCACTTTCCCATCCATCGACCCAACTCTCTAGAGTTTAATTACCCCCCACACAGATCATCACACAGTTACAGTCACCCCTCCCCAGCATGCTCTGAACAGTTTCTTCCTGCTGTTCATTGAGGAAATAAAAAGAAACTTACTGAGTTGAAGGAAATTATTCCAAAGGCATTGTCATTAGACAGGATAGTGATGGTGGCAGTATTTGGAGTTCCCACCCTCACGCCATTTGATGAGCTCTGAAAAAATAAATCATTTAAATGAGAGAGAAAAAAAAAATGTATATGGTAACCATGATTTTGCCATATTTTGTTGATCCTGGAACAACATTTCTATCCAAAATGTAATCCTAACCCTATCCCTATCCCTAAACCTACCCCTACCTATAAGTTATCCCTAAAATCTGAGGGAAATTTGACATAAACTGTAAACTGTCTCTCAAATCTGATTTGTTGACTGGAATGTTATTCCAGGATCAACAAAGATGTTGTTTCAGGAACATGTTGTACTTGATGAAATCAAGTTCACTGTGTTTTTACTTTATTGTGACTGTTTGTCTGTTGCTGTGAAAATCAAACCAAATTCTATAACCAATGTATGTAGAAATACATATTACAGAAATAAATACATGCACATACCTTCACAGGTATATGCAGAAATTGTGAATTTCAGATTAAACATATTGAATGCATATTTTTTAAGTGTGTACTTGGTTGCACTTTATTTTAAAGTACATGCACTTATGTGTACTTACTGTGTACTTACCAAAGAAATTACTGGGTAATATAAGGTAACTACATGAGTTAAGGTTAGGTTTAGGGGTAGGTTCAGGGTTAGTACCTAGTTATTACCCAGTTATTGCAATTACATAGTATGTACACAGGGAACAGGACTGTAAAATAAAGTGCTACCGTGTACTTAGTGTCTGTTATACAGAGTACAAAAAGAGATAAAAAGAGCATGACCATGTAAGAATAAAAACCCTAGTTTGAGCACCCCATTAAAATGAGTTTTTCCCAGCTGTAACAGAGATTTCTTTCACTCTTGTTGCAGTGGAAACACAGACATAGAATACACATGCTCAGACAATTCCCAGCTAGCTGTGACTGAGGTCCAGCTCAGTACTACAACGCACAAACGCCTTCCCTCCTTGTCCCAATGCAGAGTGTAAAAACTTCTATAGAGATACTTCAGTAACAGACATTTATTAGACTTGCTTGCAAACATTTTCATTAAAGAATGATAAGCAAGATAATGGAGCGTGGAGAATACAGAACAACAGTTTTCTTTTCCCCATTATGTTTTTTTTTTTTTTTTTTTTTTCAATAATTAGCATATGTTTCATGTAAATTACTCTTAAGGACTGTCTTGGGTTCCTTTTAGTGCCTTCAGCTAGGGTTTCATTTCATGCCAGTGGTCTTTTGTCAACCCTAAGTTGCCCCATTCTGCCAGCCTGAGGTTCATTTGTTAAACAGCAGACAAGTAGACAGTGGAGCCGCGACCTGTTGTCATTAATCACTCACTGTCAACATACTGGGACACCACAGTAAAGAGAGGCCCTCAAATGAGACTCTGCTATGAGAAACACATCCTTAGACACCACAATATGATGAATGTAATTTTTTTATAAATGTAAAAATACCTCCATCTCAGTTTAATGTTTTAATGAGATGACTAAAAGTAAGCCATTTGTTGATTTTTAAACAGTGGGTCTCCTTCACTAACCATGTGTACACACAAATTTGTGCATGACATCTGCATACAAAACTTTTCATGAACAAATTAGATAAGAGTATGTTCAGTAAGCTAATGAGAGGTCTGTGTAATCTGGGTCTATCCACCTTATTGTTAACGGTTTTAGCCATTTGTTGAGCAAGATGAATATGTGAGGCTTCCGGAGTCAGACAAATGAAACTAATTACATAAAACCTGTTATTTTAGCAGTTCCATTTGGTGCCACTAGTGGTACATAAATTAAGCTGCTAGGAAATTCTCCTCCTTTGCGTGTTATAGGAAGCTTATTTCCAGGCCTGTGCTTTTCTTATAGTGATTAGCTTTGCATAACAGCTCTTTAATCTTACGGCACTGACTGTTGTGGCTGTCACAGTTGGTTATTTCGCTTGAAGGTGACTTCTAATGTAGGGTTGCTGTTGCAGTGCCATTACTTAACCCTTATAGAAAGTTAGTAGAACTCATCAAAGAACACGCAAGGGCTTATAGGCCATTGAGCTGTGGCTGAACAGTTGACAAGCTTTCAATGCTGTCCACTCAAGCAAGAATTTCAACCACTCTGGGATTCCCACTGCTGAGATGGATTACTCTTAAAAATGGGCCGAGGAAGCATAGAGGTAAAGGAAGAGACTTGTGTCTCTGTCACACATTCACAGACACATTTGAAACTCATTAATTAGAGGTGATGAAAAAACAGCAAAAATGTGTGCATTAAAAGTTAATACTCCAATGTTTGCACCTGAAGCACATTTAAGTGACACAGTAAAAAGTCATTTCCTTCTCAATCAGAATTGTTCTCCTTTTTTCAGTTAACAATATTTAAACTTCTTTTTGAGAATATATCTTTTAAGTTAACTTTATTTATTCAAGTTTTTTTTTTCATCTGCACTGGCAAATGTTTTATTGTTTTAAGCATTAATCTCATAAAACCAGTGTAGTTAAGTAAAACAGATAATTTTCATTAATTGAAATGAAGCTAAAATAAAAAAATAAATATAATAATTGTATGAAAAACTTACATCTAAAAAATAAAATTCAAAAAAGTTAAAAAAGTACTAAAATTACTAAAACTAAACTGAAATAAAAATAAATTAAAGCTAAATACAAAATAAGAATAAAAAGACAATCACAAAACAAAATTAAAACTAAAATTAAAAAGAAAAATTATAAAAATGAAAGCAAACAAAAAACAAAAGTGAACAAAAAACAAAAGTGAACAAAACAAAACAAAAGTGAACAAAACAAGTGAATAAAACAAGTGAACAAAACAAAAGAGAACAGAACAAAACAAAAGTGAACAAAACAAAAGAGAACAAAACAAAAGCGAACAAAACAAAACCCTAGCAATTTGGTAATGGGGTAAGAAAAACAACACTGTAATACTAAAATATATTCTCTGAAAACAAGCCTTATTATCTATTAAACAATTTTGCTGCTATATAAATTAGATTAAAGGTTTTTTTTTTTAAACTAGAAATCAAGACCCCCTTAAACAACCTAGAAATTGAGTGTCTTGGTCATAGGCACTATCGGCCAGCTTTTACTGGATTTAAAGCTAAACCCTTTTAATTACATGCATAGATCTTTAACCACTGGGCTCTACCTCCAGAGAGTCTGAGTTCCCCAGTTCAAGCATTACCTGCAGGCGGAGGTTGAACACAAAGGTCTCATCAGCCTCAGGTATGTCATCATCCCTCACAGCGATGAAGATAGTTTTACTGCTTTCAGAGGACAGGAGAAAAGCAGCTGCAGTTGTGGCCTCAAAGTCACCAGTGTCTTCTCCCTGAAGCTAGACAAACACAAGATAATGCATGGAAAACAAGAACATGGAGTTTTAGTTTTGGGAACAATTCTTTTAAAGCATAAATCTATCTTTCTTTCTTTCTTTCTTTCTTTCTGAACATGCTGATTAAAATCTAAGACTTGCATTGGGAGAAAACAGTTCTTTATAAAACATCTCAAAGTTTGTGATGGGAAATCCCTGACCTCTCTTAAACTCAACTGGCACCATCTGGTTGACAACTGCCACCTCAAGCACATGCTTTGATGCCACCCACTGTAAGCCGCTACAAAATGGGCTCTTAGATCCTTCCTTTGCTGTGAATTTATGGAGGCCATTCAATGAACCGGCAACACTTGCCCACTTACCATGCGTGCTAAACAGGCACTGCCTGTGTTGACAGTAGGCATATTTGTGTTTCTATGCTAATTATGGCCATATGTGCTATGCTATGATTTACCAGACAGATGTTTGGGTGTTGAGACCCAACCAGCTGTTAAGGCATTAACACATCAGGCAGTACAGAGGACTGTGGAGCCTAAATCAAATGTACAGTACAAAATGTCACCCTGCTTCCTATGACTATTTCTTTCTCATCATGCTCTTATTATGTGCCATTAGTGTGCTGTTTGTCACTATGACTTACTACTGATACAATTATTATTATTTTTTTTTTATTATTTGTTTGTTACATTGTGACATTTTATTTAAAGGCACATAAACTATGTGAATTTATTGGCAGTTCTTTCCAATAAATTAAAAAATGCATAATTTACTGTTATTACTACAATAAGTACATGTAACATATTTAACAAGGACACTGCAAAATAAAAGTGTTCCCAAAAATTCTTTTAAAGCACGAAATAGCACCAAAATAGGACCATATTGACCAGCATAATGCAGTTTAATTTGATTACATTGATCACACAAACTGATAGTAACAAGGATTAACCACTCATGCAGATTGCTCTTCAAAACTTACCAGAACCAGAGCTGTGACGTTAACTGGATCTCCAACTCGTTCCACCACAAGACGCACTATGGCCCTGCTGCTCTCGTTCACAACAAACTGAGTCTGGCCCTGGAACCTCAGCTCTGCCGACTGGGACCTGACACTTGTGGTGAGCAGCATCAGAACCAGGCCAGCTAGAGCGAAAACAGCTGGCATTCCTGAAGAGAGAAAGAAACATATACAGTTCAGTCACCATTCATCTGGATGGAGAAAATTTCTGCATAAATATAAATTAAGACAATTCAATATACAATTACAAGCCTCTGATACTGTCCTTCTTTCACTCAAGGTAGATCTGACAGGGTGGTGCATAATGGTACCTGCACAAAGATTTCACACTTTCAAGGCAAGTGTTTTTAGGAGCATTAGCTCACTCTTAGAAAAAGGTTCAATGGTCCTCTATATCGAACCCTAGGGTTCCTGTCTGAATTTTAAAGCACTCTTTATGCTAAAAAGGTTCTATATAATTAGAAATGTCTTAAATGATTGCATAATACTTTCATGTTTAATAGGTTATTTATTTTTTCTTCTAGTGATCAAGTATGTTTACGAGATGTTTAATTAATAAAATTAAAAATGAATTTAAAACAACTAATTCTTAATCCATAAAATCATCCCATGATGGGAACCCCTAAAAAGTTTCAATATACAGTAGTTTTAAGGTTCTACATCAGAACGCTGACTCTGTATTGGCAGAGGCTGTTCACGTGAGCAGCACGATGCAAGAGCTGGCCAATACTAAGCTGCCGTTCTGACGTAGAACCTTGAAGCGCTAAGCGTAAACAGCGTACGAGAATGACACAGAAGAGAAGATATTGAGAATAAAGTCATTATTTTTGTGTTTTGAGCACAAAAAGTATTCTTGTCACTTCATAACATTAAGGTTGAACCACTGTAGTCACAGCAACTTTTTAAACAATGTCTTTAGTACCTTTCTGGACCTTGAAAGTGGTGGTTAAATGGCTGTCTATGGAGGAGTCATATACCTCTCGAATTTCATCAAAAATATCTTAATTTGTGTTCCGAAGGTCTTATGGGTGTGGAACGACATGAGGGTGAGTACTTAATGACAGAATATTCATTTTTGGTCAACTAACCCTTTAAGAGTGTAGTCTTGCAGAACCAGACTTTTCAGTATATAGACAGACAATGTTTTTTTGTTCTTTTTAGAGCTGTCATTGTATCAAGATCTGTATGAAAATTCTTCAAAAATTATCTTTAGTGTTTCACGAACAAACATAACAGTGCACAGGTTTTGAGCGACATGAGTTAATAGTTTTTTGGTTGAACTTTCCCTTTTACAAAACAAGAGAATATGACTGTATGTCTGACCCTTTTCCTTTAAGGTTCCTGACCTTGAAGGTCAGATTCCAGTTATTGTCACCTACAATTGGAGACAATTTAGACAGGCATTTATTGTGGTCATCTCTTTTGAAGAGAAAGAGACTATTAAGTTTTACTGCAGGCTTCAGACAATATCAGTCTCCTTTTTTTCTTTAAGACAGTTGTCATGGCTAACAAAACAGAAAACAGAAAACATTAATATGTTTCAAAACAATGTCTGGCCATCTATTTAGTCATCTGCTGCTTTGAAGCACACACACTTTTTATATTTGCACTAAATTACATGGTAAATACACAAGCTTTGAATGAAGTCATCTTGTTTTTCCCTTTTTTTCTTAAGAGAGTCAATTACCAAGGAAAGTTGGACATTGGTTAAATTCAGTTCTTCATATGTTCCACTTCTGCTACATCATGCGGTTATTCTTGAGCCACAAGGTTGCTGGGAGCAGACGGCTTTCATCAATCAAGGTGCCATTTCAGATTACTGAGGGGTTCTTTCTATTGAGTTAGAGAGGATAAAAATTTGAGGGGCAGAAATGCAACCATAGGCATTTTGGTACAATTTCATTCCACCATTGGCGTATGTGTGCATGTGTGCGCATCTAAATCATCGGCAAGTGCCTGTGAGTGTGTATGTGTGTGTGTGTTGTGCCTTGATGACAAGAGGCGGGCAGGCAGGCAGGCGGGACAGCACGGAAGGGGGGCCGTGAATGCTATCAAAACTGGATTAGCGGCTGCTGGCGGGCTGAGGCCTGGGGTGAGGGTACAAAGGCGGGACAGTAGAGGGGAAAGCCTGGTATTCAGCCCTGCTTCTCCCCCAGAGCTGGGAACTTCCTGACTTGTTCAGACTCAATACACAACATACACACAACTGCACCAGCACCTCTCTCTTTTTTTTTTTGTTAGTTTATATTATAATATGCTACCATAATACCAAATTTCTGCTAATAATAATTAGGTTTAGGATAGCACAAATAAATGCAAAAACCATATTATAAGCTGTAAATAATAATAAATAATTTCCTATGCAAATTATATTTAAAATTCTGTTAAAACCATACTCTCATTGTGAGCAGTTTTCAATTTCGATTGATCAATTTTGAATACAATTCTCGAATACAATCACCATATGTTCTGCCTCTATCCAGTGATGCAAAGGTGTAACCTGGAGAACCTGAAAACCATACTTGAGTAAAAGTGCAGATACCTCACAGCGAAAATGACTCCATTACAAGTTACAAATCACCAATTCCAATATGACTTGAGTAAAAGTCTTAGAGTATCTCATTTTAAAGGGATAGTTCACCCAAAAATGAAAATTATCCCATGATTTACCCTCAAGCCATCCTAGGCGTATATTACTATATTCTTTCAGACGAACACAATCCGAGATATATTATAAAAATATCCTTAGTCCTTCAAGGTTTATAATGGTTGTGAATGGGGGCCTGTGTTTTGACGCCAAAAATAATGCACCCATCCATAAAAACAATGTAATCCATATGAATCCAAGGGGGTTAATAAAGGGCTTCTGAAGCAAAGCGATGTGTTTTTGTAAGAAAAATATTCATATTTAAAACTTTATAAATTCAAATAACTAGCTTCAGGTGGACGACCGTACGCAGAATGCACAAATCAATTTGCGGCGGAAGAGTGTCCTTTGACCTGATGCACAACGTAATGACGAACACAGAGGTAATATTAATAATAATAATAATAATAATAATAATAATAATTCCTTACATTTATATAGTGTTTTTCTGGGTACTCAAAGCACTTTACATATGGAAGGGGGAATCTCCTCAACCACCACCAATGTGCAGCATCTACCTGGATGCGACAGCAGCCAGATAGAGCAAAACAAATCACAGGTCACGGATTATAAGTCTAAATCGATAATTTTTAAAGAGAAATGTCGGAGAATTTCGATATAAGAGAAGCTTAAATTTGTTGCACAGCCCTATTTGTTTGAACCACGAGAGGCATCTAAGCTTACAATACTCCTACATCCTGTGTCATACATCGCGTCTCAGAATATTACTCAAGTCGACTTGTGCATTCTGTGTACGGTCGTCCACCGGAAGGATGGATGCATTATTTTTGGCTTCAATATGAGGGCCCCCCATTAACAACCATTATAAACCTTGGAGGACTAAGGATATTTTTAAATATATCTCAGATTGTGTTCATCTGAAAGAAGATAGTCATATACACCTAGGATGGCTTGAGGGTGAGTAAATTATGGAATAATTTTCATTTTTGGGTGAACTATCCCTTTAACAGTACTTAATACCGGTATTTTACTCATATTGAATGTAGGCTCAAAGACGCACTCCTCAACACCTAAGAGACATGCCAGTGAAAAACAAGAAACAGTTAATTTGTGAGGAGAGCAATCACATGTTTATTTTCTGAAATCGAAATAAAACTGACCACCACAATATTCCATTAAATCAAGGTGGACACAACAGCCTCTTAAACGTCTACAAACACTAAAGTCTCAGTTAAGCTCAAGTGTTCAAAAAGGGCATACGTAAACCAATATCCTTCAGAAAGTTCTCTTCAATACAACAGATACATAAAATAATGGTTGAAGGTCAAAATTACAGTTTCAGTGGAGATTCAAAGGGCTTTATACGATACCAGACGAGGAATAAGGGTCTTATCTAGTGAAACGATCGGTCATTTTCTAAAAAAAATAAAATTATACACATTTTAACCATAGACGCCCGTCTTGAACTAGCTCTCTTCTTCTTCTCTATTAGAATTTCGGCAGTGTAGACGCTGCTAAGTGTATTACTGCCCTCCACAAGTCAAAATTTTAACTAAATTGTCATATACAATATGCTAGTGCAAGTATATAACAATTAGTTCAAACTTTGACCTTCAACCGTTTAGGGCCAATTGAAGTCCACTATATAGGAGAATAATCCTGGAATGTTTTCATCAAAAACCTTAATTTCTTTTCGACTGAAGAAAGAAGGACATGGACAGCTTGGATGACATGGGGGTGAGTAAATTATCAGGAAATTTTTATTTGAAAGTGAACTAATCCTTTAAGTACAGTAACTAAATGCATTTATTCAAATACTTTACACCATTGCAGTTATGTTTATGGATCAAGGATCAAGCTAGTGTTGAATTATGAAACAATTTCCCATTTTTTTTCAGTTGAAAATGGGCTGTTAGGATGGATGGATGGATGGATGGATGGATGGGCAGGCAACATAAAAGTTAACAAACAATTGCCTTTAAAGTCCATGATATCATGCTGTATTTTTGGCCACGGGTAAATAAATGTACTTGACTTGACTAACTGATAAAGCATCTTTGCGTATTTGTTCCTCTGGAGGTTCAAGCAATTCAAGGAGATGTTCAGGCCATCAGTCAACCAAGAGGTTACCACGGGCTCTTTGGCCGCATGTCCTGACATTGATAAAGACAGACACTGAGAGACGCTACACACCCTTTGCCAGATCACCACAGGACATGCTGGCCTGAAGAACATCAAACGATTTATCAATGACCAGGAGGCCACCAAGCCGCCAAGATACTGGTGGTTTGGCTCTTAGGCTGACCCCAGGACAGTCTATTGTGGAGATGTCTCATTTTCAAAGACAAAATGAAGATCGTTTTCAAGCTACTCTTTTTCCCCTCAGGCACACAGGAGGCCCACAGCAGAAGCCCTTTGCTATTCAGTGCATATCAGAGATGGTCCAAATGCCAAAAAAAAAAAAAAAAAAGATGGAAGAGGGTATGAATTTTGGGTGAATATTCAGCAGAAAGCTGCTCCCCTGCAGCGGGAGATACAGATGCCTTTTTGCACTCTGGAAGTGTGCTGTTAAGTCAATATAGCGCCTCAGGTGGTCTCTCTCTCATTCGACATGGTTATCTCTGTTCAGTCAACCAAATCCTTTAGCATACTTCACCTCCTCTACTTTTAAAAACAAAGTGCTTGAGGTGATTTATATCTTCTCAGTGGTTTTCACCGATAGCATTCTGGAATTACTCATTACAATAAAAATGCATGCCTGCCCATGCCAGGAAACTTGATTACAATGGCATCTGTAATTCATCGTTGATGCTGAGTAAGCTACTTAATTCAGTCAGATTAGCAGATTAGCATGTGGGATATTTGCCCACTCTGTGTAACTCTGGGGGATTCATTTATTTATTATACTTGGTCTCTTTAAAGGGATAGTTTCCTCCAAAATGAAAATCTGTCATTATTTACTCACCATCATGTCGTTCCAAAACTGTTTCTTTCTTCTGTGAAGTGCACACACACAAACACATATATATACTTGTATATGTGGTTTAAGGGGACTCTCCATAGACGTAATGGTTTTTATACTGTACAAACTGTATATTCTATCCTCCTGCACTACCCCCATCACAGCAAACTGTCTACATTTTTGGAATTTCAAAAAAAAAAAAAACACCATTTAGTATGTTTTTTAAGCTATTTGGTTTACGAGGACACAGGAAGTGTCCTCATAAACCATGTTTACGTTGTAATATCCATGTCATTATACACATTAGTGTCCTCATAAACCACGTTTACAAGAACACACATACACACAAAGATATTTTAAAGAACATTTCAGCATTTAGCATTTTTTGTCCATACATTGACAGTCAACTGGGTCCAATATTGTAGTTTTTGAACCTCACTGGCTTTCACTGTATGACCAAAAGCAGCTGAAATATCTTCTTTTGTGTTCCACAGAAGAAACAAAGTCATTCATATCTGCAACAGGTTTTAAAGTGCCCCTATTATGGATTTTTGAAAATTACCTTTCATGTAGTGTGTAACATAGCTCTACTGCTGTGGTATTGTTGGTCATTCACTTATAGCCCGAACCTTGTGCTGTTTGTTCCCGTCATTTTACTGACGACTGCTTCTTCAACCTAAATGTGTTCAATGAGGGATTTGCAAGCCGGTTGTTATTGAAGGATGGGTCAGTACCCAGTTTATTTGGACCAGCTTCTTCCTCCTCCGAATTACCCCTTATGGAAAGAAAATATATTTCCCTATATATGAATGATCAATACAGTTGCAAGAAAAAGTATGTGAACCACTTGCAGAATCTGTGAAAATGTTAATAATTTTAACAAAATAAGGGAGATGATACAAAATGCATGTTGTTTTTTTTGTTTAGTACTGTCCTGAGTAAGATATTTTACATAAAAGATGTTTACATATAATCCACAAGACAAAAAAAAATAGCTGAAACTCAAACACAACTTTTAAAAAAGGTTCAAACATTCACTGATGCTCCAGAAAAAAACATGATGCATTAATAGATGGGGGTGAAAACATTTGGAATTTGAAGATCAAGGTAAATTGTATTTAATTTGTCTTCCGGGAAACATGCAAGTATCTTCTGCTGCTTCCGAAGGCAGTACTAAATAAAAAAAAATGATATTCAAGTGAAATAAGAAAAATTTGGACCTCTTCATCCTGTTCAAAAGTTTTCACCCCCCGACTCTTAATGCATCGTGTTTCCTTCTGAAGCATCAGTGAATGTTTGAACCTTTTTTAATAGTTGTGTTTGAGTCCCTCAATTGTCCTCCATGTGAAAAGATGGATCTCAAAATCATTCAGTCAATGTTGTAAAGGGTTCAAATATTCAAAAGATGGTGGAAAACTGAAGAATTTTTGGGACCTGGAGATTTTTTCTGAAGAACAGAGCTAAGTTTAACTGCTCAGAATAAACAAGGGACTCATGAACAACCATCACACAACAAAAAAACAGTCGTAGATCATCCAGGTAATGATACACAGTATTAAGAATCAATGGTTCACAAACTTTTGAACTGGGTCATTTTAATAAATTCAGCTATTTTTTGTTTTTGTCTTATGGATTATATGTAAACATCTTTTATGTAAAATATCTTACTCAGGACAGTACTGAATAAAAAAATAACATGCATTTTGTATGATCTCTCTTATTTTGTTAACATTTTGCACATTTTCACAGATTCTGCAAGTGGTTCACATACTTATTCTTGCAACTGTATATTACATGATTTAACAGTATATTTGAAAATATTCAGAAAAATATATTGCGTAAATATATTACAATATATTGAATAATACATAAGGAATTGCTGCTTTTCATACAGTATATTGAAAAATGTGTGATAATATATTTACTAATGTATCATAATGTATGTAATTTTATATTCAGTAATATACTTCATAATATATAGGTTTATATGTGATCAGATATGGTACTGCATGCAAAATATATTGCAAATATATTTACTCATGCAGTATAAACACATATATGGTAAAATATATTATGTAACACATTTCTTATATTTTATCATTATTTACATATTTTCAAGTTAGTTAACAAAAGCACACCTGCATGTACTAAAGTTTCTACCAAAGAGACTATCACTGTACTATAGTGCGCACAGCCGTTACTTTTTTAAATAAAGTTATTATAGTTGTCACAGTTCCCTTCGTTCATGGACTCCTTTTCCCGTCATCCTCCTTGTGTCATCACCTGCACTCACTTCCTCGTCATCACTCATCACCTGCACCTGGACTTGATCATCGGCACTTCCTTTATAATGGACTCACTCCCTGCACTCCCTGTTCGGTTCTTATTGTTTATTAAGTGTGTTTGGTTGTGTTCTTTCTCCTTCGTTTAATAAATACCCCAGTTTTGTGGAAGTTCTGTATTTGCTTCGTCTCTGCTGCAACCACCACCGTAACAATAGTCTTAATGGTGTTCAGCCAATCATCAACCTAACCTCAGACTCTACTCTTCAGCACAATGGTAACCCCAAAACCTCACATACCAGAAAACCTTTTAAATTCCAAAATAATACAACTTTAAACACTAACAGATCTCCCCCTATATCAATATTGAGCAAAACACATGAAATAGCACTTAATTTTAATATTTACTCTCCTTTAACAGTCAGAAGCAAAGCATGCTGGGAACTAGACGTCTGTTGTAACCACTGATTGTAACTCATTCCATGAATGTGTGTATATATGTGTGTACAATACATTCACATTTATATGGGAACATGTATGTGCAATATGTACACAATAAAAAAATAAAACTTTATGAAAGTAATGCTATTTTTGTCTTCATTTATAAATATTTTATATATATCAATATATAGCCACACATGGTAAATGCATATATTGCAGTATATTGAAAAATATAAGCACAAGTTTCCCATATATGGATATGTATTATGTAATATATCGCATTATATTTTGCAGTATATTCCCATATATTTTTGTTCTGTAAGGGACAAGTATGATTAATAATTGTTGCTGTTATGTTCTCTGTAGCATGCACAATACGTATTTAGTTGTGTGTGTTGTGTACGCTCCGCGCAGCTTGTAGGTCTCCGGCTAACCAGCTAACAGCAACATGTTTTCGCTCACAATTGTCTAGAAAAGTGTCAAATGTTTGCCGTTGTTATTACTTGGACCCTAGTGAAAAATAAATATACTAAAATGTATTTGAAATACCTTTATGTTATGCGAAGTATACTACAATTGCATTTACATTTTTATGTACTTAATATACCCTGCAATTGTGCTTTTAGTATACTAAATTGGTATACGGTCTGCTAAACTGGAACAAGTATTTTTGTGTTGAGGTCCAACTAAAGATATACTTAAGTATATTTGATTGTGCTAAAGTGAAACTATTACAAGTATACTTTAGTACAAGTATATTTTTCTTGCATTCAATAGTAGTGATAATAAAAATATTTTATATATATATATATATAATATGCATTATGCAGTAAAGAAGAACTGCAAAAAAAGTTTAATTAAAATATTTATGTCAGTATGTATGTAAATAGTCAACATTTGAAGTGGATCAAAACCTTTAATCAAAGTTGTCCTAAAACCTTCTTCTAAGGACAACTTAGTTCTAAGGACAACTTTGATGAACTTTTTTGATCCACATCAAATGTTGACTACTGTAAATTAATGGGTTTTTAGTTAGTGCGAAATAAATGTAGGCCTATTTTAAATATATTTTGGTAGGTTTTTTTCACTAGGGCAGACTCTGCATCCATTGCCTCTAACATGCTTTCTCACTGTCACGTACTTAACTCGGAAAGTCTTAAGAAAATCCAGAGTTACCATAATTATGAGTTGTGCTGATGTTCATGTGCATTTTAACTCATAAATACATTCTTTCTGACATGACTTGAAAACACTATAACTGCTGAAGCTAAACCTTGACCCCCATTGGCCTGCCCCAACTTCCTACCATTGGTTGAACCAGAAGTTGACACATATAGACCACAATGATTGATCTATGTTTCAAACATGCGATTTCTGTACTTTTGCTAAACAACCGAACTTACTGGAGTGCACACTATTGGGAATCTGTGTTACGCAAACTTTAGAGTCTAGAAACTCATTGTAGCTAAAGACACAAGTCTCACCATGTATTTCAAATCCGAGAATGATCAAATTATTTTTAGATGTATATATATGTATGCATGTATATATAATTTTTTAGATGAGACTTTTTTTTGTGCAAACCAAAGAAAACATGAGGTATAAACTAAGACAATCTAGTTTGTTTCTGCTAATTGGCTGTAAGGGCAGAATTTTTAAACCCAACTTTTGCCTACAGCTCAGATGTAACCATGAGAAATTTGCAAATAAAATTATTTAATTTGTTAAATTTTTAAGTACTTCAGTAATTTATTTTTGTTGAATCCTATGTTGACCTGTTATGATTAAATTCAATTAACTGTATTTGAGTTCTACTTGTTTAGTATAAAAAAAATAGTATTGGCCTGGATAAAAGTTTACAGGAAATGTGTTTTGAGTTGCAAAAAATAATCATGAAGTAATTTTTAATAATTTGCTCACACTTTGAATATCAGGTAGGCTATTGTTTAATTCAATTCAAATTTATTTCTATATCACTTTTCACAATTTTGCATGGTTGCAAACAGATATACATACATATAAAAAATAGTTACATAAGTAAATATTTGTAATTATGACAAATAAAGAAAACAACATATAGTCAGTTTGAAATGTTGAAAGAAATTCACATACCTGAAGTTGTATTACATTAGTGTATTCCTAATGCACTTCAATGCACCTACTGTAATACACTTTTTCCCATTAATGCTACTTTAATAGCCCTTATTTGCACTTTGAAATATGGACTGCAGCCCTTTGGGCTGTCAAAATATTATGAATTATTAAATTATTAAACTGATCCTGACCAAAAAAAAAAAAAAAAATTACACAGAAATTTAAAATATCAAATAAATTCAGAAACGTTAACTGCATGAAAAGTATTATTTTAATTTATGTGTCACATATAAATCCGCAGCGTAATGCGAGACCGCCAAATTATTTCATTGCGTTTTAAGTCAGGAGCAGTTGTGGTGCATTGAGAGTTAAAGTGCGCAGAGAAATGTTATGGTTGATTATATTTCATCTGCACCCACTGAAACACAAGCAATTCTGCACGTTCACATTTTTCCACCAATGAACGGAATGGAACTAGTGCGTGCACAAGAATAAAACTAATGTTGTGCCGTTTAAGCAATTGCTTCATGTTGCGTTAATGACAGATCAAGTCATGTAAGAGGGAAATTCTTGATATTTAATTTTGCTTCTGCTGGTTTTATTTCTTCAACAGCTTAAAGTTTAATGCACGTTCGTGTTGTATAGCTACATGCCGTTTCACGTTTATTTTCACGCACCACTTAATGTGTCTATATTAATAATTTTCTTGGCGATTCACAGTCTTTTAATCCATGTAGTTTGTGCTGTCATTAATAATGTCTGTTCGCTTATAGCTGTACTTGTAACAGTATAGAGAGAACACAAAGTAACCCCAGTTTTGCGTAGTTTATATCTGCGTGGTGGCACAACAGGTAAGCCAAGTGCTCTTGTGCGACAGCGGCCAGGGTGACCCGGATTCGATTCCAGCCCGTACTGGTTCCTGCATTCAATATACATATAAATCTGTTCCCATTGTCTCACTGATGTTCACTGATAAGTAAGTTAATGGTATACTGGGGCTGTCTGTAAAAGGCATGTTCTAAAGCTGTGATTTTATTTATAAATATTACTTTATTGTAGCCTATTTGAAGCACACTATAATGATGCCATTAGCACACTTCAAGTTTACTTGGAATGCCATTGCAATGTGTTTTAAAATCACTAAAAGTTTGTTATCAGTATAATATTAATGTATGTTCAACACTCTTACAATGTAATTGAATTGCAATTCTAATGTCACCAAAATACATTTGAAGTTTATGCTAAGTGAATTCTGCATTTCATAACTTAAAAACAAGAGTATATTTAAAGTATACTTAAGTATACTTGGAATAGTTCCACTTTAGCACAAACAAGTATATTTAATACAAAGTTAGTTGAACTTCAGCACTGCTTTTGGACAACTAAAATGCATTTAGTACAAAATTAGTTGTTCCAATTTAGCAGACTTTAAGTATACCAATTTATAGCATGCCACAAATACATTTAGTTATACTAAAGTACATACGAACAAATTGTGCTTAAGTATACTATTTTTTCACTAGGGGAGTTATGATAAAGAATAGAGCAATACGTTGGTGTACAACTGCAGTGCTTCTGCGTGGGGCTAACGCATATACCATGACTGTTTGTGTGTTTACCACCGAGCTGTGGGCTAGGTTCGCTAACATAAACACAAAACAATTAATTTCCTCTCTGAGTCTTTATTTTTAGAACAGAGCGGAGCACCATCATTATTATAATACAATGTAAGTGATGCAAGCACTGTATACTGTACTCCGTGTAAACCAGCTGAAGTCATCTGACCAATCACCACAGATTAGCATCACGCAAACGAGGGGTTTCGAAAAATGAATCGTTGAGCGAATCGTTTGGGAGTCGTTGAGCAAATAGGGTAAAAATGAATGCATATTATAAGACAATGAAAGTGTTTTTTGACCTTGCATGCTTGTAAACCTGTTATTGGGGACTTCCAAAACAAAAATAGGAACATTTCAAATGCCATAATAGGGGCACTTTAATTTGAATTATCCATTTAATATTTAGATCAATGAACCCCAAAGAGAGTTTGACCCCATCACCTCATGCAACGGGTTCACATGGCAGCCATGCCTCTTATTGTAATTGAGACTTCAGCAATTACACTGGATCGCCTGGCTGAGGATGTGATAAAGTGTACGGTTACGGGTCTACGCTGCTGGCCCAGCAGCCGCCTCTAGTGTTACCCCTGCCCGGCAGCAGGATCCATAATCTTAACATCAATTATTCAATCAGCAAGACTTCACAGCCAGTACTAAGCAACAAGGAGAGCAGTGTGTGTGCGTGTGTTATGCAATACATTGAGCCTTCAGTGAGGTCACACACCTTGACTCCATGTGACTAGTGCGACCAAGTCAATGTGGTGTACTACATGCAATGTTTTCAAACTTTCTCGTAACATTCCTAATTACTATTTTCAAGAAGATATACTCTAAAGTTTCCTATAGTTTGGCCACTTTTGCTTGGAGCTCAAAATAATAACAGCATGTGCTGAATCCAAATTGCAGGCTTGACTTAATCTAATGGTCTGTCTACTTCTATAACAACCTGTCTGATGAGACTGTGGTAAGCTTTGGTAATGTGCAGTCACATTTATCACAGCACATCACATGTTAGTAGAAGTAAACTCATTACATGTCTCATGTAGCTCTTGTTAGCCAAGTTAGCCAACAAAAGCTAAAGTCATGATCATTGCAACAGTCTCATCTTGTAAAGGCTTTCATTTGATGCTTTGCCAGCCTAGTGCACTACAGTATAAATAAGAAAGTCAAAATTAGAAACCCACAGATAAACACACAGCTTTTGAACAATTTTGAAAATATCATAAACATTGGGAACATTACAAATAATATGTTAAATATCCAGCATTATATATGCAGTCAGCATTTAAAGGCAATATAAGTATATTGTCAACACGAAAGACTGTTTCAATGTAATGCCTTTTCCCCCCTTTATTCTAAGCCAGCATTGCATGTACTATATCCTGCACAGAAGTGGCAATAATAGAGGATGGCTTAAAATGAATGAAATTAAGTTGTATTAAAATAAACTTAATTAGCTCATAAAATCAATGTGTAAACTGATTCTATTACATTACATTACATTATTATATCTCCTCAAAAACTATTGCTTTAACACTAGAACTACCGGAATTCTCTAACTAACGGCCAGAGTTCGTACTTGACTGCACCGAATGTCATTTTTGTCATATTTACAATTCGAAGCTTCAATTGAGGATTTATAATGACGCTTTATATGTCTGTTGTAATATTTTATGATGGCATCACCCTAAAAAAAGTGTCAAAATCCTCAAACAAAATCCTCAGTTTTAATAAAATCGAACAATATGGATTAAATGGAGCACCGAGCGAACGCAGGTCTACATATTACAATCTTTTTGTAATAAATAATTGTGTAAGAGCTACTAGACTGCGCCCGAAGGTGCGTGCCTCACTTTGTGCAAGCGCAAGAGCAAAGTTTTTTCACCGCAGTGAAAATGTTGTTTTTGAAAGTCTAAATGCCAACAAATATGGATTGAAGAAATATATTTTTTATATACTGTATATTAGATAAAAACATGTTGTGAATTTTGGAAATTATTAGATCTACCTTTTTTCAATACATTTTGACTTTTGGACTTTAGAACGCTCTGGAGTTATTGGAAATGTTTGGATCACACGAATCGGAAACAATCCCATGCAGCCACCAGCATCATCAAGGCTAAATCTTCTGCGCCAGTCAATCTCTTTCTTGCTGACATTTCAAAGGTAAAGCTACATTTTAACTTAGCAATAGCATATAGCATTGCTAGGCAACAGTGACACGCATCTTCACTGGCGGGGAAAACTAGCAAACACTGAAATAATAAGCGGCATACGCCATCTGTAATGCTCACGGTCAATTTGACCATTATGGCCATTCTAGGTAGAAATACTGAGAACTCTTTTGTGTTTTGTAATTTTAATAAAATAACAATATTAGAACAAAATATACAAACATTTAGGAAAAGTCAGGGTATATATAGCATATAGCTTATGTAAGGGGCATTAATATTGACATGCGGGGCCTGCAAGTCAGAAAGGTACCAAAAAGTACATGCATAAACAAGTCTTTTTCTCTCTTCTCAAATTGTTCCCCCTTGGACCCTCTTGCGCCCTCCTTCACAATATAAAAGCCAAATATTTCATTTAAGAAAAAAACATGATGATTTAACAATCACACTTAATATTTTACATAAAATATACAAACATATAGCCTTTATATTTTAAAAAGAGGCTCCCTCGCAAGGAGATCCTCATATTCGGGGTACTTGGCATCAAAACTTTTGAAAACCCCTGTATTTTAGAATTACATTGTTAGCTTAGCAACTCCAAGGAGTGTTTTTTTATGATGTCTGAGTTGCTGCCTGATTGTTCCAAATTGGTCACTTATGAGGTTCCACTTCAGTTAGGATGCTGCCTAGGCAGTAGGTATCAAGGTATCTTACTATGTTTTGGAAAAGAGCCATTACGAATATTAGCATTACTTAATTTGTAGGTTACGTTATTGCAATGTACAGTGTATGTCTATCTTAAGACTGGCTCAAGGTCATTTGAGGTTATGCTGGTCAAAGCTGATCAATTATGACTCAGCAACTTGGCAGACTGACTTTCCTGTAGCGGTCACAACAAAAGCTCAGTCACTGCTTCATTATACTTTAAAAACTGATGAAGGATACAGATCCTCACCCATCAGACACTGACCAAATTACGTATTTGATCAGCTTAAAAAAAGCACAATAACAACCAGACTCTTAATACAGCCCATCCATTTTGGTGAATAGGCTCATATGTGACTAATAAACTGAAGTAAACCACATGAGTTTTCAGTATTACACACTGATATGTAGTAACAGCAAAACACACACATGAAGCAGCAGAAATTCGACAACATGCTCTGTTACCTCAGAAACCGACCTCATTCAGAAAGTTCTGGGAACTTTCAGGGCTCCCATATATGGAGAGCTCAAAACCCAATAATTGCCACTTGTGTTGTAGCCCCTCAAGTATTTTTAGACGGGCCGATATCCTGAACATCTCGAGGTTGGGAAACTAAAAACATTTAATAACTGAGTCTAGTAAAACATACATCATTACATCTGAAGAGAGTATCTTAAGACCACAGCTTTTCATTGGCGAGACACTCTTTTGGTGAACGTTGCCCAAAATGTTTCTGTTTATTTTGAAAGATACAGGGAACCTAGAATTAGTGCACAAAAGTGTGCATGTGAGTGGGTGCTGAGAGGGTTGAGTATGAGGAGATGCCATTCCTTCTGAGGAATGAAAGCAGAGAAAAAATATCCGCTTTGAATAACAAGAAATAACAAAAGCTCTGTTTCCGTATTGTCATATGTTACTTTTAAACCCAACATTAGCTTCTAGTCGAGGAACTATATGTCAATCAAGTCTATGCTGGCTGGAGAGCAAAGAGGAAAAAAAGAAAATCTCTCAAAGGTATTGTCCTCAGGCCGTCGTCTGACCCTTTCAACTTGAGCCAACTGCATCCTGCGTCCTTGTTCCAAAAAACACAATGACTTTTTTTCCACTCTCAATATATGGGTAGAGGACCAGAGAAAAGATCCCATTGAATTTCACATGGTGAACGTTCCCGAGGCCGCAGAACTCCATGACCGATGGGCTACTGCAGCAAACAATGGATGAGACTGAAGAGAAATGCACTTTCAAGGGATTAAACAAGGAAAAGCCTCTCAATGGCAGCGAAGAGAAGAAAAGCAAATTATAAAGCTTATTGCTTCATCGTATGTAGCCAGTCGGACCTTGGCTGAAATGCTAATTGCCTTTCTTTTCAGCGTCACACACTGAATCGGGGGTGTGTGTGTGCTTGAGAAAGGCAGGGCACTCACAATTCACAGACAGACGCACACACACTGAAGATTTTAGGAGGCTCAGTGTTGTACTCTCTCTTTTTTTTTTTTTTTTTGCAACATTGTTTTCTCTACTTTTTCTTCTTTTCCCACTCTTTTTCAAAACACGGGTACTTCAGCCTTCCAGTAGACCGAATCAAGCCCCCATTCAGACAGATAGTTCTCTTTCTCCCTCAGTTTTCCCTCCCATACCTCATTTAACGAGCGAGAGATGTGGGAAATTTCTGTCCCGGCCTCTTCAATCTGCTGAGTTTGGCAGCCACAGGACAGATGGCTGGATTGAGGACAGAGCAAATCCCTGATCAAGTGTAGCTCCCTCACTGACTCTGAATCAGTGGCTGCGGACCCACAGAGTTGGCAGTAAAATTTGGGTTCCCACATTATTGTCCAAAGTGTCAAAAATTACACCTGTTCTCCTACTTTAAATTCAATGACAACTGTAAATAAGGCATTTTTATGTTAATTTCTCCCTCAAAAAAGTGTAAACGCAAATACTTTGTTTGAGCATCCCAACCAACCCAGCACAGCAACACTGGCTCAACCAATCGTGTAGGTTTGGTAGATGCTATTTACACTGAGTGAAAATAGCATATGTTCTTACTGATAGATGCTATTTACACTAAATGAAAATAGCAATATATTCTATTTACAATGACAATAGCAGCATTTTCTTAGTGATATGCTATTTCCACTAGGTGAAAATAGCGATAAATTCTATTTACACCATGTAAAAGTATCAATTCTTTGCAATAAGAGTAAATAGTAATTAGATGCTATCTATACTTTATATTGGCAGATACTATTTGCACCTCAGTATTTTTGTACATTAACAGGATGCAATAATATCTCAGAGTGTAAATGATTATATTTATTAAAATTATTAAATGGATGCAGCCTTATTGGGAGAATACAAAACCTCCCTACACCTTCCCTTAACCCTACCAAATAAACACTTTTAATATTATTAAACATGTTGAGTGGCCCAACCAGACATTGGTGGGCGGAGCTAGTGTAAATAGCATTTACCAACAAGGGACTCGATTTGCACTTAGTGTAAACAGACACTGCGAAAAAGGCAAATACACACAACTAAGATGAATGGGAAAACTAAACAAAATAAAATAATTAAAAAAAAAAAAAAAAAAAATGTATGCCACGCATTAATTTAATAGTTAACAGTTTTAAAAACATGGTACATTATCAAACTTAAAACCTTTATAACCCACCTACACTACCAGTCAAAAGTTTGGTCACGGTAAGATTTTTAATGTTTTTAAAAGAAGTTTCGTCTGCTCACCAAGGCTGCATTTATTGAATTAAAAATACAGTAAAAACAGTAATTTTGTGAAATATCATTACAATTTAAAATAACTGTTTTCTGTTTGAATATATTTTATAAAGTAATTTATTCCTGTGATCAAAGCTGAATTTTCAGCATCATTACTCCAGTCTTCAGTGTCACATGATCCTTCAGAAATCATTCTAATATGCTGATTTGCTGCTCAAGAAACATTTATGATTATTATCAATGTTGAAAACAGTTTTTTTTCAGGATTCCTTGATGAATAGAAAGTTCAAAAGACCAGCATTTATCCGAAATACAAAGCTTTTGTAACATTATACACTACCGTTCAAAAGTTTGGGGTCAGTAAGAGTTTTTATTTTTATTTTTTTTGAAAAGAAATTAAAGAAATTAATACTTTTATTCAGCAAGGATGCATTAAATCGATCAAAAGTGACAGGAAAGACATTTATAATGTTACAAAAGATTATATTTCAAATAAATGCTGTTGTTTTGAACTTTCTATTCATCAAAGAATCCTGAAAAAAATATATTGTACACAAATATTTTGTACAATTGTACACAATAAATGTTTCTTGAGCAGCAGATCAGCATATTAGAATGATTTCTGAAGGATCATGTGCAGGGCTTGACATTAACACCCGCCAACCCGCCAAATGCGGGTAGATTTCAGCTGTGGCGGGTAAGACAGCCACTCCCACTAGCCACTTTGGCGGGTTGAATTTAATTTCAGCTTACAGCCAAATGATCGTCGAAGATCGTCATATCACAAAATTACAATTCAATTACAATTCTTTATCGATTAACTTGCTGTTAGTGAAGGCGGGATAGGCGGAATCGTGCTGAATGACACACAACAGAAGCGCTCTCTCATGTGCGCTCTCTTTCTCTCTCTGTCGCGCGCGCGATCAGTTCTCCTTGCGCCTGAATAGTCAAATAAACGCAGACACAGATGTCAAAACGTCCAACGTGTGGAGTATCTCACGTGAATACAGTCGGTTATGGCTTAAGTGGACGTAAACAGGTGGGTAATAACTGGATATGTGTCAGTATATTACATCCATGCATTCAGCAGCCCAAAAATACCTGTCTGTCATTAATGTTAATCAAACAACAAAAGATGTTAAATAAATGTATAAAAGTTAAATATCTGAAAAAAAGATTTGTTTTTTTTTTTAATTTACTATTGTTTTTGTAATTTGCTAATTTGCTTCTTTGTTCTTTTATATAACCTAACAAAAATAACTTCTCATATTAGCCTATGCTCATATTGCCCACCCCTTGCCCGCCTGTACATACCAGCTGATATACAATGTATTCTCGATTTGGGTGGTCAATCTGCATTTGAAAGTTTGAAACGGTTTTAAATCTTCTAAATCAAGTAAAATGACTCAAAATCAAGTAATTTAAGCATGCCAAAGTAAACTTTAATCATATAAAATGTAATTTCCCAACAGCAAAATTGTGGCCAGTGAAAATGCTGAGTGGCTAGTAACTTTGGAAAACCACTAGCCACAGTGGCTGGTGAACGAAAAAGTTAATCTCAAGCCCTGATCATGTGACACTGAAGACTGGAGTAATGATGCTGAAAATTCAGCTTTGCCATCACAGGAATAAATTACTCCATAAAATATATTCAAACAGAAAACAGTTATTTTAAATTGTAATAATTTTTCACAATATTAGTGTTTTTACTGTATTTTTAATTAAATAAATGCAGCCTTGGTGAGCAGAGGAAACTTCTTTTAAAAACATTAAAAATCTTACCGTGTCCAAACTTTTGACTGGTAGTGTACGGTAAACATGAAAATGCCTTTAAATAGCAATAATACTAGGTTGTGCAGAGAAATTAATGTTGTTTAACATTTTGATGGTTAATGATACTAGCCATACCATGTTAAAAGTCAAAACTCAATCAATCAATTAATCAATCAATCAATCATTTTTTTTTTTTTAATAAAACTTTTTTTTTTAATCTATTTATACTCTGAACACGAAGTAAGACACTAGTCTAAAAATCCTCTGTACACACTAGTATAGATCCTGATCAACAGGTGGGAGGAGGGAAACAGACACAATCCCAGTTTGCTCAGTTCCTCCACTTCAGAAATTCCTTCACCATGACGCTCCACAATGGGGTAAATACTTGCAAGCAATGGGAGAGAGAAAGCAGGCGAGAGTCTGGGGTGAGGGAACTGGAGGGGGGCATGGGGGAAGACGGGGGAGTGAGGGTCAGCAGGACATCTCGCCTCAGGGCCCACCGAAGATAACAGACGTCCAGCCTTCAAACTGCTTTCACTCTTGTGAATCAACAGACCGCTTTATGTACAAAATGCCCTACATTTTTGCACGATGGATTCAGTGAAATCGGCTGGGTATGGATGAGTAGGCTTCGGCAACTAAAAACGATCCCTGACCAGCCTGCATTGCGTCAGGCAAGCTCTTTCACCAAGCAATAACAACTTAGGAGGGAAAGCTCAGGGAAGAGAGACAGGGCTCTATAGATTTGTTGCCCCCTGGGTATTAGGATAAACACTAAGGAGATAAACCAGCCAGGAGGAGGGTCCTTATTGCTCCAACCACAGGTCAGTGCGTCCCTGATGAAGTATCAATAAATGAATGTCTCAAGAGGAAATAGTAAGTAGTTAAAGTAGTTTAATCAGAAAAAAAGTATTTCTGTTAAGAATTCTCTAAAAATTATCATTACCACAACTTAACATAACAATACCCTAGAGATTTACACACAATAAATTTTAAACAATTATTAAATGCCAATTCTGCTCATTTATCTTTAATCTAACCACCTTTTTCATAAACCTCATTAAAAATGTATGTAGGGAGAAGTACAGATTTAGTTTTCATTTGAAAAGTGAAAGAGTGAAGGCATGGGCAACTTTTTAAAGCCCAGTTGTGACTGATTACACCATCAGACTTTTTGGAACCCTCCGAAGGGTCTCATATGACCACCACAAATCAATCAAAATTAAAACTTGGATGTGTCAGATCATTTCTGTTTATTTTAGCCATTTATGTAACAAATGTAACACTATCTGCTATGTGGACAATTGGACCGAAATCATCTAGAGATCATTCATCAAGCCAGAAATCTTGGAAAAGGTCTACAGAATAGCTTGTGGTATGGATCAATGCCACATGTATCCGTGTTGAATAAATCACATTTAAAACGAAGCGAGCGATCGAGCCCTGCGGGAAGAACACAGTGTTCATGCGTTAGAGGGCACAGCGTGACTCCACACCATGAAACGGGTTTTAAGGACCGACAGTGAAGGTCACAGTTCAAGTTCAATACCCCACAGAAAAAAAGGATAGCTTCTCTTTTGATGCTTAAAGTTGTTCTGTAGAACCGCATTCAATAGAGAGAATGCATGCAAGAGTTACAGAGCGAATTAGGTTTTTTACGCTGTTGATTACAAATAGGAATTATATTAGTGATGCAACATGGAAAATATATTTTGGAGAAAAAATATTTCTGAACAAGCTTACTTATACCACAATGGAATAATAAAATAAAATAATAAAATAAAATAAAATAAAATAAAATAAAATAAAATAAAATAAAATAAAATAAAATAAAATAAAATAAAATAAAATAAAATAAAATAAAATAAAATAAAATAAAATAAAATAAAATAAAATAAAATAAAATAAAATAAAATAAAATAAATAAAAAAATAAAATAAAATAAAATAAAATAAAATAAAATTTAGAGAGACTCATATTTAAGGAAGACAGGGTTTAAAAAAAAAAAAGAGAAAGTTTATGACACAAAGAAAAAAAATGGGATAGAATAAGCCATATGTAGACCAGTACATATTATGTTCCAAAAAGAAGTGAATGGTATGTTGACCAAAGACAAACTCTTGAGCAAACTCCATGGCACAATTGTGGCAGACCATGACAAATAAAGAGACCTCAAGATTGCTGCTGGATCTGACTATTGCTTCAGAATATCCTGCCATACTTCCATTTTCAGCTCCAGAATAAACAGATACTAAAATACTGTGTGCAATATGTCAGCACACTGCTGAAGATGCACACAGATTAACATACCGCAAAAAAGGTCAATGTCTCCTCTTTATATAACATGACCTGAATCATGTAATGTGACCTGAATCATGTAACAAACTCAGTAATTCATAACTGCAAAATGACATAATCCTATATGTTCCAAAAGGACAACTTAGAACTAAAGCAATTCAAGTCATGATCACAAATAAAAATAGCTGGATAATACTATGATGTCACAAGAAATGTGTAAAAGAAGAAAAGTAATAATAATATCAAAATGGGACAATTTAATAGAAATAATCAAAACAATTAAAATAATCTTAACATAACCTGATAAAAAACTTAAATATAACATAACATAACCATATACGTTTTAATGAAGAAAAGAAAAGAAATAAATAAACAGAGTTTTTTAATGATCAAATTATGCACAATACTAAACAAAATGCTTGGTTAGGTGGGGTTTAAACAAGAGCCACAAAACAAAAGACAAAAATAGGAGATGAATGGTTTCTCACTGAACAGCATTAGGCTATGTATAATTCTTTATATTAAAACTTTTACAGGAATGACAGTGACGGATTGTTACGAGTCAAGCGGTCCACATTTATCAAAATTCAATTTGAATTTAGCCCTGTCTGCATATGAACTACCAACCCACTCGTCGAAACCCAGTGACATACTCCCACTGTGTTTTTTACTGCTTTGGGTCTGGGGTCTTTGTGTGGCATTTACAGAAGTGAATTGAGTTTCTCCACATGCTCAGTGACATGCGTGGGGATTTTGTTTTAGCTGAGGCCCCAGGCTGGTGGGAACCCTACTAATTTTGCTAAGAAGGTGTGAAATTATAAAACTGATTAAAAGTGATGTAAACTTGAAAAAATGCTACTATTTCACCCATGGTTGGTTTCCAAATAGACATTCAAACTGACATTAAATGAACAGGACATGTGTTAAATAGACACAAAACTAGCCAGTTTTAAGAGCATACTGATTTATCCAATTAAATTGATATATGAAAAGAAAAAAAAAAAAAAAACGAATAAAACCAAAAACCGTTAATACTTTCAACCTTCAACCTACCACTGTTATCACAATAGAGAAATACTTTAATGATTTTCAGGGGTATTCCAAGGCTTTCATTAAAATGAGAAAGTTTTACTTCAATAAGAATAATATTACAGTTAACTTTTAAATCAGCACTTCACTCAGTGTCCAGTTACAGTTTCACTTAGTCAGGTATCAAGTTCTTAGAAAACTATTTTGTATATTGACTGCTTCATGTAAATCACTACCATTATTTTTACTTGTATACCATATACATACTTTGACAAGACTCTTTAAATATACAACACATACTGCAGCATCTTCAGGTAGTGTTGTCTCAGCTGACGTGATGTGATTTTACTGCAAGATTAATTTCTGAATCAACAATTTAACTGCTGAAAACAATGCTTTTATGAACATATAACATCCCATACAATGACATAACTCACTGCTTCATTACCATAGTACGATGCATCATTGAAGAAATCAACTAGCTAGTCACGACTGTCTCCCAAAACTGTATTGTCACACACCTGTCGTTCAGCCACGTTGGTAAATGATGTCACGTAGATGGTGGAGTAATAACTTCTTTAAATTAATCCGTCTGAGATCGAATTAATGCTAAATTTTTTGCTATAAATTACAGACATGGCATCTGAGGACTAATTCTCATTTTTCTCAGTTATTTTGCTTTATTTCCATATTTAATCATAGGCTCGTTCTTACGTACTAGAGCACATACACACGTGCACTCTTCAAAAACGGTGCTTAAAATGTCTTGACAAACTAAAATATGTTAATGACATTTGTATATATTCAAAATAAAACAAAGACATACATTGTACTTAATGTCAGCTTGCTTATTTTGCTCAAGATAATGATTTGTTAAGTCCACATAAAAACAAGAAACTATGCTTCTAACCACGGCTCGAGAGCTTTCATTCCAACCACACAAGTTTGCGAGGCAGTTTGCGAATGTTCGTTTAAACTATGGTTTTGGGAAACACCAAATCATTGAACTATGTTAGTAACAACAGAACTTGCAATGTTTGTTGGCTAACAATGCTTTTGGGAAATGCACCCCTGAAAAAGATGTTACACAACTGTGCATACATATCTAGAAAACATATATTTTTTAAGTCAATTATACATTGGCTATGGTTATTAACTTCTTTCCTTTCAGGTTCAGAGTTATTTTTTCAGTGTATTTTCTTTGTTCTCTGTGCATTTGACACCTAATCTGTCTTGAGTTTTTTTAAAAACTGTAATTTTAGGAACATAACATAACATAATATAATATATATTATAATATAATAAGCATATATTTTCTTATCAAAACCAGCTTACAAAGCATTTGCAGGGGTTTCCCGTAATTCAACACTACATGAATCAATCCATGTTACTGGGGATTCTGAGCATACCAAATGCACACTACTTTTAGACAATTAACTATTTGCACTAAAACCTATACATGTACAAAAATTAACCAGTGGCAACCTGTTTGCAATAAAACATGCTCTCAAAAAAATCTGCTTAACACAGCTGTGCTTTAGACATATGGAAGAGGCAGGTTCTGTTGTCAATGAACAGACTCAGCTGGTGAAGTACAAAGGGAGAGTGCAGTAGGAAAGAGCCACTGGGAAAAGAATTAAGACAACAAGTCTATTTAAGGAAAAACACTCAAACTAAAACATGTTTCTCTACCGCAGCACAGAATTCTAACAATTCTAGCAATTCCCCATGATGCATTAGATAGGCATGTGTTGTAAGGGATATAGCTTAGCCCTCCTGCTTTAATGTTTATTCTTTTGTCTTAATTCCACCTGTCTTGTCACGCTGGACCCTGTGTGGTCTGATTCCTTGTGACATCAATCACAGTGCGCTCCGTCTGTGAGCAGTGCTTCGCACATCTCAGTGGATTTAGTGTTTATGTTACATCCTCTCTGTTTTCTCAACATGTAAGGCCCTATTTAAGGGGAGGTACAAAAACAGGGGCGACCACTGCAAATGTTACACCCAGCCGTGAATCACACGCACTGAATGATGCTCAACTGAAGCTGTATAAGGGGGTGCAAGAAGATCATTCAATCCATTGAGTCACAGTGCATCTATTCAGTAGATAAAGGGTGCCCCTAATGAATTAAACACGAAACAGTATAAAACAGACTACCAAAGATGCCAGTTGATTCACTAAAACAGTAGAAGGACTGGATAAAACCATGTCGAATGTGTCCAGTTTACAATACGTATAGGCCTAATGTTTGCATGACTGGTAAGAAAGTACATGTCGGTTTGTAATTTACAAGCAGTGCTGAGTAGACTTACAAATTGTAGTCTGTTACTGATTCCAAATTACATGACAGAAATTGTAGTTAGAATGTAATCCATTACACATTTTAGGTAATATAATCAGATTACTTTTTTAATTACTTTTAGATTACTTTTGACCAAACTCAAAAATTTAATTGGATAGGATAATATTGTACCACATTGATATAAAAATACAAAGAGAAATAAAATATATTCCAATATTTGTTATCAACAACATGAAGTGCATTAAACATGGCATCAGGGTTCCCCAAACTGGGGTTCGTGATGGAACTGCAGGGGGTTGAGAGTTTAATGACAAGGTAATAATTAAATAAATCATTAAAAAAAAATTAAAATAAATAATTTTATAACAATAAAAAATATTACTAATTAAAATAATAATTAATGTGTTAATCAGGAGTTGATTCGATATGTGATGTTGCAATGTTGAGAAAATGTGTAATGTTGCAATGTTGTGTAATTTCACAAAACTAAAAAACTTTTAGAATAAAAAATACAGCAGAATAAAAATTAAAATGTGATTTTTTTTTAGAAAACATAAAAAAAAGAAGAATTACGGAAAATCAATACGTAATGAATGACTTACTGCCATTGTGTGAATATGTAATCATGTAATCAATAAAGAAGTAACTGTAATCTAAGAATATTTTAAAGCATAATATAATCTAATTACAAGTACTTAATTTTCCAGATTAGCCTACATGTATTACTACTCAGCACTGTTCACAAGTACGCCTATATTCGTCTTACAATTTACATATGCATAATCAGATTACAGCTTCTTTTTATTGGTTGATATTGTTATCTTAATTAATTGTTGTTATTATTATTATTATTATTATTATTATTATTTATTTTTTTGCCAAAATAGTACAAGCTCATCCTGCATGCAAATATATAATTCAGACAACCAGATTAGATGACCTAAAAGTGTCACCTAAAAGATAATGTTACTGATTACAATTTCAGTCATATCATGTGAAATTAGTACCAGATAACATTTCAGAAGTAATCAATCAACACTGCAGGCATCCAGACTAACCCATGAGGGTGTTACCCTGAAGGGACCCTCACATCACCTAAACTGTTGTGCGTAAAGATGAGTGAGATCGCCGTTTGAGTTTTGGATGACAGGGGGCTTCGCGAGCGCGTCCCATCTCAAAGCCCCTGTGTGGGGAGGAGCCCCGCCGACTGTTGTTTTATCTCAATGGGAGCGGGAGGAAAGAGACACAAAGCGCACTGAAGACCCTCACAGTAACCATGGAAGCGCAGGAGAATGGCCTCTCATCCACAAACGATGAATTGATTTAAGGTTAAAATGTTTATAAACGTTTATATCTGATGTGTTTATTATTACGAGAAGAAGAACAAAACTACCAAAAAAATCTGTCAAAATTGCCCGTGGATGCAAGTGATTGTACTCTAGAGTTTAAAGAGCAGTCCGTTGTAAAGCCAAATGTGACACAAGCAAACTAACATATCAAAGTGTGTAAACTCTTGATATTTAATGTTTCTACCATACTGAAATGAAGAGTTAGCTTATTAAACGTACACCAGGTTCAAAAAATGAGGAAAAAACAGCAAACTTACAAATCAAATATCTCGCGCAGCTTGCAGTAATAAACTGACCGTTGAAGCGCTTGTGTCGCATTGACCGGGCAATTTCACTATTGTGCCCCAAAACAAGTGACGGATGTGTAATGTGATATATAAGTTACTTACCTAACACTTTGTTTTAACACTTCAAGGCAAACGACAAAAGGTCCGGGGTAAATTGAACCGGTCAGCGCTGTGTCCGTCAATGGGATGATAAATACATCGTGACAATCGCGCTGCGCTTCCACTGTTGCTGCACAGAAGTTCTTGTTGAACAGCTCAATCAGTTTGGGTTAGAGTGGGTTTTCTTACAGGACGCTGGGTTGATTCTCCAGTCCATGCGAGGTGAGTGTGGATGCGCGTGAATCTCGACATACGCTGCCATGCAGTCCGTTTAAGCGCTTGTCCCGTCTGAACTAGTGGACTTGGGTAGAGCCTTGTCTTGTCTGAGCAGGGATGTGCTAATCTCATTAACCACCGGGCTTGAGAGATCTAGGGAACAGCTCCACCCAGCGATCTTTCTTCCTCAGGCGGAGAGGCTATTTGTGGAGGATGGCAAATGACGTTTCTAAAATCAACCTGTGGCGCACCGCTACACTGCAGCTCTATGATGATTCCCACAAACGATTCAAATGTAAAGCACCCATGATTAAACAGGACTTTCACGTGACATTTTAATAAATCAGATTTGATTTACTAACTGTAAAAAAATAAATGTTGGTTTAACTTCAAAACGTAGGTTAAGTTACCTGGTTGCCTTAAAATTTTGCGTTAATTGAAATTAAAAATTTGAGTTAATACAATGAAGGCGATTGGTTTAATCAACAGAAACTCAAAATATTATGTTATCTGAATCACATTAATTAAGTTGATTTGACAAAAGAAAAAAATGTTGGGATAACAAATCATAAATATAGGCTATGTATATATATATATATATATATAGAGAGAGAGAGAGAGAGAGAGAGAGGCTGGTGTATTTTAAGGCAGACTGAACTCTTAGCCTCATAGAATGATTTCTGAAGGATCATGACATTGAAGACTGGCATAATGGCTGCTAAAAATCAGCTTTGCCACATTATATTTTAAAAGTCAAGTCCAAAAAAAGACATTTAATTGTATAAATACTTCACAATATTATTACCATGTTATACTGTATATTGATATAAATCGAATTCAGCCTTTGTGAGCTTAAGAGACTTATTTTTAAAAACCTTTAAAAAAAAAATCAGCTCATAAGGCTACCTCCCTGAAGATCCACATAAAAAACTGACATTTCATCACCTTGGATTATATCTGACATTTTTGTCAAAATTTAGTTATTATTCACATATTCTTATTCTGTCTATAACTTATTTACATTATGTGAAGTTGTGTACATTTTGGGACATTTTAATAAAAGAAAAAAACAAAAAGGTTCTGTCTGGAGTATGGAATGCAAAAAACATTGAAGCTCAATATCCAAAAACTGGTCAAAATGCAGATAGGACCTTATAATTTAACTAAATAGATGTAATGAAATATCCTATGATATCCTAATATATGGACAAAGGTATTGGGACACACCTCTTAATTAGTAAATTCAGATTCTGAATAGCTCAGTGAATTCAAGCGTGGTACTGTAATAGGATGCTACCTTTGCAATAAGTCAGTTTGTGACATTTCATCCCTGCTAGATATTCCACTGTCAACTGTAAGTGGTATTATTGGAAAGTGGAAGTTTTGAGAACAGCAGCAACTCAGCCACAGAGCGGGGTCACAGAGTGCTGAGGCATATGGTGCATAAAAGTCACCAATGCTCTGCTGATTCCATAGCTGAAGAGTTCAAAACTTCCACTGGCAGTAATATATCATCACAAAAACTGTGTGGTGGGAGTTTTATGGAATGGGTTTCCATGATCGAGCAGCTGTAGGCAAGCCTCACATCACCAAGTACAATGCCAAATGTCAAATGGAGTGGTGTAAAGCACTCAGCCACTGGACTCTGGAGCAGTGGAAACGTGTTCTGTGGAGTGATGAATCACGCTTCTCTGTTTGGCAGTCTGAAGGGTGAGTCTAGGTTTGGTGAATGCCAGGAGAACGTTACCTGCCTGACTGCATTGTGCCAATTGTAAAGTTTGGTGAAGGAGGGATAATCGTATATGGGGCTGTTTTTCAGGGGTTGGGCTAGGCACCATACTTCCAGTGAGGGGAAATCTTAATGCTTCTGCATTTTGGACAGTGCTATGCTTCCTACTTTGTGGGAACAGTTTGGGAAAGGCCCTTTTCTATTCCAGCATGACTGTGCTCCAATGCACAAATCAAGGTCCATAAGGTTGGATGAGTTTGGTGTGGAGGAACTTGACCAGCCAGCACAGAGCCCTGACCTCAACCCCATCAAACACCTTTGGGATGAATTGGAACAGAGATCGAAAGCCATGCCTTCTCGTCCAACATCAGTGCCTGACCTCACAAATGCTCCGATGAATGGGCAAAAATTCTCACAGAAAGCAGAGTGGAAACTGTTATAGCTGCAAAGGGGGGACCAAATCAATGTTAATGTATTTAGAATGCGATGTTTTTAAAGTCCCGGTTGGTGTAATGGTCAGTCCCAAAATATAATATTTATAAAATCTATATTACTTTCGGCATTACTTAAATACACTGCTTACGCCTTTAGAAAGGAAAGTGACTCATTTGCTTACAAAGATAATAGCCTAATGAAGGTAACTGTGTGTTACTCTTTGCATTACCATAGCAGCACTTCCATTTTTTGTGTAAAACAATTGTCCCAATGCAATATTCTTGTGAGATGGAGGCCTATGTCACAAAGCCCTAACAGATCAAAGAAGCCCTCTCAAGGTAATGATACACAGGGCAACTTTTTGAGCAATGTTGCCGAGCAGTTTTGCTGAGTGATGTTGCTTGGGTACTTTCCTATTGAGAATGTGGCAACTAATTTAGATCTTAAGTATCCAGATTTTTTGGATCTTTTGGAAATTTGTTGCCCATTCTCAAAGGGAAAGTACCCAAGCATCATCGCTCAGCGACACTGCCTGGCAATATTGCTCAAAAAGTTGCCCCATGTATCATCACCTTGAGTGAACTGGCACCATAAACCCAACCTGGGTTTAAAAATTTAAACCAGTGGTTGGGTTTGTCCATATTTTACCCAAAAAATCGGTTGAAACAACCCAGCATTTTTGTACCTGGCAGAATACCTGAGCAAACCTAAACCAAGTAAAGTGCTGACCATAAAGAGAGGGAATGCAACCTCACCATAGCGTACTAAGGGAAGCCAGGTTGCCCCCTACTGCACACAAGATGATGTGGAAACAGAACGCACTTATTATTAATTCTGTTACTAATTATACATACTTTATGGACACCTTATATTCCCATTTTACAGACATCCACCTGAAACTGCACTACCTTACTGAAACCTGGCTGAGAGTTATGTGAAGCCCAGCCATAACAACAACGGCGACAGTGGGGACAAGAGCACCAAAGTTATATAGATGGGAAATAGACGGATGGATGATAATAATAAAGAATTCTGAACTGCTAATGATGTAATCGAGACAGGGAGAGATGTCGATGATGTCAGTGCGTGCTCACGCTGTCTCTGTGTTGACGTGGCGTCTGTCTCTCCAGTAATCCAGCAGCAGAAGTAATGAGGCACATAGAGAAAACTGGAGAATGGCCTAACCACTAAAAGTCAAGCGGACCATACTCGTTTCACAGGTAAACTTCAGCAAATTGATAAACAGAAGCTTTAATTAGCGCTGTTGTTTTATTATCTGAAATCGAGCTAGATAGCAAATCACCGTTTGTTGATGTAAAGTTTGGTTAGCATCAGTAGCACGAGACCATTGACCCTGTTTACCAATGAGGATTTCAACATATTACATGTTATTAAAACAAAAAAGTGATATATGCTTACAGAAACTGCTATAGAGTTCTGTATTCTAAAAGATTATTTTCCATATGGCGATATTGTAGTTGATGTTTTGCGTAGCATTGGCTAAACTATGCTAACTGAGCTAACGTTACATAGCTTCGACATGTATAAACCTTATTAATTGGCTTTATTCGATAAACAACCATTTAGCGTTTGTTTCATGTGACTAAACGCTGTTTGGTCAGGTGTCATTGTTTTTTTTATTGAATACATTTTTTTCTTGTCTTGTGAAGTCATGTTTACATGCTAAAAGATGTGTAGCTGCTAGTTAGCGCTACCTGCGGGTGCCAGGCCACGTAAGAAATACAGTTCACAGGAGACACTAGTTAATATTTTTGCACTTTCAAGACTTGGAAAATTCCTAAAATACCTTATGTCAACATTGGCCAAGGTTGAATTTTGTCTTATCAACAGCTGTTGTAGAAGGCATAGCACATTTTGTGTGCTTACAGTAGTCTACTAGATATCCACATCTATTTTTATCACACCTTAACTATCTGTTGTTGTTTTTTTTTTTTTTTTATCTGCCACAGTAAAAGGAATCCAATGACCTCACAGCCATCAAACAAACAGTACATTCTGTGAGACACACCTATGTCCAAAAGTAACACTCATCAGCCTTTTGTTCTTTTTACAGTGAAAAATGACTGGAAGGAACCAGTACAATGGTTTCCAGTTTGCAACCACAGTGCAGCCACCCACAGGTGGTTACACGTCCGCTTTTGGGAACAACTCAGAGACTGAGTACTCAGAGGAGGACGGAGAGATGTTTGAGCTGCGTTCCAGAGGCAGGGAGAGGCATCGCAGGAGCAGCACATCTACAGATCGCAAGGATGATATTGTATACTTGATAAGGGACATAAAAGAGGGAGATACGCTGATCAGCATTTCTCTGCAGTATTTCTGTACTGTAAGTCAGGGTTCTCTTGTTGTGCCCTTCCTTTTTTTCTTTCAGTATGTTTATAGTAAGGTCACCATTATGACCAAAATCTTATAAATATAAAGAATAGTTTCATTTTAAAGTTGGCATGAAATAAAATAGTCTAAATGCATGTCATAGGTCTTACTGTGAACAATTCTCCCGTTTCATTTTTACTTTTTTTTTTGACCTCATAATGTTTCAAAAGGTCACAACTGGACTGACTTATCTCTTTTTACATATGCCTGACTTCTCCAATTGTTTAGTTTTCTTAAACCCTCCCTCTGTAAGTTTTGCATTAATTTTCCTCCACTTTTAAGTGCGACGTCCACATTTTACTAGCTAATCAACAACGAATGGATGTCCAGGCTCTTTTCTTTTCAATAATCTGCTAAACTTGTATGTACATCACAATACGGAAGATCTACTGACGCTACTTCCATTTCATCATGACTTTAATAACCAAGTGGTAATGTCTATTTTATAATTAAATGAATTAAAAAAAAAAAAAAAAAAAAAATACTAACAACTAGATAGACCAAAGTGAAAATGATTGTTCCAAAAGCATGCTAAACTTAAGTGTAAAGTCTTAAAACAAAAATAATATTGCATGATGGATGTTTCCCACTCTAAATTCTGATTGGATGAACCATATTAGTATCTGGTGTAAAATTTGCATTATAGTTGCACCTAATCACGCAAGTTAAATTCCATATTAACGGCACAAGTTATGATGATTTGCTGAAAAACCAAAACTCTTCCTGATCTTTTTTGGCAACACATCCAGCTCTGTATTTTTACATTACTCCATGTTTCTTAAATGTTCTGACATGTAAAAATGTAAATCAGTCTTGCCCCCTAATAGCTGCCCAAATATAATGTACTGAATTTTTTCTTGTTCGTGTCTTATTTGTTCTCAGGTTGCAGACATAAAGCGGGCCAACAATCTTCTAACTGAGCAGGACTTCTTTGCGCTGCGGTCCATAAGGATTCCTGTGAGAAAGTTCAGCTCATTCACAGAAACTCACAACACCACTCCCCACAAAAGCAGCTCACCCTGCAGCACTCGCAGAATCACAGAAATACCGGTTTCTGGAGCTTCCTTGGACTCTTCATCCTCTTCCTCATCTGTGGACAGCGTGGAGTGCTTCTTGCAGGAGAAGGACAAGGACATTCAACTTCTCGTCAAGTCATCTGCTCCTTCCAGGAGCAGCCTGAGCGAGGTGGTGTCCTCGCTGGAGCAGCCACTGTTGGGTGACCCTGAGCGCAGACCGGCCCAAAAGAAAGACCCGTATTATGGGGCTGACTGGGGAATGAGATGGTGGACCGCAGTGGCCATCATGTTGGTTGTGGGCATTGTTACACCCGTTTTTTACCTGTTGTACTATGAAGTTTTGATGAAAGCAGATGTTAGCCACCACACTACCATAGACTCTATCAGGCCTGGACCAACACAGCCAGCCGTCGCTGAGCCTCTTGGGTTACCACGGGCCAATGCTGCCTATCACCAAGACTCGCACATACAGCCTGTTAATGAACAGCAACATTTTGTGAAGCACAAAAAGGAAACGTAAAGGGGCACTTAGATCACCGGGGGAATTAATTTGAAGGCATTTATGAATGGTATAAGCGAAACCACATTTAAAAAAAAAAAAAGAAGTTGAACTGAAACAGATGAGAGGATCAAATAATCAAGAAATGATTCCAATCCTGTCTGCATATTTCCTTGATGCATTTTGCACAGTTGGATGCTGGTTTTGTTGTTTTTTCTGTCACTTATGAGCCAGTGTATAGCTCTGTACCTCTATTAAGCTCATAGTTTGCCTTGACGGCAAACAGATGATACATTAAGACATTTGCTGCCACTGTCTGGTTGTCAGGGAAATAAACACATTAATTTATTTTAGAAAATGTAGAATCCAGATTCAGTATTGCAACTGATGGTAATAAAGTTGCTGGTTTCAATTTTTAAATTTTGCTTGTAAAGAAAAACAAAACTTAAATGGAACCATAATGGCTTCCTGGTTTTCTTCTAGCAAGAGCACAGGGATGATTTGTAAAATATTCACGCATGTGCTCAATTCCATTCAAGTAGCAAAGATGTGAACATTTCTATGAAACATGGAGTTCAGTGATTGACTTTTGAACAGTATGTGCCTTCATCCTGTAGACTGTAGATGCAGGTTGAAAATAAAGGAATTATATTTTAGTATCTGAATCTCCTAATTATTTTTAGTGTTTTAATTTTATTAACATTTAGCTTCAATTATACCAGTTTATCTATATAACTCAGTGAATCTAATTTTTATACCTACAAAGCACTGTGCTCTTGGAAGATATGAAGTGTATCAACTAAATTTGTGTTTTTATAGAGTATGTGCATATTAATACACTTTAATTCTCTTATATGATAGACTTTTTTAATGAGTGCTTTTTTTATTATTATTATTATTATCATTGCTAGTAAGTGGCTTCATCCATGTTGTCATCACTTCCTCCCCCATAATCATCACCGTCTTCAAAGTAATTTGCTATGTAATCGTTTTCCTGTGGAAAAAAAAAAAAAAAGTCCAATCACTGAGTGCTTTTAGTATTCTGGAATTTAGTTGAGTGGCAAGAGCATGTAAGCATATTCACTATTGATTATTTCATTCAGACGTGTGTCAGGACAGTAGCAAAAAAATAGTTTTCTTAGTTACTGAAACCATGTTAAATATATGCAAGCAGCCAGGTACTGGAGTGTTCACTTTACTGATGACATGTTTTAGGTTAAAACAAGACTATAGATATTGAAAGGGACTTTGGTTAAAAGCAGCCATAAGCTCTATAAACAGCATTTATATTATGCTGCTGATTACCATAGAAAAAAAAAAAAAAAAACTGAATTGTTGCTGGAAGGTGCTTAGGACACAAATATTAACAAAAAAATAAGAACATTTAGCACAGACTGTTTTTAGAACTGTTTTTACTTTTACAAACTGATGGACAAGACAAAGAAAAAATCATGCACAAAGAAGTTTTACAACAGATCTCTGCACAGACAAATTTAATAGACCAATTTTGTGTTTGCGAACAGATGACTTTTTTTTTTTTAAGCGGAGCCTACCTGGTGGCAGAAAATGACAGTTCTGCAGTAGCAGTCTGTGGAAGCCACAGAATAAAAGAATAAAAAAGTTAATTTTGAATCTATGTCTCACAATTCTGACTTTTTTTCCCTCACAAATCTGAGTTTATATCACATTTCTTTGAAGGAAAACAGAATTGTGAGATATAGTTTTTTTTTTTCCTCAGAATTGAAAGTTTATCCTGCAATTCTGATTTTTTTCCCCCTCAGAATTATGATATAAACTCACAATTGTGAATTATAAAATCTGAACTGGGAGATATAAACACGCAAATGCAAGAAAAAAGTCAATTGTGAAATACTGTTATAGGCTGTTTAAAAGTAATCCATGTAAAATGTTATAGGTTTAAATATTTCATGCTGTAACTGCTATATGATCCCTATGAACTGCATATGTGATTATTATGTACACTTATGGTTTACATCAAATTTAATGCTTTAATGGTAGACTAATCATTGCAGGATTCATTAGTCCAGGCTGTGACTTGAAACATAAACATCTCTGTTTAGCTTCAAAGGGCGTCTTCAATGACGGTATTCTATAAAAATTAAGACTATATATATTTTTTGCATTCCGATTCTGACATCCAAAGGCACAACAAAACATTTTTCTCTTATTCTGTGGATTTTGCACATTTTCCTCCACTTGTTACCACTATTTTTCTGCCACCATGCACACAGCTGCAAGTAACGTAACTGTGACGATGTCTTAAGTGATTATATCACACTAGTCTCATTCTTAAGCAAGCAATATTTAAGTGTTAAAGTTATACTGAAGTTTAAATTAATTTCTGTGGTGATGTACAACATGCTACAGATGCTGTCGATGAAGATTTATTTAACTTGGAATATTGTTATTAGTAAAATCTTTTACCTCTTCAAGCTCTTCATCATCAAATTCTCCTTCAATTTCTTCTTCCTCCCCTTCCCCACCATCTTTCTTCTCTCCCTTCTCCTCATCCTCCTCATCTGATTTTACATCTCCCTTCTTCTCAAGTTCCTGAGAAACAAGCACAAGTGAAACAACAGCTCAATCCAAATATATCTGTTTGCAGCTAAACAAGATGAAAAATACTAATAGTGAAGCAGTTTAATGTAATGAATATAGCATGAACTCACATCCAGTTTACTCAGCACTTCCTTCTTGTCCTTACTTGAGATCTTTGGGAATTTCTTATAATCTGTACATATTCAAGTTGTCTACAGGTCATTCACAAATTGCAGTTTGTTTAAAGAGGGATTCTGCATTTCTTGAAATTACCTTTTTTCTTCTTAATTGTCTTTTTCTGTGGCTTCAGCTCCTTCGGAAGACGGCTCCAATCTACAAATTAAGCCTATAATTTATCTGAAATTAACCAATTTAAATTGTACTCATAAGTGATTCCTGTAATACCTGGTGTCCAATCTTCATCTTCAATTGTTTTAATTTCCTTTGTGTATTTTTCCTTGTACCTCTCCACATCTGTGAATTATACTGGTGAGCACACTGGCAAACACTTTAAAATAGTAGATAAAATTCATTTAACCTCTAAAATTTTCTGACATCTCTTACTTGAATCAAAACGGTTAAAATACAATAATAACTTTAAAGGTTAAAATATCCCTAATCAGTTATAGTATTTCACTTAAACTTAGGGTTAAATAGATTTAATGTCTTAAGGTCAGTGTTAAAACACAATATTGGCCCCAGTGTTCATCTACTTTTACAATATGATTATCTCAGAAATCATAAGACGCCTAGTAGGAAGCATTAGGTATTATATGTTTCTAAAATTAAATAAAGGCTACCACTCACCTCCCTTTCCTGTGTGGGGTTTTATGTTAAAAGGGAGGTCTTTCATTCGTCCTCTCATCTCTTGTTTCAAAGCTCTCATGTAGTCTTCATCTTCTCCAGCTTTCAAAGGCCCTGGTTTATATTCAATTTTCTGTAAAAGATACAATTATGTCATAGTTGGTGTGATGCATGTCTTTAAAACTGAAAAAACTGAAAAGATCAGGATGTTCTGGGTAATAATCTAATATTACTGAAGCACATTTTAAATGTCAGTGGGAAACACAGTGGGTAACTCACTGGGAAGAGTGGAGTCGGCCCTCCCTGGGTTTCAGGCATGGACCCTCTGGTGAGGCCCAGGGCCTCAATGTTAAAAGTGAATGCTGCTATACCTCTGCCCTTTCCTGCCATTTTGGTCAGTCAAATATTCCTAAAATTGTTTGGATGGGGATCTGATAAAATATTAGTTGGGCAAAAAATAATAATTTTGACGTTGTTCTTAAAAAGAAATCCCGCTGTGGTTTTAAACAAATTGCGTCGCGACGTCACATGACACGCGAAAACCAATGGCTTTTGGCGTCAATGACGCCATTTTTAATTGAACGCCACTGTTACATATGTTTTAATAGTAAACTGCATTGGGGCAAGATTATCTTTGGACAATTAGTCTATTTATTACTCAAAGCTATAATATAACTCCAAAGAAGTTGGACTTTTATCGTATGGATTATTTTTTTGGGTGTGTGTTTTTGGAGCATGGCGTTTAAAATGAAGATCCACTTTAATTGTTTGGAGAGGTGCTTGTTGAACTCCCCTTTGCGCAAGAAAAACGAGTTGAAACAGCAATACAACATGACAACATGCACTATTTCTTTAAAACTACACCACTGAGCGTGCGGTCGCATTACAGGAACAATTATTTAAGGGGCAACTGCTTACCTTGTTCAGCATTTAGACAAACATAAATGAGGCACTTGCTTTATACTATTAATATGCATTACTTGGGTGGCGCCTATTTCCGCTTTGACCAATGGTATTCCGACTCTCCAGCGCGTCATATCAATACGCTCGGTGACGTGCTACGCTTGCGGAACAGTGTGTCAGGGTCTTTTCTGCGGCTGAAGCAGCTAGATTTAAAACCAAAATTATAGGTTAACAGCCATACATTTGTCCTTGTATGCAATAATAACCTCTTGAATGTATTGGGGATGTCTGCGACTGACTGGTACGCGCATAAGTCGCTGGAAAATGGGGTGTTTTGGATGCAGGAGCGTTTTTATGAATCGGGGAACAGGGCGAATATCTGGCTCATACGCGGGTCCCATCAGGACGTCGTCATAGATACCGGACTGGGTTTACGGAGTCTGCCTGAATACATCCATAGCAAAGGGCTGCTAGGGGACGATTCGAAGCGTAAGAACCCGCTGTTAGCCATCGGCACGCATGTGCATTTTGATCATTCGGGTGGGCTGCATCAGTTTCAACAGGTGGGCGTGCACAAGGCGGAGGTGGATGCTCTGGCTAACGGTGACAACTTTGAGACCGTGACATGGTTATCTGACCGCGAGATCGTGGAGGATCCAGCGCCTGGGTGGCGAGCAAGACAGTATAGAGTGAAGGCGGTTACGCCAACCCATATATTACAAGAAGGTGGGATATTATCTCTCTCTCTCTCTCTCTCTCTCTCTCATACACACACACACACACACATAAAAAGACAGTTGTAGAATGTGCTGCATTGCATGACTTCATTCTAGGCAACCATGCTTAATATCTTTGAAGGGCTGGAGAAAGATCGAAACAAATCAGATCTTGATAGACTCACCAGAGACGTGTCAGTGGTTAGTGGAAACCAAGCTCACTGTCTAATGTGGCTTTATAATTTCCCTGATGGTGGAGATACACCATTATAGTGGACCATTGGCAGAAAAACCCAGCAGAATCAGAGTAAAGCTCTGAGCAAACCACACATGACCTCCTCCCCATTATTCTCAGTGAATGGACTACTATGCAGTGAGTTGTACTGCAGATGAATAGATGTTTGTCACTGAACAAATTATTCTTTCACCTCACAGTGTATCTCCAGATGCTGAGGTGACCCATAGACTGTATAGCTAGTCAGGGTTCCCATGGTCCTGGAAAACCTTTAAAAAGTGTGATTTTCAGGCCTCTGAATATCATGAAAAATGTCTATAGTCAGTATTGCATTGTATTGTATGCATGCATGCATTTATTTAATAGTGATTTTTTTATATATATATAGTTATGCTCAGCTGAAAATATATCATCAGTAAGAAATTGCTCTTTGTGAGTGCAGTCGAAATAACAATTTATATCCAGTAATTGACTGTAAAAGTCATGAAAATTCAGTACAAAAAAATAGTGTAAACCCTTAATTATTTATAATAAACAGACCATGTGTCTTTAACCCTTTTTGTACGATGTTTAGAAGCATACTTTGTGCAGATATGTCACTTTGTGTTACTATATCCACTTATATCCACACACATATTTGCTCTAACGCTTGTGGTTATTAAAACCTTTTAACTCAACATTATTTGTGCTTGGACCAAGATATCTTAGCTGTAGTAATAATAAACAAATCCTTACCTGTTCATAACGTATGTTATAAATCCCTCTCTGTTTCATAACTTGTGCATAAGTCGATACAGCTTCTGCTGTGTCAGTGCTGCAATGCAGTGACAATATCCAGTTCCCACATTCCACATTTCTTTCTTCCTCCTCCTTATGTTCCCAGGTGACGTTATCAACCTTGGGGACCGGCAACTTACTGTTCTCCACATGCCGGGCCATTCCAGAGGCAGCATTTGTCTCCATGACAAGGAGAACAAGATGCTGTTCAGTGGAGACGTGGTCTATGATGGTTCCATGATTGATTGGCTTCCCTACAGCAGGATCAGCGACTACATCCGTAGCTGCGAAAGGCTGGTAGAGATGGTCGATAAAGAGGAGATTGACCTGGTTATGCCTGGCCATTATAACACTTTTGGGAGCAAACGGCTACACCGGTTAGCCTCCAACTACATGGCTAGTGCCGGTGCCTGCCACCGAGCCTCCACCTGCGTGGTGAAGTCTATTGCCAGCCTGGCACTTCGAGCCTCCAACTCAAGAAGTGCCTGCTAGTAGTTATGATACAGACTACTATGCAACAACATACGTCATTGCAGACCTCAATATTGAGCACAGTGAAAACACTGAGCAATACAGTATGCTAATGATATACAGTTTGATAATAGTATTTGTGTTCATCATGGTTCAAAATAATGGGGGAAATATGCTGCATAATATCCATCAAAGTCTCAAAAAGAGTAGTAGATATTGCCATATTTTAGAGGTGCTGTGTGTAATTTTCAACATTAAAGTATTTTTCCTATATCCCAGCTTAATATTTAAAGACATCTTGTAAGACTACAACTAAAAGTGCAATCATTGTGGATACGTGTCATTTTCAGCAGCCCAATTCATAGTTTTCAGTCATGTCACTGGTGTGGAGACCTGGAGGGCAAAATATTCATAGATTACAGGTCTGAAAAAAATGTTAACAAAATGCAAGTTTTGGCAACTTGTGATCTATATACAGCACTTGCTGCAGAATTTCAATCACTAAAAACAGCAGGACATTCGTTAACGTGGACATAGTTAACATGAAAAATACATACAGTAAAGTGCCTTAATGTACTAAAAGAGTGATATTAAAAGATCAAATTCAGTATTTTTCTTGTTGATGATGTATGCTATATACAGGCGAGCAGATGAGCACAGAATATTAATGCAAAGTATAAATGTTTTTTTTTTTTTTTAATAATGGTTTTCTTTGGGAAAACGTGTTTATATTCTGAGTTCATCTGCTAGCCTGTACATAGTATGCATCATCAGTAAGGCTTATACTGAATTCTGTCTTTTAATATCCCTATCTTACTACATTAGTAGAAAACATTAGTACAAACCTGGTAAAAATGACTGGTGGGCAATGGAGGAAAGCCATGATTTGCCCTCTAGGTGTGCGTCACATGAAAACTATGAATGTAGCAGTGTCCCCCTCCCCAAAACCAGTTGAACGTAAGCCCCACCGCACAGCCAATTTCATTGGTCAACTCAATTACGCATTCAACTGCCAAGAAAAGGTCAGACTTCATGGATTCAGTTCAGAGTTCAGAAAAACCATAGATCGATCCAATTGCGACAAACAGTAATGCTATCTATCAGGATGTGCTACCAATGCTATTCACCTTATTTTACAATGCAAAAATAAGCTATTTCCTGTAAAAGTGCAAGACTTCTGATTCATTAGTCGCTATAAGTAAATAATTAGAAGAATAATAATATGCAGTAAACACTAACAGTAAAACTATTTGCGCCACAATGATTTATGATTATGATAAGTTCAGATAATATCATGACAAATACCAGTCAGAGTTAAAACATACCAAGGTTGAAGTTAAGGGTTAGTATTTGTTTCAGCGTTGTGTAGTCAAACAGCACTGTAACTGACATGACCAGTGAAATCTTTACAATTGGCTGTGAGGCAGTGTTATTTTATATAGAGAATGAGATACTATAATAGTTTTTATTAATATTTTCTTTCTTTCTTTTCTGTTTTAACATTTCTATATAGTTTGTATTATCTTTTTTATTTCAGATTTTGTTTTATTCAGTACATCAAGATAAACTAAATGAAAATGAATGATTTTTTTTTCATATTTTACTTTAGTTGAAGCTTATTTTATTTCTAGTAATGGAAATGTTTCTTTTTTTATGGGTTTAGTTATCTATAATAATAGTTAACCCTCATGTGTTGGGTAACTCAAATCACACAGATATGGTGACGTCAACTGGTGTGAGTCTGGATGGGACTCCATGTTTGACCGAACCCTGAAGGATTGGATGTTTGGGGAAACTTATTTGTATTATTTCTGCTATTCCATTTGGGTCACTAGTTGTTCAGAAATTACACACTGCACCTTTAATAAATCATTTCATTATATAAACATTTGGTTTAATCATGAGACTTGTCTACAAATGGTATGTCTACAGATCAAAATCCCAATAAGGCACATTGTAGCTGACATAATTACACTTTCAATTAACAGTAATCTGATCTGTTTTAGGTGAATCGTCATTTAAGAGACAGCGATTTGTTAGCTAAAATGGGAGTTTATTTGAATTAGTAGCATACTGTTGACTTACTCTCTATGGAAGTCTCTGCATGAGATATTGATGTAGCACTGCATGGACACAGCATCGTTCTATTATTCAATAGGCTCAGAGTGGATTGTGTTGTGTATTTGATTGAAGTGCATTACTTGCAAACAAAATCATATTCTTTTAGCAGCATATTAGTCAGGGAAAATGACTATCCGTGACAGAAAGATGCCTGAACTGTGATTTTTTTTTTGTTTGGTTTAGTTCCATAACACTGCCTCCATATAAGTAGTTCTCTTTGCTGTGTGCTTATTTGCAAACTGTGCAATTTTGATTTATTTGTATTAGTAATTTTTATATTGAAGCACAGAAGTCAATGTGGGTGAAAGACAGTAAGTAGTTTGGTATAGGCCAAAGGCTTCTTTACCTCTCAGTAAGTCACTGCCTTAGTTTAATTTGACATAATGTAAGGGCCTCCTCTGTAGTATTTAAATGTGAAGCCGTGAGTGTATGAAATGAGACGTTGGGGAGGCTATAAGAATGACTGACATCAAGTCAATTATTTATGTTGCCAAACAACAAATATGCTGCTTGACTATTTTGATGTAATTTTCATAATGCTGAAATGTCATTTTCACTTAATTAGTATCATAAAAAGGAGAGTAGAATGTGTTTGTGTGAATGTGATAGACATGGATATATGTATTATGAATCTACAGTTGAAGTGAGCTTGTACAGTTTATGTGCACTATGTTTCTGCTCAGGAATCCCTTGAATCCAGGCAAAATGAGCAGAGCTATACATGCAACACTATATTTAGTGCCTCTTGGAGAGTAAACAAACTAATACCTCGCAATGCCATGACAACAGCTGTTGTAATACCCAGGCACCTGTTTAACAATATACTCACTTTCAATTCTGTATAGTTTGGGTCTCTGTGTTTTTCTTCTCTTTCTGCGTTGGTTGAAATTATTTCAATTCATTTTTAGTTGTGCAATGTGTTAAGAGAGAATTTGACTGTAATATTGGTATGTTGCCCCTTTGAGCTAAAGTAATATGACCACAAGATGGAGACATTGACCCTGTTATGCCTGCATGTTTCTAGTCGCTTTGGAGATAGAGCGCTGAAGTAGTTGAGCATCAAACTGAAGTCAGAGGGTTTGGCAGCAAACCCTCCATTTTAAAATTCCCCAAATTTATAAGTTGGCACGTCCTTCTTTTGAAAAACTTGACATTTTCTCACATATCACTAACCGCAAGCCTTATCCCCTTAGGCTAGTAATGATGGATTGGATGTGACATTAATTTCCTTACAAATCTCTTGAAATATTTTTTGGGCCAAGTTTTGTTCTGGCAGTGTGTCTTTTGAAATGCATACGTTTGGCAGTCATGGATCTGGTTGAAATTCCAAAGTACTCTTTGACACAGCTTTCAGTCAGGGTGAATTGATGGTTGTTGACAGATGGCTAATTATATCCAGGGGACTATTTGTCTGACTTGACCTACAAGAGGTGGTTACTGTTATTTTTAAAGGTGATAGGGCTCAAATGAAATGATGGAGAAAAAGGGAACAGGCTCTATTCACAAACAAACTTGATTAGATTTTGGTCAGCCTACATGGCGGACATGGGAAGAAAAATAGACCTACAAGTATTTTGTACTTTTGGCTTGATTTTTGTCCTTTCTCATAATGTGGATATTTGACGTGGTTTGTATTGAAGTTAGTCAAGATTTGCAGTATTTTTATTTACAGTAGTTATTTTGAACTGAGAAGCACAATAGGCTTCTTGAATGGTTTATACTGTATGTAGAAATTCGTGAAAAAAAAGTATTGACCAGAAAATTAGCAGTTGAAATAGCCAAACCGAAACTGTAAACATGGAAAGGAAAACCCAAACAAATGTCAAAGTGGTTCTAGACGTCACTTCGTGGACCTACAATTGAACTATAATGTCGTCTTGCATTAGTGAAAGTGATAGAGAGCCTGTAACTAACGTGCCAGATTTCGTCAACTTTTCTCTCCTCCTGCTGGCTGTTTTTCCCTCTAACCCCACTTCAGTAACAAGACATTGTATCCCGCAGGCAGCCAGACGGACATTTGATGCGTGGTCGCCGCCGGGGAAGCGTTGTTTGACATTCAGCTGCTCCCTACATTATCTGCTAATTGACAGCCCCTATCTGCCCTCCGGCGAGCCAAGATGACACGTGTGGGAAGGGCCGAGGTGAGGGGAGAATAGGGAAGTGCCAATCACCAGCAGATTATCAGAGCGAAAGGGTGGTAACAGAGCCTTAATATGACCTGGCTGCTGCAGGTTTTGTGGGTTAATGGTTGGTAGTGCAACAGCACCAACTTGATGACCTCTTCCTCCAAGTAATACATAAACTCATTGAATCAATTGTGTTTTAGTCTTTCAGATCTGTCATGACCTTCTCATTCACATGTCATTGAGGCCTAACAGACCATGAGCTGTCCTATTTTTCATTTAAAGACATGACATGAAAATTCATCTATTTTCTAAATGCATGCTATAGATCTGTGAACGATGCAAATGTTTTATTTATTTATTTTTTTAAATCCAGGGAAACAACAGACTACTTTCTGGTGACCTATCCTGGACTTCACTTTACCAATTATTTAGGATGCGTCTCAATCAGCTCCCTAACTTCCTGGCTCGGTAATCAGTATATAGTGTACACAAATTCGAGCACTGGTAAGGACAGTAAGGACTCTAGCTCACTACACATTGGGACGCTGATGACTTTATTTCCGGACAGAACTGAGTGCCTTTCTGAAATTATTTTTTAATTATATTTTAGGTCCGCGTGAACCAGAAGTTGTAACCGACTTTACTTCAGTGTTGTCAATAGAGACGGGGTTTTATTTTAGCACACCTCCTCTCCATCTCTTGCTCATAGCAAACTTGGAGGGGAGTGGTTAAGGATATTCAACCCATGCCGTCAAACTGACGTCATTCCAGAGCGGAAGCAAATTTTCAGATTTTGATTTAAGATTACCATGGCAAACTTTGTTTTTCTGTGTATTAAAGGGTTAGATCACCCAAAAATGAAAATTGTCATTAATTACCTCATGTCGTTCTACACCCGTAATACCTTCATTTATCTTCGGAACACAAATTAAGATATTTTTGATGAAATCCGAGAGGTATATGACTCGTTCATAGACGGCAATATAATCAACACTTTCAAGGTCCAGAAAGGTACTAAAGACGTTAAAACAGTCGACGTGACTGCAGTGGTTCAACCTTAATGTTATGAAGTGACGAGAATACTTTTTGTGTGCAAAAAACAAAACAAAAATAACAGCTTTATTCAACAATCTCTTCTCTTCCCTGTCATTATCCTTATGCAGGTGACACAGTAAGCACAGTGAAGGCTTCTGTGTTTACGTCCGAATGCCAACTCATGGTTTTGGCCAAAGCTGATCAAGTGAGAAGCACGACACATGCATGTGATGCTGATGCAGGAGCCGGCCAATAATGAGCCTGCATTCTGACGTAGAACATGGAAGCGCTGGATGTAAACAACATATAACAGAAGAGAAGATATTGTTGAATAAAGTCATTATTTTTGTTTTGTTTTTGCGCACAAAAAGTATTCTCGTCGCTTCATAAAATTGAACCACTGCAGTCAAATCTATGGTTTTAACAATGTCTATAGTACCTTTCCGGACCTTGAAAGTGTTGATTATATTGCTGTCCATATAGTATGAATGTAATGTTGTCATTATCCTGTGACTTACCAGCGTCAGTTGCGTCACTTCACCTTCATTCATAAACCCTGTACTGTGGCCTCATGGGATAGTAAACTGTTTTTCACATACTATATAGTAGGGAAGTATTCGATTTCGAATGCAGTGATAGTGAGCATCGATGCGCCCAGTTTTCACAGTGCATTGTGGGACTTTTTAGGGAGTGAACTTTTCCCTGGTAAGATTGAGATTGAGACAGCCTTTAAAATGACATGACTACTGTACTAGGGAGCTGATTGAGATGCACCCTTAGTCTGCTTAAACCCTGCCCCTTTCTTACAATTTTATTCAAGCTTGCCTTTAGATCTGCCTTCATCCAATCAACAACCAATGAATAGAACCAAGCTCTCTCTATTTTTTTTTTTTTTTTTCTCGATAATCTGTTTCATTTGAATGTATCACAATAGGGAAGAAATTATCAGATGCTATTTGGTTTAACAGTATTGGTGGTAAGACAATTGTTAAGTGAATTCTCTGAGAGCATTTTACATGAAATGCTTTAGCTTACAAACAGTTAGCATGGTAAAACCTTGGTATGGTAAAATGGTAAAAGTTTTGTCTCTTCATTTATCATTTATTGAAACACCACAAGACAAATCTTCTGCTTTGAACAATATTCAAATTTTTTTTTAAGTGTTGTGGAGAAATTAAAAGAGTCCAGGACTTTCCAGGATTTTCTGAATTTTGTACTTGATGCTTTATGGTGTGGTATTTGCTCTGGGTGTCTTTCAGGACTTTTGAAATGGTGACAGTGGTAAAAAATGGTTGTTGGATGTCATGAACAAGATTTTGCACACCTACAGTATTTATAATCTAACAGCACTAAACGTTTGAATGTAAAGGTAGAAACATCCTGCATACACTGAAGTGCAAAAGCAGTTTTGTGTGCTGAATTGTTTGTTTATATAATGTGTAATATGCTAGGTAGGTACCCTATTGAAGGGTCATACTTTGTGTCCATATAAAAAACACATCTAATAGGGGTTATGTGGATTTTATGCAACCTAATTATAAAGGACTTCCTTAAAACAGCCTAGTCAATATATAAAGATTGCATTTTGCACTGGACTGCTACTCAACAGTCTATGTGGCACTGTGTCGAAAGAAGAACTGCAAGGGGTTTAAGGCAGCATTTGGATTGACTAATTATGTCAAATCTGTCTGCTGAGAATAATGCACTGAGAATAACAGACCACTCAATGTCATTTCTCTTTCCAAAGTCGAGATGAAAGCTGAGACAGTGAAGACTTTGAATTGTTGCTTTTGGTCAGTCAAATGGGAAACTTTCAACTGGCCAACTTGCAATTCCCATCATTAATTTAGAGATACTGAGATGTCATTTGGGTATGTGAGGAAAGTAAGCCTAGTTTCCAGCAGCAGACCTCTTAGACCTCAAGCAATATACAATAAAATAATAAAAAAAAAAGTCTAGAACCTATAGAGCAAACCATGCTAGACAGTAGACAGACACTAGTAACACTGCACACTGGTAACTGCAATAGTCATAGCAAAGACTGTTGATGTGGTTAAACAGAGCTTTGGGTTTACGCAGCAGATTTGGAAAGTTGGGTATTGGGTGATGGGAGGATTTCTGTCAGGCAGATTTGAGTAGTCTGACAGCTTGTGAAAAGAAACTTCCATAGTCTAGTGGTTTTAGCCTGGATTCACTTTAGCCTCGCTCCAGAAGTTAGGAGTGTGAAGATGTCATGAAAAGGGTATGAGGGATCCTGCTTCATGCTGCTGGACTTCCATTTGTACCTGTAGATCTCTAACCAAAAGGGTCCTGCAATGCACTAGGGCTGTTGTTGTTAAAGGGATAGTTCACATAAAAATTTAAATTCTCCCACCATTTACTCACCCTTATGTCTTTTCAAACCTGTATGAATTTCTTTCTTGCGCGAAACACAGAAGAAGATATTTGGAAAAATGTTGGTAGCCACACAGTTTTGGTGACCATTAGAGCTGCATAATTAATCATATTTATGAGTATTTATGAGTGAGTCATTGAATTATTCATTCAAACCGATTTAGAAAAAAAAAAATTGAATAATTAATTCAAATTAATTAAACATTTTAAATTGACTGCAGCAATTATCATTTTTGTCAGAACCTCTTGTAAATTACATGTTATTTTGTTTAGGTATATCTTCAGAATCATGGGAGAATTGTGATCTCCATTTGAAAAAAAAAAAATGTGATTGTCAATTTATCCAGAATCATGCACCTCCGGTGACCATTGACTTCCATTGTATAGACAAAAAAAAAAAGAGACATTTCTCAAAATATCTTTTATGTCCCATGGAAGGAGAAAAATAATAATACAGGATTAGATCGAATTGAAGGTGAGTAAATGATGTTAGAATTTTGGTTAAGATATCCATTTAAGCAGATTTACAGGAAATTGCGTCTTAATGTCCTTAGTCTCTATGCTTTTGTTGTCTACATTTAATACATTAGTGATCTGATTTATAATGGCAAGGGGCATTAATGATATTGAACCATAATAATATCGATTGACCACCCAGTGAACTGAGACTCAAGGCCCTTCCAAGTTTTGGCAGCTTAACGGATAAAACTGATCCCTCCAAACCATTTTTATGAACAGATTTATCAGTGTTGTCTTACAATTTATAGTGTATTTGTTGATGGAGACGATGTTAACTGAAGGTGAAATGGCATGACAAAAGAGACAAGCCTAATTATGAACCTACAATTCAGAGGCAATAATTTCTGAAACATTCTCTGGCAAATCACTGTCTATACCATCACCATGAAAAGCAATTTCCCTCAACCACCCAGACACTGAACAATGAGACTTGAGGATTAAACAGTCATTCTCTCTTGGAGTGAAGAACAAAGGGAAAAAAGGAAATATGGTTTGTTTAAGCTGCCCACAATTTCATTTTGTGGATTTTTCTGACATGATTTCCATAAGGGGGGATTTTTCTTTCAAGATACCATTTCTACTGTCGCCATCAGACATCACGTCATCTTGTTTCTGGAGCACAAAACCTTTTTTATTTTTTTCTTCCTTTTTGGTGTCTGATTAAATCTTTGCTTTATTGTGGATGAATCTTCACATTTGAAAAACACAGGGGAATGTAAGAAGTTGCTAATTTAAGTATGTATTTGCCTATTTCTTTTTAGAAGATTTTATAAAAGAAAAGGGGGAAAAAAGAAGAAGAGTACACTATTTGCTTTTAGTCTGGTACAGTCTAGCTACATAGCAACCCAAATGGCTCTTTTTTTCCCTCAGGATGAGGAAATGTGTCTTTCTGAAATTGGGACATCTCATTTTTTTAAAAAAATGGCTTTGGTCAATGCCCCGTTGAGTCTAAATAACAACTTGGTGTTTTATTTTCCTTGAGTTTCCACAGTATTTATTTTGTAAAGCCTGGAACCAGTGACACTGAGTTTCAGGCAGAGGAAAGGGGAGACTGGGAACTATGTTTACATATTCTTTCATAAACAAGTGCAAATTTACCTGCCATGACCATATTACTCAAATCATAGCCCAGTGTATCTCAAATATGGGAACACCGTATATCATTGTTTTAGTACTAATAGTACTGATTTTACTATAGTTTTCTCCAGTACATGGTTAAAATTATTTTAGCTGGAATATGCTGTACACTATATGTAATATATGAGTAATATGTTTAATGTTGCGATGTAACAGAAGTAGCAACAGATTATTATTTTTATTTATTTATTTATTTTTACTTATAGTTCAATCCATCGGTTGTTAAGAGGATAGAGGCAGATCTGAATGTGATAGTGTTGTCAAAAGTACCGACCGTGATACCAAGTCGGTACTGAAATTTTAAAGATATGACGCTTTGAGCAGCGGTTGAGCGGATTCATAAACACCTCTGATTGGCCTTTGTGTTTATGGGCTCATCAGATATGTCTGTGATTGGCTACAATGATCACAACTTGGTATCGCAGTCGGTACTTTTGACAACACTAGAATGCGAGTTTGCAATTGGTTTGTTGGTTAGGTTTAAGGGGACTAGCTAGACTAAATGACTGGAGGAGTCCAAAATACATCACATAAGGAATGTGCACGGATGAGTTCACAGTAAGATCAATAATGTGCATTTACGAAATAATAGTGTGAATTTTCATTTCATGCCTACTTTAAAATATAGCTCCCACTTACTTTTGCTTTTATTATTTAAAATGGATTTTTACTAATCCTTTTTCTTCTATAATTTATTAATTAGCTGTTCAGTCAAAAACAATTTTTATGTACTGTACTATAGTAATATGATGTTTATTATGTATTATAATGGTTCATTATTTCAATAGTCAAGTATAATTAGAGTTTCAATTAGTGTTACAATTGCTCCCCACCTCAATATGAGATACAAACCCGAATTCCGGAAATGTTGGGAGGTTTTTTTTTTTTTTTTTAAATTTGAATAAAATGAAAACTAAAAGACTTTAAAATCACATGAGCCAATATTTTATTCTCAATAGAACATAGATAACATAACAAATGGGAGAAATGTTACACTTTTATCCTCTAAATGAGCTCATTTCAAATTTGATGCCTGCTACAGGTCTCAAAAAAGTTGGCACGGGGCAACAAATGGCTGAAAAAGCAAGACATTTTTGAAAAGATTCAGCTGGGAGAACATCTAGCAACTAATTAATTGATATCAAGTCTGTAACATGATTAGCTATAGCCTAAAAGGGATGTCTTAAAGAGGCAGTCTAGTCAGAGTCTAGAAGTAAAGATGAACAGAGCTGTGAAAGAGTGCGTAAATGATTGTGGAATACTTTAAAAGCAATGTTCCTCAATGTCAAATTACAAAGGCGTTGCAAATCTCATCATCTACAGTGCATAACATCATCAAAAGATTCAGAGAAACTGGGGAAATCTCTGTGCGTAAGGGACAAGACCAAAGACCTTTATTGGATGCCCATGGTCTTCGGGCCCTCAGATGACACTGCATCACTCATCGGTATGATTGTGTCAATGACATTACTAAATGCACCCAGGAATACTTCCAAAAAACACTGTCAGTAAACACAATCCGCCATACCATCTGCAGATGCCAACTAAAGCTCTATCATGCAAAATGGAAGCCATATGTGAACATGGTCCAGAAGTGCCGTTGTGTCCTGTGGGCCAAGGCTCATTTAAAACGGACTGTTTCAAAGTGAAAAAGTGTTCTATGGTCAGATGAGTCCAAATTTGACATTCTTGTTGGAAATAATGGACGCCGTGTCCTCTGGGCTAAAGAGGAGGGAGACCTTCCAGCGTGTTATCAGCATTCAGTTCAAAAGCCAGCATCTCTGATGGTATGGGGGTGCAAAAGTGCATGCAGTATGGGCAGCTTGCGTGATTTGGAAGGCACTATGAATGCTGAAAGGTATATAAAGGTTTTAGAGCAACATATGCTCCCCTCCAAACGACGTCTATTTCAGGAAAGGCCTTGTGTATTTCAGCAGGACAATGTAAAACACGTACTGCAGCTATTACAACAACATGGCTTCGTCGTAGAAGAGTCCGGGTGCTGAATTGACTTGCCTACAGTCCAGATCTTTCAACTATAGAGAAAAATACGTCAAAGATGACCACGAACTCTTCAGCAGCTGGAAACCTATATCAGGCAAGAATGGGACCAAATTTCAACACCAAAATTCCAGAAACTCATAACCTCGATACCCAGACGTCTTCAAACAGTTTTGAAAAGAAGAGAAGACACCATGGTAAACATGCCCCAGTCCCAACTATTTTGAGACCGTTGTTGCAGGCATCAAATATGAAATGAGCTCATTTTGTGCATAAAATTTCTCAGTTTAAACATTTGTTATGTTATCTATGTTCTGTTGTGAATAAAATATTGGCTCATGTGATTTGAAAGTCTTTTAGTTTTCATTTTATTCAAATTTAAAAAAAAGCCCCAACATTTCCGGAATTCGGGTTGTAAATTATATTAAGGAACCTGGCAGCAACAGGAGCAGTTATCTTTTACTTTAATTTTCTGTTACAATTGCCCCTGGTCTCTCTTTACTGCCTACATTTAATTTTTGTCACAGTCAGTGAATGTCAGTAACTTCTTTTATAGAGAATCGGTTTTGGACATCTACATTACAACCACCAGAGATTAAGAGCAGAACTTTGTGATTCTTAAAAAAAAAAAAAAAAAAAAATTGATAGGCTGTGTGACACACAATAACTTTGGGACAGAAGAAAATGTTATAAGTAGCCCATATGTCAGACACTAGGTGGGTTCATAAGATGTCAGGGTGTTCAAGGGTCCAAATGTTCTTTAGACATAATCACAGGGGCTGTGGCTCAACCTCTGCTGCCAGATGCTCTGCCTTCTCCTGAGCAGACAAATTTCATAAGTAGAAATAATGAGTTACTACTCTGGCATCTCTCTGAGAAGCAGGGGTGAGACAGGGCATGAGAGGGAAGACCTGTCCACATTAAGCCCACCAGAGATCCCAGGAGAGAAACCATGCATGCAAATGTGAGATCTTCCTGGGCTTGATCACAAACATGCCTTAAAGTTTTCTTTTCTCTCTTTTATTCCCCCCTTGTTCTTCCCATTCTGCTCATTAAAACAGAACTGTGAACTCCGGCAGGAAACACACAGGAAGTGAGAACAAGCGTTCAATCGACATTTCAGATTTTTGAGAATTTCCCTAAAAATATGCTCTTAATGGATAGACTCGCCTCATTTGAAGCGTGTCATATACTCTCCTTAACAGCACCTCGGCTACATAACACGAACCATGTCTTTGGAGTAATTCAACGTGTCATCCATTCCTGTGCAGCCAGCTGATAGGGGGCAAAGAACTAATGATTAATACCATGATATAATGGGCAGGGGAAAAAAAATGGCAAGTTCACCATGGAGGCGTCTCCTGAACCTGACCGATAGCAGCAGGGTGCCGGCAGATAAACAGGAAACAAACCCCCTCAAATCCACTTTCAGTAAGATGCGTGGAACAGGAGAGGCAATGCCAATAAATAACGATGCTTTATTGCTTCGCTCTGATTGGCTATGGTAAATATAACGGCATATCTCCAGCTAACAGCACGGCCACAGGTATTTTCGGCAATATTTGACAGGTCTAAAGACGAGACCCGTTGGATTACAGGTTGTATAATGTCGTTACATCATCACTGCAATACTAACTTGGTGAAACTTTGTTTAAAAAGTGACTAGAAGACAAGACAAAGCAGGCAGAGGTGAGGACATGATTTGTCTTCATGCTAAATACTAATATTTGAGCGATTATGCAGCCATTACGCTTACTCTAGTCAACAGTGTTGAATGGCACTGGGATAAAAAGCTTGTAAGCGGTAAGTGTTAGCAGCTGGCCAACCACACAGGAACAATGCGCTTTCACATAAGCTTACACCTGCTATTTGTTATGTGTAAAATTTGAGTAGCGATGAACACAAACGCAGGCTCTTGGGTGCTTCACGCACTGTGCTGTATACAAGCAATTGTAATTATGGTCTGCATTTATACAGTAACAGAGTAACAAGCACAGTGGGATTGAGAACATAAAACCATCAGGACGACCCTCATTAGCACTGCTGTTTTTCTTTCAAATTGCCTCTGTGCATGAGGCCGATGATCGCTTCCATATGGCTTTGGTCATCTCTAATAAATAGCATCGCATTTCTCCGGCTCGGCGTGATCCAAATTTAACAGAAACCTCAAGTACTCCTCTAATACGCTCGACATGTCCGGGATTTCCTCCCATTTATCGAAGGGTTGCAGGCTGGAGTGTTTTCATTGCTGCTCTTATATGTGTTTGGAAGGAGCTGATGGTAGTTTTTGTGGATCACAGGCCCAGATTCACTTCCTCTGTCAGTGGGCTGCAGTTTCCATTACTCAAATGGAAGAAGCAGTAAAGAGGGGGGCCAGTGTGTAGATGTGTGGTCTGCTGGCTGATGAGTGGGTCACTGCCGTTGCACTTAGTCCTCAAAAGATGAGGAACTTTTGAGAACATTGATAGTACAATATGAAAAATAAATGGTAACAATCGAAAAAGTTCAAATGGGCATTATCCTTTTAGAAAATTAGGTCTAAGTATAAGAACAAAACACAAGCAAAAAAAAAAATATATATATATATATATATATATATATATAATATAATATATATATATATATTTTTTTTTTTTTAGTAAGGACATGGAAATTGATCAAAAGTGACAGTAATGACATTTAAAATGTTACAAAAGATTTCTAATTCTAGTAAATACTGTTCTTTTGAACTTCCTGTTCATTAAATCCTGAAAAAAAGTACCATGGTTTCCACAAAAAACATTAAGCAGCACAACTGTTTTTAACGTTGATAATAATAATAATAATAATAAATGTTTCTTAAGCACCAAATCAGCATATTAGAATGATTTCTGAATGATCATGTGACACTGAAGATAGAAGTAATTCAGATTTGCCATCACAGGGATATTAAAAAAAAAAAAAAAAAAATTAAATTGTAATAATATTTCACATAATTACTGTTTACTTTTATTTTTGATCATAAACTCAGCCTTGGTGAGCATAAGATACTTTTTTTTTCAAGAACATTTTGAAGGGTAGTATATGTTTTCTCTAAGTTATTTATAAAATGTTTCCCCTTATAGGCAGATTTTTGAGCTCTTAGTAGCCTATATTTCTTCCAGGAAAATAAAAAGATGCATATTAACTGATATTTAATTGTTTCTGCTCAATTCCCCTATTTCTACATTTTAATTACCTTTGATTTCCTTACGCTTGCAAAGGTAATACTTTAGGGTTTTTTTTTCCAAATCTCAAAATAAATATTCATTTTTCAAACTGTACATTAATCTACTATTGCCTAAATTCACTTAAAGCATTCTGTTTTTGATATCCATCCAAAGGAATGGATGGATATTGAATGGATATTGACACACAGAGAGTTACTAAAATTATTAACACCCGTTGTCTGTGTTTTATATTTTTATTTATTTATTAAGTTGTAATATCAGTGCATCCCTAATATTAAAAAAAAAAAAAAAAAAGGAAATGAAGAAAACAGAATATCAGTGCAACTACCATAAATGTCTGTAGTCCAGTTTCATTAATTACACTGGTAGACGTTACAGTAGGACTGGCGCTTTGTTTCAGATTTTTGCCAGATGGGCGCATGACACCCTACATTCTGTCAGAATGGCTCATGTCTTTGGCTCACGGAGACCTGGAAGGCCCAGGCAGATGTCCATCAAAGTGACAGAGCCTGGCGCTTCCAGCTACAGGATCATGGGTAGGGAGTGCAGGCAGCGGTCGAGGCTTTACCCAGAGCCACAGCAACACCATGTCCAAGTGTTAGCAGATGATGCACATTTCAGACACGCTAATTCAAGCCGTCATTTCAGCCATGAAACCATTTCTTCCTGCTCTCTTTCACTGCCCTGCCACTCAGACAGCCAAGGGCTTATCTTCAACACAAAGGACGGGGGAACGCGCCACAATAGAAGCCTCAAAGGATCGGGGTGAGGAGGCACACAGGGTTACTGTCTGTAGGGAGGACAGTTTTAAAAGAGGATTTACCAAAGTTTTTTTTTTTTTTCTTATTTGCACTTTTGATTGCATCATCAATAATGAAAATATATTTCTCTTTATGATAGATTGCATTAGGAAAAAAAGGCCAGCATTATGTTTTCTGCAGATTTTGGGCCATAACAATAGATACAGTACTGTAGCTCACTTATCAAATGGTTTTGCTTCGGGACCCAAGTTTTTACATTTAAGCATCAAGTGGTGACCTTATATGGTACTGAATTTGTTAGAAAAAGGTTTGATTGGGCACATAACCTATGAGAAGTGTTTTCTCCTCTCTTTTGAAAAGTTAGCAAGCCTGTTTATTTAGCTGTCTTAAAGGGATAGTTTACCAAAATTAAAATATGCTGTTAATTTACCCACCCTCAGGCCGTCCAACATGTAGGTGACTTTTTTTTCTTCAGTAGAACAGTAAAGAAGATTTGTGTAGCCCTCTGTGATTCATATAATGGAATTCAATTGGGTGCCGTCACTTTAAGATTCAAAAAAACATATGCAGACAGAACAAAATTAATACCCGCCGCTCCTGACGAAGCTTAAGAAGCGAAACGATCAGTCTATGCAAGAAACTGAACATTATTTACAGCATTATTACCTGTAATAATCCACAGCCTTGGCAAACGGTCCTGAGCAAATTCACGACTGTCTTTAGGGCGAGCTTCCTGTCACAACCATTTTATTTATTTGGTTCACTGTGAATCATTGACAAACATCCATCTTAGTTTGTTTTGTCATCTCTTGCTATCAGGTCAAACTAAAGATTATCTGCGGTCTCTGGAAAATTATTTTTTAAATAAAAAACTAGTTATATTGTGTTGCAGAGAGATAACATCAAGGACATGTCTTAGAAAAGACCAGGGTCAGTGCATGTATTCTGAGTACTGGCCTTAAGTTCTCAACTTTTAAATTTACAGCCTTCTTTAGAGACAACAGTTTTATTACTTTTACCAAAGACAGTGTTTAATGTTATCATTTCATTTTTATTTCTATGCTTAAAGCGCTTTGAAATGTTACCTTTAAAGGCGCTATATAAAATAAAGTTTATTATTATTATTATTATTATCTGGATAAAAAGGCCAAACACAAATCTTAAGGTTTATAGAGTTTCTGAAGTTTGTAGTGGATTTGTTGCATTGATTTATTCAAATGTTTTATTTGCACATAGACCTTAAAGGGTTAGTTCTCCCAAAAATGAAATTGCTTTCATTAATTACTCACCCTCATGTCGTTCCAAACCCTTAAGACATTCGTTCATCTTCGGAACACAAATTAAGATATTTTTGATGAAATCTGAGGGTTTCTGAAGCACACATAGGCAGCAACGTCATTGCACCTTTTGAGGTCCAGAAAGGTAGTAAAGACATTGTTAAAATAGTCCATGTGACTACAGTGGTTCAACCTTAATGTTATGAAGCGATGGGAATATTACGGGAATTTTTGCACAAAAACAAAACAAAAATAACTTTTATTTAATTTGAACTGTTGTCATATGCAGTTGACGTAGTGAACGCAGTTCAGCGCTTTCGTTTTTACATCCAAATGCCGGCTCAGTATTGGCCAACGCTATTCACATTAGCAGCAGGACGCATGCGTGTGATGCTGATGCTGGAACCGGCTAATAATGAGTCGGCGTTCTGACGTAGAATAGGAAGATACCCTCGGATGTTATCAAAAATATCTTAATTTGTGTTCAGAAGATGAACAAAGATCTTAAGGGTTTCTGAAGATCTTAATTTCCGAAGATGAACGAACGTCGTATGGGTTTGGGATGACGTGAGGGTGAGTACTTAATGACAGAAATGTCATTTTTGGGTGAACTAACCCTTTAACAACTGAAAATACACTGTATAACAGCTTGTCGCCCAGACTACTAAGCACATCATTGCCATGGAAGCAAACATATAGACAAAATTCATGGCAAGATCTATATATGTGGCCATTAGACTATGGAATATCGTAAAAATAAAAGATGGGCCTGACAAAAGCTTATTCTATGACTGTTAAACACAGGGTGTAACATATCCTGGATGTGGAAACTGTAATGGCTTCATATGAAAATAAAAAGGTTTTGGACCGTAATAGTTGTGGTACCGTTTCAAAGCTTCCTTTAGAAGTCATTTATGGCAAAGGCTTTTAAATTCGCTTAACTGTCCACCACAGTGGTCCTTCCTCGCTCAGGACAATATATTTTGCAGGTGTTGTTCTGGCATATTAGTGGGTCACTGCCATTCTTTAGCACCCAGGTTGTCATTCAGTGTTCGTGTTATACACACTGCAGTATTTATTACCGAATTACGATATGTTATTGTGGTAAACCAATATAATGGCACGGAAAGGGTATGTTATAATTCTTTTCATGGAATGACTTCAAAGTACTTAGAGCACTTGTGCAGCATTTAGGAAATTATGGGAAATTTTTATGAGAGATTTAAAATAAGTAGTGCACCTGGTTTAGTTTCTGTACATCTCGCTTGCTCTCTCGCTCAAATGCACAAAGAGAGGGAGCACAAGCTAATCACTGTCTTCACATGAACACCTGGATTTGATCAGATCCAGATGTTGCTGTCAGTTAAGCTCATTATGAGCACTAAAACAAAGAGGATAAAAGAAAACATTTGTAGATGATCAACTTGACAATGTATTCCGCAGTATTTTGTAGATACTGTGAAACTTTCATAAAAACAAATTCATTTTAAAATTATATTTATGAATAATCGTTAAGCCCCAGGAGACTTTATATATGTGGCAGGGTAATAATGGTTGTATATATCTGTGGGGTTTTATTTATTTTATATTATCGGTGTTATCTTATGTTATCTGTGGTTTTATTGTTGTTTTTTGAAGTTATGATTGTCCTTGTATGTGGTTCTTGTATATGTATATATATATATATATATATATATATATATATATATATATATATATTGACAACAATAAAGCATTAATAAACAAGAATGCTAATATAATGTATAATATACATTAATATAAATATGTTCCACCCAAAGTCAGTCATACAATAAGAATGTAAGTTGTTGTTGTTGTTTTAAACCTCTAAAGTAAAGCCTCTAATAAAGGCTTTTTAATACTAAAATCTATGTGAGTCCCTGGATGTTGAAGTATTTCATAAGGCAACATCCACTAATATATATCTTAATATTTCCTTTCCAGAGCACCCAGTTTATTTATTTATTTATTATGCTATATGCACTTTTGGATGTGCTGGGGAGTAACTGATTACATGTAATCTGGATTACGTAATCAGATTCCAAAAAAATTAAGTACTTGTAATTAGATTTATATTACATTTTAAAATACTAGTAATCAGACTACAGTTACTTTTTTATTGATTACATGATTACATTATCACAATGACAGTATATTTTTCATAATTCATTGATTATCTTTACTACTTTTTTTTTTTTTTTGTCATTTAATCATGTATTGCCATCTTTGGAAGGCTTTTGTCTTTCAAACACATTAAAATATACAAATTAATGTCAAGTCATATTTATATGCAATGCAGAGATTCCCCAACTTCTTGTCAGCTGAACCTCTTTGACCGAATATATTTACTTGAAGTACCCCCTGAGATTTTAAGTTAATAAGTTAGGTCAATAATAAAATTAAGTCAACAACAACAACAACAACAACAAAATTGATTTCACAGTTCCATGATGTTTATATTAATGATCACATAATATGCAGGTAAACATAAAATATTTAATCTTTTATTAGTAAATGTTTTGTTATTTTAATTTCACATTTGATTTAATTAATTGCTTTATTATTATTATTATTATTATTATTATTAAACTCATGAACGACCGCAGTTCCTTCACAAACCCCAGTCTGGGAAACCCTGACTTAATGTAATGTTTAATGCATTTCTTATTGTTGATAACAAAGAATGAAATATATTTTCTTTCTCTTGTATTTTTATATTAGTATTGTACAAGATTATCTTATTCAAATAAATGTGGTTAATTAGTTATGTTAGAAGTAATCTAAAAGTAATCAAAAAATACTCAGATTATATTACTTTAAATGTGTAATGAATTACTTACTATGTTTTATTTTATTTTATTTTTTTTTTTTTTGGTCTTGTGATTTGGAATCTAACTGACTACATTTATTTTTAGTTACTTTATTTATTTATTTTAGACTACTAAAAAATAGACAAAATCCAAATCTTTCCCAGTGCCCCCAGGGTAAAAATCACTTTATGTAAACATTTTGACACATTTGACCTTGCCAAGCATGTCAGGCATCATTTCATAATACTTAAATATTGTGAACCGTTGTCTTTTAACTATAACAGGAAATATCTAGATATCACAAATGTACTCATTTTGAGCTGTATGTATGTACTCAGCATGGCAAACACAAGGGGGTGCCCTTATCCTTTCACTGAGGGCAGCGGGGTTTGTGTATGGTGTAGATAAACGCACAGACGGATGGGGTAAGAAAGTGAGGATTGTGTGCAGATGTTATGTGCGTTTTGAGCACAATTCAGTCATCACACTACATTGATCAGCTATATGACAGCACACAATGTACATACCAACAGCCATGTCAACTCTCGAGATCCCTACCCGGATATATAGAGTTTAGCTTTAACCGTCTCTCTTTCTCTGTCATTTTTTTCCCTCTCTCTCTCTCTCTCTCCTTCTCGGAAAACCACGCTGAAATGTATTATGGGAAAAAAAGAAGAAGAAAAAAAAAACGGAACAAAAAAAGGAGAAGCAAAGTCTTGCTCTAGTGCTTTAACATTTGTTCAGTCCTCTAGCAGTGGAGGATTTGATGTCTAATGCCAACAATTTCCCCCCTTTGTGAATTAATTAGTCTCTGCCAGCGTCGGCCACATTTGTCATTTGAATTTATGCTAATGAGGGCTGAGGGGTCCTGGTGGACCTGATAGGCCAGAGAAGCTGCCTCAGTCTTACAGGGCTTACAAGGCTTCTTCCCTCCTTCTCTCTCTCTCTCTCTCTCTCTCTCTCTCTCTCTCTCCCTCGCTCGTTTTCTCATCTTATCTTCCCCCAATCCCCAGCTGCTTGGACTCCCTGACCTGTCACTCCAGTGGGGGGGCTTCTGGTGTCCTATGCTGATAAGGTAGCTAATTATCTGTGTGTGGGGAAGTGGATTTAGAGGCCACACACTCTCTCACTGTCTTCTGGTCGCACTGAAAGCAAATCCTGTATATCACCTCACTTAACACAGACCTTACATCTGGCATGACGATTCAGACTGATTATCCATCTATGTCTAAACTTGATAAAATCTTATACAACAACACTTAGATGCACAGTAGTTGAACGCTGATACAGTTTTGTATGCCACAAAACAGTATCCAGATTTAACATCACAAAAAGCTTATTGCATGTTTTTATGCAATCTAATTACTAATTTTAAGTCCATTAAGGACCAAGTAACACTTCATTTTACTATATGTACTGTGTGTATAATAACATTTACTTGACTTTAGCTAAATTAATTGAATTAAAGGGTTAGTTAACCCAAAAATGAAAATTATGTCATTAATTACTCACCCTCATGTCGTTCCACACCCATAAGACCTTCATTCATCTTCAGAACACAAATTAAGATATTTTTCGTAAAATCCGATGGCTCAGTGAGGCCTCTATTGCCAGCAAGACAATTAACACTTTCAGATGCCCAGAAAGCTACTAAATACATATTTAAAACAGTTCATGTGACTACAGTGGTTCAACTTTAATGTTATGAAGCGAGGAGAATACTTTTTGTGCGCCAAAAAAACAAAATAACGACTTTATTCAACAATATCTATGGGCGATTTCAAAACACTGCTTCATGAAGCTTAGAAGCTTTGCGAATCATTTGTTTCGAACCAGTGGATTGGAGCACGTATCAAACTGCCAAAGTCACATGATTTCAGTAAATGAGGCTTCGTTACATCATAAGTGTTTCGAAATTTCAATGGTTCACCACTGGGGGGCGTGACTTTGGCAGTTTGATACGCACTCCAAACCACTGATTTGAAACAAAAGATTTGTAAAGCTTCGAAGCTTCATGAAGCAGTGTTTTGAAATTCGCCCATCACTAGATATTGTTGAATAAAGTTGTTATTTTGTTTTTTAGTGCACAAAAAGTATTCTCATCGCTTCATAAGATTAAAGTTGAACCACTGTAGTCACATGAACTGTTTTGAATATGTTTTTACCTTTCTGGGCATTGAAAGTGTTAATTATCTTGCTGGCAATGCAGGCCTTACTGAGCCATCGGATTTTATGAAAAATATCTTAATTTGTGTTCCGAAGATGAACGAAGGTCTTACGGGTGTGGAACAACATGAGGGTGAGTAATTAATGACAAAATTTTCATTTTTGGGTGAACTAACCCTTTAATAATTAATATGAATTGAAATTCTATTACACAACCTTTTTAAAATTTGTAGTCAGTATTAAAAACAAAAGTAAGTAGTCTCTTAAGCTCATCAAGGCTGCATTTATTTGATCAAAAATACAGTAAAACAGTAATATTGTGAAATATTATTACAATTCGAAATAACAATTTCCTGTTTGTATTTTATTCCTGTGATCAAAGCTGAATTTTCAGCATCATTATCTTCAGTGTCATATGATCCTTCAGAAATCATTCTAATATGCTGATTTAGAGCTCAAGAAAATTTCTTCTTCTTAGCAATGTTGAAAACAGTTGTGCTGCTTAATATTTTTGTGGAAAGTGTGATACATTTTTATTTCAGGATTATTTAATGAAAAAAAAAAGCATAAGAACAGCATTTATTTGAAATAGAAATCTTTTGTAACATAAATGTCTTTTACTGTCACTTTTGATCAATTTAATTCATCATTGTTGAATAAAATCTTTTTTTTAAAGATAGTGTATATGTAATTTGTATATTTTGTTATTTTATAGTCTATGAACATTCTATGATTTTCTAGCTCTAATCTTTGGTTACAATGTGTAACCTGATGGGGTCAGATTCACTAAAATAGATATCAGTCACTTTTCAGAAAAGCGCAGGTCTACTTTGTGGTGAAACACATATAAATCTTCAGTAACATCTGCTTCTTGAATTAAAAACATATGAAAATAAGAGGTTAATTTTAAAACTGCTGTTGTCACAGGTATGTTCATCACTAGGGTTCACTGCAGGGTAAAGTAAATCTCAACCGAACTTGAGGATAAATTATTGTTTAGGATAAAACTTCTCTTGTCTGTATGTAACTCACTGCACAGATCATCTTTGTCAACTTGGAGGAAAAATATGTTTTGTTAGGCTTGGCTCATGATATGTTTAAACTAAATTTACTAAAGTTATTATTTCAACATCTAAGTGATAGATTTACAGATTTTCTGTTTCTGTAAAATGATTTAAAGAGCACTTGGCAGACAAAGTGATTGACTGCCGTCATTTTATTTTACGTAGGCCACTACTTTAAATGGTAAATGTCGACACTTGGAAAAGCAGATTGGATAACAATGGACAAAAAGGCGTGAAATTGCAGAATTCAATACCACAGATGTCTTTTCTTGAACACATGAATGAACTTTTTTTCTTTTTTTTAAATCGTTTTCGGTCCAGCATGTTATAGCAGGCGGTTTATAAATAGAGATGAGAGGAAAGAGCATTTGAAAATGAAGTCGCTACATCTTACAGCACCACACATTTTCTTTGACTCTCTCTCTTTCTTTCTCTCTCCGGCGCAAGTAAAAAGGCTTGCTAAAAGTCCATGGTACATCTTGGCAGCGTTTTTTGCGCAGCTGAGCAGTGCACTCTCTCAGTCCTTCCATTTAGAGGGCCAGACATAAGCACTTTGCTGCTTCTCTGTCTCTGTAATTTTCAGACTCATTGCTGGGGAGAGGCTATCTATCCCACGTAATACTTTGTGTGTTGCTTATTTTGACATGAACTTTTGCTTCAAGTGGGAGTCAGATGGATTAGACTGAGTATTTTTAGACAGTCCAATTGGCAACAGCAGCGATTCACTGTATTTTCCCTTTTTGCAGTGAGTGTCTTCCCTGGTAAGCGTTATGTCTAGCACCAACATCTCCAAGTTCTGAGTGGAGATGAGGATGTGAAATTCAAGAGGATGTTCTCTGAGGGCACAAAATACTTTTGAGAATTGTGAATGATTTCGAAATTCAAAAGTGTCTCCACAAAAATATTAAGCAATACAACTGTTTTTCATATTGATAATAATAAGAAATATTTCTTGTAAAGCTTTATTACAGAGCAGGCCCACTGAGAGGACAGTCAGATCTCGTTAACGCTCCCAAACTGCCGCAGTTGGCGGCTGAGACCCGTATCCAACTTTCCATGCACACATGCCACAGCACTAAGCACACCTCCCACTGTGCCTCACAGGGAGCCCTTCGCTTTGCTCCACATAGCTTTTTAATTGTTGGGAAAAACCGAGAAAAGGGATGGATGAATAATTGTGCTATCAGCAGATTGTTGTGCAGACTCTGAAACTGCTTGTATTGTTTCTTGAGCCTTTTTGATGGAAAATAAGAGAATGATAGATTCAGGTTTGAGATGGATGGTATGCTTATGCCATACAAACCTATATACGTACACTAAATATGACAATTAAACATATATATATACAGTTGCAAGAATAAGTATGTGAACCACTTGCAGAATCTGTGAAAATGCAAAATTTTAACAAAATAAGAGAGATCATACAAAATGCATGTTATTTTTTTATTTAGTACTGTCCTGAGTAAGATATTTTACATATAATCCATAAGACAAAAAAATAGCTGAATTTATTAAAATGACCCAGTTCAAAAGTTTGTGAACCATTGATTCTTGTGGTTACTTGGATGATCTACGACTGTTTTTTGTTGTTGTTGTTGTTGTGTGATGGTTGTTCATGAGTCCCTTGTTTATTGTGAGCAGTTAAACTGAGCTCTGTTCTCCAGAAAAAATCTCCAGGTCCCAAAAATTCTTCAGTTTTCCACCATCTTTTGCATATTTGAACCCTTTACAACAGTGACTGAATGATTTTGAGATTCATCTTTTCACATGGAGGACAACTGAGGGACTCAAACACAACAATTAAAAAGGTTCAAACATTCACTGATACTTCAGAAGGAAACACGATGCATTAAGAGTCGGGGGGTGGGGGGTGGGGGGTCTTTTAAACAGGATGAAGAGGTCCAAATATTTCTTATTTCGCTTGAATATCATTTTTTTCATTTAGTACTGCCCTTCGAAGCAACAGAAGATACTTGCATGTTTCCCGGAAGACAAATTAAATACAATTTACCTTGATCTTCAAATTCCAAATGTTTTCACCCCCCATCTATTAATGCATCATGTTTTTTTTCTGGAGCATCAGTGAATGTTTGAACCTTTTTTAAAAGTTGTGTTTGAGTCCCTCAGTTGTCCTCAGTGTGAAAAGATGGATCTCAAAATCATTCACTGTCACTGTTGTAAAGGGTTCAAATATGCAAAAAATGCTGGAAAACTGAAGAATCTGCAGGACCTGGAGATTTTTTCTGAAGAACAGAGCTCAGTTTAACTGCTCAGGACAAACAGGGGACTCATGAACAACCATCACAAAACAAAAAACAGTCGTAGATCATCCAGGTAACCACACACAGTATTAAGAATCAATGGTTCACATACTTATGAATGGGGTTATTTTAATAAATTCAGCTATTTTTTTTTTTTTTTTTTTGTCTTGTGGATTATATGTAAACATCTTTTATGTAAAATATCTTACTCAGGACAGTAGTAAATAAAAAATAACATGCATTCAGTATTTTTTCCCATATTTTAAAATTATTAACATTTTCACAGATTCTGCAAGTGGTTCACATACTTTTTCTTGCAACTGTATGAGATCGGGAGACCTCCGGGGCACATGAGGATTCCATGAGGTCTGTGGAAAAGGAGTTTAAAAAATGGGATTGTCAAAGCAAACTGCTTTGGAATAAAATTTATTGTAAAAAATGATATACAAATACATTTTGAATTGCATTGAAAAGAACATTTCTATTTAGCTTTATACATCTTTACCTATATAATATTAAAATATTGTCACACTTTTAACTATACTGAAATGGTGTATGTACTATTTTATTTTAGTTTATTTTAGTTTAGATTAGTTTTCACCTTGACTCATTAGTATTGTTTGTCTGTTGAATTATTCTTTAATGTCCCCCTGAAATCAAAATGTAAGTTTTTTAGCTTTTAGTAGGAATATGTTGGCCTTAAGGTTATGAATAGGCTGGTGTTTTCCAAAACTATGACAAAATTCGCATTTAGGAGATATAAGCATTCAAAACGTACAGTCTCTCACTTCCTTTAAAATGGATCACAGATTTTCATGACATCACATCGCACTTCAGCTTCTCGTCAGATCTTCTGTCCAATCAAATGCTCTCTAGAATCTGAAGTCCCGCCCCCCTCCTACACTATAAACAGACGCTGAAGCTGCGGCTGAAATCGGTCATTTGTTCACACATTTACTATTTTCTACATGGTAGAATATAGAGAATAGGGAACCATTCAGACAGTGTAAATATGCTTTCCATTGACGTGAAATCCGTCTTCATGTTAGTGTCACGTGAACTGCCAAAGTGCGAGAACAGTCTGCTCTGGTCCAGAGACACGAGAGCACAGAGTGGATGATATCCGCGGACCGTGAGTCGGCTTAGACCACAAAAGGTATCGGACCCATTTGAATTCTGCACAGAATGCTGTATTTTAAAGTGATATAGAGGGCATTAGGTGGAGAAACGGTTAGAGATTAGAAGTTTTACAGAGTTTAACGGCTTTGGCCGAGCTGTGGTATAAACAAAACGCTATTGGCTATTTTAAAAAGGGGGGCAGGGCTTTTTCGTTATGTCCCACCTTGTCTTCCTGTTTCAGTTGAAATTACGTCAACACATTGAATAATGCTGCGTGTTCCAAGACACTTCAGCGGGCTTTTAAGATGGAATATTGTTATACTTTTATTTTGTGTTATGTTTGAAAGATCTGTATAGCATAGCGCATTAATATGAACAAAACAGAGACTGGTCCATTTGAATTTTTGGTCACACTTTATATTAGGTGTCTTTAAATATGTACTTACTTAACTATGTACATAAAACTATGTAAATAAATAAATAAATAAGTGCAATGTACTGATTGTGTTCATGTTGTTACAAAACACTTTTGCTGCTTAGGTTAAGGACAGGTTTGGTTGTATGGGTATGTGTAGGTTTAAGTTTAATGTGTAAGGGAAGGGTCAACAATGTAATTATAAATGTAATTACAGAAATTAGTTACAGCTGTAATTACATGCAGGTTTTTTTTAAAATATAAGTACAATGTAAAAACATATGCTGTATGCACAGTTTATTCATTCGGTTATGCTTTAGTTTACAGTCCTGTAGTTACAATGTAATTACTCAAATAAGTACTGAGTTCTGTTAATTAACTACATGTACTTACTATAGAGTTACAGTTAGGGTTAGGGTTTGGTTTAGGGTTAGTTACTTGTAATTATGCATAATTTATTGTATTACTATAGTAAGTACATGTAGTAACGTGTAACTACGGCACTGTAACATAAAGTGTTACCCATTCATTGTATCAACTGATTAATTTAAATGTTATTAAATAGTAGTTAAAGACACCTAACATAAAGTGGGACCAAATTTTTTATTTGAAATATTGAAATGTACTGAGACCATAGCCGGACCTCATTCTCTACAAGCCCTTGAGGGGCATCCCATATCTGTATATTTCTTGTAGAAGAGTATTTAAATTACATTCAGAATGCTGTGTCTTCATCAATGTGTTCTCGGCACCGCACTGTCTTCAGTTATTTGGCTCATATTCATGCCACCTACTCAAAGAGAGGGGGAGAGATGAAGGCTGTTGCTAATGTAATTTTGAAAGGATTACCACAATCTTTCAGTGTCTTTGGGGGGTGGGTACATTGTCAGTGAGAGAGAGAGAAGAAAAACAGCTGAAAGTGTTTTCTTAACTTCCAGAAGTTCTGCTTTTCTCTGTCTTCTCGCTTATTCGTCATATGAACGAGCTGTGCCCACATTATGTGCTTGTCAAGATGGATAAATGCATTCAGCCAAATGTGGAGTTAGACAAACACGTGAGACATACTCGTGTAATCGTATCTGTTAAAGACAGCATTAAGGAGAACGTAAACCTTAGCTGGAGAGCTGCCTAGCATCAACTAATTCCTCATCGCTTTGTTTGCGTTCATTCAACTTGAAGACCATCTAAAACTCAAATCCTGATGGGCATGTCACATTCTGAGAGATGACTAAAACTATTTCAAAAGCACTGACACACTTTTCACTGACAGCTAGAAAAAGAACTGTCAACTTAAGCCAGTCATAATTAGCAATGCTGCTGTGATACATTAAAAGTTTTGGGCCACCTGTTTAATCAGGCACTTGCACAAACAGGCTTATGAGTTATTCTTGTAAAATTTATTGCGTTACATATTTTCCCCTTTGTTTTTGACAGAACAAGACTCTGCTGATAAGTAGTCACCCTCTTGCCCTATTTTAATGACAATTATATTGAAGATAGCAATGCTAGTCTTGTTGTCAGTGGCCATTTCTATGTTAATAGCTTTTTCTTTAATCAAGGCTTTTATTTTGTTTCACTTGCCGTGATTATACTCATCTGTTAGGAATTAACTCATCCCAGTTTTCCTCTAAACCAGAATTGAACCCTGTTCACGTTACCGTAAATCACGAGATGAATTGCCACAAATGATATGTATTTGGCATGTTGAAACTGAGCAGCCTGAGAGCTGATTTCTCTTTAGCAGCCTTAGAATGAAAAACTATGGATGTGGTTAGTGTCCCCTTTTGGTAACGGAAAACCTGAAGGCATGGCGGTGGGTAAATCCCAAAGAATAACCGTGAGCTTGTTAAAAGAGGGGACAGAAGAAGTCAAAACGTTTTCCCTGTACACACAGAACTAAAAAAAAACTGTGGATGGAGGCCCGCGGCCGTGAACTTTCTTTAGGGAGCTCATTCCTGCTTGGTCGGGCGCGCCAATGTGATCTCTACACATCAATGACTCAACGAGACCAAAAGCCAGTCATAAATGTTGAAATAAGTGATATACTGTATGTGTTTTAATGCTGCATTATGTCTGTTCTTCCAGTGTAAGGAAAGTTGAAATGGGACTGGGATGTTCAAAAAAGCAAAAGGAATTTGAAGAGAGGTCTGTTTTATGAATTTAGCACAAATTCATTGTTCTTAGTGGTTAAAGAAGAATATTAAACTTTAAGCTAGATTGAAATAGCAAAAAAAAAAAAAAAAAGAAAAAGAAAGAAAGAAAGAAAGAAAGAAAAAAGATGTTAACCCTTAAACGCATACCTCGGGTCTTTAGTGACCTGGGATATCATTCACTTCCCTCCTCCTCATTCATTTTTTTTAAAGTTAGACATCAACATTCTTAGAGAAAAGAAAAAATACAATTATAAAAGAATGCCCAGAATTTACCCATTCATTTTTTGTAAAAATTGTATAGGGCGCTAACGACCCGAGGTGTGTAACAGTGTTGGTATATTTTTTTTCTGCACAACAATAATTGAATCTTTGATGACTAAATAACTGAAATTTACCTTTATTCCACAAGGTGGCAATGTCTGATACACAATGATGAAGTGACGTTTCACTCATAGTTACTGCAGGCAGAAACAAAAGAATAGGAAGTATCATTAGCAAAACATGAAATGGCTCAGCGATTTACTGCAGAGCAAGTCCTGAACGCAATCAAATATTAGTGTTACTGTCACTTGATGGTGGATCTGGTGAAAAAAGCGGTCAACGATCAAAATATTGATTTTGACTTGTTATTAAATCTAGTATTTAATAACACAAAATTATTTTATTGTACAACTGTAAACTTACTAATATTTACATCTTCATTTTTAAATGTTAAACAGTCAAGATAAATATAAGTGCTGCAGGTTTTAAAGTGAGGCACAACACTGTTCATTTGCATGCACACAGCTCATGATACAGTGTTTCATTGTCCCAGAGTGGCTTTGTTTATTTATTGTGAACCAGGCACTGAAACACTATCATGAACCCAGGGCCACGCTTCACTTTGAAACCCACAGTTTTGCAAACTGATCTCATGGAAAAACGTACCTGTGGGAACATTTTTGCAAAACGCGAAATACGTACCAATACGTACATATCACTGCAGTTTCCAACAGAAATGAACACTGGAGGCAGTAAAACAGCAAGCACTTTTAATTGTTTTCATACACAGTTATGATTACAGGGTCATGAAGTAATAAAGACTTGTTTTCACGTCTCTTTGTGTAGTGTAGATGGCACATTATTTTTAAGTGAAAGTGACGTGACATGTAGCCAAGTGTGGTGTCCCATACTCAGAATTTGTACTCTGCATTTCACCCATCCAAGTGCACAGACAGCAGTGAGTATTGAAAACACACACCCGGAGCAGTGGGCAGCCATTTTTGCTGCAGCACCCTGGGAGTGATTGGGGGTTAGGTGCCATGCTCGAGAGAACCTCAATTGTGGGTAGAAGAGTGGAAGAGGGCGCTGTTCATTCACTCCCCCCACCTACATTTCCTGCTGATACTGAGACTCGAACCCGTGGACTTCAGGTTATAAGTTTGACTCTCTAGCCACAACTCTCCCCATTTTTTAAAATAAATAAATAACCTACATAACTGCTGTTAAAAAGCCAAAACTTAACAATGATCCTAACCGTTGCTGTGTCTGCTTTAGCCAGAAGTCATCTAAGTAAGTGATAATGAGTATTTGAGGGGGAAACCCCATTGCTGCTGCAGCTGTTAGTGTCTCTGTGTTTGCCTTGTACTGAGTTCCAGTTTCGGGTAGAAGTACATTGGGACAAGCCCTCCCTGTGTGTTGGCTGCTCCTGCTAAATGAAGCTGATCAATCACAGAGGTAGAAGCTGCGACAGTGATTTAAGGGCCTGCTCCTTGGCTCTTTCAAATGTCGAGGTGGCCTGTGCTTCCTTTGGCAGACGCCACCCAAGCCCTCCTGCAGACAGATGGTGGATAAGAGGACGAGAGTTGCCCCCTCCCTGTCTTTCAGTCTTGAGGGCAGCTGCTCTGTGTATGGCATGGAAGGGAGGCCTGGCATTGAGACGGTGGCGGGGCTCATGGACCGCGGCCTAGTGGTTATCCGTTTGAGGTCTTCCTGGCAAGGCTTCTGTCAGCGTGTCTCACTCGTAATGCTGGAACTCATCAGTGGCTGTTGGATAGACTCGATTGATGTTGAAAGTGATACGAAGAGAGTGGCAGGGAAGCACTGACCTACATTGCAGTAAAATATTTAACTTTGAGTTGTCAGAATCTCTGAGCCGATTAAAGGGTCTTTGATACAAATATCATTGCTTAACCATTTTTTATTACACGACTCACTGAAATACTTGAATCTGATTGGTCAGTCACAGCATTTAACAGTCAGATATTTTCTAATATTCACCATCATTCATGAAAATGCCATATATCAGCTCTCTCATCTGGGTAAGTAAAACCGGCGGTATCACACTGCGGACTCGTACTCTATTGTTTCATGCAAATGCAACAACCGCCATCGTAATTATCGTACAACAGAGATGTTACAATTATAATACAAATAACATCACATATAACTTAAATGTCTTCTTTCAAATAACGACATCTCTTCTTTTCTGTGATGACGTGTTTACCAGCACAAGGGCAGGACAACCTGTCACTCACATGAGATCACAGCAATAGCAAACCACAATGATCCAACAATCCAATCAATTCCCAATGGACAAAGTCAAGTCCAGTCCTATATTTTTTTTCTAGTTCAAGAACCTGTTTCACTCAGGTATCCATCACAATAGGGAAGTAAGAATCGCAACTTCCGTTTCATTCTAACTTTAAGATAATAGGATGCAATGTTGTAGCAACAGCAACAGAGGCAAGACTTTTCTTTGCAACAAGCTGCTTATACTAGACAAATTGAACAAACTAGTTATACAGCTTTTAACTGTTGTTTGACAAGTGAATCACACTCAAAATATGAGTATAGTGAGGCAGAGAGAGAGAGAGAGTGAGTTTGGGTAACACTTTATTTTACAGTGTCATTGTTACACATTGCATGTAGTTACTGTAGTAATAACTAGAAATTATGCATAATTATATGCAATTAACCCTAAAGCAAACCCTCATCCTAACCCTAAACCTATAGTAAGTACATGTATTACTCAGTACTTAAATATATAATTACACTGTAATACTGACACCTTTAAAATCAAGTGTAACCAGAGTTTGTAACCATAATTGATACATAAGCACACAAAAGAACTTGCTGTTCAACTTACTTTCGAAAGAACTTACTTTTTTTTACGGAATCCAAATAACTCCCACCAGGACTTGACATTACATTTTTTTGTTCATCAGCCACTGTGGCTAGTGGTTTTCCAAAGTTACTAGCCACTCAGCATTTTCGCTGACCACAATTATGACCGATATCATGGGGAAAAACTGGTTTTCTCATAATTTGGCAGCAGGTATATTAGGCTGCTGTCACTTTAAGACGCACGGACCCATCATACTGTTACACATGTTTTTTTTTTCTCAACTGTTTATGTGAATACTTGCCAAGATTTTGACATTATTTTGTGTGTATTTGGTTGTTTATATGCAATAAGCAACAAAAAAGAACTAAATTTAGTACTAAGAGAGCTGTATGTGTACACGCTTTGGGTGTAAGCACAAAATTTGCGGGAATAAGTAAAATTATGTGCAATACACGCAATCCTACGCCGAAATTCAAGCCCTGTAACGGGGTGTTCACACCAGACGCGACTTGCGCGAATAAATTGCGCTTTTCGCGCGTGGTAGGACGCTTGAACATTTTGAGTTTACTCGCTTCATTCGCGTGTGAAATTCACTTCACAACAGACGCAAATTTGCGTCATGGGAATATATGTGTCCCTCAGACTCTTCCGCTTCTTTCTGTACACTTCCTCTGAATAAACACATCAACTCGTCAGCAGGAAAGTAGTTGTAAAATATGGCGAATAAGCTCAATTTACCGGCTTTAGCTAGCTTGTAGTCTCAATATGTATATATATATATAGCTCAAATTGAGCCAAGAGCGTTTTTTACAACTTACCAGATTGTCTGAACTCCTCACTCACTTTCTTCTAAGCAAGATCCTTTTTATTCCTGTTTCTATAAAAGTATGAAGATGTATCGTACAGCTCCGGGTATCCACATACAGCAACAATGATTTTGTCCTCCATTGTTGTTTCGGATTTCTGCCTCCGCTCACTACGTCGCAATCATATCACTACTAGAGCAAGCTCCTGATTGGTTAATGTGGCGCAAATATTCGCCAAAGTTCAGATTTTTCAACTTGCGCGATTTGCGTGAATCACACGTTACGCGCGTCAAACGCCCGAAAAGCTCAATTCGCGCCACGTCATTCGCGCTGCCTCATTTGCGCGCAGGATGTCTATCGCATCTTTGCATTGAATTAACATGTAAATCACTCAGGCTTAACGCTTCATTCGCGTCTGGTGGGAACGCACCTTGACACCAACAATATTCATCCGGAGCAAATTAAACTAGTGAGTGAGGGGAGGCGGGTTTGTTTGTCAACTCGCTGTTAGAGAGATGAAAGAGCAAGAAAGCATCTATCTATTCTGCGGAAATTGAGCATTGGAAGCTTTTCAGATATTTTCAATATTGTTACGTATCGAAAAATCTATATTTTTGATGATGGGTGGCAACCAGCGTTGAGATGCAATACCACCACCTATGTTGGAGTGTCAACCAGATTACTGGCGCTGGATTATTTACAATATTATAATGTGTAGTATTAACATGATATCAGTGTTTTTATATATATATATATGTGTGTGTGTGTGTATATATATATATATTTAAAATATCGTAATTATTGTCAGTATATTGCGACACCCTAATGTACACCTTAAAATGTAATTTTCCAGAAAGTGGGGGAAACAAATGAGGAAATTGCTGTAAACTCAGTAGTGGTTATGCCCCTGATTTTATGTGGTGACCTATTGTCAATCAGAAACCTTTCTAGTTGATTCCATCACTGGGAAAACATTGTTCAAATTGTTTACGACAAAGATGTTGATTAATGGAATGTGATTACCATGTACCACATGGGCCATAATCAAGCTCCCACATTGCTTGGAAATAGAATAAGGGCAGTACTCTGGAGACTTTGACACACACAGGTTGCAATGTTTTATCTAACGGGTTATAAGACCTATATTGATTGCTTCGTTTCTGTGTCTGCTCAGTGCACTGGGCCATGTTTCATGTTTCAAGGCAGAGCTGTGGAAGTTCACTCTCATTATTCAGTCTCAGAGGGTTGTGAATTTACACAATGAGAGGATAAACCACCAGATGTACATTTTGGATGCATTTTGGTGTAAAGTTGATGCCTGTCATCTCACAACATAACATGTATAGTGGGGAGATTTTGTGTTTACTGTAGCTAAGCTTTTGTCCTGAATTTTAGATTTCATTATTTAATGTGAACAATTTCAGCGTGCAGTTGAGTATACAGCTTTTAATATCATTGCAGAGCACAGTAAAAGTAACACAAATACAGTAAAAATACTTTTGCACCAAGGAGGATAACTATAATAATAACTAGACTTATAAAGTTTTAATAATCTTTCCAATTCTATGAGGAAAAAGGAATTCAACACCACAATTATCATAATGGCTCATGGGAGCAATACCTTTGGAATCACTTTCTGAATGTTTTTTTTTTTAGCTGATAAACAATAAAAACCATTGACAACCAACCAGAATCCACCTGCACTGTAAAAAATTGCTGTAAAATTACAGCCAATTTCCAACAGTAAAATACTGTTATTTCAATTAACAGTTAAATCATGTAAATTTACAGCTAATGCTCATTAAATTAAGCACTTGCAGTAAATTTACATTTAACAGTAAACCTAAAAAAACGGTCTTGTGCTGTAAAAAGCAGCACATAGGGGCGGGGCATCTTCAACACGAGCCCTCTTCGTCTTCAGAGTGAAGAAAGGAAGCAGTCAACGGAATCTCTTCAAAACTCTTACCGTCTGCGTCTGCTAAAGAAGAAAACTGCTCAAGGTAAGTTTATTTCTTTGTTGTTATTTTACTATGTTGCACTCAACTTGTAAAATCGCCTTTTTTGTGAGATATTTTTGACTGTAGGCTACTACTTGGCGCGAATTGCGTGTTGCGGCCAGACAGACCTCAACGGGGGGTGAGGCATTTTACTAGTCAGTGCTCTCCAAACTCCGATTATAACGCTAGGTTCGCTAGGTTTGAGAATAATTGACGACAGGCCGCTGAATTATTTGAAAAATAATGCATATCCGAGGTTGTAATGCAGCCACGACTCGAAGCGCAATTCAACGGTCCGTCGTCAGTTATTCCTCCTCGGTCACCACACCTCAAGACATTGTTCAGATGTTGTCTTTCAAGACATTTGTCAGGTTTTTGTCCTTAAAACAATCTTGTGTGTAATTATTTCTTACACATCTGATACCAAGCCTACATTGCTAATTCAAAACATAATTTTAGAGCTAGTAATGGAGAAGTGCTTCAAGAACAAGCACATTACTACATCACAACTGAGAAATGACACAAAGGTTTTTAATTGTGAAGCTATTTTATTGATAAAGTTTCAATGCATGTAAGTGTTTGTCCGCACTATATGTGTGTGCGTTTGTATGGGTAAAGAGCGGGAGAATGAGAGTATGCGTTCCATAGATAATAAAACATGAAAAAGGTTTGTCATTTTTATCCTGTTTGCTATATTTTTGCTATATTTGCTTGATCAATTTCTTTGTGGGTGTTGGCTCTTTTGCTGTTGTAGGTTCTAAGGATGTTTGAGATAACTGAAATGGTTTGGCAAAGTGATATGGAACTGTAATGCGGTTAAATCCTCAAGATGCCTGGAACTACTTGGACCTGTCTGGAACAGCTGTAGTATAAAGAGGTAATATTGCGAAAATCATTTGGTTTTCTTTTATAGGAACCCTTAAATTGATTTACATGTATTTACACACAGCTAAACTGTTTGGGCATGTCTTGGCCCCTGCTTCTGTTAAGATAATATTTTGTCTTGTTTTCTCTACTGTAACAAACTATTTTATTGGTACTGTTGAATTACAGTAAACAGCTGTTAACTGGAAAAACGGCATTGAAACCGTAAAATTACGGTAAATGGCTGGAACCACAACTGCCAGTATTTTACTGTAAATTTACAGGTAAATTTTTTTACAGTGTGACTTTAAAGAGCTAGAGCATTTCAAACTGTAGACAACAGAACTGCAGCGCAGTTATAATAAACAATGTTATTGTCTGTTGGTGTGGATACTAATATAGTTATAGTTATCTTTATAAATCCTCAAGATGCCTGGAACTACTTGGACCTGTCTGGAACAGCTGTAGTATAAAGAGGTAATATTGCGAAAATCATTTGGTTTTCTTTTATAGGAACCCTTAAATTGATTTACATGTATTTACACACAGCTAAACTGTTTGGGCATGTCTTGGCCCCTGCTTCTGTTAAGATAATATTTTGTCTTGTTTTCTCTACTGTAACAAACTTACACCCTCATTTATTATCCTCATTTATTATCAGCACATTTGTGTTCTGCTGAAGAAAGGCAGTTGTACACATCTGGGATAGCATCATGGTAAATGAATAGTGAGAATTTAGTTTTTGAAAATCTTGAAAGTTTTCTTTTTTTGTTTGTTAAAGCAAGTGCTATTTTCTTTTTTCTTAACTTACTGTTTGTGTTTATGCTGAGATTCAGTTTGGGTCAGTTTTAACCAATTTGTCAATGCCCATTCTGCCTTAATAAATAGCAAATGATGTACCATAATCTACTTCTTCTTTATTCATTTACTCTCCATCTAGTTAAAATATAGTTTGACATGTCTGTACACATTATATACTATACTAAAGATTTTAATTAAGTATTGTTTACGTAATGTATTATATATATATATATATATATATATATATTGTAGAATTATAGCTGTAACCATTGCTGCAAGTAATTTACTGTGAAATTACAGTACAGCTGTAAAATGTAAAACGGTATTGAAAGGGTAGAATTACGGTAAATGGCTGGAACCACAGCTGCCAGTATTTTACTGTAAAATTACAGCACAGCTAAAACTGTGTTGAAAATGTAAAATTACAGTAAATGGCTAGAACCACAGCTCCCAGTACTCTACTTGTGAAATTACAGTAAAGCTGTAAAATGAACAACAGTATTGGTACTGTTGAATTACAGTAAACAGCTGTTAACTGGAAAAACGGCATTGAAACCGTAAAATTACGGTAAATGGCTGGAACCACAACTGCCAGTATTTTACTGTAAATTTACAGGTAAATTTTTTTACAGTGTGACTTTAAAGAGCTAGAGCATTTCAAACTGTAGACAACAGAACTGCAGCGCAGTTATAATAAACAATGTTATCGTCTGTTGGTGTGGATACTAATATAGTTATAGTTATCTTTATATTAATTATTTTTTTTTGTGTGAAAAAAAATAAAGCTTATGTTAAAGTTTCATCTCTTTGGAGACAGTAGTCAGATATTTTGCTGCCATATACTCTTTTTTTTTTTTTTTTTTTTTTTTTTTTTTAAGACAAATAACATTTTGTTTTGTGAACCCAACCTGTTTGTACTTGGGTCGGACTCTCACTTTAGATTAGATGAGTTTGGATATTTGATCATTTATTTTTTCAAGGTGCCATCAACACCCCAGACTTTTTGGAATGTGAGAGTTTTTATATTGTCCAATAATATTGTGAATCCCCAATGGGTTTTAGTAGTTTTTTGCTTGGTCCTAAATGCTACAATAAAAGCTTACAGTCCTTCTCAAGAGTTGGTGACATAATGCTGCATTGACTATCAGGTGGTGAATCACTGTAAAGCCTGAATATGGCTCTGAAGAATGGCACATAGTGGCTGTAAAGGGGGGTGCACTTGAACACCTATACTGAAACCTAAAATGTCAGTAAGAAAATGAATAGTTGGAACATTAAATTCTGATTCACCAAGTGCAACATGTTCTTGGTTCATCATCTTTGTTGATCCTGGAACAACATTCAGTATTTAGATTGGATGAGCTGTTCAAAGCCATTGTAAAATGACAAGCACGCAAGTTATTATGTTCCTGAATTGCTTGGCAACTGCAAATTTTATTAATTGCTGGAAGAATTATTTTAATAATTATTAACAGTAAATGTTAGTGTTTATTGTTTGCTGACTTTTATAATTTTGCTTATTGCTGTTGCTACTTCATGTGCTTAACACCCAATATAAAATCACTGCAATGCACAGCCTTTCTTTTCAGGTTTCTCTCTGAATTTTCTGAATTTCTTAACAATATTTTGTGAATTTCTGAACAATATTTAAACTTCAAGTGATATTTCCTTGGCATAACTAGAAAGATGTATATTCATTATAAAAAATAATCTAATACTAAGAAATATCTTGCATTTTAGTTGTTTTGGCTCATTTCAGTGCTTGTTTTGTCTTATTTTAAATGATTTTAAAGATGCAATAAGCGATTTCTGGTAAATGCTGTTGATATTTGAAATCAACAAAACAAACACGCCCCTACCCAAAACATATTAGGAGTATGTTATCTCACTTTTCGGACACACTTTGAGAGCCAATTCTTGAAATGGGCGCTGGAGGAGGTTTAGACATCCCAGGCTTATAATAATAATAATAATGCAAATGAACAAACAAGCAAAGATAACACACAAGTATATTCAAGCAAAAGACAGCATATCTTACCTCTTGCCGGATCGTAACCCTTCTTTTTTTAGTTATATTGCCTTGGCCTTTCCTCTTTTGTATTTTCTCTGCCATCTCTCTCTTTATAGTTGTTCTGCTAATGTCTGTCATGTGCAGTTTGTGCACTGAGCACTGACCCATCATGAGTGGACACGCCCCTTACTGCTGATTGGCTACAAGTGTGTTTTGGTGTTCAGTCCGATCCACTTTTCAACAGTGTTTTTCAAAAAACACGTACTGCACCTTTAAGTCAACTTGTGGCCCTCTTGGAAATTTGCTGAGACCCTCTAGTGGGCCCTGGGTTTCATTCACTAATAATTGCGCGGATTATTTGTATTTGTACGCACAGGAGAACACATGCGTACACACATGAATTTGTTCATCTCATTCTTATGTTAGTGAATTTGGAGTATTCTAAATGAGCAGCCACGTGCACAAGGTTAGTCATTTGCATAAAACATGCCCAAACCATCCCATATAAGGGTTTTTGCCAGATCTTCGAGCAAAGCCAAGTGTGCCATTCTCAAAACCAGTTTAACCAACTTTTATGCAGACCCAGATTACAGACCTCTCATTGGCCAGCTGTACATACACGTACCTGCATTATGCAGAGAAACCTCGCAGCTGTATATAACATATTTAAGATGAAATGATATTGTATTATTTAACATTTTTATTGTACAATTTTAAATAATATTGTATAATATAATACAATATAATTATAGTTGTGTTAAGATGAAATATAACTTCTTAACATGACTATAAGGTCACATAGAGAAAGTGCTTTTTGCGTATATGTGGTTTCAGTTTATCTGTATATTTCGAATAAATTATACTACAAATGTTTTTGGTGAATCATGATTTGTTTGTAAAAATGTTCATACGCAGATCTGTGCATACGCATGCTTAGTAAATGAGAACCACTAACTCTAAGGTCTGGTTTCACAGACAGGGCTTAGATTAAGCCAGGATTAGGCCTTAGTTTAATTAGGACATTTAAGTAGCTTTCATAAACGTGTCTTAGGAAAAAAAACATCACTGGTGCGCATCTTGAGGCAAATCAATGGCACTGACATATTTTAAGATATGTCAGTGCAAGTTGCTTTCAGCTAAAACAGCTCAAACATGCATTTTAGTCTAGCACTAGGCTTAAGCCTTTTCTGTGAAACTGGGGGTAAGAGTAACTTCAGTATTAGTTCCTACAGAGCCTGTCTTTGTGTATACCCAATGTGAGACATGCAGAAGCCTAGATACATATTGAGTTGCTAAGGTGGGGAAAGGAAATCATCATTATTCACTTTTACTCCCAATAGCTAGACTAAATTACTGTAGAAACTTGAGACTCCTCCAAACTCTTCTCAATGTCATTGTGCCCTCGCTCTGGACTCTGTTAACTAATTTCAACTCTTTTCTCCTCTGCGTTATATCTTTTGCAGAGGGGTTTTATGTAAACATTGGGATACAGAAGTGCCTTATATTGTGTGAAGAGGAGTGGAAAAGATGAAGGCCCATTTTGGCACTTATTCTGTACATCTTATAAATAAGTAATAGCCATGGACATGTAGCGGTTAGTAGAGGTGGAAGCACATCAACCCCACCTCTGTTTGGATTCTGCATATTTCATAAGCTTAGGAGGGGGCTGTGGAATAAAAGGCGGCTATACAAGGGCCTGGTCTGTTCACTGTCATGGCAACGCTACTATTAATAATAGCAGTCCAAGTGTCCTCACCACTGACAAGGGTCCTAGTTGTTTTTTTTTTTTTTTTGGCTTCTGACTTCCTGGGGATGACAACAAAATTAGGCCCCTGTTGTAGTCATTACAGTCCAGCCTATGAGGACACTGAACAGGTCGAAGAGCGTTTGCCTTGGAAATTATCCACACTGCTTCCTTTACAGTGAGCAGGTCACCGCAGTCCTCAATGGCTTGACTGTGTTATGCAGGCCCGCTAATGTCCCTCTATTGTCACATTCAATAAGTGGCAACTTCAGGTGAGATCTGTGTTGAATGTCTGATTAAATTCAAAGTGATGGTAGACAAACTAATAATGTATGGGTCAGTGCAAGGAGTTTAGATGAATGTTTTCATATCAGGAATCAAAGCATTGGAAAACTGCAGGAAGAAAAAAAGTTATGGTCCTCTCTTAAAGTACATTCAAGTTTGTTGCTTATTTCATACAGGCCAGTTGCAGTAATTGCGAACCCCTCGCTGTGGACCCCTTGCTAGTGTTGCAGCCTTCATGTCATTTTGAACTTTAGTGCTGATGGCACATGCCAGGCTTTTGCGTGAAAGTGGCATTTGTGTCCTCTTCCCATGCTGGTATCTTATCAAGCTCCTGTTTTGTTACTCTTTGATTTTGAAAATGATTTTCTTTAATGCATATTTCATTATTCTTGAGGACCTATCCAACACTTTCTGGCCTAAAGTACCTGCTGGGATGGTTCCTTTATACATTTATAGCTGTAGCACTGTAACCTTCAAGACTTTTAAGATTGCATCTTTTCAGATGTTCGATTTAAGTGTTAAGTTTTCATTTTTAAAACTATTAAATTCACCATTTAAATTATAGAGAACAACTTTTGTGAATTAGGCAGAGAGGTATTTCCAACATTAGAGTCTCTTATGACAAGTCAGTTCACTCAGTCACCATATGTAAGAGGTAATTTTTCAAAATTGGACAATATTACGTTTTTAGTAACACATATTTCAAATCAGGATTAAAGGGGTGGTTCACAGTTTTTTTCTAGGCTTGATGGTGTTTATGGGGTGCAGTTTAACATGTCTTCATGCTTTTTTTTTTTTTTTTTTTTTTTAAATGCCGTATTTTTCATATATTTTGCCTTTATTCTACACCACTGTCTCTATTGTCATTTGAACGGCTAGTTGACTTCCTGGTTCTATGATACCACTCCCTCCGAAATACACAATGGTCTCAGATTGGTTAGCTGGCCCAGTGTATTGTGATTCGCTGAAGTGCTTAGTGCACGTTGTCCGGAAATACCATTCCCCTTACCATTACGGGCAATAGTTGCATGTGCTTTGGTGGAAATAATGGCATCAATATTGCCGTATCAATTTGAGCCTGAATCAGACCCAGATAGCAGTAATGAAGAGGGTCAAGCAGAACCTCTGCAAGCACGGCTTTGAAAGGACATTTCTGAATGGTAAGTATTTCTGTTTGTATTTGTCAAAGTCTTTAGATATGCTGTCACTTGTAAATGTTATTGCTGTTTGTTAGCTTTCGATATATGGTTTTATCCTGCTTAAAGCTTTAGTGTAGCTGAATACATGACTGAGTAGTAGTATTTTTGTAAAGGTATTGTTTAATTTATAGCATGAACAATGCCAACAAACACCAACAGAAGTTCGCTGGTGTGATTACATAGAAGTTTGTTGGTGTTTGTAGGCTAACTGGCTAGCGAAGCCAAACCGCATTGGTCTTTGTTTACGTCCCTGATGCAACCAAAATAGCAACAGAAATTATACATTTAAAAGACTTGTACAAACAATAAAACATACTTACAGGTTCGGGCCCATAAACAGCAGCTTCTGCTTTTAAAGTGGGAACTGCTCCATCTTTCAGTAATAGCCTTTGTGCATATCCAGCATTGAACTTGTGTAGATTTGTTGTAGTTGACTACAACTCTTCCTCTTCTGTAATGCCGCACGACATGGCCTCATCCACTTTGTTGCGTGTTCCCGGGGCAGGGTTTATGTTAATTGCAGTTCAACAAGCTTGTTGTAGTCCCAACTGGTTGTAATTGTAGGCATTAAACTGCCAAAACTTTAAAAGGCAATATCTCCGTTTGCATTGAACTTTCAGCGCTGTAACTTTTTAGATTCTGGATATGTCCGAAAACTGGAAAATGCTGCCTTCGGAGGACACATTTCAAGGTAGGAAGGCATCAAGGCATGTCCGAATCCAATGTTAGCTTCACTTCCTGTCTCCTGACATACCTTCATCTCATCATTTTTGAAGGCAGCATAGATGTATCCTTCGCTGCCTTTGATATCCCACAATCATGTGCTTTACATTCTGTGACAGTTTAGCTAGAAAAATAAAGATGGCATCGAAAGTTGTGTTTGCTGGTCAGTTTGTGTGTAAATGTAAGTTTTTGACCAACATTTTCCACTTTTGATGTCATTTCTAGCGAGATATTACTACTGTAGTAATTAAGTATTTGTTTAGTTCTCACCAAAGCTCGCGCTATTTTCTAGTAGATCATTAAACCGTCATGCTGCCTCAGAAGTCTGTCCGAAATCAGTTTCGTGAGGTGCCTTCATGCACAAACGCTGACTTACAAGTCATTGCCTGATAGGGCAGCAAGGCAACAAGTCAGCTGCCTAGGTTATGGATGCAGCCACTGTTTATGCTCAAGCAGCAACATTACACACTAACTAAAGTTAAAAGTGAAATCACAATGAACCACCACTTTAAAAAACTGAATACAATTGTAAAATCAGTTATGCTCCATTAGCTCAAATCAAAAGTTTTTTTTAGCACTGACAACTCAATGCACATGCACATTCTACAGTAAACAAAGACACAATTAGCTCTTTTAAGTTTAAGGTGGGACTTGTATTTATTATGCCACCATACCGAGTGTTGTGATGCCAACCACAGTTTTAATACAGATGTATTTAGTGTTAGGATTTTTCAAATTAATATACAATGCATCTGGTTCATTCCTTCAGGACATTTTGCAACATAGTCTATTTTGCCACAGTCTTGTTTTTGTGATTTTATAAAACAAAGTGAAACTGTCTAATATCCCTCGAGAGATGTCTCACACATCTCGTTCCCACAAGGTCCACCATAAGTCATGTTTGCATTCCCATGCACCATGTCCCTTGTCCTTATTTTATCTATCCAGTTCCTAAATTTCATTTATTTGTTTGCTTACAAAGAAAGTAGGATAGAAGTAGATTACTTATTAAGATTTTGATATCATAAGTAGTGGCTTCCCCTTCACCATCCCATGCAGCTACAAGACGGCCAGTTAAATCATTGAGGAGCCACTGCGAAAAGCCAACCTTAAAGTGAAAAGCACTGATTTTGAGGATTCATATAACACAGGTCCATTCTTAATGTGAGGGATGACAAGTCTAACCCCTCACTTATAAATGTAAATGGATAAACTGTGTTCCAGTGAAAGGCTTTTGGATTCATTATGAATTATGAAACCTTCAGGACAGTTCCAGCTGGAGTTTTATTTATGAACAGACCACTGCTGACTTTTGGATTCTTTGACCTTTAAATATCTCTCTAAACTAACTTTGACTAATTGTAATATATATATTGTAATTGCGGTTTATTGATTAATCAATAAGTCAATCAGTCAAAAAGTAATAAGTGCTTTAGTCAATGTTGTACAACAAACAATGGCATAAATGCTTTATTTAAACAATCTCATTCAAAGTAATTAAAAAAAATAGATTAAATCTTAAAGAGTTAGTTCACCCAAAAATGAAAATTCTGTCTTCATTTACTCACCATCATGGTGTCCTAAACCCGTAAGACTTTCATTCATCTTTGGAACACAAATGAAGATATGTTGAATGAAATCCGAGCGATTTCTGTCCCTCCATTGACAGCTATGCAACTACCACTTTGATGCTTCAAAAATTCATAAAGAGATCATAAAACTAATCCATATCACTTTATATGATGAGCAGACTGAATTTAGGCTTTAATTCACATATAAATATTGATCAGCGAACATAAACAGAAGCTCAACTGCACCTGCTTGACACGCAAAAACAAATTTTCATCTTGGGGTGAACTAACCCTTTTAACTCTATTTTCTCTGTATGAAAGACTATTGTGGCAAGCAGGACAGGGGCCGAGAGCCATGAGTGCCAAGTGAGGCCTCGAGATACTCACGGAGGAGCTCAGAATGATAAAAGCAGGTCAAGAGGGACGACAGTGAAGGACGATAGAGGACCAGGCCTGGACTTTACGCTGTGTTTTATGTTTGTGCAGCAGTCATCTGTGAGGGGCTGCTGCTATACTTTCGGTTTATGTTTGTATATTTTATGATTGTTAACCTCCCGAGTTCCTCCCTGTGCAACTTGAGGCCGGTGCAGCACACAGGTTCACTCAATAACACTCGCACTTTTTTTTTTTCTTTCTCCTTTTTCTCCCCTTTATGGTTCTGTCTCTGCACTATTTGTTTTCTCTATGCAGAGTTCACATGTATATTATGTATATGCATGTATACTAGGGGTATATATTTCTGGCTATATTATTATTATTTTATTTATCTATTTTTGGGGAGCAGTTAACAATATATCTACATATGGAGCAAGGTGGTCTGACTATGTGAATAGTAGGTACAGGGTTAATGGACATGTTGCATACAATATCCGGGGGGAGGGGAGGGGATGGGGTGGATTTGGTGGGTGGGGTGGGGTTGGTAGGTGGGCTGTTTATTTGGGGGTTGTTAGTTCTGCATATTTTGTTCTGTGGTTACTCACCAATGTGGGGGTCGTATTATGTTTATTTTCGATATATAAATACATTTGCATTCTGTCACCATCTCGATGAGAACAACTTTTTATTTTTTTATTTTCTATTTATTTATTTATTTATTTATTTTTGACTAATGCCAGGTAAAGCACCTATAAAAATGTGTTCATGGAATGTGCATGGCATCCATAGTCCAATAAAGTGAAAACAAATTTTACCATTTTTAAAAAAAGAAAAAGTTTACTTAGCCTTCCTCCAAGAGACACACTTAACGGAATTAGAACATCTGAAGCTACAACGAGACTGGGTAGGTCAAGTTTTTCATGCGTCCTTTAGTAGTAGAAGCAGAGGAGTAGCGATATTAGTTCATAAGCATTTACCTTTATCGCAGGTCGAAATTAAAAGAGACAATCCAGGGAGGTATGTAATGATTAAGGGTGTTTTATATGGAGAACAAGTTTCCTATTTGAATGTCTATGCCCCTCCTGGTAGTGGAACCCACGTTTTTTTCTTTATTTTCAAATTGGCTTTATGCTTCCTCTGTAATCGCAGGTGACTTTAACTGCTGCACTGTACCTTGATTAGACAAATCACATGTAGTGGCCCACTCTAACTCAAATATAGGTAAATCGCTTTTGAAATACTATAATGAAATTGGTCTTAGTGATGTATGGAGAGCTCTTCATCCCAATGACAGGGAATACACATTTTTCTCAAAAGTCCATAAAAGTTCTTCCAGGATAGATTATTTTTTTATCCCAACTTTCTCCCTACAAAATGTTTTGACCTGCTCTATTGGAAACATAGTAATCTCAGACCATGCTCCAGTATATCTTGAATTTCTTAGTAGTGAGAGTCAACAGCCAAGATATTGGCAATTTAATAACTATTTGATTAAGGACCCTAATTTCAAGAATTATTTTAAAGAACAGTTCAGACTGTTTCTAAATGACAATGATAAAACAGATGTGTTTCCAGGTCTTCTCTGGGATACAGCTAAGGCTTATACCCATGGTATTATCATTTCATATGTAGATGCAAAAAAAAAAAAAAAAAGAACAAATTACACCTAGAAAAGGAACTGAATAAACTACAAAAAGAGCATGATGCCCAACCATCTGAGGCTTTACAGATTAGAATTGCCACTGTCTTAGCTAACTTGATGAGGCATAAAGCAAATTCTCAGGTCATCCCACATGTGAAAAACTCTTCCGGACAAATAGTATACAGTAATAAGGAGATTAATACAACTTTCCAGTTGTTCTATGAGAAGCTGTACAGTTCAGAGGTAGACTCTTTATTTGAATCTGATATGGAGAGTTTTTTGAATGGCCTGAACATACCCAGAGTCTCAGATGAACAGAAAGAGATGGTAAATAAGCCTGTAACTGAGGAAGAAATTAAATCTGCTATCAAAGCCTTGCGTAACAATAAGGTGCCTCGGCCTGATGGGCTCACATCAGAGTTTTATAAAGAATTCGAAGATTTTCTAGTTCCCCCTTTACTTAAAATGCTGTCTTACTCTTTCGACACAGGTAGTTTGCCACGATCAATGCTAGAGGTTAATATATCATTAATTCTGAAAAAAAAAATCACCCAGTAGAAGAGTGCTCATCCTATCGACCAATCTCATTATTAAATGTTGACAGGAAGCTAATAGCTAAAATTTTGTCTAAAAGGTTGGACGTTACACTTCTGCATATAATTAACACTGATCAGACTGGATTTATTTCAGGCCGAATGTCCTGTAATAATATTCGCTGCTTACTGAATGTTATACAGCATGGTCAAAATATTCAAAGTGGATCATTGGTGGTGTCTCTTGATGCTGAGAAGGCATTTGACAGGATAGAGTGGCCTTATCTCTTCCAGGTTTTAGACAAATTTAATTTAGGAAACAATATTATATGATGGGTGACACCGCTCTATGCATCACCGCAAGCCTCTATATTGTCCAATGGTATTCACTCTCCATTCTTTCCTTTGAACCGAGGAACAAGACAGGGTTGCCCTATGTCCCCGCAGTTATTTGCTTTGGCGATTGAGCCTCTAGCTCAGGCCATTAGAGAAGACACTGCTATAGAAGGGATTAATGTGGGTTCAAAGAATCACAAGATATTATTATATGCTGAGAATATACTACTATATTTAAGTAATCCTGAGTTTTCTATTGATAGAATTATTCAAATAATGAATACATTTGGCAGCTTCTCAGGTTACAGAATAAACTACACCAAGTCTGAGGTAATGGCTCTCAACTGTCAGAGTAACTGGACACCCACTAGCTTTCAACCTTTTCGATGGTCTCCAAAAGGATTCATATATCTTGGTATTCGTACCTCACCTTCTCTAACAGGCCTATATCAACTAAACTTTGTCCTATTGATAAAGCGCATTAGGGAGGATCTTGCACGTTGGACTAGCCTTCCGTTATCCTTGCTAGGCAGAGTGCACTTAATTAAAATGAATATTCTTCCACGTTTGTTGTATCCTTTTCAAATGATCCCCATACTTCTTAAAAAGTCATCTGTATCTGAATTAAATAGCTCTCTTATTTCATTTCTTTGGAGAAACACAGGATCGAGAATGAAGTTATTACACCTTCATTTAACCCATTGAGCAAGGGGGTCTGGGTGTGCCAAATATTAAATTATACCAAGTAGCTTCTTTATGCCACTATATTTGGGAATGGATTAGAGATGACCCTGACAGTTCGTGGCTGGATATTGAAAGGAATTCTATATCTCCCATCCCTTTAAGTCATTTGTTGTACATGTCAAAAAATAAGGTTAAAGCAGCTGTCAGAGGGAATTTTTTGCTACAGTCCACACTAAGAGTGTGGAAATGGACAAGGAGATGGGAAGGCCACTGTAATAAGCATTCTCCTCTCACTCCTTTGTTTATGAATCCTGATTTCCCTCCAGGCCTTGAACCGGGACCTTTTTTGGCTTGGGTGAAAAAAGGAGTCTCTGTTATTAGAGACCTACTAATAAATGGTAAGATTATGACTTTTGACAAATTTAAAGAAAAATTTGACTTGCCAAATTCCCATCTTTTTAGGTACCTCCAGACGAAAAGCTTCATTTCAAATATACTAAGAGCAAATTTGCTTGGAATATGTATATCTCCTCTGGAGGAATCCTTACACAATAAGCAGGGTAGTACTAAAATGATAACAAGATTTTACAAAGCACTGTTAGAATCTTCAAGGGAAAGCACACGTGGGTCCAAGGAGCTGTGGGAAAGGGACCTGGGCTCTCAGATTGAAGAGTGTGACTGGGATAATATGTGGTTGGGGTTGTCTGGGTATTTAGTTACTAATAAGGCACTTGAAATGCAGTTTAAAGTAATACACAGGCTTCAGATCTCCCCAGTTAAACGTCATAAGATGAACAATACATTTTCAAAGACCTGTGTTAAATGTAAAACGGAGGATGGTACATATTTTCATTGTATTTTTGAGTGTTCTTATATTAAGGTATTCTGGTCAGATGTTGTTCAAGAAATTAATAATATATTAAGAATTTCCCTAGACCTGGACCCATTGGTCTGTGTTTTAGGGATTCTTCCACATAACACCTGGAAAACTTCCAAGATTCAACTGCTTAAAATCTTATTGTTTACTGCTAGACGCTGCATACTGCTGCAGTGGATTTCGGAGACGCTGCCAACAAAGACGCAATGGACAAAGAGTATATTGGACATTATGCCATTGGAAGCTCTGAGTTCTTTCCTCAAAAACAAGCCATTTCAGTTTCACAAAATCTGGGATCCTTTTCTCTCCCACATGGGAGACAGTTTGTCTCGGACGCTGAAGGACGGCCTGTGTGGTATTATAGGGATGCTAATGAGTTGAACACAAATATTTCTGGGTGCTTCGAACTGTTTACTCATATGTGACAGTAAGATTGTTTTACTGTGACCCCTCTGAAGACAACTGTTATTTATGTATGTCTTTTTTTCTATTTCTTTGTTCTTTAAAAATAACAAAAAAAAAAAAAAAAAAATTAACACTCGGTTTCGCTCTCACGTCTATCGGCCAGGTCCTGCTTGCTACAACCTTCCTTCCTTTCTTCCTTTGTGCAGCAGTCGTCCGTGAGGGGCTGCAGCTTTACTTTTGTTTTGTTTATTTTATGATCAATAAAGTGTTTGAAACATTCGTAGATTCCTTCCTTATTTCCTTCCTTCCTTCCTTCATGCAGCAGTCGTCCGTGAGGGGCTGCCGCTTTACTTTTGTTTTGTGTTTATTTTATGATTCATAAAGTGTTTGAAACATTTGTAGATTCCCGCCTTCTTCCTTCCTTCCTGCCTTCAAGCCTTATTTAATACTTGATTTTCACTAATTCAAGTAATTCGTAATACCACCAGCATTGAACCATAATACAATGAAAACCATACAATGCTTTATCTGCAGGTTGTTAACTTACAATCTCCTTTCCTTTCTGTTCTCATTTTCTCAAGAGCCTCTGGGTGTTCCATGGCCCTACAATAACATCTTCCTGCCTCTGTTGTCATGAGGAATATTACCCAGATAATCTCTTCTCAAAGGTTACTGTTCGTCTAAGGCTATTATTTAACTGCTCATCGTGTGGCATTTGCAGCCATTGGACTATAATTACTGCATTCCATGACAGAGTTCATCTTAAAATTGAATAATTGGACATTGAACCATAGAAAGAGCCAAGGCCACCATTTACTGTGCAGTTGTATGGAGGATTACGGAGCAATTTAAAGGTATAAGAGTTAAATGGGACTAGCAGTTTGTTTATGCACTGTACATTTGTACTAATAGCACTAATGTCAATAGAACAGCACAGTCTTCATTGTTATCACTTAGTACCCAACAAGCTAGCATACATACACTCTATACAGGAGGCATTCATGTTTATTTTTGTTTATTTTTTATTTTTTGGGGAAGCATGAGTTGCTCATTTTTAGACAAAAAACTTTGTTTTCTACATACAGTTTTCTCACTTTTAGACAAAATAACTTAGTAGTTTGCTACGTATAACAGACCATGAATAAAATTCTGACACATACACACACATATGTGTGTGTATATATATATATATATATATATATATATAATACATTAATTTACTTATTGGAATTCAAAATCCAGTTGGCTCAAAACTATAATTTGGTTTATGTTTGAATGGTCATGACTGTACTGATTACGAATGTCATTTTCTGACAAATACCTTAGCCAATCATAACTTGCATATTTTAATCTACAGAAGGACCTGTCATTTTCACCCATCTTTGTACTGAAAATCAGTATCATCTATGGGAACCACAATTATGTAACAGTGCTGAGATACCAAATAAAACAAACCAGTAACCACTGGTTAAAATTATGAGAAATTTAATAAAACCTGACAAAATGAAACTAACCACTGGCTTTGGATAAAAAGCTCTGCTAAATGCCAAATAACCACTTTGACATATTCACATTCATTATCTTTGCGGTAAGTTATCCAGTGTAATCATGCCTAGCCATAAGAGCCAAAGCACAAGTCTACAGTGATCCTCACCACGCAATAACAACACCCTGTAATGAAATAAATCTGATCGTTTCAGGCTGAATGAGGGGATTGTGTGTGGTGGACTTTAACCTGACACTCTTTTTAGTAATAAAAATATTTATATAGCCCCATTTTTTATTTCTGTGTGAAGGGCCAGGGACTATAGCCTACTATGGTGATTCTGTTGAAATGTTGAACAGTAAGCCATTGTTCTACTTAAGAAAACAAAAAGCAATCCTAATCATATAGGTAGTATGAGTACTCATAATTGTACTGTAAGTAGAGGCTTGATGTCTCCAGGCTTTGCAGTGATATTAAAGATGTAGGGTGTATTGAGTCAGACAACCAATTCAGTGGCCACCCATGGTTAGTCATTGTGGTCAGAGAAAGAGACTCTTTTTGACTGCTTTTGCTTCTAATGTTTCAGGGAACGTAATGTCTCCTGGTAACCATTTTCTGCTTACGTTGCCCAGCCATTGTCCCCATTTTTACCTCAAATGGACGACTGGACATTTGATCCACATATAAAATGTACGAAAGTGTATTCAATAACAAAATATAATTGTCATTTTATTTTATTTTTTATTACTATATTTATACAATAGAAATACTTATAGCCCCATTTTGTGTGCTTGTGTGTAGTCCAGGTAGTCCAGTTTTGTTTTGTTTTGTTTTTGGTTTCATTTTTTGTTTTGTTTTCTGCTTTGCTTTGCTTTGCTTTATTCACCATTAAGAATGATGAAAAAAGTTAAGTTCTTGCAGAAAATTTCTGCAAGCTAAGATGCCACTTGGTTTCTTCTTCTTCTTCTTCTTCTAATGCAATGACATTTCTAAATTTTAACTTGTGTTCAGATACTGTTTTAAGACTACAGTATATAGCCGTGATTATAATATTATTTAGTGGATTAATTTGTGTTTAACTGAAGTAGAGCCTTTATGACCCTTATTGAGCTTTCCATCCATACAATGAATGTCTGTAATATTTGTCAAAATATTTTATTTTGTGTTCGACAGAAGTATTTATTTTTTTACTCCATTTCTACTCCGAAATATATATTTAAGTCACTAAACCTTTAATTTATATTTAATACTGATTTTGATTTGTTTTAGATAGACATGATGCCATAGTGTCTTGAAAGCCTGTTTAAAACCATAGGAGGTACCTTCTTACACAAAATGCTGATTGTTATTTACTGACTGACTGTTTTCAGACACAGCCAACAATGTGGCTACATCTGAAGTAGATATTGTCTTCAGCTACACACAAGTCACACAAGCCCAATTAGAGAAATCCCTGGACTTCAGCATAATGTCCTGGATTGCAAGGCAAAGAAACACGGAAATAAAAGCAGTCTTGGCAGTTGAAGGAGCCGAACAAATTGAAGGAAAAGCTTCTAATGTATGAAACACGTAGAATAGCGGTTATCAAGCAAGTGATGGGAAGATGTGGTTTTGTGTTTCCTTGGGGCCAACTTGGCTCTTAACTGAAGTGAGTCTTGTGGGAGGCCCAGACTTCTTTTCTGCATGTGTAAATTGACAACTGTATCAAAATAAGTAAACGTATAATAACCTTGTCAAGAGAATTTATTTAGCTTAAGTAGACAGGTGCCGGGAGTAGTTTTCCACATTCATGGAAGTATTAAGAAAGCAAACATGCAATTTGACCCCTACAAATTTGACATCTGAGAGTTGACTTTAGTCACATTTCTCTACAATATGGCTAATGTAAACACCAGACCTAACCTGTAAAAACTACACTTGCCAATCCCTTCAGTCAATCAGGAATTCCCAGAGAGAGTTGGAGAGAAATACAGCATGAACTCTACACAAGTACTGTCATCTGCTGTACATAGTCCTTCTGTATTACCAATTGCTCAATTCTAATGTTACAAAGGCTGCAATATTTTCATACAGTGGAAAGATAATCTTACACTTGACTCCAAATATCGAGTCCTTATAACAGGCGCATTTGGGCTATGAATAATGGACGAGTATTCAAGCTCCTCTCTGGCCCTGAAAGGAAGTGCTTACTCCCAGCCTCAGTCACAGGATATCAGCAGCTAATTCATAATTCAGCAGGCCTGTGCACTTGCCACTGGCCAGTGGGTATCTTGAAGGGCCTCTTTTGATTTCCTTCCCACACTTCTCAGCCTCAGCTGGCTGCATGTGTCTCCCTGGGTTCACACGATTGGTGAGTCACAGATGTCTTTGTTAACTCCGCTGCAGTTGTGTGTGTGTGCTGCTATGGGGAATGTTGATGTTCTTCCATTGAAGATATCATCAGTGTGAGAATAGAGCAAAATGTCAAATGTATTTGAAAATATGATGCCCTTGTCAAGATTATTTTGGTTTGTCGTTCTCGACAAGATTTATCTGTTTGCAGTTCTAAAATAATGACATAAGTCTTTCATTAAAATATGGATGCACAATATAATGGTACCATATTAGTTATTAGAGATTTTATCATTTGGATTATTTTTAATAACACTAATCATTTAATTACTGTAAAATGTACATTCCTATATTTAACATGTTCAAAGTCATAAGAAAAATTGGATCACTTTTAGTTAGAATATGAATCAAATTGGCCACATACAACAGGAAATTCAACAGACACACAACAGAGGAATTTTATTAATTCAGGTCTTGTGACAAAATATAACTAATTCATTAATTTTGACAATTTTAACTCAATATTTAACTAATTTTTGACTGATAATCAACTAATGTATTCCATGTCAAATATATATCCTAACAGATTTTAATTCTGTCATACAATACAACTATATACTTACAGAAATAAAAACTGTCAATATAGGGATGTCTTAGGATTTCATTTCATTTTCATTCATCTTCCTTAAATCCATGGCAGTATTGATTTTTGCAACCTTATGAGTTTGAATTAAATGGGTATTTGAATTAAAGACAATTCACTTTCAGTTTTGAAAGGTGCATAACATGTTCACACAACAGAAATGTCAAAAGATTTGAGATACTGTATATGCATTTTATTGACCATTGTCTTTGCACCTTTCTAGAAGGCGACCTACTTGTATCATTGTTCTCAATGCTGTGTAACAGTACAGGATGAAGACATTGAGCTCCACGTTCCTCTCTGAGTGCTGGTCTCCATGACTGAGACACTGGTCCTCTGGGATGTAATGGGACACAGGCATTTGTCAAAAGCCTCTTCCTGTTGTATTAGTTGCAAAGCAATGGATCTGCTTTGGCTTCCATCCAAAAGAATGAGTCACTGCTTTCTGTAGCATGAAGGTCCACGGCCCATTGAGGTGAAGCTGTTGAGATGGTGTGTGATGTAATCCCATTAATGAACTGTATGTACTGTGTATATACAAACTTGCATAATAGTTGCATAATGATGGAAAAGAGGTAGAAAAGGAATGTATTTTATTAATATCATGACAAGAATTAATCATTTGAATTAGTCAACCAAGCAGTAAAAAGGGGCAGCATTTGTGAGCTTAAAGTTTGGATCTGATACTCAGATTCACTGTGTCTACCCTTGAGGGCAACTAAACAGACAACCCATGAGAGAGCTCCCATTTTCAGAGTTGACTGGAAAGTGCTCTTGCTGTGCTGAAGGCAGAGAGTGGAGCATGATGGGTTACCAGATGTTGCTGGAGACAGAGTAGACTTAGCTGTCTGAGAGATGGCACATCCACATCCTCCCATCTCCCCTGTTCATTCATGGCTCATTTACAACACGTTCTGGGGTGGACATCTGCCACAACATGTATCTCACAGATATATTAGTTCTATACTTCTGTACTCACACCAGATCCCTCTCACTTTCATATTACTAATAGGTATTGCAACTTTTAAAAAATAATAATTTTATAATTACGCAGAGATTAACTAAATCTGACCAAACCTCTATTTGAATGGACTCATTCAAAAATTGTATAAAAATTGTATTAAAAGTGTATGTATGTTAAATTCTAAAGTTCTATAATAGTATTTATTTATAGATGTATATAATAAAATGATCTCATTAAGATAGCTAAGTAAACGTGTGTGTGTGCACGTATGCATGTGCATGTGTTTGCACGGTTGTCTTCAGTACTGTCACAAGGATATCTATTGAAATGTGACCTGAGGGAATGTTTAATTAGAATCTTCACAGGTTCCTGGCTGACTTGTACTGACACTGTCTGACACTGCGCTTTGCTCAACCATTTGACGAGATGTGAGTTCATTGCTGGACCATAATTTTCCATCCATCCATCCAAAAAATGCTAGGTTAGAAACAACCCAAGTTGGGTTGAAACCATCCATCCGTCCATTCAAAAAATGCTGGGATAAAAACAACCCAAGCTGGGTTGAAACCATCCATCCATCCAAAAAATGCTAGGCTAAAAACAACCCAAGTTGGGTTGAAACAATCCATCCATCCATCCATTCAAAAAATGCTGAGTTAAAAACAACCCAAGTTGGGTTAAAAACATCCATCCGTCTGTCCATCCAAAAAATGCTGGATTAAAAACAACCCAAGTTGGGTTGATACCATCCATCCATCCAAAAAATGCTGGGTCAGAAACAACCCAAGTTAGGTTGAAACCATCCATCCATCCGTCCATCCAAAAAATGCTAGGTTAAAAACAACCCAAGTTGGGTTGAAACCATCCATCCATCCAAAAAATGCTGGGTCAGAAACAACCCAAGTTAGGTTGAAACCATCCATCCATCCGTCCATCCAAAAAATGCTGAGTTAAAAACAACCCAAGTTGGGTTGAAAACATCCATCCATCCGTCCATCCAAAAAATGCTGGGTTAAAAACAACCCAAGTTGGGTTGAAACCATCCATCCATCCGTCCATCCAAAAAATGCTGAGTTAAAAACAACCCAAGTTGGGTTGAAAACATCCATCCATCCGTCCATCCAAAAAATGCTGGCTTAAAAACAACCCAAGTTGGGTTGAAACCATCCATCCATCCGTCCATCCAAAAAATGCTGGGTTAAAAATAACCCAAGTTGGGTTGAAAACATCCATCCATCCATCCAATGCTGGCTTAAAAACAACCCAAGTTGGGTTGAAAAAAAAAAAAAACATCCATCCATCCGTCCAACCAAAAAAATGCTGGGTTAAAAACAACCCAAGTTGGGTTGAAAACATCCATCCGTCTGTCCATCCAAAAAATGCTGGGTTAAAAAACAAGTTGGGTTGAAATCCATCCATCCATCCATCTTTAAAGCTTACAGAAAAAAATAGCTTGGCATTTCACAAGCCATAATGTCCGTGATATTAGAAGATCATATATAACTTTGCTTTCTGCTGTAATGTCAACCACTTCTTGATTTCTGTGCTCCGCCAGGCAGCACTGGTCAAACACTCAACCACATAAGAGCAGATGAGTCTGTGCATTCCGACTGATGTGTTTCCTGAGAGCTCAGGCCTTCAGGTAGCACAATTATGCCTGATTGCACTCTCTGTCTCAGTGGTGGACATTAGTAAATGTGCCATTTATTCATATGGTCATCAAGTGTAGGCTTTTTGACACAACCAAGGCCTTTTTCACCATGGGGTGGGAGACTAGAGATAAAATGATAGGTCACTTGTCTGAATAGGGTGGTCAGGGACACATTATATTTGGTGAATGCCTGACAGTGTACCACAGCATTTTGTGGCTTGTATGTCTATAATGCATTGTAACAATTGTAATTGTGCAAATATTTTTTACCTGAACTAAACCTTAGAAATGACCTTCATTGGTATAATAGCATACTTAGGTTAATTCAGTCATGCTATTCCGTATTTCCAGTACTTGAATTTAATTGGCCAAGCGACATTCCAAGTATGATGATATACAGTATACAGAGATTTTTCATTGTTTGTGCCACTCCACTTGTCTGTTTTTGCACATTTGTCAGTCTGTGCATTAGTGGTGGGGATTTTCTGGTGACTCTTTCTTACATGACTGTCTTTATGAATTAGTCAATTTAATGGATTTGCTCAATCAATTCATTGAAACACTCTGATTTATTCAGGAATGAAACAAGTGACTCTTTATGAGGGAGTCATTGAATCATTCAGCGATTTGTTAAACCCATTGATTTACTGATTTAAAGAACAAAGCACACAGTTGTGTGTTACTTGGAAACGCACAATAGTCTATTCCACTCTGGCTTAGTTTAGATCTGGTATTGTGCCTTAAATGTAAGTTGTTCAATATTAACACATTGAACTTTTGTAGAAAAGCAGTATCTTACTCGTAATAGTGTTTGTTTGAATATCAGCACAGCCGTGGTTCATCCGTAGTCTGCAGGCTGAACTTTAGCACTGTGCTGTTTGCGATATTGTCTATGTATTGTATCTGCATATCTGCTGACAGTTGTCTTTTCAGAGCCTTTTGAAAATAGATTAAAGATTGTGTGTTATTGAAGGAAGAAAGATATAATCCACCACCACATACCTTTTTATTTTTTTAAATTAAAACACACATATCAAAAGCAGTTGAAGAATAGGCTTATTTTTTCGGGAGCATTTAGCTGACTTAAGCTCCTTCAAGTTGGAGAGATCTTCCTTCTGTTGGCAGATGGCCACTGTTGTTTTCTACTTTACCAGCAATCTATCCCACCCCTCCCTTTTTCCCGAGGATCAAATCAGCCATGTAAAGGAGGGGAAAGAAATGTTTATGTTGTTGATTTAATTGTCATGCTAATTTGGGTGATTGAAGTGATTAAATATTTGCAGCGAGGCTTTGAAAGGAAGCATGCAGTTACCAAGGAGACCCTCACATTCAAACACTGTCTTGTCAGTCACAATAAAACTCCATCTCCAACCCGAAGAGAAAGGTCTTCATTCTCTCAAAGCCTACAAGGATTTACCAACTGCTCATGAGTAGGAGGATGTGCTGGGTGTATTCGCATTTTATGGAGATGAACAATTCTACATGCTTTAAGGACTGTATAGTGCAACAAAAAATTATTTATCCTTTGCCTCTGGGCTAGAGATTTGCTTTAGGTCGAGCACAATCGCTTCAAAATATTGATAGACAGATTCAAACAAAACTCCTAGTCTCTGCATGCTTATACGTCTACCATATGATAAATGACTGTTGAATATTGTATTTATGTATATACTGTATATATATATATATATATATATAATATACTGCAGAATTTGATCTATTTTGCATCTGTTTACAGCCTGAATAGCTCCAAAAATGTGAATTATCTTGAAAGTATCTTCGTAAGACAGTGTTTTTGAGTCTAATCCAGCAACCATGTTGGTGATTCGGGAAGGCCAGCCAAGGTTTTATCCTCTTGTGTAAGATAATTGCAACTTAATTGTGATGTGTTTGTCATGACAGACGCGGGTGTGAAAGAGGATCCAAGGGCAGAGCGAAAGATTGAGCCCTGACTGAGAGACACTGGGCACCCTGGGGTGGGCGTAATGGTCTGCTCTTATTTGTGTCTCCCTCAGCAATGACAGAGTTCACCCTGACCGATGACCTGCGAGCACATCCTACTGTTGTCCTCTGCACAAAGACTTTCAGGGCTCACAAAACCCAGGTAACAATGTATAACTGGTGGGTGGGCGTCTGTTCAAAAATATGAGGTCAGCTTGTGTCATTTTAAAGATGCAGTAAATAAAAAAATGAAGTAATGTCATTTTTCTTCAGCTAATGGGGTCTTGTTGACAGTTAACTATTGAAAATAAACTTAATCATACCCCTGAGAACCGAAACAAGTGCATGACCCCACGAATCGCAAGGTGCAACCATTGTCAACTCTTGTAAACATAGAAAAAGAAAAAGGGCCTTCAGAATGTGCCAGAATATTACTCTTGTTCTGTCAGCCACGTTGGAAATAGCGAGAGACAGGGTCCTTAAAAACATCTTTCTCTCACATGGACACAAGGCACAATTATCTCTGCGTTTGCTTCAGCCAAGATCTACCAGTCACATTGAGTGGGAGTGTCAGGCTGTGGGCGGTGTGCCACCGGAAGGTCAGAGAGCCCATCTTGAAGCCAGATATCTCTATAGCTACTGCGTGTGCTTTTCAGCACGGCTAGAACAAGAGATTCCTGACCATCTGCCTTAGCGAGGGATACATCGATTTCCTGCTAAGGTGCCAAAATCTGTCATACCGACACAGACTCACAGCAGCTGTTGCAGGAACTTGCCTTTTCTTACGTTATACTGTAGAATTGGCATACTATATTCTGACATGAAATTACATAAATGTAAAAGAGGAGTAAATGCAAAAGAGTGTGTTTAACACCTAATCGACACAAATTTAACAATTATCACGCTCTCTTTGAAGTATACAAAGCTGTCGACACTGCACATAGTGATATGGCGGGCGCTTGGTGTAGACAGGTTTGTTGATTATGGTGGGAGTGATAGTTTTGTAGCTTTTCGACTCTCTGCGTAGATTGTGTGTAACAGGTGCAATCCTTTCAAAGAAAGGGCTATTATCTTCACTGTAATTTAAAAAGTTATAAAACGGACCTCAACAAACTTATCAAAGAACTGCAAATAAGGGATATTAGAATGATTTCTGAAGGATCATGTGACACTGAATGCTAAATACAGCTGTAATGCATGCTGAAAATACAGCTTTGCTATTACATGAATACATTCTATTTTAACCCTTGTGCTGTGTTGAAAACCCTATAACACTCATGCCCCTGCTTTCACAGACAAGGCTTAAGCTAATCCAAGACTAAAATGCATTTTTGAGCTGTTTTAACTGAAAGTAACTTGCACTGACATATCTAAAAATTTGCCAGTGCCATTGTTTTGTCTCAAGATGCGCACCAGTAATGTTTTTTTTTTTTTTTTTTTTTTTCTAGTGAACGTTTATGAAAGCTACTTAAATGCCCTAATTGAACTAAGGCCTAATCCTGTCTTAGGCTAAGCCCTGTCTGTGAATCCGGACCATGGTGTTCCCGGTCAAAAATGACCGGTCTGCAAAAAATTGCTTATTAATCTCTCGTTATATTACATTATCACCAAATATTGGATTCAATCTTTTTGTCAGCTGGTTTTCTTTCAATTAGGACAGGTTTTGTATTTATTTTTGGAACTGATCGATTATAGGCCTCATTGATCTGAGCACTTTTTATGAAAAAAAAAAAGTGTTATTTGTGGATAATTTTGTCAATTTTACATAAATATGTAATTATATGTAATATGTAAGTTTTAAATATAATATGAAAAAAAAATTGCACTGTTTATCACACTAGTGTGCTTTAATGGTTAAACAGGAAATTTGTTTTGAAATGCTTTTATTTTGTTTTTATTTATTACAAAATGCCACAAAGTCACACTTGTGGTGTTCCCGGTCAAAAATGACCAGCCTGCAGAAAAATAACTTATAAATCACTTGTTACACTATTTTATCACCAAATATTGGATTCAATCTTTTTGTCAACTTGTTTTCTTTAAATTAAGACTTATATTTATACTTAAATTAAGACTTGTATTTAGTTTTTAAACTGATCGATTGTAGGCCTCATTGATCTGAGCCTTACTGATCTGAGGATAAAGTTCATCTCTGTGCAAAAGAAAGCCTGTAATACTCAAAATGGTTTGTTTGTGTACATGATCGTGTGTGTATGTGTGCGGATGCACGAGTATGCATGTATCCACACAAGAAGAGGTCCGAGGCCTTTATTTTTGCCAGCCCACATGTACATTCACTATATTGCCAAATGTTTTGGGACGACTGCCTTTACGTGCACATGAACTTTAATGACATCCTATTCTTAATCCGTAGGGTTTAATATGGAGTTGGCCCTCCCTTTGCAGCTATAACAGCCTCAACTCTTCTGGGAAGGCTTTCCACAAGGTTTAGGAGTGTATTTATGGGAATTTTTGACCATTCTTCTAGAAGCGCATTTGTGAGGTCATACAGTGATGTTGGCAAAAAGGCCTGGCTCGCAGTTTCCACTCTAATTCATCCCAAAGGTGTTCTATCGGGTTGAGGTCAGGACTCTGTGCAGGCCAGTCAAGTTCCTCCACACCAAACTCGCTCATCAATGTCTTTATGGACCTTGCTTTGTGCACTGGTGCACAGTCATGTTGGAACAGGAAGGAGCCATCCCCAAAATGTTCCCACAAAGTTGGGAGCATGAAATTGTCCAAAATGTCTTGGTATACTGAAGCATTAAGAGTTCCTTTCACTGGAACTAAGGGGCCAAGCCCAACCCCTGAAAAACAACCCCACACCATAATCCCTCCTCCACCAAACTTTATACTTGGCACAATGCAATCCTGGCAACCACCAAACCCAGACTCGTCCATCAGATTGCCAGACAGAGAAGCGTGATTCATCACTCCAGAGAACACGTCTCCACTGCTCTAGAGTCCAGTGGTGGCATGCTTCACACCACTGCATCCAAAGCTTTGCATTGCACTTGGTGATGTAAGGTTTGGATGCAGCTGCTCGGCCATAGAAACCCATTCCATGAAGCTCTCTACGCACTTTTCTTGAGCTAATCTGAAGGCCACACAAAGTTTGGAGGTCTGTAGCTATTGACTCTGCAGAAAGTTGGCGACTTCTGCGCACTGTGCACCTCAGCATGCGCATAAGCTCAGATAAATAAGGTCTATGATCGATTATGTCCAAAAAGAAATATAAAACCTGTCCCACTTGAAAGAAAACAAGTTGACAAAAAGATTGAATCCAATATTTAGTGATAATATAGCATAATGAGAGATTTATAAGCAATTTTTAGTAGGCCGGTCATTTTTGACCAGGAACATCACGTGTGTTACAATGTGGATAAAAACACAAAAAAATTAGTCAGAAATTTTAATCCAATGCGAGAACATTAACTAGCATTTTCGGGTACGTGAAAATCTTCTCCGGGTCAAAATGACCCGAACACAACATGAGGGTTAAAATGTATGAAAATGGGAAAAAGTTATTTTACACAGTTTCACAATGTCACTGTTTCTTATGGTTTTTAGATCTAATAAATGCCAAATCTTACTGACCCCAAAGTTTTGAACGGTAGTGTATATACAAGCATACAATTTGTTTTAGAGGTTTAAGGCAGTAGGAAATCAACGAAAATAGGTGGCAAAGCTAATTCCTCAAGTGCTGAATACAAATTCAACTTGTTCTGGCACAAATTAAACCCCAGTTATGATTCTTTGCAACATCCTTTGTAACAGTGTTTCCAAATCATATTACACATTCCCTCGAATATTTGAAAGATGCTTCATCATTCATTGGGGACACTAAGCTAACAGTTACAGAGGGAGTTAGAGGTATTATTATCTCTTGGGATTTTTCAGCTCTGCTCATATGCATACCTGCACACCAAGTCCATCTGTTGCAGTGTCCCACTGGACCTGACATAGGGCAGTGCTTCAGTGCTATGATTTCAAAATGAATGGTGGATTTGTAGGATTAAAATGTTGCCTCTGTTTTGATGCATGGTGTGGTGCAAAGTGGGTTATACCCCTTGGAAGGAGAATGCCATCATATTTTTCCTTGCAGTAGTTTAGGGACAGACTGGTAATGTTGGGAATTTTACATTTGCATTTGTGCATTCAGTAGACACTTTTATCCAAAGCTACTTACACTGCATTCAAGCTGTGCATTTTAGTTATATCATTCAATGGGAATCAAACCCATGATCTTGATGTTGCTTGTGCCATGCTCTACAGCTTGATCAAGGTTAGGATACAATATGAACACTTTTGAGCAGGGATATCATCAGGGTTCCAAACCTGTTCCATTTTTTTTCTTCTTCCCCACAACCCAATGATTTTCATAGTGTTTGGTTTATTTGGTTTGTTTGTTAATTCTTCTCGGACATGCATTCTTCCGTGTATGGACAAAATGTACAGTGTTACCTGATAAGTCTGATTCTCGACTAAATTACTATCATGAGTTGGTTCTTTTTAGTAAATTACGAACACTTATTACTGACAAATTGTTCAAAATTGTTCAACATGTTTTTTTTTTTTTTTTTTTTTCTGTTTTAATGGTTTAATTATTATTATTATTATTATTATTTTTATTTTTTTTCACAGAAATTGTTTTATTTTAATTTTTTTTTATATTCTGGATTCAATTTAGTGCAAATTTATCATCAATAACAGTGACAAACAAATGAATTCAATTTAATCAACAAATTCTTTACAAGACATTGCTTTTTTGTCAAATAAAGTGCTGCATAGCAGAAGTTTACAGTTTAAATCAAAACAATATGAATTTGAACAGCCCTATTTTTCATTGATTAATCCAAAATTTGCCTAATTCTGTGACATTCTGTGTTAAATAATAAATATTTTAATGGCTGAATTCTGTGATTATGTCCACATTTTCCTTATTGCGAAATGTTTTTAAGGCTTGTGAGACCTAAATAAGTCTATTTGCTGACTGGATGTTCACATGACAGTGTGTAGATAAAAATACATATCATGAGTTTTGTCAGTGGTATTTTATAAAATTAGGAAATTAATGCAGTATTTTAACTTTTTTTTTTTTTGTATGACATTAATGCCACACTGTAAAAAAAAATTAAACATAAAAAATAAAACCCTAATGAACATAACTGATTAGAAAAAAAAAAACTAAGAAGAAATACATCAAATGTGAAGTGTCATGCAGGGAATTGTGGGAATGTATTGTGGTATTTTTACCGTAAAATTACATTAAATGTACCGTTAGATCTATTGCAGTTATTCCCTTTCAGTCGGTCATGTTCAACATATGTCAGTAGTGACCGACGAATTGGGATATCGCTAGAGAGCCCTATCAACTTCGAGTGAAACTAAACAAGCCAATGGAATTGGCGTGCGATATTTGCATAATGCAAACCGCCCCCGCCAGGTTCGTATAAATACGGAAGGAGATGCAATCACACTTGTCTTTCGCTTCGGAGCCAACCTGTTGTGTTCCTGCTATTTGACTGAGAGTGACTTCTCAAGCCTTTGAAGAGCCTTTGTTTCGTCATGCTGGTGTTGAGGCACCCTACAGCGTAGCCGCGAGCCTTCACAGAGCAAGCTTTCTCGAGCTATTATACAGCTCTCAACTGCTGTTTTCACAGCATTGTTTTCTGCCCCGTTGGTTTGCGATTTGGGCCGGTTCCTCTGTGCGTGTGACTCAGGGAGTAGTGTACCTGCAGTCACATCGTGGCTGTTCCCTGTGTGCTTCAGCACAAAGAACAAGAGCTGAATTTCCCCATTCTAATTTCGTCTGTGCATTACTGGATGCGGTCATTCCCTGGTCCCCGCTGATGGTCACAATCGCTGTGTTACATTCAGCATGCTGAGGCAGCTTTTGTGGATAGTTCATGTTCTCACTCAGTGTTGAGGTCTAGACTCTCGTTTCTTGGTTCTCAGGAAGCGGGGGTCCCCTCCCCTATGCCCTGTTCAGCCGTTTTCTCTGGCTCCGGTCAGGGGACTGGCGCGTCGGCATGTAGGAAGGGTAACCTGAGGATCACGGTTAGGGCTTCCCCACCGCTCCGTGGGCCCCTATCCCCTCTACAACACTGCAGCCTGTGGTGTTGCCGGAGGATCGTCCTGGTCCCTCTGTCGAGCGACCAGCCATTTCCTTCGGTGCACCTGCAGACGAACAGATGTCGATCGCGGCATCGGAAGGTGAGCTTGAGTCCTCGGGAGATGAAGACTCGGCTGCACTATCTCCTTCCGGGACCGTAGCGTTGCCCGAGGCCGATCCTGAGTTGACAGCTATGCTTTCCCGGGCCGCCGAGAGGGTCGGGCTCGTCTGGAATCCTCCACTGCGTCCCGAACCTTCTCGGTTGGACGATTGGTTTCTCTGGGCAGCCCACGCTGGTGCTCAGCACCCCGCCTGGTGCCTTTCTTTCCGGAAGTGCATGAGGATGTGACCAATTCGTGGAGAATGCCCTATAACATTCGTGCCAGCCCTGGTCCCTCTTCTGCCTTCACCACTCTGGATGCGGGGAGGCTAAGGGGTACGCTGGGATCCCCCTAGTCGAGCGAGCTGTCGCGATGCAACTGTGTCTGACAGCCGCTGGCTGGTGCGGTGAACCGCGTCTCCCATCCCGGGCCTGTAAATTCTCGTCAGGTTTGACAGAGAAAGCTTACAGAGCCTGCGGACAGGCCGCCTCTGCCTTGCATGCCATGGCCCTGCTACAGGTCTATCAGGCCAAAGGGCTCATGGACATGCCCCAAGGTGGTCTTGACCAACAGCTGCTGGGGGAGCTGCGCGCCACCACCGACCTCACCCTCCGGGCGACTAAGGTGACGGCTCGCTCTGTTGGTCAAGCGATAGCTACCCTTGTAGTCCAGCAACGCCACCTGTGGCTGACCTTGGCAGACATGAGGGAGACTGATAAGTATCGGTTCCTGGACTCCCCTGTGTCTCAGGTCGGCCTATTCGGCGACACGGTCGAAAGCTTCACCCAGCAATTCTCGGCCACCCAGCCTGCTCAGACCCCAGCCAAGCCAGGTGGCAAGAGTACTAGGAAGCGGTCCTGAGACGGGTGACCTGGAGGAGAGGATGTCAGCTCTTCGGGAGATGATGCCCGCATCTCTCCCTCCCCCGGAAGAGGGCCGGGGGGAATTTGTGTCTCGTATTGTCCCGCCGCTGGCTCTCCGGAGTCCAGCGGTACCCACCTTTTCACAAAAAGAGCTGTTTCCCAATCCTCCAGGTCCCAAGAGGGCGCGGCTGGCAGTGTGCGGTGCCCCGCCTTGCCACTCTCAGCCCCCTCTCACCTCGCCAGCAGGTTCCAGTGTGTTTGTCGAGGCCGCCTCCCTTGCGCCGTCTCCCATACACACTGCCACCTCGCAGAGTCCGACCCCACTTCAGGCTGCTATCCCGTCCGACTCAGGTCCCAGCACTCTGCCTCGCTGCCCCACGTCGGGTACGTCTGTGGTGCCTTTGGTCCCGCTGGCTCGGAGTCTGGGAGCCTGGCTAATGCTTCCCAGCCCGTCCCGCTGGCTCATTTGTACCATCAGACTCGGCTATGCGATTCAGTTCGCCCGGCATCCCCCAGTGTTCAGGGGTGTCCATTACACTCAAGTGTCCCTTGACAATGCACCTGTTCTCCGGGCGGAGATTGCTGTCCTCCTGGCAAAGGATGCAATCGAGCCGGTCCCTGCAGCCGATATGAAGTCAGGGTTCTATAGCCCCTACTTCATTGTACCCAAGAAAGGCGGTAGGTTACGGCCAATCCTGGTTCTGCGTGTCCTGAATCGGTCCCTTCACAGGCTGCCGTTCAAGATGCTTACGCAGAAACGCATTTTCGAATACATCCGTCCCCAGGATTGGTTTGCAGCGATTGACCTGAAGGACGCGTACTTCCATGTCTCGATTCTGCCTTGACACAGACCCTTCCTACGGTTTGCATTCGAGGGCCGGGCATATCAGTACAAAGTCCTACCCTTCGGGCTGGCCCTGTCGCACAGTGTCTTTACCAAGGTTGCAGTGGCAGCCATTGTTCTGCTCAAGGAACAGGGCGTTCGCATACTCAACTACCTCGACGACTGGCTCATTCTGGCCAGCTCGCGAGAGCAGTTGTGCGAACACCGGGACATGGTGTTAGCTCACCTCAGCCGGTTGGGTCTTCGGGTCAACTGGGACAAGAGCAAACTTGCCCCCAGGCAGAGGATCTCTTATCTCGGTATGGAACTGGACTCGGTCGCCCGGACAGTGCGCCTCACCGAGGAGCGTGTCCAGTCAGTATTGAACTGCCTAAGTTTGCTCAAGCGCAGGACAGTGGCCCCACTGAAACTTTTTCAGAGGCTCCTGGGGCATATGGCATCCACAGTTGCAGTCACAGCGCTCGGATTGCTTCATATGAGGCCGCTTCAGCGCTGGCTTCACGGCCGAGACTGGTTTTCGGAACTGACGCTTCTCGCGACAGCACCTCCTTGGCCCATTCCTCTGAGGAAGGACCTTCTGACTCAGAGATGGGGCACCCTCTGGCATTCGCATCCGGACCTCTGGAAACTCCATGTCTGGTCCCTGGATGGGACGCGGAGGCTCTAAGTGATCTCCCCCAGTCGGTTGTAGACACTATCACTTCCGCTAGAGCTCCTTCTACTAGGAACCTCTATGCGTTGAAGTGGAACCTGTTTGTCGAATGGTGTTCCTCTCACCGAGAGGACCCCCGATCATGTTCGGTCAGGTCTGTGCTTTCCTTCCTGCAAGAGGGCTTGGAGCGAAGGCTGTCTCCCTCCACCCTCAAGATGTATGTTGCCGCTATTGCCGCACATCATGATGCAGTCGATGGTAAGTCTTTGGGGAAGCACAACCTCATTGTCAGGTTCCTGAGGGGGGCGAGGAGATTGAATCCGCCTCGTCCTTCCTCTATACCCTCTTGGGATCTCTCCCTGGTACTTACATCTCTCCGGGGTCATCCCTTTGAGCCTTTGCAGTCAGTGGAGTTAAAAGTACTGTCCCTTAAGACCGTCCTCCTGGTTGCATTGGCCTCGGTTAAGAGGGTAGGGGACCTGCACGCATTTTGGTCGACGAATTGTGCCTGGAATTCGGGCCCGGTGACTCTCACGTTACCTTGAGACCCCGGCCTGGATATGTGCCCAAGGTTCCTACCACTCTCTGAGGAGGCAGACTCAGCCCTGGCTTTGCTCTGTCCCGTCCGCGCTCTGCGCCTGTACGTGAATAGAACGTGAAGCTTTAGGACCTCAGATCAGTTCTTTGTCTGTTACGGAGGCCAGCAGAAGGGAAAGGCTGTCTCCAAGCAGAGGATGGCCCACTGGATAGTGGATGCCATCGCCTTGGCTTATCAGTCCCAAAGCGTGCCTTGCCCGCTCGGGTTAAGAGCTCACTCCACTAGAGGAGTTGCCTCTTCCTGGGCGCTGGCGCACGGCGCCTCGCTGACAGATATCTGTAGAGCTGCGGGCTGGGCGACACCCAACACGTTCACTAGATTCTATAGCCTTTGTGTGGAACCGGTATCTTCCTGTGTACTTGCTTCCAGTAGCCGGTAACACGAAGAACCCGTTCTAGTGTTGACTTGCTATGCCACTCCCACCCCCTGGGCCGGTTACGTGCATCCATTTGCTCCAGTAGAGTTCCCCACTTGGCGAACCCTGTCAAGTTCCTCCGCCACCCCTTGCGGCTCGGACATTGCGGAGTGTCTGATGCCAGGCCAAACGTCCGTCACTGACGTTGATTGTTGACTGGGTGCCATATGTTGTGACCCCTCTACGTGAGTGGTCCCATATGTCTATTGTCCACGGTCAAACTCCCTATGGTGAGCTAGTGTCTTTCCCTTAGCAGAGTCAGCTCTGCTGTCAGCTGTCAGATGAGTCTCCCCCTATCTAGGCTGGAGCCATCCCAGGGACTCCATATGTGCACTGCTCACGGCCAGTCCATATGTGTATTCCCACGTAATTCCTCCCCTGCAGGGTAGGTTGTGGCCTCCGCAGCGTCCCCTATGGGTTCGCTTCCCCAGTGTTGTCTAAGTCTTACTGTAGTGGGTCTTGCGGAACAGCAGTAGACTCTCTCAGTGTGAGCTTGCCCCCTTCTCTGCCCCAAAGGTGCGCCAGGTGGTTGGAGCTTACACTGGGCGCTGGAAGGGGTCAGTAACTGTGGCGTTTTATTTGGGATTCCAATTCGTCGGTCACTACTAACGTACGTCGAACGTGACCGACTGAAAGGGAACGTCTCGGTTACATATGTAACCCTCGTTCCCTGAAGGAGGGAACGGAGACGTACGTCCCGTCGCCACAGTTCCTGTGCCTTCACTGTAGCGCAGACTCAAGGTTGTCTCCTCAGCGAAAAACAGAGTGCGACTGCATCCGCTTCCGTATTTATACCCACCTGGCGGGGGCGGTGCACATTATGCAAATATCGCACGCCAATTCCATTGGCTTGTTTAGTTTCACTCGAAGCTGATAGGGCTCTCTGGCGATATCCCAGTTCGTCGGTCACTACTGACGTACGTCTCCGTTCCCTCCTTCAGGGAACGAGGGTTACAAACGTAACCGAGACGTTTTTCACCGTAGCATTTTTACAGTCTTTAACCGTTAAAATCACGGTAATGTTTTTACAGTGTTGTAACATGTAGTAGTGTACAAATATGATTGTGCATGATTGAATATGTTAATCATTCAGTACCATAATGCATAAAGTTCCATGACAATTCCATCCGATACCATTATTCTACCATAGTATTGCCACAATGCCTTATTTTGTGAGTGATCATCATTAAAAAGAAAGTCCCAATACACCTTGATTTCCTTTTCTCTCTGGCTTCAAAATTTCAGCGACTCCCCTGTGAGCTTCTTTCCCGTTCAGCACAAGCAAAGTCAGACTGTAAAGCCACTGTAGCCAGCCTGAATAGCTGATTACACATTTTCAAGACAGCAATGATGATGATTACTGTACAAGCGCTCCTTAGGAGCCCGGTCCCATGTGCACATGTGGCAGAGAGCATGTTTCTTCCCTGCCACTTCCTAGAAGCTCCTTCCAGGTGGGGTTTGACAGGACCCCTCTGATTCAGTGGCTGGGGCGTATACCGAGATGACACCAATGACTCTCCCTCTCCCTGTTCCCTGCAGGCTTGGGACAGACTCTTCATTGTGTGCCTGGTGGGATTTGACACGCACCTCTTTGAGACCCCTGGTCCCCCAGAGACAGCAGCACAGCAGATAATACATACATCTCAATTTGCTCTCTGCTAATAACACAGGCGTCCTTTTAACTCCTGAGAGACGTGTTGATAACCGCCAGGATTCAGCCGAGTGTGGCCAGGCGGGGAGCATTTAAGAGCAGGGTAGGAGTACAGATGGGCTGAACTTGTTCATACAGTTTTTATCTCCATGCAAGTGTCGAGAGAGTGTCTTGGCCTAGTTTTTGTGAGGATGATGTCTTGAATAATTAGGTAATTTAGTTGTATTAACAACCAGCTGTTATATGCTGCACTGTGCTGTCTGATAGCTGTTACTGAAGCTAGTTTGCTTATCAATATGTCAGATCTTCTTCCTGTGGAATGGAATAATCCAACTCTCAGATCAATGAAAGGGGTCATATTATACATTACATTTTTTTCCCCCACTTATAATCTTACATAAGGTTTCTTGGACCAAAACAATCATCATTAATCAAATTAATTAGGCTTTTTTTATTTTGTTACTGTGCCTTTATGACTTCTATGTAAACTTTGATAGTTACAGTCTCTATTCTTGAGCCATTTCTGTCAGGTTTGTTGTCAGGTTTAATATAGTTTGTGCTGTCCCATCCTTCAATAACATCCTCTACCAAGTAGATTCACATAGCAATCAGAACTGAAATGTCTCACAAATTGTTCAAACCGGAATGATCAAGGACCTAGTTCTGTGTTGTGTTTATTTCATTATGACTGTGTTGCTATCTTGGAATTATAATTTTATTGCAGTAAGCAATTATTGTATTTGTTGGGAATATCTATGCCATTTACATTCTTGGATGAGGAATAACAAACCCAAGCTTTCATGTTTTAACTGATGAAAAGTAATGAAAATTATGTTTTTTAAATGCAAATAATTTATGTCTAAAATGGCAGAAATCATTTTATTAATTTTGGTCAGTCAAACTGAGTTGAACACCCTCAATTGCTTCTAAAACCTCTAATTCCTTCATGTGTAAAATTAGAAAATATACTTAAAAATACATTTATTTTACAAATATTTGTTATTATTTGCGGAATTATCATCTTTACGTGGGTTGTGGATCAGCACGACTCCTCAGCGCAGATAAATCTAATGTTTGCTGTCAGTCACCACATTGGTGTGGATACTGTACATCTTGGAAGTATGACCAAAATAAGAATTTTCGCTGGAAAATATCATCTGAACAAGTAACAAATCTGCCACTTTTGTTCTGACCAACTGAGAAAAAAGCAATAAATTGCACTGCCAATGGTGATTAAATCTAATGATCGCTTTGCTCGGATCACGTCAAACTGTGCAAATTATTATTATTGTTATACTTTGTTCTCAATTTGTTAATGTTAACAACATCAACATTGCGTGACTATGTGTATTTAGTGTGTATTAGCATTATCTGTAGATTTCAATTTCTGAAGCCACTCCACAGTCCGAAGTCTTTTGCTTTTGACTACGGGTGAATCTCCAGTTGTCACTGATGATTGTCATTTGGACCTTTCTGGATTACAATCCATCAAAATGACAAGTTTAATTATTCCAGCTGCTGTGAGAAAAGGCTATAAATTATCCGTCATCTGCAGCATCCATATGTGATGTAGCCTACTAGCTGAGACTCCTTTCTGTTTACAGACGTGACGTAATGAAGCAAAGATGAATGGCTGCATGCTCGAATTTCCCGTGGAAACCGACCAGTACCACCTGAATTATAAAACATTATTACAAGCTTACCATTGTGAATCGGGCTAAGGTAAGGAGATAGTTTTGAACACTGGCTGGTTATGTACTTGCTCAAAAATTGATTTTGGATCATTTTTAACCAAAAAAAAAAAAAAAAAAACTAACGGACAGCAGCTTTGAGTGTTGTAATGGTGATGTGTAAATTGCTATAGTTAATCTAAAATTTAAAAGATTAAAGAAACAGAATTTGGGTTACAAATTATGTTATGAACTATGTCATGTACTGATTACTGCTTAATTATAATTATTATTTATTTTAGTATTAATTATTGTGTGTGTGTGTGTGTGTGTGTGTGTCGGACCTGTGGCATGGAAGCCTGCCGGAATTCAGATCCGGTTAAAACATTCCACTGTTTATTTTTGCACATATTCTCATAGCAGAATGGACATTTTCCCTGCGACCTAAAATGTTTTTCTTTTTTCCTTTTTTTTTTTTTTTTTTTTTATGAAGCAGTAACGAGTCAGAAAGTCGCTCTGTGAGGTAGCACATTCATCGTTGCTCAGAGGACTGGCATTTTCCCATGTAAACGTTCGTGAGTTGAAAAGGTCACAATAATGCCTCTGAGATATGTTTTCACAAAGGAGTGGCAGCATGGATGTATGTTCACCAATAATTTCCTACACATGCTTATACAGTACTTTCCTACACATGGTGTCTTGTAGTGTCACTTTGTAATGTATAATGACCTCTCAAAGGCATTGAACAGTCTGTTGTTTTGCTGTGCACAAGTCTCTCATGAACAGAATAAATCGCTGAGAGGGGACCTGACAGAGTGGACCATCAGATGTGCACAAACTAATCTTTGATACAGTATGCACTAGTAAACTGTTTTCTTACCCCAGCTAACATAAATATGTTCTAAGAACATTTTGCTAATGTTCCCAATAAGTTATTAAAATGTTATTTCTGAATGTTCTGAATGTCCAAAACGTGTTTTTTTTTTTTTTTTTTTTTTTGATGCAATTAAAGACGTTCCATTTTATCATTCTGCAAACATATTGGAAACATTACTTTTGAATGTTCACTGAACATTCTGAAACAAGTGGTAACTTTTTTTTTTTTTTTTTTAAATGTTTATATTAGGTGTCTTTAACTACTATGTACTTACATCAAAAGATAAGTTCAATGTACTTATTGTGTTGTGTTGATATATTGCAAAATACTTGTGCTGCAATTGAGGTGGGATATGGGTAGGGACAGGTTTAGTGGAATGGGTTGTTTTAAGGGTGGGCTCAAAGGGAAAGGTCAGCAGTGTAATTATAGCTGTAACTGCAGATGTAATACATGCAGGTAATTATAATAATAAATTACAATGTAAAAACAAGCATGTACATAATAAGTGCATTATCAAATTATTAATTTAAATGTTAGTACATTTAAATGTTAGAATGTTATTACACAAAGAATCAGGATGGGACTCAAGCAGAAATCATGTTCATGGATGAGATTATTAACGTTACTGTAGTATGAAGCTGAGCAATTGCTAATGAGAGGCAAGCGCAAAACACGTCTCGAGAGCAGTGGAGGCTTTTATTATGCCGCAGTCGTCGCTTCCGCTTCTTCCAGTCAAGCGTATCTGGAGTAAAGCAGCGCTGTTTTATCATATTAGATATATTTGCGTGTTAAAAGTTGTTATAGTGCAACTCTGCGTTCGCTCAGCGGCTACTATGAGACACTTGTTGCACTCCGCAGTAAGCTAGATCGATATCAGGCATGGTAAAACATGGTACTCGCTGTAAATCAAGAAAACGAGATTTAAAACAGTAAGACTTACTGTGTTGAGCTATATAACATGATTAGTTTTCTGTTGAAGAATGCATCCAAACAGTTGCTCACCTGTCTAAAACACATAATAAATTAAAGCGTCTTTGGTGTTTCCATGGTTTCTATAAAATAAAACCGGAAGGGTAACGCGGGTATGATGTCATTGATAGGCGACGCACAGACACGGTCCATGTGGTTAAAATTGCTTATTTCTCTGGATTTAAGCATTCTTGGAAACATTTGGGATAATGTAAGTACCCAAGTCAACAAACTAAATAACATTGCTCTAGTGTTTTATTACGGTGGCCGAGAGAGCTCAACGCGCTGCAAATGAAGAAAAAACACCAGCAAATAAAGAAAACATCTTCATCAGTTTGACAACACATGCGCTGCAAAAGTCCACAACACATGCAAACAGAGAAACGCGCTGCAAAAGTGAAACTAAAAACTCAGCGATGAGAGCTCTACTTCAACATGTTCTGATAACACTATTTAACCTTAATTTATTTCTTAATTTTGTGGCCCATACGTATTGAAAAAATGAGAAGAGATGTAGGTGTTAAACAAGTTGTTTTTTTTTTTTATGAGGAGTTAGCTAATCTTATTACAGCACGTCGGTTATGCGTGATGCGCTATAAATTATTGCGGGGCAAATTAAAATATTAATTTAATTCTAAAAGTAGCCTAATCATCATCATCATCATCATCATCATCATCATCATTCAGATCATCGCAGAAGGGGCTTGAGATCGCCGGGCCTGGTATGTGCTATTTGCAGCGCGTTTCTCTATTTGCATGTGTTGTGAACTTTTGCAGCGCATGTGTTGTCAAACTGATGAAGATGCTTTCTTTATTTGCTGGTGTTTTTTCTATTTGCATGTTATTCTATTTGCCTTTAACATATAAAGCTCTTCATGGGACTGCTCTGGCATATCTTTGTGATTTAGTTGCACCTTACACTCCAACTCGCTCTCTCTGCTCTTCTGACTCCTGTACTCTAGTTTTGAAATACATGCGTTTTCTGTTTCAGTTTGATTTGGGTTTGAGAAAAGTGCAATATAAATAAAATGCATCATCATCGTCAATTTTAATTGAGCACGTGTTGATGAGTTATCATTACATCCAGACTATCATTGGCCTTTACCCAGTTCAGAGAAGAAATGTCAAGTGGATTCATGTGAAGACCTTATCAAGAGAGTTGAAGAGAGAAAAAAATCACAGCATAGCCTTAAGACAGTCTTCCTGAACATGTTGAATCACTCATTTATTTTCAGGACAGCCAAATTATCCAATTATAACCACATTCAAAGATGAGCCTGATATATCCCCTCACACACGCAATCTTACTCAGTCACTTCAGACTGTCAGAGTTAATTTCAATTGGTGACATGACAGTGAAATGAATGCATCAGTAGGGCACATTTTGGTGCATCTTCGCCCAAGCTGTATGTCATTATTTTACTGCCGAAAATGGGGTCCATTTATCATGAAAAAGGTTAGTTTCTACTTCTGTTATCTGAATCCACCTAACTGAGATGCGTTAAGTGTGTGCGTGCGTGTTTAGGACGTGTGGATTTGCGTTAGGCACGGAATGAGATTCGTCTTCTAAGTGCAGGTGTTCTTAACCTCATAATGCTCTACCGTGATTATCCAAACGCATATCAAGTACGGGGATTTTACAAGCACATCAACAATTTTTAGTAAACAGGCCTTTCAATTTTTACCTTTGCTGCCCCCTCAACTGTAGTAATTTGTGCTGTTCCGAAGCAGCTAATAGCTTTAATTTGCAAAAACCTGTTACAAACATGTCAATGGAATGAGCTGAGATGTTTTGAGCTGCTTATGAGGCTTATATTCTCATAGGAATGTTTTTCAGAGATGACAGTCTATTCATCCACCCACGTCCCCGATCTCATACCACCCACCTCAGAATCTGAGTCACCTAGCCGCACACAGTCTCCCTTTGACATGCTACAGCTCTGCAGTGTGAGAGATACAAGTTTTAATGTGTGTGTCTAGGTGGCGCAGATCTCACAGAGGCTTCTTGCAATTGGCAATTGGTGTAGCAACGTTAAATTCCCAAATGGGCCGCAATTGCTATTTATCTATGGATGAGGAGTCTTCTGCTTTCAGGAATTTTGGCTCTTGTCCCTGTCTCTGATGAGCTAAATGCCATTAGCGAACTAAAGTGGGTGAAATGGATGAGCAGGCCAGAGAATTTACCTGGTAAGAGACAAAGAGCAGTTTTAGAAAGACATCTGTTTCTTTTTTGGCCATTTAAAAGATGGATGTTTATAGTTTTGACATTCCATGGTCCGTAAAATCATCACTTAGTGGAACAGATGACTTTTGTGAGTTAGTATGGAAATTTATCTCTATCAAAAATGATAATGATCCTTATCTGGAGTGTAGCCTGATTCGCGGTTTCTCGCAACTTCTCAATTGTAAATTCTCAATTGTGTGGTTAATTACATTTATTTTACTGCTCCCGATGGTGTCGGAGCCCGCACGATCCCAAATCGTAAATATCAAACTCTTGATCAGGCTGCCTCTGATGTGATACCCGTGATAGCCAATGAGAGTGAGCAAGCTTCGCCAACCGGATGTTGCGTGCTTCTACAGCTGAAACTTGGCAGCCACAAACATGCCACGAAAGTGGAGTATTGAGAAAGAAGATCACCCATATTCTTTTTTTCTCCTTTGTTTTTCTTCTCATAAAACAAAACTCATGCCAGGAGAACCAGCTGACGACGTTGATCGTCCTCCATTTGTTTTTCTTTTTAAGTCACATTTGATCTCGTTAGTCTCTGTGAAAATGTTACTACAGTTGACAGGTGTGTTGTCTTACGGTCTGGCCAACTCTTCTGGTGTGTGCATTCGGAGGATTATTAAGCTAAAAATTGGTTGAAACTGTCTGTGGTCTTCCACAGTTTTAAAATCAGTTAAGATTTGAAAATCATAATGCTCAAAATAATTAATTGGTTTGATTAGGACAAACTTAAATTAAACAAATTAGTAGTCAAATGAACTTTTAAGAGTATTTTAGCACTTTCTTTTTCTTTCAAGTTCACAGAACTGATATATTTTAAGTAATCTGAACTTTCATTGTTTTGAGTTTTATGAACTTATTTCTTTTAATTTAGACAAACTTAAGTTTAACTGAAACTGGGCTGGGATTTCTATTTCCCAGCATGCTTTGCCCATGGCACTCGAAAGGGAGAGTAAATGCTAAAATTAAGTGTCATAATGTTTTTTTTGTGCACGATTAATGTTAAGTGGTAGATTTAGTACTGATTAAAGCTTTGTTATACTAATTTAGAAGAGTTTCTGTTAATGTGGGTTTTTGGAGAGTTGAGAACAAGTATGTAAAATGCTTCACATTGCTGTATTCATTCAGCAAGTGTTTTACCATGCTATTGTTAACATGTTAGCAAATTAGCAAGTTGGCATTTTCTGAATTAGGTTGTTATAGCTAGCTAATTTTACACTAATAAAACTGTTCACATTGAGGTTACATGTAAAGTTTAAGTTGAATGTATGAATTAGTGTATACTCAAACATTTCAAGTTAATAACAATTCAAATGTCTGAATACAGAATAAAAATCTGCCAGTTCTGCTTGCTTAAACTTTAAATTTATTAACTTAAAAATTTTGAGTTTTGCCAACTTATTCAGGTTTACAGTGAGTGTGTCCCAGGCCTAAGAGTAATTCAACACTACACATTGTTTTTATTCAGCTATAGACACAAAGCCACACAGCTTGTTATCGCTTAATTAAACATTATCATTTCTCATTTCCTCCTCCCTATTAAAAGTCTAAAAGTTCAAAAACAGGCATTTGTTGTTTCTTTCAGTAGCGGTATTTGTGAAGCAGCAAATGCACTGGTGCAGATCCCTGAAGTTGCAGATGTCTAACAAGTGTTCTCACTCAAAACTGCATTCAAAAGCACATGCTCACTTTGTCCTCCCAGCTAGTCATCATACACTGTCAGATAATGAGCTCCCACCGCATCTCTGCTTGCCCTTCGTCATACAACTACAACCACAAAATGACTTCCTGCTAGCACTTGATCTTTACCACCTAGGGTTCAGCACCTTGGACTCGCTCTCAGTATCTGTGATACTCACTTAATTGCCTTTCTCTAACTTGCTCTCGATGCTGTTCCCCTCTCCGTACCCCTCTCTCCCCACCCCTCATTACCAATACCTTGCTCACAGTGAGGGGTTCTCTTCACCTCTCCCAGGCGTGACTAACTCACAGCGGGTTGCATGAGGGCAGCTCTGTACCTTGGCAATCTTAACCAGAAGCTCTCGGGCGAGAGTGGCGCTCCTCGTGTTCTTTGATCAGTCGTGTGCAGGAGTCGCAGCTCTGAATGACCTGATCGCACTCGGAGGGCTGATGTGGTTTTATTTTGTGCCAGAGTCAGGAAAGTGATTATGCATTTAGTTCAGGTACCATCTGTGATTTGGACAGGAAAAAGCCATCTGAGTGGAACTATTTTTATGGTCTCATCTGGTGGTTAGTTGACCTGTTTTAAAGGGATAGTCCCTAAAATGGAAGTTCTGTCATCATTTACTCACCTTCATGTCATTCTATAACTGTTTGAATTTCTTTTTTTCTGTGAAAAACAAAATGGGGAATGTTGAAGAATGTACTGGCTGCGATTTTTCCGTATAATAAAGTGAATGGCTCCAAAATGACAAAAAAGTATGATAAAAGTTTCATTGAAAAGTGCTCCATATGATTCATGCACTGTATTCCAAGATGCTTTATGTGAGGAAATGGGAGTTATTCACTGAAAACAGTTTCCTCTGATATGCATTCAAATATATCGCTTTAAGCCATGACTTTAAAGATGCAAAATTTCAGACATACTATTCTAGAGAGCTTGTTTTTTTTTTTCATTAATAACAAATAATAATACATTCAATTTAGAATATTGTAATAATATTGCATATTTTGTGTATAATAATAATAAAAGCTTTTCCCCACTTATTTCAATACAGAAAAAATATATTTTGAGCTATCAAATGAGCTATCATTTCTTTTTTCAATCTGTCTGAAATACTGTTAAACCAATGTTATTTTTAATATGCTGATGTGTTGTGAAATGTGCATACAGAAATTTTATACGATCTTGCTGTTCGTGGGTCAATTTGACCAATAGAGGCAGCTATTCAAAAACAACTGTACAGACCCAAAATACAAAACACTTCTTTGTTGTGTCAGAGCTCTGAAGTGCCAGTGTCTTGCTGAGTTTAACAACTTTTTATTTTCAAAGTTTGTGAAAATAATAAGTTGTTTTACCTGTTAAATCTCTGTCCTACTTTTTGAGCATAGACTTGAAAATGACTTTTCCAACTTAAATTGTTAAAAATGTCTTTGATTTCCATTTACTGCTTGAGTGATCTGAACCATATATTTCCATACTTATCAAAATATTTATGAAGTAGACATCCTATTTAGAAGTATTTTGGGCAGTAATGTTAATATTTGATTTGAATTCAATCTCTAAAACACATATTAAAAACATACGGAAACAATCAGAGCGTGTGTTATAGTTTGGCACCACATCACTATTGCTCTGTCATTTCCTTTGAAATTCAGTCAATAATTTGAAAACTAGAGTCTGAAAGCTTTCAAATGCTATACAGTTTGTTAAGGTTTAGACTAAGATATTATTGTTATAAATATATAATGGCAAGTGTCCCACAGGTTTTGGGGAGGGACAGTTTTAAAAATAGTGGTTAAAAACATTTTTATAATCATAAATTCAGATATTTATTGTTTGTAATGTGTGAAAAATATTAATATTAAAAGATAACTATTTGTACTTGATTTATATATATATATATATATATATATACATAGTGTGATTTTTTGGGGAATTGTATTGAATCCAATTAGGGTCAATTTGACCCGGACCATACAAGCTGTAACCAGAAATTGAACAGTGCATGAGGGTTAATAACTATAACCTATAACTTAATAACTTTAACCTATAACTATAACTTAACCCTGGGTTTTCGTTATTCTAAACACCGGTTTTAACCCCGGGTAAAGGAACGTTTCACACTTGTAATTTTGAAGCAAGGTTAGCTCCGCTTTTTACACTGGGCTATGAAACCCAGCTCCGGAGCAGGGTTAGCACCGCTTTTGCAGTGTTAAAACCCACATTGTGGTGCCAAACTTATGCAGTGTGAAAGGATGTGGTGTTAGAATGTTACAGCTAGACGCTTGGCAACAGACAACCAATCGCATACTCATATTTGCCTGCTTTGGACAGTTACGGAAAAACTGTGCATTGTATATAAATAGTAAATTTTGAGAGGAAAAATGTCAAATGCTGACAGAAAACAATTTGAGTGAAGAAGAGACCATTTCATTCTAGTCCGAAATGTCCATTCTGTATAACCTCTATAGTACAGTCGGCAATATGAGGATGCGCAATGCTAGTCTATGTAAACAGGTTGCATGCTGCATTTATCCAATTAATGACACTGACACCGCAAATATGCAAATAAGAACATTAACTCAGGGTTTAGGAATGTACAATGTGAAACATTATGAATACCCAGGATTAAATGTTAACCCCGGGTAAATTATAAGCAGTGTGAAAAGTGAAGCAACATAACCCAGGATTAAGTTTACCTGGGGTTTAGAATGACCCAGGGTTAACTATTTCAAGTGTGAAAAGCCCAAATATTAACTAAATCCCGAAAAGACTGCCAGTAAGTCATACAGGTTTGGAATGACATGAGATGTGAATAAATCAGGAGCCTTTATATGCAGAGTACTTATTATGGTAAAGGGCAAAACTATATGCACGTCCCTAAACAAATTTAGTGGAGGCTGTCATATATTTGGTAACTTTTTTGTTCTTGAGTGCCATTTTTATATGTGCATGTGGTGGCACATAAGCTTGTATGTGTGTGTCTCGCGGTATAAGAGAACAGGCAGTCAGCAGAGGAAAAGCGATGACTGTGCTTGAATTAATGAGATTAATGTTCCAGCAACTTCCTCTCTACACTTTTGGCCTTAGATCTGCTCCTCTGAGGCTAGTGAGCTCATACAACGCTCAACCCTTCTCCTTAAGCCCGTAACCCAGTCCTCAGGATTACACCCCCTTAGAGAACAGAGAGGGAGAAAGGGAGAAGAGCGGGGTCTAACGAGTGGGTTTTGCTAGTCCAGCGCTGTTTGTTTTATCAGTGCTACTGTGGTGCTGTGGGAGCAGAGCTGAATGACAGCCGGTGGCCACAGCTTTTCCTTCTGAGGGCTCGGGTGATGAATGTGCGGAGCCAATCTAGGACACTGCAACGGAAGTACCATAAATTCTCCCGTGCTATCAGAAATCGAGTGGGAAGACAGTCACGTGTGTTTTTGTGAATGTATTGTATATGTTTGTGCATTTAACGATGAATTTTGCAGAAAATATCTGCATCCTTTGGGTACTTACATACTGTTCATTTTTCTTTTTTTCCATTTATACCCACTTTGTACCCAATTTTTCAATGCCTGATCCCAAGTGTTTAGGAATGACTGTCCTCCTATGTGTGTTTCTCTGTGTTTGTATGTGTATGCTGCACGACTAGGGAAGGGTTACAGGATTACAGCTGTCTTTTGCCTGTGGGAAGTGCTGTTGCGTTCCTTCCCATTTGTTGTTCCCACGGACCTGAGTTTTTGCAGCAGGGCATTCTGGGAGGCCACACAAGGGACTTTCTGTATATCACTGCTGTGGCAGATTGTGACAAATTGCCAGAGATATATCAACAGGTTGTGCAGGATTTGAGAGATGCCAGGAGCACAGAGCATAGAGGCTAATTGGCAGGAAAAATGCTTTTTCAAAATCCAGCCAAGACTTGACGTTCTGGGCTGGTCAAAGCGACAAACTAATTCACAGTAATTCTCTCACTTGCTTGCTTTTATCAGAGTCTTATGAGGGGAAGCCACAACAGTAATCATGTTGGGCATGCTTATTTCTTGGCTCTTAAAGTGTTTTACAACTTTAAGATGAGTACATAATGACCTACTGATGACCTTCATGGTTTATAGCAGTAAGGCTGCATTTTCTTAAGGATGACAGCACTAGAAATGAATGTTTATATATAAGGATTTTTTTTTTTTTTTTTTTTTTTTTTAGAGGGCGATATGTGGTTATTTATTTATTTATGAAAATGCATGAAGGACACTTTTGGCCACAGTGAATAGAAACCAAAACATTTATGAAGGATTTAGCTTAGGAATTCAAACATCACTCCCCGTTTATGATTTTTGTATGATCAAGTTAACTGATTCTTGAGACATGGGACAAAACAAGCATAGCATAGCATAGCATAGCATACTAATGGCAGTTAATTCTTTTCTTCATGTCTAAAGAATCAGTGAATAAGCTTCATTTGTCTGTAATCAAGTAGGCACTTTTTTTTAGTCAGTATTGTTTTTCTTTAACCCTTTAATTTCTGAAGGCATTTTTAGAGTTGTTTAGAGTTGTTTTTTTCTGAGTGACATACACAAAAGTAAAGACTCATAACTGTAGCAAGGAGCATCATTTGATAGAACACTTTCTAAATTTTTTAGAAAATATAAATTACATTACAATTGGACATTCTCTTGCTGAGAAACTGCTGATAAAAGACAAACAAATATATATATTATTATAATTTTACATATCTTTCTTATTTGACATGCAATAATTCAGGAAGGAAATAAGATGAATGTGAGCTGCATTTGAATCAAATTATGTGGTGATAGCATAAAGTAATCAAAAGTTACAGCATTTGGAACCAATGTAGCCTTTTTGTTTAGCCCTTTGACGCCCCCTAATTGGCATTTTTAAATTGTTCTTCCATGAGGAATATCTCGTAATTGACACAATGGATTATGTTGTTTTTGAGCTCATTTTAATCGTAAGAATCTGCTGTAAATGATGTGCCATGATCTATGATCTGTGCATTTTTCATGAATTTATGAGCAAAAACACTACGTGACATCTACATATTTGTTTTCAGTTAGTGCTGTGCCTGTTTTTGTTGTAACCCCAATTTGTACAAACCCTCATTAGAGGGTGAAAACAGTGCAATAGGAGCATGTTGAAGGCATGATCTGAATGTGTAAAGTCTCTGATTTTATATGCAAAAAGAATTATTGTGCTACCTACTTGGTTTTAGTTTTTATTGGCTCTTAAATAGAGATATGCAAACGGGAGCGCAGGTGAAGGCGGCCTGGCGGAAGCTAGGGTATTTTTCTTACACAAATGCATCACTTCGCCTTTAACCTTTTATTGTGTCTGAGTGTAAAGAAGTTGTCTTAAGCACCCTTAATGATATGAGAGATATATATATATATATATATATATATATATATACATATACATATATAGTCAGGAGTCCCAAAGGACATAAGATTGGTAAACAGAAATGGACCTTCCCTTATTAACCTTTTGGCCGCAGTTTTCCTGAACGTCCATTAGCTGGAGAGACTAGCCAAGCACTGGAAATCCCCTGAAAAAGCCTAATGGCTGTCTATATTAAGCCAATTGCTTTAGTCTAAAGCGTTTCCCCAGAGTCCTCAAACCTGACATGAAAAACGATTATGTTCTCATTCAGAGAGATATTTCTGTTTACATTATCTGTTATTAGATTTATTCATTTTTTTAACGTTAACACATTAATTTGAGATTTTACTCAATTGAATCAGTTCAATACAATACGAAAGGTGTCAAGAGGCACTAATACACAAGGATGTTCCGTAAGTCCATCCCTCAGTGTGTAGATGATTGGAAAAGTGCTGTATCCTGATCTTTAACTATTATTCCAAGAATCATAACTCAAAGGCCCCTTCAAAAAGCCATAGAAGGTCAAGTGCAACAACAATATCTCTCATTTTCTCTGTCCTGGGAGCCCAGGTGGCTTGAATTACAAAGCTGTTTGATCCACACAGCTAACATTCTTAGCATTGTATTCAATTACAGATGTTAGTGACAGAAAATAAATTAAATGTCACAAAGACACCATTCACATCTGTTCCTCAGCTCTTGATTTGCAACAGAGAAGCACTAATTGCTGTGACGCACACATATAATGCACAATTACGTGTGTGGTCAGAAACCCAGTGTGATATTGTCCCATGTTGCTCATGTAATTATGTACATCACGCATTCTCTGTTTGCTAAGTCACTCTCAAATTCAAGAGGCAGAATTGACTGAAGTGTAAATTACTAAATTGAGACAAAATGGGTCATGACTTTCATTTAAGAAATTTAAAGCAAGTTTCACTATAAACAAAGAACACAAAACTATGGACAGATTGCTCCACTACTTGTACTTTAGGACACAACATTTTTACTTTACACCAATAAACGACAATACTGTGGCAACTACCAAATTCTACTATTTCTTTTGCGACTAATAAAGCTTCATTATAGAATGATTTTTGAAGGACTTTGTGACACTGACAACTGGAGTAAATTCATTATTTTAAATTGTAACAATATTTCACAATATTACTGTTTTTACTGTATTTTTGATCACATAAATGCAGCCTTGGTGAGCATAAGAGACTTCTTTTAGGAACATTAAAGAGGCCGTATGATGCTATTTTAGAGGGTCATTATTTTGTTTTGTTTATTCCCATTTCTACAAAGCCTCTCCTTCCAAAAAGCTCAGGGTGATCTGATTGGCCAGCTGACCATGTGCATTGTGATTAGCCAAACACCTCAACAGAATGTCGGAAATGTGTATAGTCAGCGTTTTACTCTCTAAAGTTCAGGAAGCTGTCCTCTGTAAAATGAGTTGTGCACAAGCTAACACTTCTGTTGTACTGTTCAGGAACAGTGTTGGGGAAAGTTACTTTTAAAAGTAATGTTACAATATTGCATTACTCCCTAAAAAAGTAACTTGTGTTACTGTTAATTTTTTTTATGGAAAGTAATATGTTACGTCACTTTTGCGTTGCTTTTTCTCACCTGGGCCGTACACCAAAATAAAATGAATAAGCCTCAGGCTGAAGGAAATGCAATTTCACACCTGTACAGTAGAGGGCGCTGCTCAAACAAATCTTTCAGCTGTGCTGCCATTCTAGATTGCAGAAGAATCTAGACTTTTATTTCAGAAAAAAATAAACACAAATGTGATGTTTATCTAAACTTTTTTTTTTTTTTTTTGCTAATTAGTATGGTTGAGCAGCAAAGACAATAGTGAGATTTGTGTAAGGTTTGTCATATTCTGAGTTTGAATTTTATGTTTTTATTCATTTTGAGAAATACTGAATCTGTTTTTGAGCAAGTGAGTTGAGTAAATGCACGCTCACATTTAGTCTAGATCTACAACAACCATTATGTTTACACAGAGCACACAATGCCTCTGCACCTTACTCCTGATTTCTCTCAACATGGGGACAGGAGAGCTGTCATTGAATGAATGGAAAAACAAAGTTTTTAATTTAAAAAAGTAACAGATATTTTGTTGTAAATTTAAAAGTAATACGTAAACTTAAAGTATTCTGATTACGTAACTCACATTACTTGTAATGCGTTACCTCCACTGAACAGCATTATACACCGATGAGCCAAAACATTATGCCCACCTGCCTAATATGCAGTTGTTCCTCCAGGTGCTGCCAATAAAGCACTGACTCACCAAGGCATGGACTCTTGCCATGGTATCTTGCACCAAGACTTTAGCAGCAGATCCTTCAAGTCTTGTAGGTTGTGAGGTGAAGCCGCCGTGGATCAAACTTGTTGGTCCAGCATGTCCCATAGATGCTCAATTGGATTGAGATCTGGGAAATTTGGAGGCCAGGGCAACACCTTGAACTCTTCATCATGGTCCTCAAACTATTCCTGAACAATGAACTACTCCCTCAACTATTCCTGAACTACTCCCTCAACTCCCTTCAGCTTGTTGTTGTCCCACGGTGCATCCTGGTGCCATCACTTCCCCAGGTAAATGGTGCACACATAAAAGGCCATCCACGTGATGTAAAAGAAAATGGGACTCATCGGACCAGGCGACTTTTTTTAACGGCTCCAAGGTCCAGTTCCGATTCTCGCATGCCCACTGTAGGCGCTTTCAACGGTGGACAGGGGTCATGATTGGCACTCTGATTGGCCCCATACGCAGCAAATGGTGTTGTGACACATTCCTCCCATAACCCTCATTAAAATTTTATGTGACTTGTGCCACAGTAGACCTTCTAGTGGCTCGGACCAGACAGGATAGCCTTCGTTGCCCTTGTGCATCAGTGAGCCTTGGGTGCCCAACACCCTGTCGCCAATTTGTGGTTTGTCCCTCCTCAGACACTGTAAACCCCAACGCTCAAAATAAATTATTGGCTTGAGTAGGACAAACTTAAGTTCAACAAATGAATTTAGTCAAATTAACTTTTATATTTATTTAGCACTTTCTTTTTCTTTCAAGTTCACAGAACTGCTATATTTTAAGTAAACTGAACTGTTTCATTGTTTTAAGTTTTATGGGCTTATCCCAGCATGCTTTGCCCATGGCATTCGAAAGGAAGAGTAAATGCTAAAATTAAGTATATAATACTTTTTTTTTTTTTTTTGCAAGATTGATGTAAAGTGGGAGATTTAGTATTGATAAATGCTTCATATTGCTGCACTCATTCAGCAAGTGCTATACCATGCTTTTGTTAACATGTTAGTAAATTAGCAAGTTAGCATTTTCTGAATTAGCTTGTTATAGCTAGCTAAGTTTACACTAATAAAAATATTTACACTGTTACATGATAATTTTAAGTTAAATGTATGAATTAGTGTACTCAAACATTTCAAGCTAAGAATAAGTATGAGTACAAAATAAAACTCTGCCAGTTCTGCTTATTTAAACTTTGAATTTCTTAACTTAAAAATTTTGAGGCTTTGGCAAAATAAGTTTTGCCAACTTATTTGGGTTTACAGTGTATTGGTAAATTCCCAAAACTGCTGATCGGGAGCAACCCACAAGCCTCGCCATTTCAGAGATACTCTGACCCAGTCAACTTGCCATAACAATTTGGCCCTTGTCAAAGTCTCTCAGCTTTTTATTCCTGCCTATACCCACACCTTAATATGTGGCCTTGTTAGGAAATAATAAATGATATTCGCTTCACCTGTGGCTGGTCATAATGTTTTGGCTCATCAGTGCAAATGATCCTTAACCACTGATTCCTAATTTCATCCATTTTTGGAAGGCCAAACCAAGGGGTTTTGCTCTTTTATTGAAACACACAACGTCTCCAGACATGGTGACAACACTACAATTACTGAAGCCTCGTCTTCTTTCTTTGCATATGCCTTTGGCGGGTATTATACAAATATTTCAAATTGTGATGTAGACGTTTGTGGAAGTAATATCTGGACTTCGACCAATGCATTTTAGGCAGGTCTGGAGCAGTGCTATCTGTTAGAATAAATCCCTTTTGTGGAAGACTATGAGTTTTGTAACTTTGCAGATCTTATACATGCACAAACAGATACATTACACACTAAACGTAAAAGAAAACATTTAAAAGCATCATATGGCCTCTTTAAAAAAAAAAAAAAAAATCCTAGGTGGAATTATGTGGCAAGTGATAAAAGCTATCTCTTCTATTTAAATTAGATTTTTTTTTATTTTATTTTTTTTATATTATAATCAGCCACTTGATGTCTATTTCAGCAACAGTGCACTATAGGATCAGTAGCTCCACACACAGTAAAATCCCAAAGGTCCAAAACTGTGTTCTGTATAACTGTACATTAAATATCAAATATGCAGTAGCAGCTTCAGATTCAGTATGGAAAAACAAATTGCTTGTCGTCGGAAACTGTTGACTGGTAGGACTTGGTATATAGGATGTGGCTGTATGTATAAGCTGTGTCCATTTACAGTGTTCAAATGTGCTGCCAGGCAGTACAGCAATTCTAAATGTCACTAACTAATAGCCTTCATTCACTTTTCACAGCTTGAAAACGAATACAGAAACACCATCAAAGCACAGCCAGGGCTGAGGTGTCAGTAAAATTTGTTGATGTATTTACACACATGTAACTAACTTTTATGAGAATTATAGGACGTCAAAATATTGTGGTAGACCTCCTAATCTTTACTGAAATGAAGTCTTACTTGATGTGTTTCAGGATGAGGCATGCATCCTTTGAAGACAGCAGCGTGGAAACGTGCCCAGGTGAATTGGCAGTCCCACTGAGAAGTGAAAATAGATGTCCATTCACATAGAGACGGCGTTTCGGGTCCCGGCCAATTCTGCCAGGCTGCCAACAGGGTGGCGTGACTGAGAGGGAAATGAATTGTGGGTACAGAGGGTTCCTCTTGACGTTCAAGACAACACCACTGTTAAAGAAGGTAACCTGCCTCTGGGCATGTGTCTTAACCAGACAAACATAAGCTATAGACCTGTAAATGACCATTCTGTGGGAGTTCTCTTTGAAACGCTACCCAGGGCTCTTTGATTTATGCTCAACTGTTGAAATTAAGACCGCTCGATAGTTTCACAGCAAAGCGACTACGAAGGACTGATGGAATCAGTTCTGACAAGAACAACATTTACAGGATTTTAGAAACCCTATAAAAGCAAGTAAATGTTGGCGCTTTACATAAAATACCATACAAAAGGAATATTACAATAATGTGCAAAGCGCAGCTTGTTGCTACATGGATTTGAGGGATTTTGGAAGAAAACATCAGGCCTGATGCATTCCAACTGCAGTTTTTGTTTTTTTTTTCCAAATTGAGAAGACTGCAAACATATAATGGCTTAATGCTGCAAGAGAGCTCTTTCTCCTGTCCCATTTCAGAAAGCATGGTGTGAGGCAAAGTGCTAAACCAAAGCTTTTTGCTTGTCCCTCAATTTAGTGCTTTTAACAGTGACCCCCTTAAAACAGAACATTATTGTGATAATGCTTTACCCCTTTTATTCCCCTTGTTTTTCGAGTACTTGTGAGGTCCATCCCTGAGCATCTCTTTCTGTCCTCCTCCAGAAGGGACATCAAACTCTTGGCCAAATAGGATATGGCCTCTTACATTTTATGTATTTCTAAAAGTTGGATACTAAAAAGAGCACATGATGGTTGCTAAATTGGAGGAATTATGCTATGAGAAACTGTTCACAGAATACAGCAATGTTTGGATATGTGGTTTAGTGCAGTATGTCGAAAAAAAGTCCCAAATTCAGTACTACTTGATTTTAACACATTTCATTAGCAAGATTCAGAATCCCAGCTGAGGCAGATGGAATATTCATTTGCATAATACAAATATCAACATGAGCTTTTGGCTGTGGGGTTTTCTCTCTGTTTAATAGAAGTTTTAACATGTTGTGATTTTTTTAATGTTTTTAGTTCTTTGTCTCACATGCAAGACTCACCAGAGACACCCTTTGACTTTCATTATCAAGTTAGACACCTCTTAATGCAAATGTCGTTTAAAGATAATAATACCTGACATCTGGTTTTTATGATTACCATACTTTCACCTACCTTGGCCTGTGCAGATATGGCATTGGAAGGTGACGTTTTCTCACCTTACTGATTGCATTTTGCCAATATAGAGATGATGATGATGATGACGATGATGATGTAAATTCAGAAATCAAACTCGCAAGATCTAATTTTGTCAATATTCATATTATGTCATTCTTTTTGAACTCTACTTTTAAAATATTAATAATTTTAATTTTCATTAGCAACAGTCAGTGAACGCGATCATCTCTTCCTCACTAGTTATAGAATGAACTTAAATGAACATCTGAAGGTATGTTGAAAGATACAGTACAACTTACTGAAACGTATAATATCTCCTGCTATTGCTTATTCAGTGTTTCAACGGCAGAATGATGTCAATAAAACAGCTTGTAAACAATGTCATGTAGCATTTACCTCAGAAATGCCATTGTGTCCACAGCTTGTTAGTTCGCCAGAGAAATGAACTCTTTCACTTAATATATGCACTGTATTAGCCCATATATTCATTATATTTTAATTAACCTGTTAGTGATGTCTTGATTATTTAATGTATGTTTAAATAAATCTGTCACGAAAATGACAGCCATTGTATAAATGATTATATTTCAACAACGAATTGGAGTAAAACTTAATTTTATAAAACAGAAGTTAATGCAAAAACTGCCTTATGTGCAGCTTACATGTTTGCATACAATTTGTTATTTGTGTTGATTATTATATCTAAAAATAAAAAGCGATTAAATTTAGGCTAATAGTTTGGGCTCAGATGTTAACTATTATAGTAGCATAATTTTCAAATAAGTGCTCCCTCTCATAGTTTATAGCATCAGCAAAGATATTTTTTTTTATCCTTAAGAAACTTTTAGTTATAATTTAATTTAATATATTTAAAGACAAAAACACAATTTGTTCAGTAAACCACTGTTTAATAATAACACAAACAATTTTATGTTTAGTTTTCTCCCCACCTGCTGTACCGAACCATGACTTCAAAACTGAGGTAATGCTGTACCGAACCATGAGTTTTGTGTACCATTACACCCCTAGTGATAGCTGAACAGAATGATACATTTGTTTTTAAATGCCATGACATGTAATGCCTTTATTTATAGAGAAAGGTAGCACATTCCCTGTTTTATCTCAATAGAAGAAGCAGAAGTAGAAAAAAAAAAGAAAAAAAAAAATACCACCTCATTTTATTGTATCATTAATTAACTGTACTCATTAAAGCTTAAATTTCACATTCCCAAATAGCGGTCTCTGGAAAAGTACAGAAGGCATTAAAAATGAAAAGAGCTGACTTTAACTAATGAACAAAAGTTAAGTTTGGTAGCAGCTTGAAGTTCCACTCTGAAATCCACACTCCAGTAGCAGAGTGTAAATGAACAGCATACCCCTGGGATACAAAACCTACCTTCTGATCAGCAGTGTGTCACCGCTGGGGCTATGTCAAGATGTCGCGACTCTCAAAGAATTCAGCCTTTGCTTAGTGTAAATGGCATTTGCTCCCTATGCTAACACTGTAAGTGTGTGTGTGTGTGTGTGTGTGTGTGTGCCCTCTGGTGCTTTGACACCATTACCACATATCAATTAAACGTGTCACTTGTGCATTCAAGGTGCAGACAGATCAGAGCCTGGTGTTTTCTCTCTCATAAAGACCCTTTGGAAGAAGATTGCAAAGTTTTCCTCTATCTGAGTGAGATTATTCCCCAAATGAGAAGAAGAAGTAAATAATTTTTTATGGAAATCAATTCTGAAATTATGTCAGGACCACTGAGGCCTGCTTGTGCTGACTGAACTGTTAAACCAGGATGAAGAGAAACTGCAATTTTCTCAAACATATTCAAGAAAGATGAAGATGAAGGTGATTTTCTTTCCTGGAAATGAGGGGGCAATCTGGAAAGTGTTTATGAAGGAAAAATGTGTGAGACACATTTGAAGTATAGAAATATAATATATAATTGCATTCAAAAATAGGAGCAGCTATGTTTTTAAATGATTAGAAAAGTCTCCTATGCTCACCAAGGCTGACTTTATTTGATCAAAAATACAGAAAAACAGTAGTGAAATGTTATTGTAATTTTAAATTTTCTTTTTAAATATATTTTAAAATGTAATTTATTCCTGTGATTGCAAAGCTGAACACCATTTACTGTAGTCAGAAATTCTTTTAATATACTGATTTGGTTCTCAAGAAATGTTTCTTATTATTTAAGTTGAAAACTGTTTAATATTCTTGTGGAAACACTATAGGTTTTTTATTTTTTATTTTTTTATTCTGGATTATTCAAACAAAAAAACTCGAAAGAACAGCATTTATCTGAAATAGTCATCTTTTGTAACATTATAAATGTCACTTTTGATTAATTTAAAGCATAAAAATAAAAGAAATATAAAAAAGTAGTACAGTAGTGTCTGTATATATCAACTTGTTTCTTCTAAAATTTCTTAGGAAAAATGGGTTCCTGTTCACATATATTAGGCATATTGTATAAAGCATACATCTTGGCATGTCTTGGTATTTTGGCAAATCTGAGCACAGTTTGAGACATTGTTGAGGAGACAGATACGTGTGAGATTAATAGGGATCTAGGAAGCACTTAAAGGGTTAGTTCACCCAAAAATTAAAATTCTGTCATTAATTACTCACCCTCATGTTTTCCACATCTGTAAGACCTTTGTTCATCTTCGGAACACAAATTAAGATATTTTTGATAAAATCCGATGGCTCAGTGAGGCCTCTATTGCCAGCAAGACAATTAACACTTTCAATGCCCAGAAAGGCACTAAAGACGTATTTAAAACAGTTCATGTGACTACAGTGGTTCAACCTTAATGTTATGAAGCGACGAGAATACTTTTTGTGCACCAAAAAAAAAAAAATTCAACAATATCTATTGATGGGCGATTTCAAAAAACTGCTTCATGAAGTTTTATGAATCTTTGTTATGAATCAGTGGTTCGGAGCGCGTATCAAACTGCCAAAGTCACGTGATTTCAGTAAATGAGGCTTCGTTACGTCATAAGAGTTTCGAAATTTCAATGGTTCACCACTGGGCGGCGTGACTTTGGCAGTTTGATACACGCTCCAAACCACTGATTCGAAACAAAAGATTCGTAAAGCTTCGAAGCTTCATGAATTAGTGTTTTGAAATCGCCCATCACTAGATATTGTTGAAAAAAGTCTTTATTTTTATTTTTTTTTTTTGACAAAAAGTATTCTCGTCACTTCATAACATTAAGGTTGAACCACATGATCAGTCACATGATCTGTTTTAAATACGTCTTCAGTAGCTTTCTGAGCATTGAAAGTGTTAATCGTCTTGCTGGCAATGCAGGCCTCACTGAGCCATCAGATTTTATCAAAAATACCTAAATTTGTGATCTGAAGATGAACAAAGGTTTTACAGGTGTGGAACGACATGAGGGTGAATAATTAATGACAGAATTTTCATTTTTGAAACCTTTAAGTAAAAGTTTCCATTTGAACTCTATGTATAATATCAGTGTTGTCTATGTGAAACAATTGAGGTTTTTCTTTTCTGTGCGCTCAGTTTGTGCCCATCTCGTGCCTGTGAATCCAAGGCATGGCTCTGCTGCTTTCTCCTAAGAACTACTACTTTATTGTCTTCCATTTACTCTGTAGTTCAGCATAAATTGAATGTTTTGAAATGCTGAGGTCCTTCTTCCATATCAGCTGTTAGTCTGCCTTGTTATAAAATACTCACAGCTGGCTGCAAATACTTTGTCTTTCATTTCCCTTCTTCCCCCACCCCCACCTTCCCCCAACACACCTGAAATAGAAGTTCTTGAGAAAGCATGATGCAATTGATTCATCGTCCATCACAAGGCAGGAATGGTTTCCTCTGTTTATGAGCTGAGTCAGAGCTAAAGCTTTTGCCTGGCTGAGCACTGCTGAGTGTAGGACCAGCTCTGAGCTGAGAAAGTGTTTCTTGATTCACTCCGATTCCACCTCGATGCCTGCGCACTAAAGCCCCTAATGGTGCACCTCCTCACCCTCTTCGCATCTTTTGTGTGCGTTTCTCTGTCACACCCTCTTTTTCTACACTCCGTTTCTCTTTCTGAGGGGTAAATCTGCCGGGAATCTCTGTCTCTCTGCTGCTTTCTCCACTCTATGTCGATTTGTGTGCATAAATATGGCATGAGGAGTTGTATGTATTATTCAGGTGGCAAAAGTATGGAGCACATGGACTATCTTTCCGAAGGCAGTGTGGAGAGGAACTGGAAAGTTCATGTTCAGCTCACTTCTTGGAGTTTGCTTTTAAAGTGCACTCAGAAAGGTAGGTAGGTTATTACAGTATAATGTTGTGTAAGAATAACAGCTAGATGTACTCAGGCTATGATCAGAGGTTAAATCTGGTGGTGATTCTGGAAAAATATAGCATGACCCCAACCCACAGGTCAAAACACCGTAATTACGGCAACTGAGAAAAATGACTGTTTGGACAGTTTGTCCTTGTTACATGTTACATGTAGTTACTAGGGATGTAACGATAGCCTCGTGTCACGATTCGATACATATTACGATACTGAACTCACGATACGATATTATTGTGATACTTTAAGACATATGGTAAAAGGTTAACAAAAAATTAACTGTTGATTAAAATGCTAAATTTGGTATTACATTGGGGGTCGAAATTAATAGGCTTGGACTTGGTGCTGGTAACCCAATGCACAGGACAATGTTGACACCAGAATAAAAATATTCATGATTCTGAAGCTGAGAATACAGAAAAATATGAATATGCTTACACTCTGTCATTGACTAGATATATTTAAAATAATGTAGGCCACTTTTTACTGTTAACTCTAAACTCTAGGCGGGCTTTTTTTGTGCCTAGACTTTAGGAGAGGCTTCTTTCGTGGACGGCACCCATGCATGCCATTCCTCTGCAGTGTACACCGTATTGTGTCACGGGAAATAGTCACCCCAGTTTGGCTTTCTACTTCTTTAGATAACTGCAGTAAACTTGCATGCCGATTTTCTTCAACCCTTCTCAACAGAAGACGCTCCTGTCGAGGTGTTAACTTCTCAGGTTCTCAGGTCTTGTGACATTTCTCTTCCATGTGGTGCCATTGCTGACAGCGTGAAATGGGAAGGGGTTTTAAGACCCTTTTATAGTCAACTGTCTGCTGGACACCTGTGTAATGAATAATTAGATGCACCTGTGGTTGAATTTTTGTTAAATTAGACATTTGTAGTCTAATTTAGCTTTGCTCCAGAGACTTTCAGTGGGGTGTACTCATTTTTGCATCACCCTAATTTGAGTAAAACTGAAAATTTTGTTCTCTAAGTTATATTATTAACTTTACTTTCATGTTATAAGTTAAGCAGATGTTATATAAAACTTAGTCTTGTCAACATTTTGGAAATTGTTTTTGTGTTCATTGAGATATTGTTTAAAATGTTACTTTTCAAAGGGGGAGTACTCATTTACGCTGAGCACTGTATACTTAAAGTCTTAACCCATTTGTGCCCAAATTTTTCTGAATGGTTTCATGCATATAGTCGTGTTAATAGTGTCCTCTGTGAACATGTTCTGCATTTATTTTCCCCAGGTTTTTTTTTTTTTTTTTTTTTTTTTTAATTGCATTTGAATGTGCAGCAGTTGCCGGTGGGCAAATATGCTGTATGCACCCCTTCAATGTAAAATTTGAATAGGAGGAGAACATTTGGCATCTAACTCAAAATAACTGCTTTCAACAGATCAATCTTTATTCATAAACAAATTTATTATGTATAAAAGTCTAAGAACATTCGAAGCAAACTCAAAAAAGCTACATCATGCTTATAAACTCTTGAATATGAAAACACACCAACCAACAAATCCATTTGTCTTAAAGTGGTGGAACATAGTGCAGAACAAAGTGCAGCTATTAAGTTGTTTCAACAGGGCATTGTGAATCAAAAAAGTTAAAGGAAAATAAATAAATAAAAACATATTTGACCCTGGACCACAAAACCAGTCATAAGTCGCACAGGTATATTTGTAGCAATAGCCAACAATACATTGTATGGGTCAAAATTATTGATTTTTCTTTCATGCCAAAAATCATTAGGATATTAAGTAAAGATCATGTTCCATGAAGATATTTTGTAAATTTCCTACAGTAAATTATTTTTGTGAGTGGATATGCATTGTTAAGGACTTCATTTGCACAATTTTAAAGGTATTTTTCTCAATACACCCTCAGATTCCAGATTTTCAAATAGTTGTATCTCGGCCAAATGTCCTATCGTAACAAACCATACATCAATGGAAAACTTATTTAATCAGCTTTCAGATGATATATAACTCTCAATTTCAAAAAATTGAACCTTATGACTGGTACATATAAAAAAAAAAAAAAAAAAAAAAAAAATTACAAAAATAACAGTGCATACAGACAATTTCTTTCAAAAGACATAATGGGAAGTTCGTGTCATATGTGTCCTCCCCGCTCCCATTTTCTATCTCTCTTGGGTAGAGTTTTAGTGGTTTGCATGAAATTTCTTGAAGGACTCAACATGCAAGGCCACACTGCATTTCTCACATGCAAAGGAAGTGCGTCCATCACTATCAAATTACGGTCTACTATACAGTAGAGATGTCAGTTAAAGGGATAAGTTATGTTTTAGGTGGGATTTTGTGAAAGCAAAAAGCACTAAACAGCAATAACCTTGATTTATTAACTTATTAACACAGTATACCCCATTTCCCCATGATATATGTACTTACAAGTCATTTGCCCACCAGCAACTATAGTTTCCGCTTGGACTTTTGACTAAGTACACAAAAAACTATAAAACTCGTGTAAGATTTGTTTTGTTTAGATGATTCTAGAGACCTTCATGATTGTGTAGATATATATATGTCAACAAAAAATACTTATTAGTAACATGAAAATTACTTTTCTTTGTGAGGGTTTGCCTTCGCTATGCTTCCTGGAAGTAGGGGTAAGAAGTTGACAGCCTCATGTGACAGGAAGGAAGTGAATACCTTTTTATTGTTCTTGAAATACTTTATTTGGTTGTTTTCTTGCATGTCATTGAGACATAAAACATGGATAACATCTAGAAAAATACTTACAAAAGGAAAATATAGTTGCCGGTGGGCTTAAATGGGTTTTAAAGCTGCATTATTTTATTTTATTTTATTTTATTTTATTTTATTTTATTTTATTTTATTTTATTTTATTTTATTTTATTTTATTTTATTATTTTATTTTATTATTTTATTTTATTTTATTTTATTTTATTATTTTAATTTCAATTGCCACACTACAGCCAAGCAATTATATAATATAATGATTATTGCTCTAGTCCTTCCCAGTTCTATGGTTGCAATGCTCCCGGCTCTGGCCCAATTGAACCCCTGGCCATGATGTATCAAAAATTTGGCTAATCGAGTAGCCACTTGTGAAGCAAACTGTGTGATCTTGGAGGACATCTTTTTTGCATGATCACATTCACACAGAAAGCCCAAGCCTTTGCCTCACACAGAACCTTGACCCAATAAACCACATCCAGCAAGCTCCCCGTGGCCCAGGTAAGGACTGCACAGGCAAAGTCATTGTTGTGGCTTCTGCTAATGGCATTAACATTGTGTGGGCAATAAATAATGAGAACGAATAGGCACATAAAGAGAATTAATGAAATGTGCATAGAAGTAGAGCAGAGAGATGCATGGTTACACAGGGTGCCGACAAATTACTGGGGGTGTGCGGGGTAAGGGAACAGTCATCATTCCATACAGCGAGTGGCTCAGCCTAACACCTGTGTTTCTCTCCTAACAACTCACCCTAATTAGCCCAGCTGAGCTCCAGGGATTCCCATGCTGTGCCCGGAATGGGTGGGTGGGATGGGGGGTAGGAAAGGTAATCTTCCCTCCTCCTTGTTTCTTCCCGGTCAGTGGAGTGAAGAGGTATGGATTCACTTCTCACAGATCCACATGCAGGCTCAGGTGCTGGTTCCATTCAGCAATGAAATCATTTATAATTGACCAGATATTAAATGTGAGAGCAAAGTATGAAAACACTTTTGAGGTATTACTAATATTGATAGTAATAATAATAATAAGAAGAAATGTTTCTTGAGCACCAAATCAGCATATTAGAATGATTTCTGAAGGATTATGTGACACTGAAGATTAGAGTAATGTCTGCTGAAAATTCAGCTTTGCCATCACAGGAATACATTACATTTTAAAATATATAAAATAGAAATGGAAAAATTTTAATAATATTTCACAGTATTTACTGTTTTTATTGTATTTTGATCAAATAAATACTGCCTTGGAGAGCATAAAATCTTCTCGACCCCAAACTTTTGAACTGTTGTATGTGTGTGCATATATATAATTTTATTTTATATACATACTTTATGTATGCGCCATAGGAAATACCACAGTGCAGATGATGCCTCACTGTTCAGGGTTTTGTGTCTGGTTATGTCATGATTGTACCTGTACACACCTTCTCTTAACTCCCGACTCTGGGATTAAACCAGACACAGAAGATCACACCCACATTCGCAGCAGTCACACATCACTAAAAAATGTGTCTTCAGAGATGCCTCCTGTGTCTCACTTCACTTAGCTCCCCTGTGAGCCAATCAGAGACTGTCGATGTGATCAGGTTACTGCTCTGCCATGATTGAAGTGACCTCAAGAGGGAAATGAGTATCTGATGCCATGAGAACGGTGATATAAATATCATAGGGAGGCGCTTCTCTTGCAGTTTGGCATGTTTCGGAAAAGTTTTGGCTACTGCATAATTGGGCTCATCAATCAGTGGGTTAATTAAATGAGACTTGCTATATTTTAGCATGTTCTTTATTGCATTTTTAGTTCTAGCATGTGTCATTTTTATCTTCACCTGTAGTGATAATGATCTTATTTCCCAGTGGCAAAATTGTAACAGTGTTTATATTTAGTATTAAGAGCTACATGAGAACATGACAGAATTGTGTAGCTCATTAACCAAGGAACAACAAACAGCATTAACAACGTAACCTTAGTATATGTTTTTGTGTGGACCATCTCCACTGTTTTCTCAAAAAATGTCTGGAAAAGTCTCACATGTACATCCTACATCTAACCAGTGCAGCAGATTTGTGTGCTTGATATTTCCAAGCTCATGCTTTCCTCATGGAATCTTCTCTTTTCCTTCTCCTTATCTTCTCTTGAGGTAAATCACCTCTGTTCAGACTGAATAATATTATCCTACTTGTGTCAACATTGAGATGGCGCCAAATAAAGATAATGTGTTTTACATCCAGCAGACATTTAACACCTCAACTTTCAGTGCGTGAAGACAATGAAGGAATCCACAGAATCAATATATGCGGAGCAGAATTCAGGGTCGATCCTTTCAGAATTGTTGCCCAGAATTGCTACTGCATTCTCAGCATTCTGAGGAGAGGAGAAAAAAGAAAAAAAAAAAAAAGCCAGGAAAGAATAATACTCAAATCAAAGCAGTATGCCAATTAAATGCCTAATATTCAGATCAAATGTTAGGAATGAGTTTTTATGCACTGGTCACAAACCCAAAGGGTCAACCACTTGGAACTAAAATCTTCATTGAGGTCTAGTATAAAATAATTCCAGCAAGACCCAAGTCAGCAGCTTCCTGAGGATTTCCCCTTTATTTTTCTTTCCTTTTTCATTCTATCCCATTCCTTTCTCTTCACTTTCATCTACAGCATCTTTCCCAAGGTTTCCTGGCCCATTCAAAGTTGCGCTCATCCCCCTCTCACTCTTTTTTACCGTCTGTGGCAGAAGACTGATCCCCTGCTCCTCGAAGGCTGACAGAAGTAGGCTGCGGTATGTCAGAGCCCAGGACCAATCAGAGCCGATATGCATAGTAATAAGAAGCAGGGGCGGGATAATGAAGTTCCCAGCTTGCAGCCTGGAAGGGTATCCTCCGGTGTGCGCAGTGATTTATTTCCCCTGTCAAGAGCCAGGACAGCCAGGACTTGTCCTTCCCCATGGTCCCCGGGAACGGCAGTGCAGCTCCAGACCAGATCTGAGAAGAAAGGTATACCAGGGCTGGGCGTGAAACGCAGATGCCCTATATTTCACACTTGATTCTGTGTGAGACGTAACTGACAGAGAATGTAATGTGAGGTTCTGCGGGGCGGTGATTAAAGGCACCAGCAGTTTTCTGGTTGTGAATTTACCTGCTTATGTTGTCTTTTTAATTTAGGTAATCTTAAAGTAGGCCTAATTTTTTATGATTTGACAGGGCAAGTGGGTATTGCGACTTTTTCTTTCCATGGTGTTTATCTCTGACTGTAATTGGGCATTAGATACTATCTTTCCCCCCTTAAAACTACCCGTGAACACTGGCAAAAAAAAACCCATCCCATTAAAGTCAACAAAAACATGTCAAAACATGTCAAAATTGACATGACTTTCATAATGCATGTTCCTGGTCATATTGTGAATGATTAATAGGCACACATTATTAAAAAAAAAATAAAAAAAAAGAAATAATAAAATGAAAAAAAAAAAAAAAGTTAGACCATGCAGGCTATTAGCCAATAGCCACATAGCTGCAACGTTGCAAATTTAACTTAAACTAGGTTAAAATTGGAATATTGCATAATCCTCAGTGTTCAAGAGAAAAATATCATCACTTCCTATGAAATTGGTGCAAAATATCTGCAAGTTGATACAACAGGGAAGCCACTGTGACAATTTTTTTCTTGCATAATAAATGCCTTGCATCTCAAAGCGTGCAAACGAAATGCAGTAAACGCCGTCATGTTATCCTGCGTCCGGATGCATGGTGTCTTGGAATGAAAATCATGTGAATCGCTTCTGGAATGGAATTAAAGCAAATCATTTTGATGAAAGACTTTGGCTCAGGCATTTCCGAATGATCAAACCAACATTTGAGATGCTGTGCAATGAAATTGGTCAGCTGGTTAGTCCAGTTATCCAATCACATCCACTGAGGCAAAGTCACAAGTTTTTTTGTTGCACATTGAGGGATTTATTCAGGAAATGTGTTTCCATCGTAGTTTATGCGCATGTCATATGCTTCAATTGAGCGCATACATTTTTTTATGCACATTTTTAGAATTTATGCGCATCTTGCCATTTCCATCCAGTGTTTTTTTTATGCGCTATACCAAAATGTGCATAAAAATAGCTGGATGGAAACATAGCTATTGTTTATTCAGTCATTCGCATTCTGATCTGGCTCCGTTCTTGTATTTAATTCCATTCACACTGATGAAAAATGAATGAAAAAAACAAGTCTTTTCCCCCCATTAAATACCCTATTACACTTATGTTTTAGAGCCACAGAATATTAAACTACCTTTGTATATTAAAGGGTTAGTTCACCCAAAAATGAAATTTCTGTCATTAATTACTCACCCTCATGTCTTTCCAAACCTTTGTTCATCTTCAGAACAGTCTCCTACGCAGTTGATGCAGTGAACACAGTGCAGCGTATTCGTGTTTACGTCAGAAGATTTCATTGTTGTAATATTGTGGTTTTAATCTTGTTATACTATAACTTTTTTATTTTTATTTTTACTTTTATTCTTTTTCCAACTTCATTCTCCTTATTCTTGTTACAACTTCATTTATTATGGCCCTGTTTCCACCTGGTATTAAGATGCATTTTGGTCGATTGGATCACAAGTGGACGACGCTAAATACAGTGTAAACGGGGTGTAAAATGTTTTGAGCTTGTCCACTTTCAACCACTTCCAGAGGTAGTCAAAAATGCATTTGACCGGATTTCTTTCATAGTGGAAACGCTCATGTGGCTGAATGTGTTTAAACAGCCACTAAAGACCGACTGCTTTCTGCCTACTGACTTAATGCGTATACAGGAAGTGCTTTAGCCAGACAGGATTTAAACTTTGTTGGCTGAAGACCCAAGTTTGGTTTGAAGATGAAAAAACGTACCAAGCATAATGTTCTCTCACCATTTCAGGGCAATTGGTGTGGTATTGCCGCTATCAGAGCAGGAATTAAAGCTGCTGCTTTCTGTATGTTTTTCTGCCGTCTCTGGGTGCGTTCATATGTAAACTGCATGAGCTTATTTTGTCCATTAGATTAAAACATCTGAAAAAACCCATACATTTATCCACCTATAGACCCTCCCCTCAGGATAGAATCAGGACAGAAGTGGTTGAAAGTGGACAAAAGAGACGGATTAAAATACCAGGCGGAAATTGGTATGTGTCTCCCTCATCCACTTGTGATCTGATCAAACAAAACGCATCTTAATTCCAGGTGGAAACAGGGCCTATGATTATCTTGTAAAAGGCCTAATATATTATTTTGTCAAAGCATTATGATTATTTATGAAATCTTAAAATCTTTAAACACATTTTATCATGGCACTAACACACTTTTTTACTTATTGTAAGAGGGGCTGTAGACCAAATGAGGAAACTCCAAGTCTCTTGAGAATGGGTCTGTTGAAATAATGCAGACATACACATAAACTGGAACTTTACTGACTTTTATTTGTCAGAGCTCAGGCATGAATTCAACTCACAGGTCGCGTCACACATGCATTTCTACCTCGTCACACTTACTGCGAATCCCCGATTCACATGACAACCACTGCGCATGTGATCGCGCCAACCTGTCCATTATGTCACATACATAAACAAACCAGATTATCCCACTTATATAACAATTGAATACATAATACAAAATAATCAAAATAAATTTCAAATTATGTACAGTAAAAAAGACCATACTCTAACTACGTCTTAAAGATTTTTTTTTTTTTTTGGCAAAACAGTCGTCAAACCATGAAAATCTTTCAAAAGAACAAAGAAAGTTATTAATGAAGAAAGTATATGCTAATTAAATTGATTTAACCACACAACTCTATTATCTATTTTTGCCTTCTTCAGACTGGCCCACGTTCAGGTGTGACACCAGTGGGCTCCTCAGACCTCGTTTCACTGGTTTTCTAGGGTCACATTAAATCTTCGTCAGGCTTGACCTTGGCCAAAAGTGTTAAATTTGTCCAATGAAGCACTTAATGAGTTCATTTAGGTAATTAAGCATTCAGGTGGAAGGGAAAAAATACACAGCTAACATGCCTGAGGTTGGCTGTACATCAACTTGGCTGAATGATGAAAATGCTGAAGGAATCTCTTGTTTTTCCATGCGTTTCAGACTTTTCAGTGCAGTTTGTTGGGTTACTCTCGCAAATGTAATGTCACAAGTTCATCAGCAGAGGTCAATATCACTGGACTGCTGATAATATCACCATGACAGTATCTAATTATCTTCACTCGTTCCTAATTATCTGCTTTGTATAAATAGTTGTAATTGCCATTTGTTAATTGGATAGATTTTTTCACTCAGCTGCAGTTGTTTGAGTGTTTGTGATGTTTGTTTAACCTCTAATTCTTTATACCTTTAAAATTTGGATTAAAATTTGTCTACACTAATTTCTGTAGTTTTCATATTTCTACAAATAGAGTAGAAGTGTCACAGATGCCATGAGCCCCATTTATTTGAGGAAAACTTGATCATACACATTTTGATGCATAAGACTCAAGTACCATTGACTACTTACTTGAGTTCCATTGACTACTTACTGTAAGTTAGTTAATTTAAAGTAGAGATATTAATGAAAGAAGTTGACAGTTTGGTTATGTGTACATGTTTATGATTTGGGAAAGCTCTGACTGCTGGAAACCAGTTAGAGAGAGAACCTGAATTTTAAATGTTTAAGGCAACTTGGCAAAGCTTAATTCTTTATATGTCCCTTCTAGCTGATTTCAGGAGAACAAAAAAAGATGACATATGGACAAATGCACAACTCTATTGAAGACAAAAACCCCTTGGAGCGGAGCCACTTGGAACAAAATATAAAGCTTTTTTTTTTTTTCTTTTCTAACACAGCTACAGAATAGACTGGCATCTGGAGCCACACATTGTTGGGATCCATCACCAATTCCATAACTGGACCACTGATACTATTTCCAATTACTTTCTCCAAGTAACTGGACCACTGATACAATGTCCAATTACTTTCACATGTTCTGATTGTCTGCACCATATAAAGAGTAGCTCTTTTCCTTTTGCTCCTCTTTGTAACTGTAATTTTATATGTTGGTTAATGGGTTTTGCTTGTTGGCTGTTAGGTGTGGTAACCAAAAGGTTTCTAGTTTGATCCCGCCTGTAACGTGGCTTAGGTTGGATCTAAATCTGATTTCTTTTACACTTTTAAGGAGCTTTTGAGGAAATGCACTTGTCAGCCCTGGTGATCCAAAACAAGCATTCAGTTTTTGACGTTGATCAGATATGTATTTAAATCTTCTTTCGCCAATGGTGAACAGTACTGACAGTAACATGGCACTGTAAAGAATACAATCTCATGCACAAGATACAGTGTGAATCCTAACACGGTACAAAACACACACTTATCCCTCAAGACAAACACACACTTGTGCTGCTGGCCCCCCGATGAGGCCTAGAGCAGGTCCCTCAGAAGACGCTAAGGTGACAGTGTCAGCTTGACTTCACTAATGAATACTTCACTCCTTTTGGCTCTCTCCCTTTCTCTTTTCTCCTCTCCTTTGCTCTCCTTTCCAGATCTCCCTCTGGCTTTGGCCATCTTCCCTTTGGCCCTTAGCAAATATCATCATCTTCAGTGTGACCCTGTGGCCTCTAAATGTCGCCTCAAGATTTACTGTCACTTTGGCTTTGGTGGGGAGAAATGGGGTGAGGAGATGGTGTCAACTGCAAGCTAAGGGTAAATACATTAATACAATTTAATGAGAGAGAAAAACACACTGTGTTTAATCGGGTCAGCCTTTTGTACTTAAGGCCGTTTGTGCAGTAGCTTTTAGCTTCCTGTATCTTGAAGATTATTTAAAGGAATATGAAAAATGAAAAACTACTCACTGTCATGAGTGACAAACATCTGTGGGACACTGGTTGTTTTCTTCAAGACTTTTGACGTCATGATAGATGTGGAAACAGGCTGAGATTTGTTGATAATCTTGCTCTCTATTGATCTCTTAACCATGTGCTGATCATTGAGTCAGTGGGTTAAACTTGAGAACCGATTAAACTGATTTGTAAACAAATTATTCTGAGTGGCTTTGTGAACTGGATCATGAAATTCATTTAAAAGGTCTAATTCAAAAGAACGATACATTCATGAAATGGATATTTGCTTTAATGAACTCCTATAAACACCCCAAGAAAATCCAAGGTGAATGACAAGATTTTCAATGAATAATGACTTAATATGTTTAAAACACTCTTTAAACATTTAATCTTTTGGAAAGACTTCCATTGAAAGCTTATTTCACCAAAACTTTGACACTTCAATAAGTCTATAAAGAGATCATAATATATATATATATATACACTACCAGTGAAAAGTTTGGACACGGTAAGATTTTTAATGTTTTTAAAAGAAGTTTTGTCTGCTCACCAAGGCTGCATTTATTTAATTAAAAATACAGTAAAAACAATAATATTTTACAATTATTTTTTTTTTAAATATTTTTACAATTTAAAATAACTGTTTTCTGTTTGAATATATTTTATAAAGTAATTTATTCCTGTGATCAAAGCTGAATTTTCAGCATCATTACTCCAGTCTTCAGTGTCACATGATCCTTCAGAAATCATTCTAATATGCTGATCTGCTGCTCAAGAAACATTTATTGTGTACAATTGTACAAAATATTTGTGTACAATATTTTTTTTTTTTTTTTTTTTTAGGATTCTTTGATGAATAGAAAGTTCAAAAGAACAGCATTTATTTGAAATATAATCTTTTGTAACATTATAAATGTCCTTACTGTCACTTTTGATCGATTTAATGCATGCTTGCTGAATAAAAGTATTAATTTCTTTAATTTCTTTTCAAAAAATAAAAATAAAAATTCTTACTGACCCCAAACCTTTGAACGGTAGTGTATAATGTTACAAAAGCTTTGTATTTCAGATAAATGCTGTTCTTTTGAACTTTCTATTCATCAAGGAATCCTGAAAAAAAGTACACAACTGTTTTCAACATTGATAATAATCATAAATGTTTCTTGAGCAGCAAATCAGCATATTAGAATGATTTCTGAAGGATCATGTGACACTGAGTAATGATGCTGAAAATTCAGCTTTGCCATTACAGGAATAAATTACTTTATAAAATATTTTCAAACAGAAAACAGTTATTTTAAATTGTAATAATATTTCACAATATTACTGTTTTTACTTTATTTTTTATTAAATAAATGCAGCCTTGGTGAGCAGACCTCAACTTCTTTTAAAAACATTAAAAGTCTTACCGATTCCAAACTTTTGACTGGTAGTGTATATATAAAATAAAATAAATCCATATGAATAGAACGGTTTAAGCCAAGTCTTCTGAAGAGACATGGTAACTTTATATAACGAACAGACTTAATTTAGGCTTTTATTCACATATAAACATTGACCAATGCACATACATAGAGCACATCAAATATAGTAAAGCAAAGCTCAAGCGTACTTGCTTGACGCACGAGAACCAAAGTGGTTTGTTATCACACGTCAATACATTTAAGCTTCTATTTACAATGTGTATGAGTAATTGATGACAGAATTTTCACTTTTGGTTGAACCTGTCTCTTTAAATACCAGCAACTATTTATAATTATTCCTATTTGGGTGAAAAAAAAGAGTACTCTATTTATACAAACACCATAAACGTGCTTTTGAACAAATACTGTTAACTTTTATATATTTATTTATTTGGCAAATAATCAGAAAATGAACCTTCTCTATTCGTAACAGTTGTCTTTCTATGGCCCTCATGCTTTAGCCGTCCCGATGTCCTCTGAGGCCTCTTCTTCGGCTGCTGGTGTTTTAGGAGCAGGTGTCGAGGTAGTGGTTGTGTTCTGGGTCTCAGCCACCAGGCTCATGGCTCACATCTGTCTGTCCCAGTCAGCCTGTGTCCTCAGTGACCACACAACCAACAGCTGCTCAAATAGGTCACTGATGGGTGGATGCTGCAGTGATGCTCAGAGCTGGCCGAAGGGTACTGGGGACACGCAATGGCCTTTAAATGGGACTTTGAATCACTTTCTTCAAGCCACAGATTTGGGGAATAAAATGAACTGGAAGCACCACAGTACGTATGTAATATTTAAATAGCATAATAGCAGTTGCAGAACATTTTCTATTTTGCCTTGTAATTAACTTGAACTAAAAGTACCAAAGTAGATTGACTTTTCCCTGTAACAAATCATTGTTTTAATAATTAATTAATCTGCTATATTGCTGCTAATTGAATTTCTCTGTCATTGTCTATTAGTTTGTCGCTTCATGTCTCAGCTCCATGGCATGACGATACTGCTTCTTGCTATAGTTTTAGCAACAACACATAGTGCCGTCTTCACCGTCAGTTCCAGGCAGGGTGTTGCTTTTTAAAGACCAACTTAATTTAGAAAAAAGTTATATTTTCTAAATGCATCTTATTGTTTTTTTGTTTTGTTTTGTGAATGACTAACTATACATGTCTTTATATATATATATATATATAAAAGATTCATTTTCACCCATTTTTAAGTGTGGTTTAAGTGTCCAAAAACTTTTTGGGGCCACTAGAAGGGTCCCCAGCCCCGTCTACATAAAGAACCCACCAATTCAATTGCACTCTGACATAACTGAAACATTACTCTGACATCTACCTCACTAGGAACGTCTTTGTCGTGATCCAGACAGTCTCAGCAACCCCCTGCCAGCCTCTCCTGGAGTCCACCAGCTGTCGAGGGAGGCGGATGGGTATGGATGTGGCATGTGGCATCCATTGCAGTTGGGTGATTGTGTTCATATTGTATACTGTAGTTACCATAGGGAGAGCGCAACTAGGGTGTGTGTGACCTGAAGTGGGTGTTTCGATAATGACAGCAGAGGCTTGCGTGGGTGAGTAAGAGTTTCGCACACGTATATAATCGAGCACATGCTCACCGCACAAATGCCTCCATCTGTCAGCTTGGGTGGGGCTGCTGCAGGTCATGGCCTTACCCACCTACAGCACAGGGCCATGGGCTGGGACTTCCGCCGATGCAGGCTGGAAGGGGAGGGGCAGCTGGCTAATTACACCCTACATTTGAGTGAAAGGCATTCCTGAGGTCTGGTGTCAGTGCCACTACTCCACCCCTACCCACCTCCATCCACGGCTCACCACATCACCCCTCCCCCCACCCCGACCATCTCCTCACCAACCCCCCACGCCCCCTCCATGAGATGGCCACTAATTGGCACATTCCCCTGCCAGTGTGGGTGCTGGGAATGTCAGTGTGCCACATGTCCCATTCGCAAGCGGCAGGAGAAAACGTCTGCCTTTTGTTGCTGTGGAGGGCCTGTCCGCAGCCGAGATGGTTTCCTCCACACTGCATCACCCTACCACCCTAATGACAGAGAGAGAGAGAGAGAGAAAGAGACAGACAATGAAATGCTAATTCATCAAAGGTGGCGGCTGGTGCCATTTCCACAAGGGAAATGAATTCATTCATACATGTATGATATTATATGCAGATCATCTCGATGGCGTGAAGGCCTGTGAATTTATATCAAAGCTCAGTAATGAACACATAACCCCAAAGTTTAATTTGACCCGATTCCGGGTTAAAATTAAGCTCTCAATCAACAGCATTTGTGCAGTAAAAATATAAATTATGAATAAAAATTAAATAATATATATATTTTTTATAATTTATAAAATTATTTATATATATATATATATAATTTTATTTATTTATTTATTTTTTTTGTAGTATCATTGTGTTATATTTCTCTTAAGCTCCGGGTATACTTCGGCTGTCCGCGTTCGTGCACCGTCCGCATGACGTAATTTTCGTCATGCGGAGGGCTCGCGGCCGGCCGCACACCCCGTCCGCCTGCATCCCAAATTTCGAGACCGCGCGGACAGTGCGCGTGCAGGACAGAAGAGTCCACTAGGTAACAATACGCACAGTATTGAGCACAATGTGCAGTCGTCTAAGAATAGTGTGTAAAGAGTGATTCAAAAACAAGACGAGTAAACTCAGAAGCATGCCTTCTCCATCGTTTTTGTTTCTTGTTCTCTTGGTGTATCTTCTGAACTATGTTGCAATGGTGGATGCACTATTTTTCTTCTCTGATCCTGCTCAGCGAATGTCCTGTTGATGACACGATGTCTGGTAAAGAGTATAGAAAAAATTGTACTGCGCATGTGTCGAACTCGGTCATCCGCGCGCATCCATGGTTTAGTATACTTTGAAGGATGCGCGGACGCGACTGCGCGCGAGACACGTCCGGGCGCGGAAAGTGAAGTATACCCAGGGCTTTACAGTTACCAACCATTTTTATTAACTCAGGCTTCATTACTGTGAAGCCACAATAACAATACAACTGTTACTCCAAATTAGGAAATACAGTTACTGTATGCAAAAATGTCTCCATCCACCAATAACTTTATATTGAGGAAAAATAAATTTAAGCCTTGTGGCTTGAAGTGGACACCCTTGTGTCTGCTTGCCAGGCAGATAAATAACTGCCTTGTTAAAGTTTTTCTGCTCTGTTTTTATAGTGGTGAGTTTAATGTTTGAAGTCATTTTATGGGCCTCTTGTCTCCATTTTATGAACTTCTCCTGCCATCTGGAAAGTTCCAGCTGTGAAGCTCCATGTCTCATTTATGGCCTTTTGTCTGTTGATCTCAAGAGCCAGTGCTTGCCAGACTAGTGCCCACGACAGGAAAACGGTGTGAAATGTACAGACTGTATACAGTACAGGGAGACAGTGAAGCTATGTGTAATGCCAAGCACACATTACAAGACAGAAGGTCAACACCCTGGGGTGTGTTTCCTGTACAACAACGTAACTCGTTGCTTCACTACCATAGTACGATGCATCATTGAAGAAATCAACTAGCTACTCACGACTGTTTCCCGAAACCGTATTGTTGCAAACCTTCGTTGGTTCAACCGCTTTGATTAATGATGTCACGCAGTTGGTGGAGTAATAACTTCTTTTAATGAATCTGTTTGAGATCGAATTAATGATAGATTTTTTGCTATAAATTACGGACATGTCTTCTGAGTTGTAATTCTCATTTTCTGAGTTATTTTACCTTATTTCCATATTCAATCAAAGGCTCGTTCTGACATACTAGAGCACGTACGCACATGCGCACTCTTCAAAAACGGTGCTTTAAATCTCTTGACGAACTAAAAGACGTAAATGATATTTGTATATATTCAAAATAAAATATATAGATTGTGCTGAATGTCAGCTTGCTTATTTTGCTCAAGATAAGGATTTATCAAGCCCACATATCATGCAAACAATATATACATAATTCTTTTGTCGTAAATCACTATGTCCAAGTTGGTCACATGAGAAGATTTAATAGTTTGTTAACTCATAATTGCGAAATCATATAATATTGTATGACTTTGATCAAAGATCATATTCAAACTTTGTCATTTTTTTTTTTTTTTAATTGACCCTTTCTTCACCCCCACCGCCAAATCTTCAAGTCTTATGTAACTAGACATTTGCCTTACATAGTGGAATAGACTTTATACTGCATCTTATTCTAGCCAAGAACTGCCCACTTAAAAAGGATGAGACGTCTGTAAACAAGCCAAATACAGTTTGTTTAGTTTTTACGTGCCATTTAGGGTTGGGTTAACCTGAAATAGTTTGTACTGTACCACAATAATAGCCATAGGAAAAAAAAAATATATATATATAATTAGAAAATAAAAAAAAATTCAAAATGCAGTGCCAGGCTAGAAATAATATCTGTAAATGAATGTGCAGAAAACACAAAAGAAATGAGTGGAAATGTGTGGATAGCGCATTGATTTTTCACAGATTTTTTTCACAGTTACTGCTTGTTACTGTCTTAGAGAAAACTCTGAATATCTTTGGAACATCTGAAGGTACAAACCTAGTGAATGTAGTATAGCAGTCTGATTGGAGCTTGTGATTTCTTGTTTTGTTCGCAATTTGCACCACAGACAATCAGTGAATGGACTACAGTCGGTTCATGAGTCTGAGATTAGTAAAACCTGCTTTTGATTTTTGCAGTGAGCAGGATAACAGTTTTGTGCAAGCATAACCATGTGAGGAGAAGGTGTCATGTAAAGCGTTATGGGTCGTGAGCTGATATACCATTAAAAGACGAATGGTTACGGAACATTTTCCAGTCAACATATGAGTCACTCTGCAGAGATGCACTCGAAATAAATGGCCTTCCTGTTGCAGCCTGAAACCACACCCTCGTGCGGTTTCGTGGCTGGTGAGTCTGGCCTGGGCCTCACGGCCGGCCGTGGTGAGGCTCTCTGAGACCTGACTGAGGGGTTGAATGGGTGCACATGGGGGTAGCTTGGGGGCAAGCCTAAAAACGGACTTATTAATTTTTTCATTGTTTATTGTTTACCCACAGCAAGGAAATGTAAGCAATGGGTTGCCCATCGCTGGTCGCGCCGTGGTGGGCGTGAGGTCTGGCTGTGTCCCCTGAGGTGCCCTCACCCTGTGGAAAATCTTACTAGAGCTCCTGGCATACAAACAAGTATGACAGCTGTCAATTGTTGAGCTGTGAAGGAAATAGTAAAAGCTATACTCCCGGGTTTTGACAGCACACCAAGCGGTTTAGGTGGTCAAAGGTCAACAAACTGGAAAACAAGTCTTTCCTTTTCTAGTTTTTTTCTTTTCTTTTTTTCCCATTCGCATTGGAGGAACGAAGCGAGGCCTAGTGGACAGATGCGAGGAGGGGGGCAAGGCTCTCAGCTGGATGTCTTCTCTGGGGATGGCAGGGATTTCGACAAGCTTTGTTAGCTGTCAAGTGTCATCTTTATTAGTCAGCTGGGTGAGTCAGAGCTGAGATAAGAGTTAGCGGAGCCACCTGCGGGAGCTGCCGTTCATTACCGCCGGCCGCTGAGGTGTCACACTCTCCATCTATTATTTATGCTTTTTGCATTTGCAGTGCCACAATTCAGCTCCCTCAGACAGAAGAAATATGTATACTTAAAAAAAAACAAAAACAAAAAAAAAAACTTGGGCTGCACATACAGTATAAAGTCTTGATAAGAATGCCAACCATTCAGTTTTTTTTAATACTTGAACATTAATAAATAAGATGACTTAAAAGGGGTTAAAGTGTTAATTCACCCCAAAATTGAAGTTTTTGAAGGATCTTCATGCAGCTCTTTATTCATAAAATGTGCAACATTGTAGATCTGAAGACAGACCGAAATTTAAAATTTAAGAAAATCTTTCGCACCACCAATTAAATTAAATCATGCGCACGACTTAGTATTTCGTTCCCTCGATTTATAAATCATGTGCATGATTTATAAATCAAGGGAATGAAATAGTAAATCGTGCGCACGTTTTAGTAAATCGAGGGAACGAATTAGTAAATCGTGCGCACGTTTTAGCCTACTATTTTTTTCCTGCATGTCATGTCCGGGGCTCCGTACTCAAATGTTATTCTCTATTCCATGTTTTCAAACTAAAATCAATCATTTTAAATGTTATAATTGAATTTAGGCATCACAATAATATAATGTACAGTATGAAAAATGGATATTCATTTTCAGATTTGACACAGATTACATTTAATAGAGTTACTAAATTATTAATGTTTTTAAAGATCAAGTGAGAGTTAAATGAGAACAGAGGTAATATAAATGTAAAAATTCTGTAAAAAAGGCATGTGCACAATTAAATATAAATTATACAAATTTCGATGGATACTGATTAACTTATTAATAAATTAGTAATTAATCATTAATTACTAATTAATTAATTAAAAATAATTAAAAAACCTAACCCTAAAAAACTAATCCTAACCTATTTATAGTGCATCTTTGGTATATTTGGTCCTTTTTGGAGCTTGACAGATATGGTCTCTATGGAGTTTTGTTGAATAGTAAAAGAGCTGCATGAAGATTTTCCTTTTTGAACTCTGGTAAAAATGCGCATAGGTTTGGAACAATATGAGGGTGAGCGAATAATGACAGAAGTTTTGTATTTGGGTGAAATATTCATTTAAATATATAGCTCACCTGTAGTCTTGTAGTTTTGATTCTAATTTTGGTGAAATAATTATGAACAACACAAGAGCAGTGAAGAATAAAGAAGTGCATCCAAACATATGAGCACAAATGAATGATACGCAAACATTATTAGCTGTTTACACATGCATAATAATCAATGTATAATTAGTCACTCAAGCATTACAATGCTTTTGTTTGTTATTGTTTTCATGGATTTTCTTTCCTTTTCCGTGCTCATTCCTTTTCACAGAGTAGCAAAGTACGTTTTGCCCTTTGGGATTACAGGGTTGAATGAGAAAGGGGGAAAAAAAGAAAAAAAAAAGATCAAACACGAATCACACACCTCCAAACCAAACATGCAAACACAGATGCGCACAGATACACACATACGTATCCAATCATACATGCCTGTCTTCGGCAGCTCTTGCTTTTGAGTTGTAAAAACAGGAACAATGACAACGAGAAGGCCAGGGAAGAGAAATTTGACTTGAATTACAGCGTGAAAGTATCGTCACTTGAATGAACGCAACGCTGGTTACAGGTTTCCACACAAACAAGAAGACCTCCTTGCTTTTCCCCTGAGGACCTGCCACGTCAGAAGAAAATAATTGACGAGTTCCCTGATGTGAAAGCAATCTCACAATCTCAGAGAGAGAGAGAGAGAGAGAGAGAGAGAGAGAGAGTAGACTGGGAGGTAAAAGAGTGTTGTGAAAATTATGTCTTGAACACAATCCATACACACCATTCTTGCGAAAGAGACTTCCCTTAATGAGAATGGATTCAGCTTTGTTCAGACAGCCAGAATTTCTTTTCGTTTAGTTGTTTGTAGACCGATTTTTACAAACCTGATCCAAACCACATCCAAATGTGATTTGAATATGATTTTTGTAGATACGTTTCAGTTTGATAGCTCAGAGTTTTTTTTTTTTTTTTATTAATTTAGTAAGTGATGTAAGTTAACGAGTGAGTTCTGACATGTAAGGTGGAACTCATTGGCCATATACATTCATGATTGGGTAGTCTATAGATAAGTCCATCCTTGAAGTCAGTCCTGCAGTTTATGCATGTGTAATTAATGTTTATATTTTACCCTTATGTTGTTCTAATGGACAAGAGTGGAGGGACAATTTTCAGTCTTCTTTCCTGATTGAGAATGACTCTCATATGTCTGTGTCCGTTGTGCTGACAGTTGACTCATTACTATGGCAACTGATGTAGATACCCTTTATTGACTACAATGTCTGAACAAACTGATCTGATCACTTACAAAATGTTGCGGACAGTCAGTCAGATTGAAAAGCAAACCATATTTATGTGTAGTGTGACTGGTGTCATCTGCTCATTCGAGAGTTGTTGAATTCAAGTTATAATTAACAAACATTTCTCTTTCTTTTTTTTTTTAGACATTAATTACTATATTTTTATTTAATAGACAATACTGAAATTGGTCCACAGTTTATTCAGCTATTACCTTACAATAATATTTAAAAACATTTGATATTTGATATTTCATACTGCAGTGATTGATAGTTTTTAAGATAATTACAGGTGCGTTTTTGAGGTGAATCTCAAAACTTTATTACTCATACTTTAAAAACCACAATATTGGTCTCAAGATGATGAAACAGCAGTTTCATTCTGTTTTATGGTTATAATCACAATGAGCCATAGTTTTCATCCACTTGTCATTTTGCTACAATTTCTCTTGGCTGGGTATATTGGGAAAAATATAGCAAAGCATTTATACATATATATATATATACAATCTCGTATGCTCTGATGTTAGAAGAAAGAAACAGTCCAGAGGTGCTTTTGATTTTCTCTTTGACAGACTCTTTATATTGAATGTACAATTCCAAGAAGAACAAAGATCATATTTCATTTAATTAAAGTGAAACTTAGTCCGAGGACATATTCTTGCATGTTTCTAATTTCCAGTGTGATTCAATGCAATTATTCAATGCAACTGATCCTCGGGGGAAAAAAAAAGAAAAAAAAAAAATGACTAGGTTACTTTTCGGCAGGCATTATAAAGGAAGACATTTGTGAATTTGAAAGTGAAAAACAGTGAGAAGTGAAATGCCTATCTCTGAGCCATGACTAGTGTTCCTACAATAGCAACATTCAATTAGGAGTACTGGGCTGCCTTCAAGTGCTGCCAAACACCGGCTATAAATACCAAAAATAGGCCGATCTGGTTGTCTGTGTCAACATTTGGACAAATTTTAGAGTTGTTAACTGCTAACTGCTGTACATACAGAATGTTGCTTGTTTCACAAATGGGTAGAGGATCTTCGCCACGTGAGAAAACTGTTCACAACAGCCCTCCTGAGACAGAAGTATGATTATGCCATTAATCACTTTTATTGCACGGCTCTCTGGAATACTTGATTCTAATCATGGTATTCTGCAGTCAAATATTTTTATATAAAGTGGTTTGTATATAAACCCCTTCAGAGGATTGTGGCAGGGTCCTGATCACCTTGTCTGTGTTTATTTCATGATAATGACCATCTGACTGTACATTGTCCATTACTTAACCAACAGGAGACCTTTTGTGTCAGTTAATAATGGTACTGAAAATCTGCTGCTGTTCATTACTCAACTTTTTTTATGTTGAGCAAAACTAATCAGTACTGTAAAAGCATTTTAAATGTGAAGCAAAAGAGTTAATGCAGTCTCTATACAAATATGTCTGTATTTATAATAAATATATTTAGATATGTAAAATAATATATTTTGGTCCTGGTAAACCCTACGTTATGGGGACAAAATGTCCTGACAAAGATGGCAATATCTGAAATCCTTCTCCTTATGGGCACATTTTTTGGTCCCAATGAGGACCAAATTACAAACATTACCCCATGTCCCCATTTTTCAAAAGGCTTATAAATCATACAGCATGAGTTTTTGTGAGAAAGTAAAAATGTGCACAGTTTTCTGTGATGGGTAGGTTTAGGGGTAGGGGTAGTGTAGGGGGATAGAAAATACGGTTTGTACACTATAAAAACCATTATGCCTATGGAATGTCCTCACAATTCACAAAAACAAACCTGTGTGTGTGTGTACGTGTAATTCTGTAATATTACAGTATTTATATATACTTAGGAAACAGTATAGCAGAAGAAATGGATGACTTTATGATTGCAACAAATCTTAAGCTCTCTGAAAATCCTCTGTTTTAACAGTTTAATATTATTTGACTGCTACATTGAGCGGATACTTTTATTTATATATATATATATTTCAAAAACAACACCAGATTGTAACCTGTTTTTAGTTAAATGAAGGTTGGAGCACCTGTGTAGAGAGAAGAAGAGTATGGAAAATTACTAGGCTAATGATAGCCGCTCTTTCACAATTAGGAAAGCAGTGGTCAGCAAAACCACAGAGGTTTTTAACCAAATGTATTTATGACTTGTGGCTTGTGTACACACACGCAGACACCTTCAAACACAGTGACACAAGCAGTAAACACTCATCCTTATTATCGCCACTGAGCACGGCATCACATGACCCACTTTTTGCCCAAGACCGGCCTCTTGGGTTAGCGGTCGCTCCCCTCTCCATGAGTACACCAGTGTTAGCCCGACGACCACACGGTCCAGTTGGGTCCGGGCGAGCAGGCCAGCGGTCCCGCTCTCAGAATGGTCCAGTTAGTTCACTGGTACCGGGTAGCAGCGGGGCAGAGCGAGGCGGTTTTGTGTATTTTCAGTATGTATTCATTACAGAGTCAAAGGGTTGCAGTTGGGCTACACGATTGTGGCGCCAGCGTGCGATTGTGGCAAGACGGCCTGACCACTCTGAAATCGCTGAGCTAACAGGGACTGGGGCGGTGGCGCGACAGACGGAGCAGGCCAAGTTTACACTCGCCACTGAGCTCACACACCTTATAATGATAGATCATTGCCGGCAAAAAACCAAGCAACCCACCCACGGCAAATGTTTGTGAGGAAAGAAGTGAGAGCATGCGTCGAGGTGCCAAAAGAGTAGGCTGCTATGTTCTTGCGCAAACTGACAAACTTCAAAACAAGACAAGCCACCTCGCCGTCCTCAGAACAAAACTCCTACACAGACCGAGTGGGGAGATTGAGGGAGAAAGCGTGAGAGACGCGCACACATGCACAAATGGAGGGAAGAATCTTGAGAAAATGGCTTTGTAACTTTCACAAAAGCGCAACAGAGCGTGTTCTTTGATGGCTGAGGGTGTTTGATACCACGTAAACTTTGCACTTCTTCCACCTTTGGCTCCATAACGCTTCTGTCATACTACAGAGTTTTTGCCGTTCCACACCAGAAAGATCAGCACACAAGTTCATCCCCTGCCTGGAACGCAGTGAAAATGCCCTGAAGGGAAGGTAAACGGCATGTAGGGTTCAGCAGCGAACAAAAGCCTTCTCATCTTTAAGCGGCAAACAGACCGATAAAAATCAATGCAGAGATGGTTTGTCAAGTTTTGTAAGAGAAGCTTTCAGAAGGAATCCCTTGATAATAAGCAGTGCAGTTGAGCTTTGGCAAACGCCATGTAATTTTGCTCCAGCCATGAAATCAGCTCAAGGTGCAGGATTGCTTCTCTCAGAACACTGTTTGGTTGCCTTGCTGTGCCTTTGCTACATGTGAAGGCCGTGGTCGGTTCCTTTTCTCTCTCTCTTTCTCTCTCTCTTAAGATAATCAGCCTTCCTAGGAAATCTAGCCTGCAGCGGTGCTACCTCAGAGAGGGAACTTGGTCATGTCTCATTGGTTCCTTGGTACAGGGTGGGTCAGAACAGCACAGAGAGTGTGAGGGCACACGGGGAGAGGGAAGGAGGGAGGAGGGAGCCAAGGGCAGTGCCCTGGATCCTCTGTAGGGGGCAGTCTTTCCTTTAATCATCTGTGCAGGAGGGCCCTTAGGGTCTGTACCGGAGCTCAACAGGCCAGCAAGACTGGAAGCGATGAAGAGGGGCAAAAGTAAAGGAGGAAATAAGAGCTCTGTCTGTCTTGTGCAGTACAATGAATTTAAGTTTTGCAACATTTTGTACAGCACTTATACATGCTGAAGCAATTCTTTATGTGCTGATTGATTGATTGATTGATTCATTCATTGATTCATTGATTTATTCATTCAGGGCCACCAGTTTTACACGTTAATTTAGTGCTGCAAAATATAAAATAAAAAAGTAAGAGACTGTTCTTACTCTCTGAGCAATTTAAGCTTGAAGTAAAAGTGGCTATCATGCCACATGTATTGCTGTGGATGGTAGGTCGGTGTTATTTATTTATTTAAACTATTTTAACTTATCTATGTCTTCATATTATATATAAAATTACGTATGTTATTATTTGTTTGTCCACATATTTTTTAAAGGTTACACAGATGAGACAGAAATAAGAATGCTTCAGTATCCTGACCACATTTACTATGTTGACTATTACAGATATGTTTTACAGACACTTTAATATTTTTTAACTAATTAAAGGGTTAGTTCACCCAAAAATGAAAATAATGTCATTTATTACTCACCCTCATGTCGTTCCACACCCGTAAGACCTTCGTTCATCTTCAGAACACAAATTAAGATATTTTTGACGAAATCCGATGGCTCAATGAGGCCTCTATTGCCAGAACCTCTCAAGATCCAGAAAGGTGCTCAAAACATATTTAAAACAGTTCATGTGAGTACAGTGGTTCTACCTTAATATTATAAAACGACGAGAATACTTTTTGTGCGCCAAAAATCGAAAACAAAATAACGACTTTTCAACAATCTATCAAAACACTGTTTCGAAACTAGATATTGTTGAAAGGTCGTTATTTTGGGTTTTTTGGAGCACAAAAAGTATTCTTGTCACTTTATAATATGAAGGTAGAACCAAAATAAATATTTTAAATATGTTTTAAATTTTAAATATGTCTTTAGAGAGGTTCAGTAACATTTCTGGCAATAGAAGCCTCAATATTAATATTATAAAGCGACGAGAATATTTTTGGTGCGCCAAAAAAAAATATAAATAAATAAAGACTTACATAGTGATGGCCGATTTCAAAACACTGCTTCAGTAAGCTTCGGAGCGTTATGATTCAGCGTGTCGAATCATGATTTCGGAATCAAACTGCCAAACTGCTGAAATCACGTGACTTTGGTGCTCTAAACCACTGATTCATAACTCTCCAAAGCTTCATGAAGCAGTGTTTTGAAATCGGCCATCACTATATAAGTCGTTATTTTGTTTTTTTGGCTCACCAAAAATATTCTTGTCACTTTATAATATTAATATTGAACCACTGTACTCACATGAACTGATTTTAATATGTTTTTAGTACATTAATGGATCTAGGAAATGTCATTGCTGGCTATGCAGGCCTCACTGAGCCATCGGATTTCAACAAAAATATCTTAATTTGCATTCCAAAGATTAACAAAGGTCTTACGGGTGTTGAACGGCATGAGGGTGAGAAATAAATGACATTATTTTCATTTTTGGGTGAACTAACCCTTTAAGTAATTTTATCATGTGCTGTTGTAATTTTTATTTATTTTTATGTTTCTATAATGCTTTAATTAGGTATTATTTCAGTTGTAGTCTTGATTTTTTTTTTTTTTTTTTGTCTTGGTAATTTTGGTTAGTTGCCAGTGTCAAGGCAACGTTTTTTTTCTTCCTTCTTTTTAGTTTAAGTTTTTCATATAATATTTATATTATAATTTACATCAGCCTTATTTTAATTACAGACCATACAATTTAATAGTTTTAGTTTTAGTTAGCAATATCAACACTTCTACATTAGGTGCTCACTTCAGGAACAATCCAGGCATTTAACACAACAGAAAACTATCTTTTCTTGATAATGGAAAGAAGCATCACTGACATGCCTTATGTTTCAGTCCTGCTTCATGTGGGGGAGGTAGTAGACACAGCTGCTACCCAAAAGATCCATCTATCAAGAGGAGAATGACATTCTCTCCTCGACTCAGGGTCCCAGAGCATCTCCTTCTCTCTGACATGCTGCTAAAACCACTGAAAAACCAAATGTCTGCTAATCTAATGCTGTTAAAAGCTTCGTTTTGACGCATTTGTGTGCTCTTGTTGCTAAAGTCACAGCTCAGAGGCTGTCGTGATGCTGCTGCCAAGTTTGGTGTGGGGAATAACACTCGCTGGCATGCCGTTTGAAAACTCTGAAGCACCTGTCATTCTGCAAACCTGCAATGGAGAACATTTGGTTGGTCACATAGTTCATATGGAATGTGGATGTTAGATGCCAACACTCCCATGAAAAGAAACAAGATTGATAACCAAGTAAAGACTATGCAGAAAGGAAAGACATGAGTAGATAGACTTCATGACAATGAAACTAATAAGACACACTGTTATTAAGTCATACTGCTCGGAAAACTAATCAGTGTTGTAATAGTGCAACTAAATATCTTTATTAGAGTTTTGTTTAGAGGGCGCACAGACCCCATAGTGTGATTTCTTAAACACCACCCCCTCCAGTATAGCCATGATCTTTGTATTATTAAATCTTGCACTCTATTTCACTAGCAAAACATTAGTTACCTGCTGAGCACGACTTAGATGTGTGTTACCTAATTGGAACTGTATAAGGAATAATAAACCTGAAAAAAATAGACTGATTTCTTCCATTTCTTATTCAGGGGAAACAAGTAAAAGAATTCAACTTGAATAAATAGAGAATTAGTTTTATAATTGATGTGATTCCAATCCATGCAGTACATGTTTATTTTGCAAAGCCTGGAATTGCTGAAAATGATTGATGACATACTTAAAGTTGTATGTACTTTCAGTAACCAGCATCCAACTTTTAGTTTCCTTTCAGAAGCAAACAAAAGTGACTAGTTCAAAGGAAGCGTGTTCAACCTCAAGTGATTTTCTTCTGTTGGGTAGACGAGGTTCAGAGGTCAGAAGTATAGCTTACAGTGAAGGTGCCACACAGCTATAATCAAAGCACATGTGTATACTCCCATCACTTAACATTTGTCTTCACATTTATCGCTGGCTCCAAAACTACTCCTTAAAAAACCCCAAATACAGGGATCATTTACCAGTGAATTGTGCAGGCTGTAATTCCCTTGGATAACCGTTGATTCTTATCCCTTCATCTCACTCTATCCAAGAAATCTTGGATTGTGTTTTCTCCATCCCCCCTGTATTCTACTGGTCTACTGGAGACAACATGGAGAGAGGTCTGTGATCATTCTGTTAAGGAAGCGCTAATGTATGATATTAAATCTCACTGCATTTACACCTCATTTTATCTAAAGTTAGAGGCCTGTTGGATGTTTGCCACTGGTGACAATGCGTACATTACATGGTGTAAAAATGAAAAGAACATTTGAGGATTCTCAGATTGCCACACTGCTGCCTTTCAGAAAAGTTTGTTCTCTGGAAACTCTGAAGATCCCGTTTTAACTCCATCATAATTGAAAGGTTTTGGAGGTCTAGTAGGTTCTGCCAGTGTGTCAGTTTGCGGAACCTCAAATGATGTCTCATAAATAATAATAATAATAATACATTATTGTTATTATTATCAACAACATTAGTTAATAATAACAATATTTTATTATTATTATTAACAACAAGGGTCAGGGTTAAAATATTATTGTTGTTGTTGTCATTGCTGTTGTACACTGTATAGTGATATATAGTGATTTATATTAAGAATATCATATTTTTAGAATATATAAATCAAACATACTAAATCTAACATTATCTTTAAAATTCACCCAAAAAGTGTCTGCAGGTCATGAGGAAAATTATGCAAGTGAAGAAAGAAAAATATGTAAGTAAAAGTGAATTGCCACAGCCTAGATTATTCACAACAAGAGGAGGATAACTTTGGGAACAGTGCAAAAACTGTATTAGCATAGATTTTTTTGTTTGTTTGTTTGTTTTAGTAATACATTACAAATTGCATAATTAGAAGAAAAAAATTCCTCTGAATCTCCTGTTTATTAAAAGTGTTTATATCTATTTTCTTATTTAGTGATGTTTCATTGTCAAACAGCGATGGTGTTTAACAACACACACACACACACACACACACACACATCATTGTTTTTACTACTTTGTGGGGTCCAAATGACCCCACTAAGATAGTAAGATGGGGAAATTACGACGTTTACGTCATTTAGTTGGACCCCACAAAGACAACATCTTAAAAATCATATATAAGAATGACAAAAACTTAAAAGTCACTGTAGTATGACGCTTCCCTACACTATACCTAAACCTACCCGTCACAGGAACCAAACGTAATTTTAACATTCTTAGTGCCCTCCACAAATATTGGCAGCCTTATTAAATATGAGCAAAGGCGGCTGTGAAAATAAATCTGCATTGTTTATCCTATTGATCTTTCATTCAAAAAATTCACAAAATGCTAACCTTTTATTGAAGTAAAACAATTGAAAGTGGGGGGAAACTCACATTATGAAATAAATGTTTTTCTCCAATACATGTTGGCCACAAATATTGGCACCCCTAGAAATTCTTATGAGTAAAATATCTCTGAAGTATATTCCCATTCATATTAATATATATATTTTTTAGCACACCAGGGTGATCATGAACATGAAATTGTCCAGCCATGACTTCCTGTTCCACAGGAGTATAAACATGAGGAAACACAAAGGCCAAATTCCCTTAATCATTCATCACAATGAGTAAAACCAAAGAATATAGTTCTGATGTGCAGCAAAAGATTGTTGAGCTTCACAAAATAGAAAGTGGATATAAGAAAATAGCTAAAGCATTGAAAACCCCCATTTCCACTATCAGGGCAATAATTAAGAAGTTCCAATCAACTAAAGATGTCACAAATCTGCCTGGAAGAGGACCTGTGTCTAAATCGTCCTAATGCGCGGTGAGGAGGAAAGTTTGAGTGGCCAAAGACTCTCCAAGGATCACAGCTGGAGAATTGCAGAGATTAGTTGAGTCTTGAGTCTCAGAAAGCCTAAAAAAAATTATCAAACAGCACCTACATCCCCACAAGTTGTTCGGGAGGGTTTCAAGAAAAATTATCCTCGCTCATCCAAAAACAAACTCCAGCATATTCAGTTGTCAGACAAGACTGGAACTTCAAAAGGGACTGGCTTCTATGGTCAGATGAAATTAAAAAAGAGCTTTTTGGCAGCAAACCCACCAGATGGATTTGGTGCACACATGGATAAAAAGCACCCCATGCCGATGGTTAAATATACTGCTGGATCTTTAATGTTGTGGGCCTATTTTTCTGCTGGAGGTCCTGGACATCTTGTTCAGATACATGGTATCATGGATTCTATCAAATACTAACAGATAAAAAAAAAAAAAAATCAAAACCTGCTTCTGCTAGAAATCTTATAATGGGCCGTGGTTGGATCTTCCATCAGGACAATGATCCAAAACAAACATCAAAACCAACACAAAAATGTGTCACTGAGCACAAAATGAAGCTTCTGCCATGACCATCCCAGTCCCCTGACCTGAACCCTATAGAAAATGAGTGGAGTGAACTGAAGAGAAGAAGCACCAACATCGAGCTGGGAATCTGAAGGACCTGGAGAGATTCTGTATGAAGGAATGGTCTCTGATCTCTTGTCAGGTGTTCTCCAAACTCATCAGGCATTTTAGAAGAAAGACTCAGAGCTGTTATCTTGGCAAAAGGACGTTGCAATAATTGAGTGCCAATAATTGTGGCCAACGTGAACTAGAGAAAAACATTTATTTCATAATGAGCTTTCTCCCCCATTTTCAATTGTTTTACTTAAATGAAAGGTTAGAATTTTGTGATTTTTTTTTTTTTATTATTTATTTATTTTTTTAAATAAAAGATCAAAAGGATAAACAATGCAGATTTATTTTCACAGCCACCTTTGCTCATATTTACCAAGGGTGCCAACATTAGTGGAGGGCACTGTATATGGTGTAGGGAAGGACGATAGTCTGGACCCCACAAAGTAATAGATACAAGTACACACACACACACAAAGGTACACAAACATATTTTGAGTTTCCATGTTTTATGGGGACTTTCCAGAGACATTTTTATACTGTACAAACTGTAAATTCTAACCACGAACCTACCCCTAAACCTACCCATCAAAGAAAACCTTCTTTTTTTAATTTTCAAAAAAAAAAAAAAAAAAAACAACAACAACAACAACAACAAAAAAAACATCACTTAGCATGAATTATAAGTTGTTTTCCTCATTTGGACAAAAATGCTTGCAAAGGATTGCGTCAGCATTTTGTCCCCATAATGTAGGATTTACCAGGACCACACACACTAGACACATGTCTGGTTTACTATCCTTGTAGGGACTCCCCATAGATGTAGATGTACCCCTAAACCTACCCATCACAGTATTATATATATATATATATATATATATATATATATATAAAATTAAAAGTCTGCAAGTACAACCTAGTCTAATCTGCTCAGTGATGTTGGAGTGCTGAGTGTGTTGTTTTGGTGTTTTGGAACAGTTCAGGTAGAGAGGACACTGACTTACTGTACCTGCCTGACCTAGTTTAGACCAGTGCAGTTGTGTTCCTAGATAATCAAACCAGATATCCCAGAGGACCAGGGTCATCCAGAAAACCCTATACCTTCATGCCCTTCCTCTGTTACTGCACACTGAGATGGACAGAGATGGGAATGGACAACAGCATAGCTGAAATCAGTGGAAAAACAGTCAAATTTCTAAAAAAAATAATTCAAAATAAACAGCTATGGTACGCTATATGATATCAATGAGGAAAAAAATTATTTGTGTTGTTTTTCCTGCTTAAAATTGGACACTTTAACAATATCAATAAACATTTTCATAAAGTTTGTTGCCTCAAGGCAACATTGTACCACAATGGACAAATTGAAACATTTGGCATTTTCACATAGAAAAAAGAAATATATTTATTGAAAACATCAGTTTCTTTAAATAGACACTTGAACAAACAAATTTATCCAGTTTTTAATGTATTAAAGGTTTCATATTTAATAAAAAGTAACATTTTATATCCAGCTGTTGCTCTCAGGCAACACTGTACCATAGTGGAACACAAGTATTTCCAAACCATCATATTATTATGTTATCATATCAAATTATCATATCCATCTTCATCCTCATCTCCATCTTCTCTCTCACCCTCACTCTCTCACTCAGTATGACCCCTCATCCTCATATATAATGTAAAGTTTTTGAAAATACTTCTTTACTTGCCAGTGAAGGTGACTTGTATTTTTTGTGGGTGATTAAATGGATACAAATAAGTGAAAACTGCGCTTTGGAGAAAATATGGAGCCATGTGACATGTGCACATGTGCTGAAACAGGACACAAAATGGACCCCTGTGGGTCATGTTTTTTTTTTTTTTTTTTTTTTTTTATTATTATTGCACTTTCATTGATTAGTATTGGATTTATGCCCTGAGATAGGTCTGATCAATAAATTTGTGTCTTATTTTATTAAAAACAAACTAAAATAGACTATGTTGCCTGGAGGCAACATCGTACCATAAGTGCATCTCTAGTTTAAAAAAAAATGTAAATATATATATATATATATATATATATATAAACATATTTTGTAACATGCTTAAGCAAAACCTCTCCACCGTTGGAGCATAAAGAAAACATCACAAAAAAAATATAATGTAAACAAAAATATTCAGAAGAATCTTTTGTTCTGATTCTTCTAAGAGATATGCATGCCACACTGACATAATAAATAGAGAACTTGTTTTTTGTATATAAATATATGCTAGATAATGAATTTTATCATTGTTGTTGTTGTTGTTGTGTATACTCAGTGTCTGGGTGGATAATGAGCAGCTCTTTTAGACATATGATCCAAACAGTTGGGGATAAGTGTGTGTGTGTGTGTGTGTGTGTGTGTGTGTTTCAACACCCATCTAGTAGAAAGCCCCCCTCTCTTTCCGTCTCTCTAAATCTCTCCCTCACAGGTAGGGATGAAAACTGCTTCCATGTCTTCTGCTGACCTATTTAGGTAATTGCACTCTTCATTAAAAAACTCTCATCTGAAAGAGAAATTACACTTCTCCCGTTGGTATCTAGGTAACGTAATCTCCCTCCGGCGAGCTAATTGCATGGCATGATAACCTCATAGGCCGGGCCTGTTTAATTTTTCATCTCTTTTCAAATAATTATGGATCAGAAGAGAGAGGTATTGATTTGATTCATTAACTTCCTCGCTCTGCGCCAAGGTTAATGATTACATGTATCCCAATTATACGGTAAAGATCCACTGGGCTATTTGCTTTGATTGGCTTCTACTTTGTTATTGGCAAAGGTTGTGTTGAAACAAAGCCAAATTTGGGCGGCGAGTAAGCTTATAAGGCCGTCTAAGCGCTTCATTTCACTGTCCCTGAACCCATAATTGACAAATAAAATGAATATGTGGTGCTGAATAGGCATTAAAAGGCCGAGACGAGCTGAGACTCGCCGGAAAACAAGCTCCAACCTGTTTATGGTGACTTACAATAGCGACTGAAACCGCGTCTTTGCCATTTGTCATTACTGCCAAGCTTGTGACATTATGTATAATATATAAGACCACCAGAAAGTGCAACTGCAAGGTCTAAATGATGTCACAGTTCACACTTAAAACTCACAGTTAAGTGGGTCTTGTACCCGAGAGCTGTTGATATAACTGATATAATTATGACGTTCGCTTTCGTGAAAAACACTTGAGTTTTGTTCACTCGCTATTCGCTTTTTCCTTGGGCCAGAACATTATGCTACCTGTGCAGTCAATAACTCTCAAAGCCTCTGCTGACAGGACTAATACTCTGTGACTTGTAGTACTGTGCTGCTCAAGGGGTGATTTTAGGCAGGCGTAAGTACATTAAAATGACTGTAATGTCTAAACGGTTTCCTCTATTAAGTCCGCTCCTCTTGTCCCCCCACAATCATTTCTCTTATTTCCGCTGTGATTCAAAGAAATGGGGAGATATGCTAGGAACACCTTATTATTGCAGGTCCTGGAATGAATTACTCTCATCTCTGGTAATGCCAGGGAGGGTGAAAAACATCATTAAAGGCTGGAAAACAGGAGCAAAGTCAATTTGACGGTTGTTTATGTAAGTGGAGGCCCTCCTCTCTCTTCTTTGGCAAAAAGAGATTCTGTCATTTGAGTTCAGTTGAGGCGACTTCGCATTGTGGCACAAGATGCAATGCCTCTTATTAAAGTTAATGTAATTGCATAGACTTTGAAGTGCAGTTGTTGGGGAGGTTTTATGTAAGTTTCGCTAATCTCTTTGCCCTCAAGGTTAAAGTTGCATATTTAGACATTCAATTATACATAAATCATTAATTAATAATAAATCATTATTTTCCCCCTTTTTATAAACAGTGTGATTTTCAGTGTAATGTGCAAATAAAATGCTAAAAATGATTGGATATTATTCGTATTTGTGCTGTAAGTTTGACATCGCAAAGCAGTTTTTATTTTTTTTAAAGAAAATGTTCAATAATGTATTAAAAGGTTAGTTCACCCAAAAATTAAAATTATCCCATGATTTACTCACCCTCAAGCCATCCTATAGGTTTATCTTCTTTCAGACGAACACAATCGGAGATATGTAAGCAATAAGGTACGAGAGGCTGTGCTATATCGTGAATAAGTCACGGCTGAAGGGCGTTGTTAGTCACGACGTGAAGCGGAGCTATCCTATACCTAGGATGGCTGGAGGGTGAGTAAATCATGGAATAATTTTCATTTTTTGGTGACCTTTCCCTTCAACACATTTAGAGTCAGGATTGAGATGCATAAAACATTCAACTGAAAGAGAAAAACCTAATTTGATTGTGACAACAACTGATAACATTACTAGATGTTAACAGAACTCTTCATTTTTGCCCTATTCCTTTTCTACAAGACATTCAATGGTACTGTGAATTTTTTCAGCTGTACTGCATTGACATTAAGTTTGTTACATTAATTGACATTGGAGCAAATGTAAGTGTTATTACTAATGTTATAAATGTTCATATGGGAATAAGGGGTGACACATCGGCTGTGTTCGAAATCACCCCTTATACCCTTATTCACTATTCACTATACATATGTCATCAAATATAGTCCACTTAAAGAAGTGAATGAAAACAAGTGAGCAAATTCAGACACTGACTGCTGCTTTTGCGTAGTTTGTGCTTGATGTTTAATAATCATTTAAAACTTCTCAAACTGACAGTAATGAAAAGATTTATCTTGAACTATGCCATGGAAATGATGTATAAACCTTAATTAAACAATTTAATAATCAATTTAAAAAGGAATTTATACCTGTAGGATATTACACTGTACCCACATTTGACCAGCGTTTTGGAAAATAGATGGATAGATGATTCAACTGCGGGCGCCATCTTCTGCCGTGACGCGGGAATTAATTTGACGCCACCCTCACTGTGCATTATGGGTATTCTCTAGCCGTTAAATGTACATTGGTTGTACACTCGTTATTGCTGTGCATTATGATATTGAATGAGTGCACTCAATAACGTCCACTATGGTTTCAGACAGACAAAATTGCAATTTTTAACACAGCCATAGTTTAATCCACAGCATGAACTTCTCAAGTCTGATTGTATCATCTTTAACCACCTTGTGTCACTATTGTGCCTTATCAATAACAGTGTAATTTTGAATTATACAAACACCTAGGTCATAGACTTACATTAGAAAATTGATTAGAAATGTGAAAAAAAAGGTGGTTGCAAAGGTGGAATTGGTCAGTAATGTTTTTAAGGTCAAGTAGTTGGTATGTTTTTCTAGCACGGGAAATGGAGCTGGAAAGGGGCTTTCTGTGATGCAATGAAATGGCAATGCAATCATCCCTGGGAAGTCCAGTTTGGCTCTTCTCCGTCCTGGCTCTCGACCACCACTGCCAACATAGAGAGTTATTCCATGCCTTGCCGTGGCGCCTGCAGAAGCTCACAGGCTAAGAGAGCTCATGATAATCCATATGGACACCTCCACCGGTGGTCTTCCTTTTCCCCCTTCACTAAAACAATGGAAACTCCTCAGACCACACTTTCCAGAGAAGGTTGGAGGCCACGGTTGTCTAAGCCCTGCTTGAGTTGCCTTTCACCATCCATCTGCGGGGAGAGAGTGCAGACAGCTTCGGCCCGTTTTATTTGCCCAGCATTTCCATTTGGAGTGCATGGTGCTGCCAAAACTTCACAGGTAATAGGAATGTAACTGTGATCCTTGGTCTCTGCTGTCTAGTTTGGGGCTTTTGGACTCGCTCGGGGGCGTGGTGGTTGGCACGGTTGGATGGGTTTGTCATCCGTCTCTCAATCAGGCCCTTCATGAGAGGAGAGCAAGCAGAGGGACAGCTTCTATTCTGGCCATGCTCTCCTTTTTCATCTCTCTGCAGTGTTGCAAAGCAGTAGGAACCTTCTCTGCAGGGTGATTGGAAGCTGTTGACTTTGCAGAAAAAAGTGTAAGTTTAACAAGTGTTTAAAGAGTGTGGCCGGGGCCACGCTTGGTGACTCTGAATGTTTTGAGTGTTCGCAGAGCTCAGGACGCTGAAAGGCCTGTAGAGCAGAGGCCCGGTTTGTTTTAACAGGTACGGGGGGATCCTGGGACCGACCTGCAAATGTGCAGTAGCCATCAGGATACCACTACAAGGTCAAAGTAAGGTTTGACAACCCCATGTATGTGTGCTGTAAAGGATAGTTCATCCTAGGATTAAAATTCTGTCATCATTTACTCATCCTTATGTTTGAAACCTATATACACTACCATTCAAAAGTAGTTTGTATGATTTTTTTTTTTTTTTAAATGTTTTTTAAAAAAGTCTGTTATGTTCACCAAGGCTGCATTTATATGCATTCATTTAGTAATAATGTGAAATATTCTTACAATTTAAAATGACTGTTTTCTATTTAAATATATTTTAAAATGGAATTTATTCCTGTGATGGCAAAGCTGAATTTTCAGCAGCTATTACTCCAGTCTTCAGTGTCACATAATCCTTCTGAAATGGGGAGATCCTGGGACCGACCTTTATCCAAAACAAGTGAGCAAATTCAGACACTGACTGCTGCTTTTGCGTAGTTTGTGCTTGCTGTTTAATAATCATTTAAAACTTCTCAAACTGGCAATAATAAAAAGATTTATCTTGAACTGTGCCATGGAAATGATGTATAAACCTTAATTAAACAATTTAATTATCAATTTAAAAAGGAATTTATACCTGTATGATATTACACTGTACCCACATTTGACCAGCGTTTTGGAAAATGGATGGATAGATGATTCACCTGCGGGCGCCATCTTCTGCCGTGACGCGGGAATTAATTTGACGCGACCCTCACTGTGCATTATGGGTATTCTCTAGCCGATAAATGTACATTGGTTGTACACTTGTTATTGCTGCGCATTATGGTATTGAATGAGTGCACTCAATAACGTCCACTATGGTTTACACTACATGGTTTAAACCTGTATACACTACCATTCAAAAGTAGTTTGTATGATTTTTTTTTTTTTTTTTTAAATGTTTTCTAAAAAAAAGTCTGTTATGCTCACCAAGGCTGCATTTATATGCATTCATTTAGTAATAATGTGAAATATTCTTACAATTTAAAATGACTGTTTTCTATTTAAATATATTTTAAAATGGAATTTATTCCTGTGATGGCAAAGCTGAATTTTCAGCAGCTATTACTCCAGTCTTCAGTGTCACATAATCCTTCTGAAATCATTCTAATATGCTGTTTTGGTGCTCAAGAAACATTTTTATACCTATGCTAATTACAAGAGGAGATATTAAGTAGGTTGTTCACACTGTTCTTTTCCATAAAATGAAAGCTGCCCTGAGCAAATATTTTCCTAGTTGACTAGTCAGAACTAGGCATCAGAAAATGGTTTCAGTTTCAGAAATAAGAAAGAATGTTATATTTGACATTGCTAACATTGTTCTACATTATAGAGATATACTAAACCATACTAATGAGCCTTTAAAATATATATTAAAAGCTCAAGCGCACACATAAAGCGAGCTGCAGTGACACCAGCAAAAGTAATGATTATGACTGTGTCAGAACAGCAAGGAGGCTGTCTAAACATTTTAATAATTTATTAATAAACTAACATTTTTTGCTGCAAAGATGACACTGACTTGTCACCTCTGCAGTATGGTGGATGCACCAATAGAGGGAAATGCACGTTAAACAAGTCATGTAGTATGCACAGTACTAACTTAGCTTCTACACACACACCTAATAATATTGCACATTTATCTAGGTTAACATTAATGTTATAGCAAATGTAAAGTGGCTAACATTAGGCTACTCACGTTTCAAATGATAAGCCATGTTTGAGGTCATGAAATGATAGGCAAACGCTTGCCTGCAGAGTTTGCACATCACTTTTTTGGGGTCATCGTTTACCGTCTCGAAATGACCCTACCCTTTGGATTTCCTGCCCTGGCATAATTACCACATGGACAAGCTGCCGTTAACAACTTTACTACTTCCTGTGGAATTTTTTTCTGTGACCAAAGCAGCTTTACAGTGATAACTGGTATATTATTTTGGCTGCACAGCAGCTCTTAAAGAAAATGGTGTCATTATCCATCTTAAGTAAATTCAGTATTGATTCATTCCGATGTAAGAATCAATAGTTATTAATTTAGTTAATTTATCTATATCAGCACTGGAGTAAACAGTGACATCATCATTAAGCTCAGTTCAGTTTGCATACAATGGTGTCAATGCAGGCAGATCAAAACACTGTTGAATATCAAATGTCAAGTGTCCCCAACTAAGCAAGCCAAAGGCGACAGCGGCAAAGAACCCAAACTCCAACAGGTGACATCAGGTGGCAAACAGGTGTTAAAATGGAGAAAAAAACCTTGGGAGAAACCAGGCTCAGTCGGGGGGCCAGTTCTCCTCTGGCAAACAGTGCTTTATTATGATTCAGGCAGCTATCATAAGTCCGATGGGATCACAACAGTCAAAGTATTTATTCCAGTTCCATCCAGTTGAGGATTGTGTTCATCACGCTGGTATGGACGGTTTGTTGAGGAACTGTGCCACTGGCTGTCGTGTCGATTAGGCCTTAGATATTAGATAAATAATGGAGCAAATACCAATACTCTCCTCCCATAAAGTTTGCGTCTGAAAGGGAAACTCCTACAAATGCTTATGCAATAAGGTCAGTCTCAAAAATATCTGTGTCCATGCCTTTTCAGCACTATTTTTTCACTGCATGTCTTTAGTAAACTCTGACAGTAGTTTTTAGCACCAAAAGAAGGTTTGTGCTGGCACAAGCTGTTAGTAAATCTGGCCTTTAATCTTTTGAAGGCATACCATTGAGTTGTGTGAGGAACAGGCTAACATTTATTTATTTATGAATTCTCCTATGTTTAATTCATTATGATCATTTACAACCCGAATTCTGGAAATGTTGGGACATTTTTTAAATTTGAATAAAATGAAATCTAAAAGACTTTCAAATCACATGAGCCAATATTTTATTCACAACAGAACATAGATAACATAGCAAAAGTTTACACTTTTTACAATTTCACTCTCACTAAATGAGTTCATTTCAAATTTGATGCCTGCTACACATCTCAAAAAAGGGAGCAACAAATGCCTGAAAAAGCAAAAATTTTGAAAAGATTCAGCTGGAAGAACATCTAGCAACTAATTAAGTTAACTAATAATCAGGTCTGTAACATGATTAGCTATAAAAGGGATGTCTTAGAGAGGCAGAGTCTCTCAGAAGTAAAGATGGGCAGAGCTGTGAAAGAGTGCGTGAAAAGATTGTGGAACACTTTAAAAACAATGTTCCTCAACTTCAAATTGCAAAGGCTTTGCAAATCCTATCATCTACAGTGCATAACATCATCAAAAGATTCAGAGAAACTGGAGAAATCTCTGTGCGTACGGGACAAGGCCGAAGACCTTTATTATCCAATAATAAAGTTATTTATTATTGGATAATAATAAATAATTATTATTTATTGGCATGATCGTTGTCGGCATGATTGTGTCAATGACATTACTAAATGGGCCCAGCAATACTTCCAGAAACCACTGTCGGTAAACACAATCCGCCGTGCCATCTCCAGATGCCAACTAAAGGTCTATCATGCAAAAAGGAAGCCATATGTGAACATGGTCCAGAAGCACCGTTGTGTCCTGTGGGCCAAGGCTCATTTTAACAGAGAATTTCAAAGTGGAAAAGTGTTCTATGGTCAGACGAGTCCAAATTTGACAAATCACGGACGCCGTGTCCTCCGAGCTAAAGATGAGGGAGATCCTTTTTTTCCTCGATACTGAAGCCTTTTTCAATAACGCAGTCTAACTGCATGGCCATTGGTTCAAACTGGAAAACTTTTTGAACCAATGACGGCACGGCGGAGCTGCGCGAGCCTATGGCGATGCAGCGCGCAAAAGCCCGCCAATATGGGAGGGGAGTCTGGCTAAATAAGCGGGCATTTTGCCATAGGATTCCAGATCTTTCTCCTTCAGCAACGACGACACTTCTCTTCGCTGGACTTCAAGAATGAACGCCTTCGCCTTCTCTCGACTACTCTGAACAGCTCGCTTCTCGCCGTAGAAGAGGCAATGCAGCGGACCAGCTGAGACTCGCCGACCTCGAGCCGCCCGCTTCGCCACTTCCGGTCTTCTCAGCGCTTCCCCTGCCGCCATCCGGCGCACATATAAAAGAGCTATTTCCAGCGGAAGAGCATTTTTCACCGCTGTTTTCACGGCGACTGCAGCGTTGTTGCAAATGTCACGGCACGGCTGTGGCACTTGCAGAGTGGCGCTCACCGGGACTTCATGTTCTCACTACGAGAACATGAGTCTGGCCTCTCTGTGCTCGCGGATTGCTTTCTTCACTGAAAGCGGTCCCGCCCCTCGCGCCCTCCTGTTCTCTTCCTCCCACGAGCCTGCGAGGAAGAAACAGCGGGGCAAAGGGGTCCAGCGCTCGGAGATGAGTGAGCTCACGCCGGCTCAGCCCCCGCGTGCCTCACTCTCTCCGCCCAGAGAGCCGTCTCCCGTCATATTCTCCCGCCCAGACCTGCGTCCCTCGGCTGAAGCGAGCAACCTGGTGTCTTTCGGCGGTTCTGAGGATGAGCCACTTGATGACAGCATGTCATTGGCGGCTTCTGAAACGGAAGAATGGGCCAGCGATTCTGAGGACCCCACCCCCCTGCTAGACCTCGAATGGGCGCCCCCTGAAGAGCCCACACGCAGCCGCCTGGACGAGTGGTTTTTGCCGGGACATCGCAAGACCCCCCCTACTCGGCCCGCCTACGCACAACCACCTCTACAGCTCTCACCTCTGTGGACGGCTCTCAGGAGAAGGGCTATGAGTAGATGCCACCCCTGGACGAGGCAATGGCTGCTCACCTCTGCCCTCCTGCTGATGTTGGATGGAAGAACAAGCGGGGCCTTCCATCCAAGCCCTGCAGGATGACCTCTCCCCTCGCCGGCAGGGCCTATTCGTCTGCAGGCCAAGCTGCTTCAGCGCTCCACACCATGGCCATTCTACAGGTGTTCCAGGCCAAACTTCTCCACTCTCTGGACGAGTCTGGAACTGACGCTCCCGCCTTCAGAGAGCTCCGCAGCACCACGGATCTGGCCCTATGCGCCACGAAGGCAACAGCCCAGGCCATCGGGCGGTCAATGGCCAGCCTTATTGTTTTAGAGCGCCATCTCTGGTTAAACCTCACAGAGATTAAGGAGATGGATAAGGTGGCCTTCCTCGATGCCCCTGTCTCTCTCGCCGGTCTCTTTGGACCCGCCGTAGAGGGCTTCACTGAGCGCTTCACCACCGCACAGAAGTCGTCCCAAGCTATGTGACACTTCCTGCCCAAGCGCTTCAGCTCAGCCACTGCCACAAGTCACCCCAAACCTGCACCGACTCAGCAGCAGAGCAAACCAGCACCCTCTGTCACCCAGGCAGCGCCCCCTAAGGAGCAACGTCAGCCATCTCACTCCTCTAAGTGCCCGTCCTTCCCGAGACGTCAGGGACCCCGGCCTAGAATTACGCTGGACCCAACGCCTCCAAAGTCTTCCTGATACATCAGGAAGGAAGAGGAGGGGGCAAAGTCCCGCTGCGGCCGGACCACCCCCAAAACTGCCTCTCTTAGTTCCTCCGCACCCCGTTCAGTTCCGGGTGTAGGGGACAAAATGTTAGTTGTGCGCCCTGGGTACACTGTTGTTGCGCCCGCACCAATCGCCATTCTCATGGCGAACAAAACAAAAAAAAATAAATTTTCAAAAAGAGGGCAAACTTCCTCTTCCACCCTGCTCGGTGCACAGGCCCCAACACAGCGGCCTGTCAACCGACTTAATCCAACCCCTTGCCACACGGGCCGAGGCCTGGCAGGCCATCCCAGGAGTGTCAAGCTGGGTTTTGGGGATAATAAATCGAGGTTACTCGCTGCAGTTTGCCCGAAGACCCCCGCACTTCAGCGGAGTGGTTCCCACTTTGGTAAAAGCAGACGACGTGCATGTCCTTTGCACTGAAGTGATGGCTCTGTTGGAAAAGGGAGCCATAGAGGTGATCCCTCCTTCAGAGAGCTAATTGGGTTTTTACAGCCGATATTTCCTTGTCCCAAAAAGGATGGTGGTCTCAGACCCATCCTCGACCTCAGACTCCTGAAACGCTCCCTCACAAAACAGAAGTTGAGGATGTTAATGTTGAAACAGATCCTCGCGCAGATTTGCCCCGGGGACTGGTTCTTCTTGCTGGACCTGAAAGACGCGTACTTTCGCATCCAGATAGCCCCCCATCACAGACGATTCTTGAGATTCGCATTCGAGGGAGTGGCTTACCAGTATACAGTCCTTCCATTCGGGCTGACCCTAGCTCCTCGCACTTTTACGAAGTGTATGGATGCAACGCTTTCCCCTCTGAGACAGATGGGAATCCGCCTTTTGAACTACCTCGATGACTGGCTCATATTGGCCCAGTCTCAGGACACCACAGATCCGTCCTGGAGATGCTAGCAGTGTGTCTTCGTTCCCCATACGCAGTATGAGTGAAGTATCGAAAGGGAACAACGTACTCGGTTACGAACGTAACCTCGGTTCCCTGTGATACGTACTGCGTTTGCTGCTGTGCCACGGGGCTGTACGACTCAGTGTCATCGCTTCAGTCAATTGACCTAAAATCCTGTGGCGAAATGCTCGCCTATATAGCCAGACGCCCCGCCCATATTCACGGACTTTGGCGCGCTGCTTTGCCATAGGCTCGCGCAGCTCCTCCGCGCCATCATTGGTTCAAAAATTTTCCAGTTTGAATCAATGGCCATGCAGTTGCACTGCTTTATTGAAAAAGGCTTCAGTATCGAGAAAAAAAAAAAAAAAAGAGTTTTTCCCCATACGCAGTACTCGTTCCGTATCTCAGGGAACCGAGGTTACATTCGTAACCGAGTACGTTATGTTTTCTATGTTCTGTTTTGAATAAAATTTTGGCTCATGTGATTTGAAAGTTTTTTAGTTTTCATTTTATTCAAATTTAAAAAACGTCCCAACATTTCCGGAATTCGGGTTGTATAAGAATATGCCTTACAGTGAATAAGTGTCTTTTCCTCACACAAATGTATCATATTGATTCACAAGACTTGGATTACAAGTTATATAGACTACTTTTAATTTTTTTTTTTTTTTTTTTTTTCTGTTGCTTTTTGTCATTTTTGGAGCTTGACAGGCCATGGTCACCATTCACTTTCACTGTATGGAAAAGAGCAGCATTAACTATCTGCCTAATGTCTTAGTTGACATAGTTTAGCTATGACTTAGTTTAGCTCTACAGAAGAAAGAAAACCATACAGAAATGGAGCAACAGAGGAAGCATGAGGAAAATTAAGGGACTTTTCATAGTTCCTAGTACTATTGGCTGAAGTACCCAGATTTTGCTGTGTTCGCTCCACAGGAACTAGGAACAGTTTTAGTTCTAGGAACTCCTTTTGGGGGAACTAAATTAGCTCAGACTTCAGATTAGGGTCTAAACCAGCACTAGGAACTATCAGTGACATAAGTGTATGCTGATTGGTGAAATGCATGTCAAACACCGGCACCCGGCAGTTTTAAAAAGCCGTGTAAACATATTTACTTCACAAACATGAAAAATAGTGATAATTGCATTTACCTGTTGTCTGCAGGGTTGTGTTCTTTTCTCAGCCTTGATTATATGTAATACTGAAAGTTGTCATTAGCCCCACTTTTTGCTCTTTCAGTCACATGAATTTTGCACCTACATTCCATCTCAGTTATCACAAAACCCACGACGCACAGCAAACACAGCTCCGATCACTACAGGGTCATAGTGTAACTATTTAACCTGTAGATCTGGGTAGGGATATAGTACAACCAGTATTAACTCCTGACCTTTATTAGGTTAGACTATGGATAGGACCTTTTTTAATTGGCTCAAACGAGACACCTGTCATCTTCGTATTGTGCAACAATTGTCTTATACATCCTTTTCACGTGACCAATACAACAACAGGTTTGAGTTTTGTTTGGAATCAGTCAGTTATAAGCTATGATATGAATGGACAAAACATGATCAAAACACAGATTTCCATATAAATGAGAAAGAAGTGGCTACTCTACATATTATTTAGATAATAAATAATACATGTACAGCCTCTTCTTGTTCAGAAGAGACCCTGCCTAATTGCTTCTGAATGATTCATTTACCTGCTCAAATAATCTACTGAATACTAGGGTTGTGCCGCGGAGCCACTATTTGTTACTGTATCTGTAACAAAATTATTTGTATATTTATTTGGATAAATCCAGAAGTTGGCGGGGCTTTAGGTTGTGAAATTACATGAGAAGCGTATTTTAAATGTTTAAAAGTTTTCATTTAACAAATGTGCCTAGTAGCCTATCTCATTAAATATGTTTTTTTTTTTTTTTTAATTTATTTATTTATTTGTTTATTTATTTTTATATATAATTATAAAATGTATTGAAATATCTTCTAATTAAGTAAAAGTGAACTGTAGCCAAGTATGGTGTCCCATCCTCGGAACTACTGCATTTCATCCATCCAAGTGCACACACACAGCAGTGAGTATTGAACACACACCCAGAGCAGTGGGCAGCCATTTTTGCTGCGGTGTCCGGGGAGTTATTGGGGGTTAGTTGACTTGCTCAGGTTGTGGTTAATAAGAGTGGAAAAGAGTGCTGTTCATTCACTCCCCCCACCTACATTTCCTGCCGGTACTGAGACAAGTCTGACTCTCTAACCATTAGGCCACAACTGCCTGCAAATTAAAAACAATAACACTAAATGTTAAATAAAAGTTTTAAAACATTTAAATAAACATATCAAGCAGTAGAAAATGTGTATGATGTAGTATCTTAGGGTATTAAAAACTGAAAATTTTGCGTTTTTCGCATACAGACAACAACATTGTCAAAAAGATTATTTGATTATTGTATTACATTACATTACATTATATTAGTATGTAATACACATGCGCATGACGTCACCATTTTCACAAATTCAAGTTTTTTTTTTTTTAGTTTACACAGGGACAATAACGGTATTGTTTTGAAAAACTTGCACTTTGAAACCCGTTTTCAAAAGTTTGCTTTTCAGGTTCACAAAAGTCCATTGTTGTGTAAATGAACGGCCAAAATGCATAAAACGTTTTCAGTTTTTAGTTGAAAACGGTGTCGTGTAAACAGCCTCAAAACACTGTCTAATTTTCAGCTTCCTAACATTATGCAAGCAAAACAACTTTGAAAGAAGTTAACTAATGCCATAAAAAGTGCTGACATGTTTATAAAATAGTTTTTTTTTTTTTTTTTTTTTTTTATTCCTCTGAGTAATTGTCGAACATTAGAAATTTGCCTTCCTGCAAACACAACATGAAACGTGCTGTTTATTGTCCATTCAATTTTTTAAAAGGTGACCCTGCGGACCTTTTCCAAATTTTTATATTTTCCTTTCTTTGTTTCATGTATCTATTGTAGAGTCTCTGAGGTATTGGGGAAGCTAGATCATAAGGGGTTTGCAGTTTTCATAAAAAAGATTTTCACTCATTGGACTCCACAGGGTAGGTTAATAGGCCCGGAAGACCCATGATTTTTGGAGGAAATTAATATATAAAAAATTGTTTATGGCTTTAGGGAAACCTGAAAGGAAATTAGCTCCGAAGGAAATAATTAGTCCATTGTGTTCACTTTCTCAGAATCATGATTTGCTCTTGACTACAAACTTTAGCGGTCTTATAATAATTTGAGACCATGTGGTGTTGCTGAGATTTGTATGAAATACATTTTTTGCAAACTTTCATGAGTCATTTGTAGTGTATAAAATTAACACTTTTTTTTTGTTTGTTTTACTTTTCTGTGTATATTTATTGAAAACCCCATGAAGTCACTCAACAATCAGTTTTCTTTCCATTTTTTTATGTATTTCTTATTAAAAAAAGGAAGTTTTAGGGAACACTTTAGGTGAAAGTGAAAGTGACATGTGAAGGCCAAGTATGGTAACTCGAAAATCGAACCCACAACCTTTGGCTTATCAGTCTGACATTACTTAATGATTAACAGTTACTGAATAATATGTTAACATTAATAGTTTGTGTGAAGTGCTTAAAATGACTAATTTTAAACAATTTTTTCGCCACAACGTTTAAATGTAAAAAGACATTTAGCATTCAAACGTACAACATATGTAACAAATAAGCGTTTGATCATTGTATAATTTCTTTTTAAATAATTTGTAGATTTTTAATGAAGTGTATGATCATATGAATTGAAAGTTTAATGACATTTGTAAGCATTTCAATTTACATTAAATAATGATCTGTTAATCAAAATGCAATGTTTAATAAGTTCATTAGTAAACATTAACAAGCACATTATCTCATATTTCTATGTGAATATATGTATATATATATATATATATATATATATATATATTAACTAATGATCTGTTAAGTGTTTTATAATGTTTGTTAATGATTTATGGAATTTGAATATTATTAAAGAAAACAGCTAAAAGTTTTGCTAAAATTAATTAAACCCTTTTAGAAGGTATACTTGCATGGTTTCAAAACTAGCAGAAAGGGACTAAAAGCCAGAAAACTTTAGGTCTCTGTAAGCAGGCACCTCAAGGACACCCTGTTCAAATTGCCTTGCCAAAACCATTCCTCTTTTCCTACCTAAAACCACACGACGTATACAGTCATTGTGATTCATTGACACCAGTGAGTAACAGGCCCGTTCTATAGCCACTAGCGAAGGTCTATTGTGTCTGATACAACACTGATATGTACGTAGACAAGCACACACATAGACGAATGGCCCTGTGAGTCAATACATAGAGTACATCTGTCAGACAGACTCTGAGACAAGGAACTCAGTTTGACTAATTTGTGTCTGTGATATAATGGAAAGGAAGTTCAATAAATCTCCTCAATTCTGTCAATGAATCTTATATATATACTTGCCAGGATTATTTTGACATTGTCTGTATGTTCTTGTGCGTCACATTAGGGTGCCTAGTTTGCCTTTTTACTTTCAAATGTGTGTCTGCTTCAGTTACAAACATTGAGGACTTCATCAGACTTGTTCTACGCAGAAGCCACTCAATAAACAAATGACTATTTACTTCATAGTGACATATATTGAAGCCGACAGAATCTTTACCACAACATAATTATCTTGACTCAGTGTCTTTGCCTGTTAATACCCATGTGAGCATCAGGAACTATTAACAGCAGCTCCCACATTAATAGAACAGATGTGGATATGCCCTTAATGAAGAGTTACTAACTTATTTTCAAACAGTAAAAAATACACAAATCTCTCTCAACTGCACAATAGACGGCAATATCATCACGCTTCAGTATTAAGTAAACACATCCAATTAGCATGCGTTTTCTCGATGTTCATTAGAATGGTAGTACCCTCCAGCTACAAGGACGTAAACAAACACAGTGCACGCCTTGACAATCACCCACTTTTTGTCTGTCTGCTTAATCTAGGAAGGTAGAATAACAAATAGCAAAGTGCCATTCCAGGCCCCTCCATTACCCAGCAGTCCTTCTTTTCCCCAGGGGCAATTAGGGAGTTAGATTTATTAGACATAATTAAAAGACTACACGACTCCTGTTTCTGGCCCTGATATTTAATTTGCTCACTATAATGAAACAGAAATAATAAGACCTGCACACCGTGGGTTGCAGATAGCTACATTGTGAGGTTCCTTGGAGATAAAAAGAGTTTGTTTGATATAAGGACCCCAGATTTGCTCATTCAGGTAGGATTTTCAGGTCTTTTTCAGATTACGGTACACGCACACACACACACACACACACACACACACACACACACAAAGTAGCCACTTGAGTCAACTGAAAGCATTTCAGCACATGTATTAAGTAGCTATATCAATCAGTAAATCAACTGGATGTTTGGGAAATGTATTTAAGATCTAATAAATACCCAAAAAGTTGAATGAAACCTTCATAGACATAATTGAATATTTGCAAAGACTTGCCCTAGGTTTGCAGGTAGACCTATTTAATTCCCTTAACAAGAGAATGAGATTTTATGTAAAAGATAGTTAAAGGAATATTTAGGATTTAATACAAGTTCAGCTCATTTGACAGCATTTGTGGTATAATGTAGATTATTAAAATCGAAGGCAGGGTGAGGAAGTACATAGGGGTACATAGGGAAGAAGGTACATACATAGGGATACATAGGGAAGAAGGTACAATGGAAGTACATGGGGCCATTTTTTTACGTATTTAAAAATGTAGAAATGTGAAGCTTATTTTATAAAAAGTGCAAAGCTGTTTAAATCATAATTGTAAGTCGTTTTATGTTTTCATGGAAACAGTGTTGTAAAATTGGATATTACTTCAAACAGAAAAGGTTAGTAAGCTATTATTTATTTATTTATTTACATTTAAAAAAGAAAGGAGTGAAGTGTAAATATATATGTATATATATATATATATATATATATATATATATATATATATATATATATAATATTGTGATTATAAACATTTATAAAACGGTTAGTTTTATTAACTGAATGTTCTCAATTGATATTGTTCATTGAAGCTTGCTGTTTACTATAGCAGAGTATTGTGAGAAAGAGATTGAGTGAGTGAGTTTATTACCTGCATTCAGATTTAGCATTTCCTTCAGGTCAGTCCTATGTTCATCTGTTTAAATGTCCGATGTATTATCTTGTCCTTTTAACAGTTAAGGGGTTTTCCCATGACTGACAGCACTAGTCAAAGCATTTGTCAGTTGCGTCTTGTTCCGTGTTCATAACAGTCCAGTCTTTTCAATGTAAAAATCTTCGCTATGGACTGACACACTCATAAAGACAGTCTTTGCCGCCATCTAATGGCGTAATAATGTAACTTCTGTTGCTGTTCACGGTCAGGGACTATTTTTTTCCGGCGGAAGGAAGGCTTTTATTGAAAGTTTACTTCATGAAAGTTGCATTGATACATATTTTTGGCTTTAATATTTGTATTGTGTGGTAACCGTTTTATAAAAGCAATAAGGTACTCGAGGCTAGTGCTGTATCGTGAATAAGTCATGGCTGAAGGGTGTTGTTAGGCACGACGCAAAGCGGATACAGCACAGCCTCTCGTACCATATTGCTGACTTACGTAAGCCACAAATGCTGTCAGTTTAGCTAAACTTTTATAGAACCTGTAATATTTAATTATATTTAGATTCCACATCACAATATTGTTTCGGGAACAATCATAGGTGTAAAGAGTACCTGAAAACCATACTTGAGTAAAATTACAGATACCTTACAGCAAAAATGACTCAATTACAATTTACATGTCACCAATTCCAATACGACTTGAGTAAAAGTCTTAAAGTATCTGATTTTTACAGTACTTAAATATTTTAGTTGTACTGAATGTATTCTCAAAGATGCATTAGTCCTCAATAAATAGAGACATGCCAGTGAAAAACAAAAAAAAAACAGTTGATTTGTGAGGAGAGCAATCACATGTTTATATTCTAAAGTCAAAATAAAACTGAGCACCTCAAAGTTGCAATAAATCAAGGTGGACACAACAGCCTCTTAAACGTTTACAAACACCCAAGTCTCAGTTCAGCTCAAGTGCTTAAAAAGGGCATAAGTAAACCATTATCCTTCAAAAAGGTCTCTTATATAATATAACGAATAAATAAAATAATATTCAAAGCCTACTTGCGCTGGACGTGCTGGTTCTGGCCTCATTTCAGCTCTTTTCGACCTGTGATTCAAAAATGTAGTCAAGTAGAGAGTAAAAGTTGCTAATATCTTTGATACTTTGTAAAACCACAAAGTAGCCAAAAAGATACTTAAGTACAGTAACTAATTGCATTTACTCAAATACTTTACACTACTGGGAACAATAATGCAAGAATGTCTGTATGGTCCATGAATCTGACGTTCAGCTGGCATTAAACATGAATTTTTCGAAGTTGTGAATTCAAGGGGGTTGCTTGTCTTGCAATTACACACAATTTTTTCCACACTTTGCAACATGTTCATGCCACGCTGGAAGTTTATTGGTGCATGTCTTAACAAAATGAGCCTTTAAGTACTATTTCAGTGCAAGTTTTCTCTCCAGTATGCCTCTATGGTATCATTTTAGATAAGAATCTATTGGCATTGTGATGGGGTGTATAGTTCATCAAACCTATTTCTGACTAAAAGAATTCCAGCAGAACTTTCACAGCTCTGATGTTTATATCATGCTGGAGAGAAAGGAACACGCATTTGTTCGGCTCAGTCAAATCTCTGCTTCTGTAGTGACAAGATGTAATCTTTAAACAAAGGCTTCAGTCTCCGAGATCTTGAAATCCTACTTTTATGTTGTGTGTGTAATTGTCTTATAACTTCAAAGAAAGGCCTCATTTACAGCAATTGTTGGTAAATTTTGTCTAATATGGCAACTACAAAGGAAATGTATAATTATATAATTGTGCTTGAGCAACACCTTAATTCCCTGGATGTCTCTATGCCCTCATTCTGTCAGGGGAAGTTCACACCCCACGTTTTATTCTGAAGGAGAGAGACGGGTTACTGTTTACTCTGTAACTAGAGTAATACAAAATACAGCATTAGGTCAATTTGTGTCGAGATAAAGCTTCCTTTCAGTGTAGGAGTTATTCACTAATAGGGCTATACAATGTATGTGTAAGTCTATACAAAATATTTCATGTCAGGTTCTCAGAATAGTATATTAAGGCAAGAAATACTATGGAAGCATATTCTGTTCTCTGAATAATTGTTAAGTTTCTAAATATAGTGTTCTGTAATATTTGCAGAAGCTCCGATGGAAATCCCCTTGGATGCGGTGCCCAGCGGTCAAAAGATTTTGTAATACACTTCCCTGTATTTCCTACAAGTTTGCATATGCAGGGTTTATTGGCATCATCATATGACAACACACAGGGCTTTTTTTTTTAGTTTTTTTGTTTTATTTTGTTCTGTTTTGTCTGTTTTTTTTCTACCCTACAGACATTTGAAAGCCAACTCATGCAGGAAGTGATGGCATTCACTCATTCAGTGCAAAATTCATACTTCCTGTCTCACTTCCCCTGAAGAGAAAGAGCCTCTAAATGAGTAGACGTGCAAGTTGTATCGTTATGCGCTATTTTTATCATTTATAATTCACTCAAATATTTTCATCATTTACTTACCCTATGACATGTTGTTTCAAACCTGTAAGATTTTCTTCTGTGGAACACAAAAGAATATATTTTGAAGAACGTTTATGTCCAAATAACACTGAACCTCATTGACTTTCATTGTATGAACAAAAAAATTGGTGAACTGTCCCTTTAATTGTATGAAAAATCAGTGCTCAAGCATTTTGTTAGTGCGTGTTGTGAAATATGCAAGCAAAAATGTATTGGCATTGCAGAAATACATATCAATGTGTTTTTAAGGCACTTAAACATGAAAGACAGCTGTAACCTCAGCAACAATATACAAATGATTATGCTGCCTGTGGAAAACAGCCTGCTAGTTTCATTGGTTAATATGTATGTGATTGTTAGGTCTGGAAACAAATAAAGAGAAAGAGAAAATATGAAGGATAACATTAACTTTCATCTGCTTTAATAATAATAATAAGAATAAAAACGAAAACAGTGAGAATGAACATAAAAATAGATGTATATAAAATGAGATGCTGCATGCGTATTAAATAATTCCATTGGTTTTCAGTCCTATATATACTGTATAGTTGAGGTCTTGTCCAGATGTGTATGGATAAATATTTAACTTTTATTAGAGATATTTTTGGCCTATATGAAAAACTGACATTCGCATACCTGTCTTCAGTATGGTTCATAAAGTGTTATAAATTAATTTGTGTATGTGCACAGATGCAGTATAACAGTTCAATTCTGGCTCTGGGAACCCGCAGCACTGCACATTGTGTATATCGTCTCAGGTTATGACTATAACCATGGTTCCCTGAGAGAGGAACGAGACACTGCGTCCCGAAGGGAGCGCTATGGGAACGCCCTCAGCGTGAAAGCGTCTGATGCACGTGTGTCAACTAGTCCAATGGCGAGAGTGAACGTCACCGGTGGGTGACGTCACGACCAGGAAAGGATAAATACACATCCGGAAAGACCGGCTTCAGCTTAAATTGCCGAAGCAAATCGATCACAGGGATGCAGGGAGTATGGCAACGCGACGCAGTGTCTCGTTCCCTCTCTCAGGGAACCATGGTTATAGTCATAACCTGAGACGTTCCCTTTCGAGGGAACTCGCACTGCGTCCCGAAGGGAGCGCTATGGGAACGATATCCCAAAACGCCATAATTCCAAAATGCCTGTCCGTGTGAAACTGTGGCACACTAAGACGAGAGCACTGATGAGCCTGGAGCTGCGTCCAGGTCGAGATATATCATCTCACAACGTGAGTGGCGAGGATCAGCCCACCACATCACAGACTTCCTTGAGGAAAACCCCCAACAGCAAGGCTGTGGAAGCCGCCATACTCCTAGTAGAGTGAGCTCTGACAGACAGTGGATACTGCTGACCAGAGACCTCATATGCAAGTGACATAGTCTCAACTATGCACTTGCTAACCATTTGTATGGACGCAGGAGACCCCTTATTGCACGGTCCAAAACAAACAGTTGATCTGAAGTCCTCCACAGGGCAGCCCTGTGGATATTAGGTGTCCAGTGCTCACACTGGACACACAAGATTCAACTTTTCCTGGTCTGGATCTGAGAACAGAGGACAGAAAGCTTGCAGCACTACAGGCCGTGGAATAATGGCCAGAACCTTAGGTATAAAACCCGGTAGGGTAAAGGAACACTTGACCATCCCTGGTGCACACTCAAGGCACGTAGGGGATACAGATAGGGCCTGAAGGTCTCCTACTCTCTAGGGGAGAAATGGCAAGGAGGAAAACAGTTTCCAATGTCAGAAATTTTTCTGAGACAGAATCAAGCGGCTCAAATGGAGCTGCAGATAAGCCTTCCAACACAAAGGCCAACTCCCAAGCAGGAACCCTAGTGCATGTTGCAGGCCTCAGCCTCAGAGTGCCACGAAGGAAACGATACCTCAAAGGGTTATACCCCGCAACTGTACCATCCACAGGGTCATGGAATGCAGAAATTGAGGATAGTTTCCTTGTGGCTGGAGTTCTGGAGTAAAATATGGTCTCCACAACCTCGATTGAGAGACCAGATACTATGAGTTGGGCCCTCAGGGGCCAAACCCACAGGTTCAATACTTCTGGGCGGGGTGAAATATCAAGCCCTTCACCTGAGATAGAAGGACTCTCCTGATCAGAATCTCCGAGGGAGAGCCGTCGAGGAGAGACACAATTTCCAAGAACCATATCCGATTTGGCCAGTAAGGTGCTACTAACAGTAGACTTATCCCTTCGGGCGAATTTTGTCCAGAACTCCTGGGAGCAGAACAATAGGGGAAAAACATACAGACATGGCCCTGGCCATGTCACCATGGCATCCAGCCCAAGAGGAACTGGATGCGTGAGGATAACCACAGTGGACAGTGCGTCGTATCTCGAGGCCGAAAGATCCACTTCCACGTGGCTATAAATCTCCCATATGAGCTTCACCACTTTGGGGTGAAGTCTCCATTCCCTGGCCTCAGCCCTGTCTCGACAGGACATCTGCTCCTATATTCTAGGTCCCTGGAATAAGATTGTTCTCGCGGAGAGCATCTTTCCCAGGGACCACAGGAGGATCTGGTGTGCCAGATAGTGGGCGCGAGCGCAGACCCCCCTGTTGATTTATATAAGAAACCATCGATGCATTGTCTGTCCAGACAGCTCGATGACCTCTCAGGTCTGGGAGGAAGAACTTCAATGCATTGAAGACCGCCATCATCTCCAGGCAATTATGTGCCACGAAAGATGATGACTCCTCCACAGCCCTTGAGCTGAGCGGCCTTCCATTACCACTCCCCAGCCTGTGAGAGAAACATCTATCATGAGAGTGACCCAATGATATTAAGCTCCTAACACAGGGCCCTGGGACAGGAACCAACTTTTCTTCCGTATAACCAAGGTGCGGAGACACCGCTGCGTGATCTTGATCATACAGTAGGCTCCCCTCAGGAAAACCCTTGGTCCTGAGCCACTACTGTAAGGGTCTCATGAACAGCAGGCCAAAAGGTATCACTATTGGGCGCAGCTGCCATCAGACCCAACAGTTTTAGAAAACTGTTTTACAGTGGGTGACTGGCCTAGATATATCTCCTGTGTGACTGAAAAGATTGCAGAAATACGAGTGGGCGAAGAACGGCCGCAGCGTCACTGAATCCATACCATGCCCAGGAAGGTGGTTCTCTGTAATGGAGAAAGCACACTCTTCTTGGCGTTCAGCCACAACCCCAATTTTTATATGAGCAAGAACGACATCTCGATGTCGAACTGACCATCTGTTCCGACTGCGCTAATATTAGCCAGTCATCTAATCAGTTCAGAATGCGTATGCCCTGCAGCCTGAGCAAGGCCAGAGCTGCATCTACGCATTTCATGAACATGTGGGGTGATAGAGCTAGACCGAATGGAAGAACCTAATATTGGTATACTTTGCCCCTGAAAGCAAACCTGAGGAACTTCCTATGCTGTGGAAGGATAGAGACATGGAAGTATGCATCCTTTAGAACTATCATGACAAACCAGTCCTCGGATCTGGTTTAGCGTCAACATTTTGAACCCAAGTCTCCTGACTGAATGATTCAAATGATTAAGATCTAATATAGGACACAACCCTCCATCCTTCTTTGGAACAAAATAGTAGCGGTCCTAAAAACCCTAACTCTCTGCTGGGAGGAGGAACCCATTTTGTAGCTCCTTTCGCAAAAGAGTTTACTTTCTGTTCCATTACCAGAGCCTGCCCAGTGAGATAAATTTGGCAGAAGCCTCAACTCTGCCAGAAAATCCACAAAGGGAACCAGCCTCTCAAAGCTGGTCTCTGGTATACCTAGAGCAGCCACTTTGGTGACCTGAAATACACTGGCAGGAAACAACCCATTTGACTGCTTTCCGACCCTCCTCAGAGGGTGCGAACCTGACACAGCGTCGTGTGAACGCTGAGTCATAGCTTGCTGAAACTGCTGCGCCCTGAAGCACCAAGGGTGCCAGGGTTGGTAGAATGGCCCCATACGGACAATGAAGTTGAGCGGGCACCGTATACTGAGGTGTACACCGCTCTATCCCGTATGGGGCTGCCCTTAGATTTCATTCAGAGGGTGCGAGCCTGACGCAAGCGTCGTGTGAGCGCTGAATCAAAGCTTGCTGGAAACCGCTGCGCCCCAAAGCACAGAGAGTGATGGGGTTAGCAGATCGGTCCCCTGAGTGGCACGGGCACCGTATACTGAGGTGTACACCGCTCCACCCCACAGGGGCTGCCTAAGAAGCCTAACACCACTGGCGTCAGGATCTACATAAAAGGCTGAAGTAATACATGAATCTAACTACTTAAAGTCAGATAAATATGCATTATTTTAATTTCTCAAAATTAAATTACAGCCAACTGTGCACTTAATTCCTGAAAAATTAAATGCAGCAAATGATCTATCAGACAAGTAATACGGTCTGAAAGAAATGCTAAATATAGTATGCATATAGGCCATACACACATCAAATTTCATTTAATCTCTCAAAATTAAATGCAGCCACATATCAACCAGACAGGTAAAAACGGTCTGGATGAAAGGCTAAATAAAGAGTTATTAGTGCAGACATATAGCTTTTAAAAACCAGGCAATAACCCATTTAACTCCTAAATTAAATGCATCAATGAACCACCAGACAAGTGTACACGGTCTGAATGATTGGTTGAATATTTATAACTGCCGTCTGCACACCTAATCTACGCGTTGCCTCGGCAAACACGAGATCAGAGCCACTAGAATCTTTATTGCAGTTTGCAGACACGAAATCTCTGGCGTCGCCTCGGCAGACGCGAGATCCGTGCCACTAGATTCTTTATTGCATTTTGCAGACTCGAAATCACGCGTCGCCTCGGCAGACGCGAGATCCGTGCCATTAGATTCTTTATTGCATTTTGCAGACTGAAATCTACGCGTCGCCTCGGCAGACGCGAGATGAGAGCCACTAGAATCTTTAATGCAGTTTGCAGACTGAAATCTACGCGTCGCCTCGGCAGACGCGAGATGAGAGCCACTAGAATCTTTATTGCAGTTTGCAGAACCACGAAATCTCCAGCGTCGCCTCGGCAGACGCGAGATCCGTGCCACTAGATTCTTTATTGCATTTTGCAGACTCGAAATCTCTGGCGTCGCCTCGGCAGACGCGAGATCCGTGCCACTAGAATCTTTAATGCAGTTTGCAGACTCGAAATCTACGCGTTGCCTCGGCAGACGCGAGATCAGAGCCACTAGATTCTTATTGCAGTTTGCAGACCACGAAATCTGCAGCGTCGCCTCGGCAAACGCGAGATCCAAGCCATAGATTCTTTATTGCTTAAGACTTTATTCCCTCGAGAAAAAAGCCAAAAGGAGCAGAGCTAAAAATCTCGATAGTGCATCACATCGGGAAATTTATGAATGAACACTGTCAGATGCCAATACAAGAGCTGACATGTATGCTCTGCTCTCAAACAAACAACACATGAATCGCGTGTATCCCCACTCGTATAGTAGCGAGGGCAGGGAAGCACACACGACACAAGTTGCTATTTGCTCGCCAATAAACTCCTGTCTAGAAATATATAATGCTTGAGGACAAACAACAATAAATAGACAGAGACAGTTACACACAGAGCGCTTTGCTGAGGCACAAAAAGCTGAAGCCGGTCTTTCCGGATGTGTATTTATCCTTTCCTGGTCGTGACGTCACCCACCGGTGACGTTCACTCTCGCCATTGGACTAGTTGACACACGTGCATCAGACGCTTTCACGCTGAGGGCGTTCCCATAGCGCTCCCTTCGGGACGCAGTGCGAGTTCCCTCGAAAGGGAACTACTATATACAAATATACAAAACATAAATATTAAGCCACACAGCTGTTTCATCTGTGATAAGAAAGCACCACATCAGCATATTAGAATGATTTCTGAAGGATCATGTGACACTGAAGACTGGAGTAATAGCTGCTAAAAATGCTGGTTTACCACCACAGGAATACAATACATTTTAAAATATATTAAAAGAGAAAACAGTTATTTTAAATTGTAATAATATTCCACTACAGTATTTTTTGATCAAATAAATGCAACCTTGTTGAGCATAAGAGACTTTTTTTTAAAAGCATTAAAAAATCAGACCCCAAACATTTGAATGGAAGTCTATATTAAAAGGTAGTTTAAAATGTAGGGTGAGAGCTTTGTTTGAGGTTAAGGTTGAGGTTAAGGGTGGGTGGGTATGTGCGTGTATGTGTGTATATGTGAGTGTGTGTTCATATACATTCAGTGTGAGGGTTTGTGGTTCTTAGGCCTTTAGTGTAATGGTTGAGAAAAACGAGAGAGAGAGAGAGAGAGAGAGAGGAGGGGTACCAACACTTTCGCTTCCTCAATTTGGCATCTGCAACTGTCCATTACTGGCAGCTTCCCATCTCTGGGCGACTGAACAGCTCTCCAACCTCAATGAAGTCAGTCAGAGCATAGAGATGTTTTACCAAATTCAGCAATAAGCCAACTGTCATTCTTCCATTACGCTCGGTAACAGAAATTAAATGAATTAAATTCACATTGAACAAAATGAATTCAGGTTTTAATACAGCAGCACTATTTGGTTTACACATTATCATTATTTTATTATTTTCTTGAAACATAAATGTAAAAAAGAAAAGTAAATAATTGTTGCATAGAACTTTTTTTCAGCTTGAGACGTGGTAGTCTCGAGATAAGACCTGACTTTTTTTTTTTTTTTTTTGTACATCCTACGTTTGATTACTTTTGAAATGGAATCTTTCGATATTTCAGTAATAATTAGTGTATCCGCTGTTCATAATTTTTCAAGCAATAGATAATTATGATTTGATCTGATATAAGACTGCAAGTTTGTACGTTTTTGGTCCAATAAGTAATACCTCAGTCTTATCCAAATTTAATAGAAGAAAATTACTAGTCATCCAATATTTTATATCTTTTACAAACTCTGTCAACTTGGAAATTTAGTGATTATGTTATGATCTGTAGTATTGAAAGCAGCACTAAGATCAAGTAAAATTAGTATTGAGATGCAGCTTTGGTCAGAAGCAAGAAGTAAGTCATTTGTAATTTTAATGAGCACAGTTTCTGTGGTATGATGGGGCCTCAATTCTGACAGAAATTTTTCATAAATATCTTAATAACCGAGAAGAGGCTTTTCTGCTACAGGTAACAACTCTTTCAGTAATTTAGCGGGTATTGGATCTAATAAACATGTTGTTGGTTTAGATGCAATGATAACTTTATTTAGCTCTTCCTATAGTTGTGAAGCACTGCAGTTGTTCTTGAGGGGGGATAATTGAAGCTGAATCATAAAACATGCCAAAGGATGTACGTTTACAATTGTATTTCTGATGCTTTCAATTTTCTCAGTGAAGAAATTCATAAAGTCATTACTAAACTATGTTGGAATATTCAGTTCAGGTGACATCTGTTTATTTGTTAATTTAGCCACTGTAGTAAATAAAAACCTTGGATTGTTTTGGTTATTTTCTATGAGTTTGCAGAGATCCTCGGCCTTGGCAGCTTTTAGAGCCTTTTTATAGTGGGACATACTGTCTTTCTACGCAATTCTAAAGACCTCGAAATGAGTTTGTTTCCATTTGGGCTCTAGGTTACCAGTTTCTCTATTGAGAGCGTGAGTAATACTGTTGTACCTTGGTGCTTTTCTCTCTAACCCTTTTTAATCGGATAGGTGCAACAGTTTCTAATGTACTAGAGAAGATGGTGCCCATTCTGCCAGTCATTTCATCAAGCTCATTTGTGTGTTTTCACTGAGCAGCTGAGACAGATCAGGCAGGTTATTTGTGAATCTACCTTTAGTGGTTGGGATAATTATTCTACCTGCAATAATATGGAATATCTATATCAGTAAGATCGGCTCCCTGTGATATAACTAAATTTAGTGTATGATTAAAACTATGAGTTTAAAAACATAAATTACAGAAAATGGCCAATTTTTACATTTAATTTAAACTAACTTTAATCATGACATAAATTGTCACATTTAGTGCCTTTTATTTACAAAAGTTTCTCTCTCATGACCTCTGTTTAATGAACTTTGAACATAAACAGGTTTTACATCTCTTTGAAACAGTCCATTTCTTCTTGTACAACATAGTTAATGTGTGACAAAGTATGAAGAAAAACAAGGTGTGGTGCAAGTTTCTTGATCCAGCCTCAGATGTAGGATTCACTTGTTGCTGTCAGCCCATCCATATCGGTTACATGGGCTACTGTGATGGAACTGCACCATTTGTTTTGGCCATGTGGACTGTATTCTGTAATCTCTCCAAGCTGTCTGGGGTGGGGATTGTGTGTTTTAGCTGGTGGCTGTTGTGTGTGTGTTGTGTGGGTGTGTGAAAAGATCTGCCACGGTCCAGCTGCTCAGTGCTCGACCCAACTAGAGCCACCGCACGGCCGTCCTCTTGGCTGACTTGCCGGGAAGTGCTCCACGAATCAGATGTGACTCTGGCCTTGCACCCTGTTGTTTACAGGGCATTGAAATGTTATTTGTTACAATTCCAGGGGTGTTCTGTCCCGAGATAAATAAGCTTCTCAGGAAGCTTGTTAAACAAAGCTTGACCACATTCAAAACACTGCCTCATCCACAACAGACGTTTGTTTGTCCCATTGTTTTTATACAGTTGTGCCAAACTAGCTGGTAAGAATAGGCTTCTTTAAAGAGCAGCTGAGATGTTTGTAGGCTGCAACAGTTTGCATGGCTTCATTTGTCTTCAGTTCATCAGTTCATCATATATATATATATATATATATATATATATATATATATACACACACCAATCAGGCATAACATTATGACCATGACAGGTGAAGTGAATAACACTGATTATCTCTTCATCGCAACACCTGTTAGTGGGTGGGATATATTAGGCAGCAAGTGAACATTTTGTCCTCAAAGTTGATGTGTTAGAAGCAGGAAAAATGGGCAAGCGAAAGGATTTGAGCAAGTTTTACAAGGGCCAAATTATGATGGCTAGACGACGGGTCAGAGCATCACCAAAACTGCAGCTCTTGTGGGGTGTTCCCAGTCTGCAGTGGTCAGTATCTATCAAACGTGGTCCAAGGAAGGAACAGTGGTGAACCAACGACAGGGTCATGGGCGGCCAAGGCTCATTGATGCGCTCGGGTAGCGAAGGCTGGCCTGTGTGGTCCGATCCAACAGACGAGCTACTGTAGCTCAAATTGCTCAAGAAGTTAATGCTGGTTCTGATAGAAAGGTGTCAGAATACACAGTGCATCGCAGTTTTTTTGCGATTATTTGTTGTTAATATTTGGAAGGTGGTTATAATGTTATGCCTGATCGGTATATAATTCTACAAATTGTCTAATAATTTTCTTAAATGCCCCAATTTTCCAATGCTAATTACAACCGGAAACTTCCCCCGACCTGTCTTGAGAGCAGTCCATTACTGACGTAAATCTCATAAGTGCAAAAATCAGAAGTTAGAGCAAAAAGAAGCAGGAAATATCGAAAAAGAAAAGCTTATACTGAATATTACTACAGCTGAGGTCATTAATGAGCATTGCTCATGCTGCCATGGCAACCATTAGCACAGTAATGTCACTAATAGCATTGGAGACAGAGCATGGGAGTGATGTGAAAATTATTGTCAGATTCAATTAGGATCCTTCCTAAGTACCCAGCAGGTCCTGTCCGTGGCCATCATTGGTTATACCCTTAATTAAGGGTGAAAAAAAAAGTGTGAAAATGCTTCCTGAGTCAAAATACAGAACTCTATAACTTATTAGAAATTATATTAATTCAAGTATATTAACAATAACACAAGAAATGTCTGAAAGTTCCTGCTCAGTAATCTCAACAATCTTGGGTTTATGAAGCATGTGAATGATAAACATGTTGATATTATCTGGAACTCTCATACTGCTGTCTGCACAGGTGGCTGCTGTGGCAGCAAGTGAAACTATATTTTTTTTTTTATTGGATTGGGTGGTGGCATCAGATTGGTGATTCATGTGTGGTTAATGTGTTTGGACACTATGGAATGTGGGCGGCTGCAGGGCTGCCACATAAAAGCAGTCAACTAAAGAGTGGCATAGCTGTGGCCAGACGTTGAAGGAGCTGCCAGCTTGTGCCAGACCCTCATGCCACCCCAATCTTTGCAGACTAGCTTTTTTTTTTAGTTTGTGTGGCCAGGTTACTACAGTTTGTTGCATTTTTATGTTGTATTAACAAAGCATCACTCTATCTCCCCATTCAACAAAGTCCTGCTTGTGGCATCATATCAGATTTTTGGCAAAAATTAACTTTTATGCAGTCTTTTTACAACAGGGTTTCTAACCTTTGTGGTCAGAACGTGTTCAAGACAAATTATCAAACCGCCCTCAACCAGTGTTAAAAAGGTTTTATGATTCATTTGCGCAGAATTCAAGGAATGTTGACTGTCTAATCTGACAAACAGCGAGCCCTTTGCATGGCTTGGATTCAAAACTGTGATAAGGGCTTGAGTTGAGGTCCTCACCTCGGCACAGTAATTAGCCGTGCCTTATTATGTGTTCTCGCTCCCTGTCCGAGAGGTCGGAAATGACATATTTTGTTCATTTGCAACCAATTTTCTTCTTCAGGCAAATTAATCGCATTGTTTGACCACCCCTGACATTTTGTTGCCTCATTTAATGAACCAAGACCTTAGACCTCAGAGGTTTTACTGAGGCCAACTTAAAGAAGACTCATTTCTGTATTTGACGTTCCATGAAAGTTAGTCCTTATGTAACTGAATAGTATATCAAATGTGTCAGGCAATAATTAATTTGCAGACAATTGATTTTCTAAGCCCTGGTTCGGTCTGAACATTCATCACTCTCACAGTGTATCTACAGACATATATGACTGAGCAAACATAAATAGCATTTAGGGGAACATTCTGAGTCCAGCACAACTTGTGCCAAAGCACGTCTTATGCGCTTCTCTTTGGAATCAGATTCTGGCCATTTGCCACCATCTTCACAAAGGACATGCAGGAACCCAAAGGCATGAAGACCATGCCTGGGTGGAGTGCCTTTCCCCTGGGTTTCTATGGTCTGGGAACCAGTAACTCGTGGATGTTCCTCTGGGACTTACTGGTTTTCAGACTGGGTGCAGTCCTGTGGTTGTTAAGAAGGTAGTTGTTCTAGTTGTCTACTGTGAGAAGGATCTTAATGTTTTTGCACAAGATAATAAGACTAAGTTTGTGCATTTGTGGTAATTTGAGGACCTTTGTGTCTGCAAGTAGTTTCCTATAATGGTTCCTTTAATCATGACTGACAAGATCTTTAAAAAAAAAAAAAAAAGAAAAGTCTGTTACCCTCTTAGATAAGTATGTGTGTATGAAAACTGTAATTTAATCCTGCAACATATTGGGGATGTTGACGAAAAGAGAGCGTCATGTTTGTAAGTTAGAAAGAAATTGGGACAGCAGGATCTCATAGGTATTTGTATGTTAAGTGTGGTAATAGCACACAATTCTTTTCATAAACGTGTACAAACATTGATAATTGTTGTTTGTAGTGGTTAGCTTTAAAAGAATATCCCAGGTTCAATTGGCCTCATTTACTTGCCTCACTGAATCCCTTTATAATATTTATTTATTTATTAAAGGGTCAGTTCACCCACAAATGAAAATTCTGTCATCATTTACTCACCTTCGTGTTGTTCCAAACCCATAAGATTCGGTCATCTTTGGAACACAACTTACGATATTTTTAATAAAATCTGAGCCAGTTCTGTACTCTCCATAGACAGCTACGCAACTGCCATTTTGACACTTCAAAAAGTTCATAAAGAGATCGTAAAACTAATCCATATGAATTGAGTAGTTTAGTCCAAATTTTCAGAAGAAACACGATCAATTTGTATGATGAACAGATTTAATTTAGGCTTTTATTCACAAATAAACATTGATCAGCAAACAAATAAACAGAAGCTCAAGGGAACTTGCTTGATGCGCGAGAACATTTGTTCTTGCGGATGCTCAAAAGTTCTGCATAACACGAGAATGAAACTCATTGTTTCTTGCACGTCAGGCAAGCATGCTTGAGCTTCCATTTATCATAACTGATGTGTGCGTTGTTTATATGTTAAAAAAAAGCCTAAATTAAATCTGTTCAGCATATAAAGTGATTGTGTCTCTTTAGAAATTTGGACTAAACCACTCAAATCATATGGATTAGTTTTCTTATCTCTTTAAGAATTTTTTGAAGAGTCTTGATAAGGGCTTGTTTACACCTGGTCACTTTATGCGTTGTCTCTGATCAGATAGCTATCTGATTTATAAAAATTTACACATAAATGTGTCTCCGCAAAACGGATATAAAACCGATCTTCAATTCCCGCGCTATATGCAGATTTCATGGAGTTCACATCACCGAAAGCAACAAATATGAGTTGCATTTTACTGATCATCAGCTAATTTCAAAATCAAAGACTGCAATAGGAGAGAGCGTGGCAACAGCACTAGTAAGATCATTTAGTCTCGTTACTTTTAATGAAGATGATTGTGTTTTGAGTGCTTGCGACTTACTTATGCCTATAACACGATCTCACACGTTTATTTTTTAGTATTTTTGAGAGGAGTTAAATTTACATATGTGGTTTCCACAACCAGATGCATTTAGACCGGTTCAGTTTAGACTGGAATGCGTCCCAGACCACCTCCTGAAGTGGTTTGAAAGATCTGATTTATATCCGTCTCGAATGCGTTTCGGAGGGCATTTAGACCTGGTCTTTTCATGATCGGATAGCTATCCGATCAGAGAAAACGCATGAAGTAACCAGGTGTAAACACAATGAAAGTCAGTGCTAAGTTTTTTTTTTTACTTTTAGCATACCACTAGTTTTCCTTGTGTACCGGTACTTCCGACATGTTGTACGTACAGAAGCCCACAGCGCCCTCCCTTCTTCAGGAACGCGTTTTGAACCAAGCATCAGGAGTACCGTCACTTTTATTTTTCCACTTCAAGCACTGGTCAAAGTGGTAGTTGCATCTGTCAATGGAGGCACAGAAATAGCTCAGACTTTATTAAAAATGGTGGCTTAAAAGACTTCATTTGTGTTCTGAAGATGAACGAAAGTCTTACGGGTTTGGGACAACATGAGGGTGAGTAATTAAAGAATTTTCATTTTTATGGTTAAGTAAACCTTTATCTTGTGAATCTGAAATATTCCTTTACAAGTTGGGTTAGGGGTTCAAGTAAAAAAATCTATTTAACAGTAAAATGTAACTTTATATGTTTAAAACATAAAGAATTCTTTGGTTAATATCAAGTATTTTTTAATACATTTTAGATGCTGTCAGTATATTTTATACGTTTGAGTACATTTCCAAATGTACATGTAAATATTACTTATGTATACTAATGAGATCAGGCTGACTTGAGATGATATTCAGACACTGATTCTAGTGTACAGTATATTTAAGGGCATTGAAGGTGGTATGGCAAGGGTTCATTCAACTCATGTCAAAACAGCACATTATATGTAAGGGCTGGACCCCCAAATGGTGCATATCAAATGACCTCAATTACTCCAGACTGCCGTCCACAGCACACAACATGCTGCACTTTGCACGAAAGCATCTCATTTGAAGTGCACGCTTGCAAATTATTCCAGAGCCAAAACCAAAATTATATGAACTGCAACAAATCTACGGGTTTTGTGTGGATGGTAAATTCCTTCAATTCTTGTGGCCACTTCTGAAGGTTTAGTTTTTATAAAAAGCACTTGTGGCAGCTGAGCACGACTGGTGCATTGTAATTGGTTGCATATAAAGAGAATGAAGTGATCTTCATCGTGTTGGTCACAAGAAATGTCCTGCAGACATCGAAGAGACTTTGTGTCATTGTTTAAACACTAAAGCAAATAATTTCTTCCTTTGAACTTCTAAAACTTCTGGCCTATTTTACTGATGTATTGCAAAGAGCAGCCGTTCAGTTCCTCGTGTTCCTTTAAAAAAAAACAATAGACATAAATCAAATACACATGGCAGCTACTGTACCAATGGATAGATATATTACAGCTGTCTCTGTTGTCACTCACTTAGATGGACAGCAGGAGCTCATTAGACTTTAGCCAGGCTAATATTATTATGGATAAATAAAGAGGTCTACCTATACCTGTTATTATCCCATTATGCAACCTGACCCTGGCCTGCAGTCTTCAGGAACTTTTAGACCTCAACTGTTTGTTCTGGGACATATTTATAACTTCCCCCCTTGTGACTAATAGTATGTCCTAAGCAGACAGCATATGTCAGTAAGAAGCTGAGAAATGCCAGGCCAAAAATGGCCACTAGCCTCCCCTTTCACTTTAACACTATTTACAGAGGCAGTACACACGAGCCCCAAGCTTTAGTTGCTATATGGAAAGCGTTCCCAAAAGCCGGCTGCAATTTGCTCTGTTGCTGCCCAGTGGATCCGGCTCAGACCACTCTCACCCAAATCTGCCACACATTCACACACACACACACACACACCTCTCACCTACAACATTTTAATGAAGCGCCCTTCACGCTACGTTTTACATACAAGTATGAAATTCGGTAGACACATGTAACAGCCCAATACCTACAAAAAAGTCCCGGTTGCAAAATCTGAAAACCTGCAGGAAGTGAGATATATAAAATTTTCTCAGCAAAATTTTTGCAGTTTTTGCCCTTTCCAGATGTTGTAATTTAACAAACTCCTCCCAGAGATTTTATCAGATACACATCATATTTGGTCAGTCAGTCTAATCTAATGTTAAAGTAGTTAAACTAATTGTGAAGATCTTGAGTTTTCATTGAAGGGCGTGTCCGTGGCGGCCTGACAAAGTTTGATGTTTCGCCCTGAAAGAGGAAGCTGTTGTAACTCAGGCATACAGTGTCCGATCTGTCCAAAACTTCACGTTTGATAAAAGTCCTGGTCTGCAGACATCTACATGCCGATATTCAACTACTCATAGCGCCACCTGCTGATAACAGGAAATGGCATGCTTTACACTGTAATTCACTCCCAGACATGCGAGAAACACTTTCAATTATGCAACACTTGGCTAAGTGCTAATGTATGCGATTAACGCCACGAAACAGGAAGTTGTAACTGCCCCAAACTTCACATGTTTGATAAAAGTCCTGGCCTGAAGACATCTTCATGCAATATTCAGTTATAGTCAAAGCACCACCTGCTGGCAGCAGGAAGTGTGGCACATCAAAATGACTTTGACATATTATATGTGTCACCCACTGTTCATTGTCTTCCTAAGGGCATCGGATGGCGGTGGCCCCGGGTGCAAGGGCCCTTTCAGCGCTGCTTGCAGCTTTATTTTTAGTTTTATTTACATACTTTTATAGGTTTTATTAATATTTAGGGCCCGAGCACCGGTGGTGCGAGGACCCTATTGTAATTGCTCAGTCAATTATTCTTCTTCTCCGAAATGAATTTTTGAGGGCCTAAACATGCTCTCAAACTCATGAAACTTTGCACATGCATCAGAAGTGGTGAAAATTTACGTCAGATTTGACTTTCTGAATTAGGTGTGGCAAAATGGCTCGATAGCGCCACCTGCAAAATTTCAATGAAGTGCCTTTCAAGCTACGTTTCACGTACAGGTATGAAATTCGGTAGACACATGTAACAGCCCAATACCTACAAAAAAGTCCCTGGGTGCAAAATCTGTAAACCCAACAGGAAGTGAGATATTTTGAATTTTCTCTGCAAAATCTTTGCAATTTTTGCCATTTCCAGACGTTGTACTTTAACAAACTCCTCCTAGAGCTTTAATCAGAAAAACGTCATATTTGGTCAGTCTAATCTGAAGGCCTTGGTGAAGTTAAATTGCGAAGATCTATAGTTTTCGCTGGCGGCCTGACAAATTTCGATGTTTCATCATGAAACAGTTGTTGTAACTCAGGCATCCAGTGTTCGATCTGCTCCAAACTTCACATGTTTGATAATAGTCCTGGCCTGAAGACATCTACATGGCAATATTCAGTAATAGTCAAATTGCCACCTGCTGGCAGCAGGAACTGTGGTGCATCAAAATTACTTTGCCATATTTCTCCTCTATTTATCCGCTTAAATGAATATCGCCTAAGGCCACCGGGTGGCGGTGAGCCCGGGTGCGAGGGCCCTTTCATCGTTGCTTGCAGCTTTAATTTGAATTGAATTTTATTTTTATATTTTCAGTTTTCATATTTCAAACCGAATTTCAAATAAATTTTTTTTAAATTTTTTGTAGTTTTGTTAGTTATTATTTTTTATATTTTTATTGTTATTTATTTATTATTTATTTCCAGTTACTCATTTTTGTCCTTCAGCTTAAACTTAGTTTCCAAGGCAGCTCTTCTAATTTTCGTTTAGTTTAAGATTTTCATAAAATATTAACATTTTATTTAATTTCAGCTTTATTTTCTATTAATAACAGTAGTTTTGGTTTTAGTTAACGTTAAAGAATTAGTTCACTTAAAAAGAAAATTACCCCAAGATTTACTCACCCTCAAGGTATCCTAGGTGTATATGACTTTCGTCTTTCTGATAAACACAATCTGAGTTATGTTAATAAATATCCTGACGTGTCCAAGCTTTATAATGGCAGTGAACGAGACCAATGAGTATGAAGCTGAAGAAAGTGCATCAGCTGCATCCATCCATCATAAAGATATTCCACACGGCTCCGGGAGGTTAATAAAGGCCTTCTGAAGCGAAGCGATGTGTTTGTGTAAGAAAAATATCCATATTTAACAAGTTATTCAATCTACGAAGAAAGTGTAATGCCTCTCACAGTTCAAAATGCCTACGCCTTCCGTATTCAACTCACGTGACGTCAGTTACGCTTTTTTTGTAAGTTGAATACAGAATGCGGTCTGACGGAAGCTAGATATTTTCCTTCATAACTTGTTAAATATGGATATTTTTCCTACACAAATGCATCGCTTCGCTTCAGAATGTTAACCCCCTTTGTTAACCCCCCGGAGCCATGTGGAGTATGTTTATGATGGATGGATTTACTTTCTTGAGCTTCTTATTCGTTGACCCCATTCACTGCCATTATAAAGCTTGGACACATCAGGATATTTATTAACTTTATTACCTCAGATTGTGTTCATCAGAAAAAAGAAAGTCAAATACACCTAGGATGGTTTGACGGTGAGTAAATCTTGGGGTAATTTTCATTTTAAAGTAAACTAATCCTTTAACGTTAATAACGCTGTGTGGTTGTTGTTATAACAGAGACACAGTGTAGAACCCTCTACAGTACAGAAATACTGGAAGCTTGACCGATGAATGATGAAGAATGTGTTGAAAAAGTGCAGTTTTGCTGAAGCCACAGGCTTGGTAACCTTGGTTTCACATGCTACTCACTGAAAATATTGTGCTATTTGGATCATTGCAGGGCATTACAGAGTG